>JARHVA010005483.1:407500-1022500 GCA_037957365.1 Torreya grandis
TTGATTTCAAATATTTTAATAAAAAGATAAAACTCCTAAAAATAATTATAATTATTTAGCATGATCTTTTCTTCAACAATTAGAACTAAATTATCAACAAATATGCCATGAATCTCATTATATAGTAGCTCATAACTAATCTTGGTAACCATAATCTTAGTCCTCATCATATAATATCTAATGTACTCATTAAATTCTTATTTTAGCTAAGGTAAGTCCACAAATATAATCTTCCAATAAATATTTATCTAAAATTGATCCAATAAATTATCAATTAGATTTGTAAATGAATGTATGGATCCACATGGAACTGCATAAAATTAATAAAGTGCTTAATATTTCAAGTTTTTAAAAAATAACATAGTTATTTATCATCATGAGATATGCCTAAGTAAGAGGTGTAGAAATATTTAATGTGATGTGAAGGATATCCCTTTTTATTGATTTTATTTTTTGAATTTTAGAACTAAGAATCCTTTTATAAATGGGTATGAAATTACTTCATAAGCGTACGGTTTTGAATATAGAATTTCAAGTGACCCTACTCTTTATATTTTGAGACCCTTGAAGTCACGTGATGTATGTATTATTATATTAATTTCAAGGTTTGGGATAGAAATAAAAGGTGAAGAATTAGAAATTTTGGAATAGAATAATTTTGCACAAGATAATGGTTACCAACATGCAAAGTGGTTGGATGAATATAATGATAAAGTGTTGTAACATAGGATAAAGATTCACATTTAGAGTATATTGAATCATATAAGTAATATAAGAATATTTATAAATTGGGGGAACTTGGGAAGCAATAAAAACATGTTGAAAAGTAGGAAGAATTATGTTAGAAAGAAGGAAGATTAATAGAAACATATTGAGAATTTTAACACAATTTTATTAGGAGGGAGACAACTAGAAGTAATATATACATAATGGTTTAGAAGGAATCCCTAAAATGACTTCCTAAGAGGTTAAATTGTGATAAGAAACATCTTTTAATATATTCATAATTCTAGATATCAGCCTTATAATCAAATTATTTTTCATTTTAATTCTAATAATCATATTTATAGGCAATAGCATTCAAATTATTACCATCATGAGAATTTAAATAATAATATTTTTTATCGACACAAAAACATTCACCTAAATTCACATTATCTCGTATGGTTCATGTTAAGGTTTTTTCATGTTCTACAAAGGAAGTAATTTCTTATGGATAAATAGTCTAATTTTCATATCCAAGTCCAAATCCATATTTGTCTAGCTTACTTTATGTGAGCCTAACAACTTTTCCATTATTAATTGTTTCTCTCTAATAAAAAACTATATTTCCATAATCATGAGGTTTTTTTTAATGGGAACCAACACCAAATACACCCATGTCATTTATATAGTCACTTGAACCTACTTGAGTAAACTGTATTTTTCTTAATATTTCATCAATTTTATCATCACTATCATAATCATCGTAATCACTATATTCTACATCATTATAAAAAGGAAATACATTTATAGAATAATTTTTAGTGTCTTAAAAAATATATCTAAAGGATGAGTCATTAAAATCACTACAAATTTTAATCAATTTTTAGAAATTGAAATGACTTGGGGATTAGAATCAATAAAATAAAACATGAGGAAGTTATGGATATTGGATCCAAGAGAATGCAATAAAAATAACCCTAATAAATTTTATAAATTCATATTTGATTATGTGAAACAATATTAAACCTAAGGGATGAAAACATCAAAAAACCCTAAGAAAAATTAGATCTATCAAAATCAATAAGAAATATCTAACCTTAGAAGGATAAAAATCATGTAACATAATGTAGGTTCCCCAAATTTTAGGATGTAAAAGGGGTTTTACATGAAAAGGAAATACATCTATCCATACACACTTAGTTAAGTCTAATCAAATGTAAAATAATAAAATAAAACCTAGTTAATAATCTACTTCTAGAGCAATAAATGACTAAGAAAGGGTTTTCAAAAGTATCTTGATTTATCAGTAGTCTTGAAACAATTACCATAATTTAACAATAGAATTGAGGTTTTGTTTTAAGACAATGATAACCTTGAAAACTCATCATGTTTTAGGCACCTCCTTAGACCCATACATTCCACATTTTTAGAAAACATCAGGCATGCAAAAACTAATTTCATAAATATCCTCCTTAGGTCTAAGGTTTTGAAAACCTTACTCATTATTTTGAAATTTTGCATTGATCATTAGTAAATTCATCTTTTTATTCAAACCCTAATAATGCATTTAAACGTGAAAAGGATAAGGAAATGGATTTATTATTTGGGTTGTGCTCATGATCAATTATTTTTGTAATCATTAGTTGCTTATAAAATCCCTCTATAGTACATAATATATTACACAACACACTAAGTAAAATGTAATTTAGAAAATAAATTGAGTGTGATGAAATGTCTCTATTATGATTTTTAGAATTATAATGAATGCTTCTCCAATGCTTGAATATTATAGAATTGTCAATATAATGTTACAATAATAAATTATATATGTTCTTTCATATTTTCTTTATATTCTTGGATGATTTATTGATATCACTAGATGTCCTAAATTCGCTAATGTACCCACGTATTTATAGGTAAATTAATTTCTAATTATTTTGTACCTATGTATTTATAGGTAAATTTATTTATAATTATTTTAAATATTTAGTGCAAAATGGGGAATACACTATGTATAAACATTAAAACTATTGCATAATCCAAATCTAGTTAAATATACTAAATGCAATCATATATATAGATCTAAAATGTGTTAAATACAAAAAAAAAATCTAAACTTGACAAATATGGTTAATAGATAAATGTATTATTTATATCTTAGTTGTGAACTTTTAGATAATGTTTCAATTATGAAAAAATAACCAACAAAAAAGACCAACAAATCCCAAAAATCATTTTGCAAGCTAGGAACTTTTGGAAAAGGGTCAAAATCAGCCACTATCCAAAAGTTACTAGGTCAAATTCGCTTGTCACTTTCAAATAAATAAATAAATTTGCTTCGTTATAACCTTATTTTAGCATAAGATAGATTAGGGTAGGATTAAATAAATTTGTATATTCCTTCATAATATGTGAAGACATCTTCATAATAATTTATAATGTGCATGATAAAATTTTATTATAATATATTAGTATGATAATAATTGATATATAAGGGTAATTTTTTATAGATATGTTTCACAAGGGCACATATTGCATGAGAAATCCCTAGGGGATAGTAAAGGTGACAATCAATGCATAAAGGACCCATTAGTTAAGGGGACAAAATCATGGGATGACTAGGACTAAGTCAAATACCCTAAAATAATGTTTTAGACATTTTGAGATTATCTAAGTTTATACAAAGGCAAATAAATAGTTAATTTATAGGGTTTTAGACATTATAGGTTGAATATATTTATCATTAGCCAAAAGTGAATATAAATTCAAGTTGTAATAAAACCTAAGTCATATAACGATAATATGGGTTCCAACACAAGGGCAAGGTGTACTCAAAATATATAAATGTGTGTATATAAACCAAGTGTGATAAAAAATGAAAATTCCTAATGGAAAAGGATCTTGTACCTATTGGGACCAACATACCTCCACTTTTTGAAAATTAGAACCCTTTAGAAGTCCTAGAAATTGAACATGAAAATATGGCATGATAAGGCTATTTGTAGAATTTGAAGATCATCCACTTTGTTAGAGGAAATATTACTTAGTTGTATTTTTCTTTAGTTTTGTTTAACAATGCTAATAAATGGTCTTTATTGCCTTTGGTTACAAGTTTCATGGTGTTTATCCCTAAGAAATTCATGTTTTAGAACCCTTGTAGACCCCTCAATTTAAATTTGAATACTGGCATGAATCAACTGGTAAGAACCTTATAAAAAATCCATTTTGGACCTAAAGAATAATGTTCATGTTTTAAGCCTAGTCATGTTTTTAACATGACTAAAATTTAGCATAAAATGCTTGGTCCCCTTTGTTGTTTCCCCCTTTAAAGTTCCTTGTATGCCTAACTAATATTCATTTTATAGGGTCCCTCTTAATATTCCCTAACTTAACCTTAGGTTTAACATATTAGCTTAAGTTCTATTTCTTTAAGCCCACTTTTATGTTAGCTCAGTCCCTTGTTTATACTTTAACCTAAGGTTTTAATTCTAAGGCCCTGGCATATTTATTAATATAATCTAGACCTTAGTCTTAACACCTCAGCCTAAGTCTTTTATCACCATGGCCCTAACTTAACTTCCTCACATCTTATAGGATCTAATGACCCTTGCTTTATCATGGAATTTGATCCAACAGAGTGAGAAAATCCTAAGCTTTGACATAAATATCATGCACCTTAGATGATCTGATGGTCTACACTTTATCATGGCCTTCCATTTGGATGGTGTGAGGAAATACCAACAAAATCTTGCATATAACCCCTCAAACCAATCATATCCAAGCCCTTAGATCATGATTAACATTTCTCGCTTGCTCGCAAAGACTTGATCAAATATAATGATGTAAAATTGAGAGGTCAAAGGATTATGGAAGAGCTAAATGATCGACACGTGACACCCTTATATTCAAGGATTAAAACCAAAGGGGCCCACCTAGACAAAGTAATAAATTACAAGTAAGCTCCTAGATCATGATCCTACAGCTCTCATTATGTCATAGATTTTGATCCAACAGAGTGAATTAAGTCTAAGACCCTGAGAAGCCCCATAAAGATGCCAAGTGGCACTCTCACATTGGGTCACAATGATTTTATGAGCTTAAAATTTACATCTATGTGACTATCATTTAACATCTATGAGGATGCATTTTACATCTGCACGATTGTCAACTTTAAGCCCATCGAATTAAAAACTTCACTAGCTTAAAATTGATGCTTTCATGATTGTCATTTGACATCCATAAGAATTTATTTAACATCCATGAGACCGTCAAATTTAATATAATGAATTATCTATCTTGAGAACAAAATACACTCAAAAACCTTGCTAAAATGCTCAAAAATTGCTTTACAAGTTGAGGAAAGTGCTCAAAAAATGTTCAAACACTATAAATATTC
Source organism: Torreya grandis (assembly GCA_037957365.1). Taxonomy (NCBI): domain Eukaryota; kingdom Viridiplantae; phylum Streptophyta; class Pinopsida; order Cupressales; family Taxaceae; genus Torreya; species Torreya grandis. Next base: position 412,602 of record JARHVA010005483.1, read on the forward strand.
AATCTACAAAATGTGGAAATGGTCTTATGGTTTATATATATTCAAAATAAAACTTAGTCTAAATTTATACTTGAGGGTCCCCATGGCATTTTGTTTAAATATCATGAACCTTAAACTATAAACTTATACTAAGTCTTATTTTAAAGGGAGATATTTGTTACATAAAAATTAGACCAATTTATTTCTAGCTAAAGGATTTAATATGTTTTGTCAATGAAATAAAATCCTATTCATTATTAGACTAGTATAACATTTTTAGTCCCTTTGATCATATTTTATAAACCTTGGCATAAATATTTTAGACCAATGCATACATTGTGCTTATTTAAATACAACATAAACATCAACTGGAAATATTTAGCCATGGTCCCCCTTTATATGATTTGAAAAAACTTAGACAAAAATCCCTTAGCCTAAGTTTTACGTTGTGCTTAATAAACATGTAACAAACCTTAACCTAAGAAACTTAAGCCTAAGTCCCACTTTAATAATTTACTAACTTAAAGTTTAAGCATCTCTATAGATTGATAGTTCACACTTTGTCACTAGAAGATGATCCAATGATGTGAGGCTCCTGTAAACTTTTCAATGAGGCCCCAAAATCCCATGAGCTTGAGGCATGGTGAAAATGCATTTGAAGAAAAGTTGATAGATGATTTTATTGTTCATGATTTGTCATTAGAGGATGATCCAATAGCTTGAAGGTGTTCATGATTTTTTTAAGGCCCACAAGTTATATACATGGCCAATGTTCATTCAATAAAGGATTGAAATAAGATACAAATCATGGAGAAGGTGTGTAAGGATGCCAAGTGTCACAACCATTATGTTAGAGTGAAAAGGAGCCAATCATAAGCAAGCACCCAGATTATAAATAATGACTCATGCTAATCCAGGATTTTGATCCAACAGTGTTAAGTAAAAGAAGGTATTTTAAATACCAAGGGATAATGCTCAAAGGCATTTATGAAAAATGCCATGAAAGGTCCACACCAATGCCACATAGACACCATGCAAGAAGAAAAGGATAAAATGAAAGATCTTATGGGGTTAAAAATATAAAGGTATAAAGGCAATGGTAAATCAAATCCAAGGCATGTATAAGAAAGAGTCTAATATATCCTAGCATTAAATCTCCAAAAACCTAAACCCTACATAAAAGTGACCCAATTGAATTCCTTTGGTCATAATTTGACCCAAGGAGAGCTTGATTGTGTTTTGAGTGCAAAAGAGCTTTCGTAGAGACCTAGTTGCAAACCAATGTGAATAATTTGAAGAAATAGGGATCATGGTAACTTGAAAACAATAATTGAAGGAAGAAGCTAAGATCTACTTATTAACAGATAATGAAGGATGAATCTTTGAAGACACTAAATTAAACTTTACATCCCTAAGAGTCATGGGTATTAGAAATTATTTTGAACTCTTATTCATGGTGGAGGAATTAAAACCCATTATAAAGGAAGATTAAAGGATTTCTATAGTGAATAGAAGGCATTATGACTTGGTTGTTATCCAGATGGTTGGACTCTACCATGCTACTACAAAATGAAGTTACTACATTGTATAGATGTGCTTTACCCTATCTTTGTTGATTGTAGGTTAGATAATGAATGGATCATCAAGGAGGTAAATTCCAAAAATATAGCCTATATTTCTATTTTAGCTTTTGATAAATATTATAAGCTATATCTCCCCCATGTAGACCTATCCAAAATTAAGGAATGGACCAACAACCATGACCTATACTCTATCCTTAGGCCCTAGTTGCACTAAGGACCCCATATCTTCAAGGAATTTAAAGGAAAAATCCTAATAGTCCAATTTAGGTAGGGCATCATTGTTATAAAGACCCTATTAAACTGAGACTTTTAAGCCCCCTCAACCACCTATGTAAAATAAATCTAGGATCCCTATGTGCATTTCATGGTGGAACAAAAGCTCACCCCTCCAATTAGAGATTTGATCAGTGTCTTCTTAGCCAAACAATTCACTACCATCAAAAGGAAGAAATATAAGTAGTTTTATATGATGTCATACCTACTAGACACCCTTCTCACCTCAACCAACTTCCTTGGTAATAGAAATTGGTCTCTTGAGGGAAAACTACCATTTCCCACCATTACTCCAAATGCATATCATTAAATATAGGAACCATATGTAATTTATTTGTGATTGTGTCTACCCATCCATATTAGAGGCTATCATAGGTGTTCCCATGCCTAGGGTCCACCCACTCATCAAGAATTATGTTAAAATCATGGGTGACATCCAATACTACCCTAACTATACAGTCATCAAGATTGAGGGGATTATGTCCTAGGCTTATAGATTGCTAGTATATGTTCCAAGTAAGCTTTTTGAGAAATAAATTACCTCTTATCTCATTAATGGCATTGATGGGATTTGAAAATAAAATAGGAAGGGTCTTCTCCACCCCTTCCCTCTAACCATTAGAAGAACTATACTTCAATATTAGAAATAGGTTGATACCATGGCCAAACACAATGATTTGTTTGGTTTTTAGCTTGATGAACTCAAGATGTGGTATCCTAAGAACATAGTGAGTATCCATTTGAAGGAGAAGAAGCTCCCCAAGCTTGAATACATATATTAGCTCAGTGTCCATGACACCATATATATTAATTATAATAATTATGTAGAGGTGTTGGTCAAGATCTAAGGGCACAACATCAAAATAGAGCATAGGTTAACCAAGGATGACAAGCTATCAAGAGAGGCATGGAAAATACACCCTTTGTAGAATCACTTGTTACTTGGACCATATGAGATAGCCTAGGAATAACCCCAAGTGGAACAACCATAGCCTTAAGGGAAAATTATGTAAGGCCAGGATGAACAAGGCCATGGTAATGAAAAAGTGGGAGAAGTAAAATTGGAAGAGAGACCCAGAGAGGGGCCCTCATCTTCAACACTCCCACAAAGGCCACCTTCCCTAGTTCAGTACTTAGATATGATAACCTTATATCCAAGAGAAATACTTGAGGTTACCCTCAAGAAACTTGTAGAGGTACATGATACTAATAGGGAAGAGGAACTACAAGAAGAGACTCAAATCCAAGTAAGGGAGCCTAGAGGAGAGAAAGGAAAAGAGCTAGTCACTATGGCATCCCAAAAGAAGAGGAAGGTAGATCTAGCATTAGTTCTTATTAAACTAAGGATGATACCAAGATTTACCTTCACTCACCCTAGCAATGAAGTTAATCTATTCAGTGATGAATTCCCAATTCATGGATCAGTCATTCTTGACTAGTTCATTTATGGAAAATTACAAAATATCCCTACTCTTGCCCATTCATGGGCCATGAAAAATGTGGAAGTACATGATGACATGAAGCCATGGATTAGGGCCATGGTAAAAGAGAAAGATGAAGGGATAATTGTGATCATTTAAGGAATAGAAGGTAAGAAGATGGATACTCCTAGAGCATCAAGTAACAATGGTGTAGAGGTCTCAGAGCCTCTAAAATTCATAGAGTCATCCATAACCATGCAATTTAATCTAGAGATAGCTATATTAGAGAGGGTTACCACCAAGACATCCATGGTGGGAGTAGCGGAATTCACCTTCCAAAAGGTGGAGCCCTTTATGGGTCTAACCCTAGGAGGAGGTCAATATCTTAGTGAAGCCACTATTCATGAAGAAGATGTTGAGAGCTTGATTGAAGCCTAGTTAGCACAAGAAAAAGCATGGGTCAAAAGAATGAAATAGAGGATCTATAATTTGGAAAAAAAAAAAAGAAAACCTAGAGACACAAGCAATTCTAGTAGTTCTTGAAGTAATGACCAAGATGCTTGATGAGTGATTTTATGACATGTTTGAATCACTCAAAATAATGAAGCTAAGGTAGAGTACATTAGCATAATAGAGTGCATTAGCCAAGGGTCTGTTCACTTAATGGCAAGCCTTAGAGTAAAAAATAGATAAAGTTCTCAACATCCAAGCAAGGAAATAGATCCTAGACATCAAAACCATCAGTTTAGGATGCTTGAGCACAATTCTAGGAGTTATGGTTCACAAGGTTCAAATTTTGAGTGCACGGCAAAAATAACGTGGAAAGACTTCTAGAATATTATAAGGATTGAAAATATTCTTGGGATAATGCTTATAGATATTGCACAACTAACTACCCTTGAAATCATAAATGATGAATAATTCAAACATAAGGCTACTTTGGTAACTCAATAAATCAAAGGAAAGAACAAAGGCAAATCTGGGGTTGGTAATAGTAAGATCCTAGACATGATATTCAATGTTGGAGAGAGGATAAATGAGGCTAGGAGAATTTAAAAAGCCATGTCCAAAAATGACAAAGAACTTGAGGACTTGGAAAATCAAGAGGAGGAGTGTATCTTGAAACTTGTTGTGGATCTAGAGCTAGTTGATGAGTAATATACTAAATCCATGAACATCATTCAATAACAAGCAAATCCCCCACTAGTAATTTAGACAATATTCTATTTGTAACTTTTTGAAATAGAATATTCCATTTTAAAGGCATATGCTAGTCTATTAGCATATTTCCCCAACGTCAATCTAATTATAGAAAGGAAGTGTATTCTATAACCATCTTAGGAAGGATAGTTGTCCTTGTCTTTTGTACACCTGTATATTGTAACTAACTGGTATACTACATGATCTTTCTATAAAGGCAAGTATTACCATTTGTAAAAAGAGATATTTTTAGAAAATTTTATACACTTGAAGCAATTAATATAATCAAATAATTCTAAAATTATTGTCCACATTTGATATGTCAATTGCTAATATAGCTTTTCTCGTAATTACTAGTTAATGTCTTGAATTTCAATGGTGTCTTTTAATTTTGAGTTGCATTTTATAATCATAGGGTTTCTATTTTTTGCATATTCTAGATTAGTTGGAAGATCTTAATTTTTGCTTCATTTTATTTTTCTTTGTACTCAAATGTGCAAACACTATTTGATTAGAGTAGTAAATCCTTAAAGTAGACCTATTTCTTACTTGTGACTCTTTACATTATCCTTTAAAGTTTGCCTGATATATAGTGGAATTTGAGATAAGGTTATTTTACATTGTATATTGGTTTGAATCAATACTCAATTCTAATTGATGCTTTCTCATGATATTTAAGACTAAAATTGGTAATCACTTATTTCTTTTCTATATTACCCTTCTCTTTGATCTTTTTTTCACCTTATCACTTTAGCTTTAGCTTCATTATAAATGTCCATTTAGATTATTTTGTAGCTTAAATATGGATCACAATTCACTAATTATTAACATAGATTCCTTACAATTCACAAAGAATAGATCATGATGGCTCCTAACCATCACTCATTAAAAATTTGAGGGACACCAATACATATCTCTATCTCTATTTCACCATAGGTGACATCAAGTTGCCACAACCTACTACTCATGCTCTTAATTCATTTAACTCTAAAATGAGAAGTTTTCTCTTAATACTAATGAACCTTTTGGTGTATTTAGAGGCATCAACAAGGCGGTTTCCCACTAGCGTTAGAAGGAGGGTATGTGAATTCTTTGAATCTTTGTTGATCTTAGCATATTTTTATCTAAGATTGGTGTATATTCATGCTTTTGAGTGAATTATTTTATTAAAAGTATAAATATCATTGATATTTGTGGTTTTACACATATAATTGTGCTTCCTTAGATAAAGATTAAATTTTTTTGAGATATTGATTCTTGGTTTTGGTAAATTTAACTTAAACTTTAAAAATCCATAGTATTTAAGGTTAGGACAGCTTGTTTTGATCAAAGGTTGGCATATCTTTCATATATCTAAGTTCTTTTAGAATTAAACTTATAAATATAGACCATATTTACATAATTGAACACATCTTTGAGCTAATTTATTCAAAGATCAACATCCTTTGCAATTTTTCATACAATCTTTGAAAATAAGCTCAATGTGAAGGTTTGACTCTTGTTATTTATAAAAGTTAACTTAATACATTGTATTTCAAGTAGTATATTTAAGTTTCAAGTTGGAATTTCCCAATATTAGGACAAGATCACACTCAAAAACCAAGGAAATTTTGCTTGAGCTTGAGGTTTGTAGAATAGCTAGGCATGATAAAGGTAGATGTCGGAGATCCAAATATTTTCCAACCTCACCACTTCAAGGTACTTGTGCCTTTAAATTTTATCGAGGTATGTCTTGGTTAGGAGAATCTTTAATTAATGTACTAGGTGTGGTGCATGGCCTCCCACAAAACCTTAAAAAGTATTTGCCTACATTTAGCCCAATAGGTATAGTGACTACTAAAGAATATATAAACTATTTTAAAGTTGCCTTAAGATTGTTAAATGTAGTGCATGAAGATGTGGCTTGTAGGTTATTCCCTTTTACCTTTAAGGATGTAGCTTATGAATGGTTTCTAAATTTGCCTAATATTTCTATCACAAGCTAGGATGGTTTCACAAATATTTTTATAGATCAATTCAGTAATATTGTCAGTCCTTGGGTCATTTACCATAAATTCACCACTATTAGAAGAGATGCAAGTGAACCTATTAGGTCCTTTAATTCTATATTTTATAAAATGTATAGCATGACCATATAACCCTATAAACTTGATGATTTTCTAGCTCAAGAGATCTATAAATATGCAATAGATCTCATGACCTCTATATTCTTAAAGAGATTTATTCTAGCTATAACTTCATTAGCCTAGGCCTATTTTGAATCAGTGACCATTAATGATCAAATGTAGCCCCAAGGGAAAATGGCTTTCTCAATCCCAAACATCAACCCACATATGCTTATGATTAACTTATTCCCAAAAAATAACCAAAATATCCCAACCTTAAACCAACTTCCAAACTTAAATCAATTACCTTTAAGTCATGCAGCTCCCAATCAAAATTTAGGATTCTTGAGTCATCCTACTAATGGCTTCAATATAAATGATAAAAATTCTTTAGTAGTAATTGTTGGTGCTAATAATAACTAGGTATATAATTTTAAAACTCCTAAAAAAGAGAATGAGTCTATCTTAAAAATGGTCCAAAAGTTGAGCACTGATTTTCTTTAGTTGCAAAAAAAATTTGGAAATACGGCTAAAAGTTCAAGTAGGAACTTCATATTTCAAAGATATAATAGGCCAAATAATAGGTTTCATAATGATAGTTTTCAAAATAACAAGGCTAATGAGCTATATTCTAATAAAAATAATATGGACATTAACCTTATTGATATTGCATTACCTAATTATTATAGAGTGCATTACACAACCAAACATGCCAAAATTGATTGCATAGAGTTTTGTAAAGCCTTTAAGTCTTTACAAGAGGACTTGGATACATTTTAAGTGTTCCTCAACAAGTAAAGTGGTGTAGGTAATTTTGGATGTAAGTCATCCGATCAAGCCTTCATGGTTGAAACTTGTGATTTCCCCTTTCAAGAGGAAAATGAACCTGATGAGATCCTTGAGGAGATCCAATATTTTCAATAGTTCTTGAAAAATACCTATCCATTAAGGAATAGAGAATAGAGGCAGACCTTAAATACCTAAACACCTCCAAATAATTTTATAACTCTTCCGGATGCCTCTTTAAATAACAATCTAAAGCCACCTAAAGGGAGTACTTTTAAACCTAATGTTGATATTCCTAGTTCTTCTAATAAAACTAGATATAACATTATTGAGGACATGAAGAAGATAAAGGCTAATATTACACTAAATGAACTCACATTGATCATAGAGTAAAGGGACCTCCTACTATAATCTCTATCAAATAAGTCCAAAAAACCACCCAATGTTGATCATGCCAATGTGACTGTACACAAATCCAAAGATGAGTCTCCTCCTTTCTTGCTCATTGTCAAGATGTTTGGTAAGAACTTACATAATTTCTTATTAGACTCAAGTGCATCTACCAAAATTATACCTATATGTATATGCAAATAACTTGGCTTGTATCCTATTAATTCTGATAGGGTTATCACCTAATTAGACAAATCTAGAGTTAAGGTAATTGGGGAACTTTTAAATGTGCATATGCAGTTGGCTTTTGAGTCTAAAATGTAGCAATTCATTGATATTCAAGTTATTGATATATATGATTTTTATATAATATTTTTAAGTAGGGAATGGACCAAGGATTTGAGTGGATACATGTCCATATATTTCTCACATTTGTGGCTACCTTATAATGGAGTTCCTAATCAAATCAATGTTGAAAGAGAGCCAAGGATGAAACACATGATAATTGAGTACAATGTTGTAAATGAGAGGGTTAATATAATTGACTCAGACTTAGGGGTTTTTACCCTAGAGACTAATAAGGTATGTGATCCCAAGAGTACTCTATTATTCCTAGACTATGGAAATTGCATTTTAATGGTGCTAGGTGTAATGTTGGATTAGGTGTTGGTGTTGTCTTAACTGACCCTACTAATAGAAAGTACCATGCTTATTATAGGCTCTAATTACCTTGCACTAAAAATCTTGATGAATATGAAGCCCTTATCTTAGGTTTTTAATTTTCTATAAAGAATAAGTTTAAAGAACTACTAGTTTATGGGGATTTAGAACTAGTGGTCAACTAAGTAAGAAGTAAATACCAGTGCAAGATCTCATATCTTAAAAGGTATAAGTTCAAATTTTTGGATTTGATTAAGTTTTTTGATGATTTTAGCATTACCTCCATCCCAAGAGAGGAAAACCAAGCTACTAATGAGTTGGAATCTATTGTATCCAACCTCATGCCCAACCAAGATTCCCCCAATTTCAGCATTGAGTTGATCCCTTATCATTCAGTACCTAATAATGTTAACCATTTTCAAGTTTTTAATGATGATCAATAGATATTGGATTTCATGACCAATTTTGGAGCATTTGATGCTCATATTATTGATGAGACTAATGAAAATACATCTAAGGAGGACAAGTTTGATGGTCAAGTCATTCAATTGAATGACAACAAGATCCCCAAGGGGATGATTGCTTTGGAGAGAATGTTTGATAAGGACAAATTGACTAAAGTTTCTAAGGTTCCTAAAGTAAGTGAGAAATATTATAATTTTATTTATATTGGCCTCCAAAATCAACCCCAGCTAGTGAATATTGGAAAAGCTTATACAAATAGTGAGTACAAATAGTGAGAAAAATAAATCCAAAGAGCTCCTTACCTAATATATGGATGTCATAACATGGTCCTATGATGACTTAAATATATTTGATCTAAGAGTCATTACCCATACTACACCCCTTAAGTAAAGTTGAAAACCATTCAAGTACAATTAGAGGCCTATAAACCCTATCCTAGAACCCATGATCTTCAAGGAAGTCAAAATATTACTAGATGTCAGGATATTCTTCCCCATTAGGCATTCTACTTGGGTGACTAACTTAGTACCAGTCAAGTAAAATATTGATGAGATTAGACTTTGTATTGACTTCAGATACTTAAATAAAGCATCAAAAAAGGACAACTATCCCCTTCCCTCTTTATACCAAGTGATCCAAGCTATCTCAAGTTCAGCTATGATGTATTTTCTTGATGGCTTTTCAAGTTACAATCAAGTGCTAGTTAATAAAGAGGACAGAATGAAAAAAGCTTTCACAACAAAATGGATAACCTTTACTTACAAGAGAATGCCCTATGGGATAATCAATGTAGGAGAAACTTTTCAAAGAGCCATAGACCATGCTTTCTAAGGCCTGATAGGTAAGTGTATTATTATATATATAAATGATCTAATAGTTTTTTCCAAAAAAAGGGAAGATCACTTCATACACTTACAACAAGTTTTTGAGAGATGCAGAAGGTATGGCATCTCCTTAAACCCTAAGAAGAGTATATTTGGTGTTATAAAAGGAAAATTATTGGGTCATGTTATAACCAAGGATGGGATCTCTATAGATCCTAAAAGAGTGGAGACCATATCTAGAATAGAACCTCCATATAGTAAGAAAGAGCTAAGTCATTCTTTGGTAAGATAAATTTTGTAAGAAAGTTTATTTTTGGCTTTGCATAAATTGTCAATTTACTAAATGACATGATGAAGAAGGATTCCAAAGTCACATAGAATGAATAATCTAGAAAGTAATTCAATGATATCAAGGAGGCTATTAGCTAGGCTCTAGTCCTTATAAGTCCTGACTTCTTAAGGGACATCTAGCTCTATTCCTTTGCATCTAACCACACTATGGCTACAGTGTTAACTCAAAAGATTGATGGGTGTGATCACCTAATAGCTTTTATGAGCACTAATTTTAATATTGTTGATTTAAATTATTAATTGATTGATAAGTAGGTATATGCATTATTTAAGGTAGTTAATAAATTCAGGCATTACATCCTTAAAAATAAAATGCATATTATCCTATCTAACCCTACCATAAAGCTTATATTAAGCTAGAATGAATTAGGAGAATGTAGAGGTAAGTGGGTGTCATTTTTTTAGCAGTATGACTTAGAGATGAAAATAGAAAAATTGGTAAGGTGTCAAGGTTTGATATAAATTATTGTTAATGCTAACCCTAGACTAATTATTATGCAAGTGAATTAATAAAACTTCAAGCTAGTGAGTGGTATGATTTAATCATACATTTAATAATTAATGGTACTTACCCTATAGGATTATCCAAGGATAAAAATAGGGCCCTGAGGTTGAAGGAAGCCCATTACCTGATCAAGGATGGGGTCTTATATCAAATAAATTTTGAAGAGGTTTATTTGAGATGTGTTTCACAAGAAGAGGCCACCCAAGTCATAAGCACCTTTCATGAAAATATGGGTAGTGGACATCCATCTAGGAGGACCATAATGCACAAAATTCTTAGAGATAGCTATTATTGGCCAAATATTTTTAAGGATGCTCATAAACATGTGAGAGAATGTCACTCATGTCATATTTTTAGCACCAAGGAGCCAAAGGTAGCAATACCTCTACAACTAGTCATGGTCGAAAAACCATTTACACAATGGGGGTTAGACTTTATTGGGGTATTTGACCCTAATTCATTTGAAGGTCACAAATATGTCCTGGCTACCATAGACTATTGTACAAGGTGGATTGAAGCTGCTGCTATTAAACAATGTAAGACTAAAGAAGTTATCAACTTCTTGGAAGAAAAAATTTGTACTACATTTGAAACTCTAATCTTTCTAGTGTGTTATAATGGGTCTACATTTATATCCATAGAGATGATTGAATGGGATTATTATAATGGCATTACTCTCATTTTTTCATCCAATCATTATCTCTAAGGAAATAGAGTCTCTAAGTTTACAAACAAAAACCTAATGAAGGTAATCAAAAAATCTATTGCAGATAAGCCTAAGACTTAGCACAGGTTCCTTAAGTTTTCACTATGGGTTGATAGGATAAGGATCAAACAAGCCCTAAGTCCTCACCATTCCTATTAGTGTATGGATAGGAACCCATTTTTCCTATCACTCTTAAGTTTTCCACATACAAATTTATATAGGAATACATGGAAGGAAGCCAAGAACTTGCTAACTCAAGATTGCTAGACATAATTCAGATTAAAGATGTAAGGGAGAAGGCCTTTATTGATTTTAATAGACATTAGAGCATAGTTAAAACATGGTTTGACAAAATATTAAAGATCAAGGTGTTTAGACAAGGAGACCTAGTCCTCCTTTGGGATAAGGCATCTGAGCCTAAAGGAAAACATGGAAAATTCACACTATTATGGATTGGCCCATACCAGATTGTAGAAACATTGGGAAACAACACCTTCAATATCAAAGATCTACAAGGAGAAGAGTTAACACTACCCACTAATGGGTAGTACCTCAAGCACTAATTCTTTTTTGTTCCTCCTAAGGTCTTCATGGAGTGAATTGTAAGATGGTTAGATTTAGAGTAGGTAGGCTAGTTAGATTACGGTCAATTTTTCCTTCCTATCCCTTGTTTATATATAAGCATGTATTTATTTGTTTTCCTTTGCTTTCTTTCTTTCCTACTTTCTATTATATGTTTCTTTCTCATTACCTTATTCATTGGTTCCAATAAGTCTTTTTGGACAATCTTGAGCTCAAAGTTATGAATTTTTCTTGAAACATGCCCAAAATTGAAGAGTGCAGGTGTAATCCCCATGCATAACATGACCATGGTCCTAAAATATAAGCATAATGTTGTAATTTGTAGAAATTGGTAAAGACCAATAAAAGAAGTTAATCATATCATAATAACTTGAACATTGTCTTAACCTCAAACTAGTTTTAAGAAGACTTTCGCTTGTAGGGTGAAAACTCAAACAATCATGGTATACCCATACTAGCACTTAATCAAGATCCTTGCCTAAGATAATGGTTACATCCATAAGTGATTCTCTAAAGATTAAACACTTGGACAAATATTAAAACCTGGCTATTCTAGTTCTCAACCTTGTTGAAAACATAAAAGTCTCAAGAAAATACAAAAAAAGGAGAAATTGATGTAAAATTAGAAGCTTTATAAGCATAGGTGATTCTGATAGCCTCCACCAGGGCTATGGATGTCTGGTTGGCAGTAGAGCAAGGCCTTGAGTGGAGCCAAAGGCTTCTCTATTGGGGATATGGATGTTTGGTTGGTAATAGAGCAATGCCCAAGCCTTCCCTAAGCTAAAATCATGGTTATTAATGAACATCTTAACATGTTATAAGTCAAGTGTTAGTGGTCAAGGATAAGAAACCTAGAAGTTATTTCTAAAACCCCATGGAAAATAGTAAGTGGAATCAAAGCACACACATAGTATGGCTATGTCTTGGTGTTTGACCCTAAGTTTTCTAGTGTGAGGTTTGTTTCAATCATGACCTAATCTGGATGATGATATTGATCAAGTGTAGTGGATAACCTAATTATTTGGCTAAATTAGAGTCTCTAGATTCTAACATATTTCTATGTTTCCCCCATGAGTCACCATTTTTTGGGACCAACATACCCCCATTTTTTGAAAATTAGGACCCTTGAGAAATATTAGAAATTAAACATGAAAATATGTCATGATAAGGCTATTTGTAGAATCTAAAGATCATCCACTTTGTTAGGGGAAATATTACTTGGTTGTATTTTTCTTTAGTTTTGATTAACAGTGTTAATATATGGTCTTTATTACCTTTACTTATAGGTTCCATGGTGTTTGTCCCTAGGAAATTCATGTTTCAAAACCCTGGCAGAATCTTGAGTTTAAATTTGAATACTAGTGGGAATCAATTGGTGGGAACCTTTTAAAAAATCTATTTTGGACCTAAATAATAAAGTTCATGTTTTAAGCCTAGTCATGTTTTTTAACACGACTAAAAATTAGCCTAAAATGCTTGGTCCCCTTTGTTATTTCCCCCTTTAAATTTCCTTATATGCCTATCTAATATTCATTTTTCAAGGTCCCTCTTAATATTCCCTAAGTCAACTCTAGGCTTAACATCTTAACTTAAATTCCAATTCCTTGAACCCACTTTTATGCTAGCTCAAACCCTTGTTTATAACTTAGCCTAAGGTTTTAATTCTAAGGCCCTGATATACTTATTAATACAATCCACACCTTAGCCTAAGTATTTTATCACTATGGCCCTACGTTAACTTCCTCACATATTTTAAGATCCAATGAGCCTCACTTTATTATGGCATTTGATCCAATGGAGTGATAAAAGCTCAAGCTTTGACTTAAAAAAAATGCACCTTAGATGATCCAATGGTATAAAATTTATCATGACCTTTCAATCAAATGGCATGAGAAAATATCAATAGAATCCTACACATAACCGCTCAGACCAATCATATCCAAGCCCTCAAATCATGATCAATGATTCTCACTTGCTCATGAAGACTTGAGTGGATGAAGTGAGGCATAGTTGAAAGGTTAAAGGATTATAGAAGGCCCAAATGATTGACACACAGTGCCCTTACATTCAAGGATTAAAAGCAAAGGGATCCACCTAAAAAAATCAACTAATCATGATCAAACTCCCAGATCATGATCCTATAACTCTCACTATGTCACAAATTTTGATCCAACAAAATGAATCAAGTCCAAAACCCTAGGAAGCCCTATAAAGACACCAAGTGGCACTCTTGCATTGGGTCATAATATTTTTATGAGCTTAAAATTGGCATTTGCATGACTATCATTTAACATCCATGAGGATGCATTTAACATTTGTACGATCATCAAATTTAAGCCCATAAAATTAAAAGCTTCACTAGCTTAAAATTGATGTTCATACGACCATCATTTGACATCTACAAGAATGTATTTGACATTCATGAGACTTTAAAATTTAATCTAATGAATTATCCAACTCAGGAAGAAAATACACTCCAAAACCTTGCTAAAATCCTCAGAAATTGCTTTACAAGCTAAGGGAAGTGCTCAAAAAATTCTCAAACACTAGAAATATTTAATCTACAAACTATGGAAATGGTCTTATGGTTTATATATATGAAAAATAAAACTTAGTCTAAATCTATACTTTAGGGTCCCCATGGCATTTTGCTTAAATATCATGAACCTTAAAATATAGACTTATACTAAGTCTTGTTTTAAAGGGGGATATTTGTTACGTAAGACTTAGACAAAGTTATTTCTAGATAAAGGTTTTAATGTGTTTTTTCAATGTAATAAAATCATATTCATTATTAGACCAATATAACATTTTTAGTTCCTTTGAGCATATTTTATAAACCTTGGCATAAATATTTTAGACTAATGCATACATTGTGTTTATTTAAACATAACATAAACATCAGCTTGAAACATTTAGCCATGGTCCCCCTTTATATGATTCATAAAAACTTAGACATAAATACCTTAGCCTAAGGTTTGAATCATGCTTAATAAACATGTAACAAACCTTAGCCTAAGGAACTTAAGTATAAGTCCCACTGTAGTAATGTACTAACTTAAAGTTTAAGCATCTTCACATATTGACAGTTTGTGTTTTGTCACTAGAAGATTATCCAATGATGCAAGTCTCCCATAGACTTTTCAATGAGGCCCTAAAATCTTGAAAACTTGATGCATGGTAAAAATTCATTCAAAATAAAGCTGACAGATGATCCGAATGTTTACACTTTGTCATTGGAGGATGAATTAATGGTTTGAAGGCACTCATGACTTTTTAAAGGCCCACAAGCTCATTATGTGGCCAATTTTCATTCAACAAAGGACTGACATAAGATACAAAGCATGGAGAAGGCACACAAGGATGTCAAGTATCACAACCACAAGGCTTGGAGTAGAATGGAGCCAATCGTAGGTAAGGGCCCAGATTACAATTAATGGCTCATGCTAATCTAGGATTTTGATTTAATGGTGCAAAGTAAAAGAAGGTAGTTTAAATACCAATAGCTAGTGCTCAAAGTCATTTATGAAAAAGGTTATGAAAGCTCCAGACCAATTCCACATAGGCACCACACAAGTATAAAAGGACAAAATAAAAGATCTTAAGGGCTCAAAAATATAAAGGTATAAAGGCAAAGGTCTAAATCAAATCCAAGGCATGTATAAGCAAGATTTTGATATATCCTAACATTAAATCTCCAAAACCTTAAACCTTGCATAAAAGTGACCCAATTGAATTCATTTGGTCACAATTTTATCCAAGGAGAGCTTGATTGTGTTTTGAGAAAAAAAGATCTTTCACAAAGACCTAGTTGCAAACCAGTGTGAACAATTTGAAGAAATAAGGACCATGACAGCTCATAGACAACAATTGAAGGAAGAAACTAAGCTTTAATTATCGATAGATAATAAAGGAAAAATATTCAAAGACACTAAATTAGACCTTGTGGCCTTTAATATCCCAGGTATTAGGAATTGTTCCAAACTCTTCTTCATGGTGGAGGAATTAAATCCCATTACAAAGGAAGAGCAGAGGATTAATATGGTGAATAGAAGGCATTATAATGTGGTTATTGTCTAGATGGCTAAACTCTACCATGTTATTTAAAAAATTGAGGTACTATATTGTATAGATGTCCTTACCCCTATCTTTGTTAATTTTTGGGTAGATAATGAATGGATCATTAGGGAGGTAAATTCCAAAAATATAGACTATATTTCTCTTATATATTTTGAGAAATATTATAATCTCCCTCTCCCCCATGTATACCTATCCAAAATTAAATAATGGACCAATAATCATGACTTAGACTTGATTCTTAGGCCCTGGATACACCAAGGACCCCATATCTTTAGGTACTTTGAAGGTAAAATCCTAATAGTCCAATTTAGGGAGGGCAATAGATTTATAATTACCCTATTAAACTAAGCCTTTGGATCCCCCTCAACCACCTATGTGAATAAAATTTAGCTTCCCTATGTGTATTTCATGGTGGAACAAAATCTCACCCCTCTAATTGGATATTTGATCAGTGTCTTCTTGGCTAAACAATTCATTGTCATCAAAAGGAAGAAATATAAGTAATTTTATATGATCTCATACCTAATAGACACCCTTCTTACTCAATCAGCTTCTTTGGTATTATAAATTGGTCTCCTAAGGGAAAAACCACCATTTCCCATCATTACTCCAAATTGCATATCTTTAAATACAGGAACCATATGCATTTTATTTGTGACTATGTCTACCTAGCCATAGTAGAGGATATCATAGGTGTTATCATGCCTAGGGTCCACCCACTCATCAAGAATTTTATTGAAATGAATGGTGGCATTTGGTACTACCCTAAAAATACATTCATTAGGATTGAAAGGATTATGTTCTATCCTTACATATTATTAGTATATGTTCCAAGTAAGCTTGTCAAGTAAGAAATTACCTCCCAGTTCATCAATGGCATTGATGGTATTTTCAAAGAAAAGAGGAAGGATCTTATCCACCCCTTCCCTCTAACCATTGGAAGAACTATACTTTAGTATTGGAAATAGGTTGATATCATGGCCAAGTATAGAGATTTCTTTGGGTTTCAACTTAATGAACTCAAGATGTGGGATCCTAAAAACATAGTCAGTAGCCATTTGAAGGAGAATAAGTTCCCCAAGCTTGAGTACATATATTATATTGATGTCCATGACACTATATATATTAAGGCTAATAATTAAGAGGTGTTGGTCAAGATTCAAGGGAACAACATCAAACTACAGCATAGGTTAACCAAGGATGATAAACCATTAGGAGAGGCATGTAAAATTTACCCTTTGTAGTATCACTTATTTTTTGGACCATCTAGGATAGCCCAAGAATAACCTAAAAAGGAAAAACCATAGCCTTAGGGGTATATTATGCAAGACTCGGATGAATACGGCCATAGTAAGGAAAAAGTGGGAGAAGTAAAATTGGAAGAGAGACCTAGAGAGGGGCCCTCATCTTCAACACTCCCATAAATTCCACCTTTCCTAGTTTATTACATAGATATGATAGACTTAGATCTAGAAGAGAAACTTGAGGGTGCCCTAAAGGAACTTGCATAGGAAATGATACTGATAGGGAAGAGGAACTATTGGAAGAGACTCAAATCCAAGCAGGGGATCCTAGAAGAGACAAAGGAAAAGAGCTAGTACCTATGGAATCCTAAGAGAAGAGGAAGGAATATCTAGAATTAGTTCTTGTTGAACCAAGGGAGAGACCAAGATTGACCTTCACTCACCCCACCAGTGAATTCAATCTATTCAATGATGAATTCTCATTTCATGGACCCATCATTCTTAACTAGTTCATTTATGTAAAATTACAAAAGATCCATATTCTTTCCCATTCATGGGCCATGAAAAATGTGGAATTACATGATGACATGAAGGCATGGATTAGGGCTATGTTAAAAGAGTAAGAAGAAAGGAGAATTGTGGTCAGTCAAAGACCAAAAGGTAAGAATATGGATGCTCTTGGAGCATCAAGTAGCACTAGTGTAGAGGTCTTAAAGCCTCTAAAATTCATAGAGTCATCCACAACTATGCAATTTAATCTAGAGATAGCTAGATTGGAGAGGGTTACCACCAAGATAGCCATGATGGGAGTAGAGGAATTCACTTATCAAAAGGTGAAGCCCTTTATGGGTATGACCCTAGTAGGAGATCAATAACTTGGTTAAGCCACCATTCATGAAGAAGATGTTGAGAGCTTGATCGAAGCCCAGTCAACACAAGCAAAAGTAGGGATTAGAGGAATGAAATAGAGGATCTATAGTTTGGAAAAGAAAAAAGAAAACTTAGAGACACAAGTAATTCTATCAGTTCGTAAAGAAATGACCAAGATGCTTGATGAGTCATTTTATGACATTTTTGAAGCACTCAAAGTAATGAAGCTAAGGTAGATTGCATTAAAATAATAGAGTGCATTATCCAAGTTTTTGGTCACCCAATGGTAAGCCTCAAAGGACAAAATATCCAAACTTCTCAACATCTAAGCAAGGAAATAGTTCCTAGGCTTCAAAACCATCAGTTTAAGACACTTGAGCATAATTTTGGGAATTATGGTTGACAAGTTTCAAATTTTGAGTGCATGGCACAATAATGTGGAAAGACTCCTAGAAGATGATATGGAGATAATTACAAATATTGAACAACTTCTTGGGGCTGTGCTTACAGATCCTACACAACCCACTACCCTTGGAACTATAAGTGATAAAGAATTCAAATATAGGGCTACTTTATTAACTCAAGAAATAAAAGGAAATATCAAAGTAAAATATATGGATGATAACAATAAGATCCTAGACATGATATGTAATTCTAGAGAGAGGATAAATGAAGTTAGAAGCATTAAAGAAGCCATGGCTAGAAATGATAGAGAACTCAAGGACTTGGTAGATCAAGAAGAGGAGCATATCCTAAAGCTTGTTTTCAATCTAGAGATAGTTGATGAGAAACATACTAAATCCATAAGCATATTAGACAATAAGTAGAGGCCCCACTAGTAAATTAGACAATATTCTATTTTGTAACTTTTTGAAATAGAATATTCCCTTGTAAAGGCATATGCTATTCTATTAGCATATTACCCCTAGGTGAATATAATTTTAGAAAGAAAGTGTATTCTATAACCATCTTAGGAAGGATAGTTGTCCTTGTCTTTTATACACTTGTATATTGTAATTGACTGGTATACTACCTAATCTTTCTATAAAATTAAGTATTACCATTTGTAAAAAGAGATTTTTGAGTAAATTTTGTACACTTGAAGCAATAAATATAATCAAGGAATTCTGTAAGGATTGTCCACATTTGATATGTCAATTTCTAATATAACTTTTCTCTTAATTACTAGTTGACGTCTTGAATTTGAATGGTGTCTTTGAATTTTGAGTTGCATTTTCTAATCATAAGGTTTCTAATTTGTGCATATGCTAGATTAGTTGGAAGTTCTTAAGTTTTGTTTCATTTTATTTTCCTCTATACTCAGATTTGTAAATGTTATTTGATTATATTAGTAAATCCTTAAAGTATACTTGGTTCTTACTTATAGACTCTTTACATTTTCCTTTGAAGTCTGCCTGATTTATAGTGGAATTTAAGCTAAGTCTATTTTACATTGTATATTGGTTTGAATGCATACTCAATTATAATTGATGTTTTGTCATGATATTTAAAACTAAAATTGGTAATCACTTATTTATTTTCTTCCTTACCCTTCCCTTCTCTTTGCTCTTTTTTTACACCATATCACTTTAGTTTTAGTTTCATTATAAATATCCATTTAGATTAGTTTGTAGCTTAAATCTAGATCACAATTCACTAAGTATTAACATAGATTCCCTATAATTCACAAAGAACGGACCATGACGGCTCCCAACCATCACTCATTAAAAAAATTTTGGACACTAATACATATCTCTACCACTATTTCAGCATAGGTGACATCTAGTTGCCACAACCTACTACTCATGCTCTGACTTTATCAAATTCTAAAATTAGAAATGTTCTATGAATACTAATGAACCCTGTGGTGCATTTAGAGGCATCAACAGTACCAAAATTAGGTGTCTACATAATGCCTCCCTTTTTTTGTGTGTGTATTAATGCATGCACACATAAAATTAAAAATAAAATTAAATAACATATCTTAATTTATCTTATGTATTTAAGGATGAGCTCTAAATTTATGGACTAGTAGTACACCCAAACTTTTTCTTCCATGAATCTAGTGAATCTAAATTGTACCTATAAGCAAATAGCAAATCCAAAACATAGTTAATGTCCTGATAATTAGCATGAATATATTAATATGACATATAAACTAAAAATTAATATATGAGAAAATACATATAGTGTTATGCAAATTATGTTATCAATCTTAGGTTATAAAACTAAATCTTCTTGGGTCTTCTTAGGTAATTATGAGTTTATGAGGGAACTTTAAAACCTTAAATAACTTCTAGATTAATTTATGATAACTAAAGTTCACTTCTTGATTAGGGAATAATAAATATATCACTTATTTATACCTCCTAGTGCTTATTTATTAATGTCTTTCATTTAAACAATCTAGATGTAAAATATTTGGATATATGCCTTGTTTTGAGGTGAATGATTGGTACATGTTCTTGAAAATAACCCATATCAATAGAAAAATTCATGAGCATTATGTTTTATCATGTAAAATATCTTAAAAATTTATAATATTTTATAAAATTATTTATAAACATTAGTATATAACTAGAGAAGGATATCATCATGTAAATATCAATAGTAATATATGACTTATGAGTGAATGAGATGGTCAAGAGTGAGGAAAAATAATATGTGCCACTATATATATATATATATATATCAATATAGATAGGTAATATTTAAATGTGAAACCATATGAGTATATATCATTGTTTAAATATTGATAAATAGATGCAAGCTCATATCAGGCTAACCTATTGAGGGTCAACCTAAATTACATGATACAACATTGAGAATTGGAATTAATCTATGTCAGAATGTAAGAGTATGCCCTAATATGGAAATAAATGGCATGTAATTACCAATTATGATAACCATAATGGGAAAATATGTAATATTGGCATGGGTCATATGAGCCCATCTTGATATAGTCAATCTAGGTTCCCAACGCACATATGTCAAGGTGTTTCATATAAGTATGATAATATCATTGAGGATCATGGAGAATGTATGGGTATGATATCCCCATGAAGATAAATAAGTATAAACATCTGGGATTGATAATTATTTATAGTATCTAGTGATTTAGGAACGATAATGTGTTTCCTCAAAATGCAAGATATAGGTAGTGAGATCAATAATGAGAAGAAAAAATGATATGCCTTATTTATCAATGTTCCCATATGTGGAAAATTTATAACAATGAATCACACACAATATTAATATGACATACGATATGAAATCAAGAATAAGATTTTATTTATTTTTTATTAATGTGATCTAAATAAGTTAAACTTATTTAAATCTATATTATGTAAGATAGGTAATTAAATATTCAAATCAAAATGTAAGAGGTAGATTGATTTCACTCACTATTTTTATAATTGACAAGATAAAGGAAAATGTATACACTTTGATGATTTTTTTTATTTATGTTACTAGTTGTATGCATCATAGTCTCTAAAAATTATATATGATATCTCTTTGATTACTCAAATCAGGAAATGGGACCTTGAAACATGCATGAATGTTGTTGGCAAGGCTTAGACCCCTGTGGTGGTTTCTATTTTTTAGGAACTACTCATACTATCCTAGTTGATTATTGAAGTTTATACCACCTTAGATAAATAAACTTGAACCTATATATAATTTATGTGTGTGTTTCCTCCCAGTCATGTATGATGATCCTTGATTTGTCTCTCTTTAGTTCAAAACCCTAGTTGCACTTTTAACACAATATGACTTCGAAAAAATTATTAGAAATGTGATTTGGACATCCATAACTATTATTTACTAAGTGAATGATCATTTCTTACATTTATATAGTCCTAAGAGGGCTCAAATTGCATGTAGTTCTCCCATATAGATGTGTATATGCTCACCATCATGATAAAGTTGAAATGAAATTAAATATTCAGCTTTTAACACATGAAAATATACAATGTTGACCTATGTTTTAAGTTCATATCTTGATCCATGGCTACTCATTTGAGGGGTTTTTATAGTGTATGATTTTTTGATAATGTCTCAAGAGAGTACTAATCAATTTCTCAAATTTTCATATGATTCCCAATGTGAAGGCTAAGTGAGTATGACCTTAGGATTGATTCTTATTTATAGATGAATACTTTATAATTCCCACCATGACTAACATATGAAACATTTCAAGGATGATCTAATGGATACATCCCTAATATAAAAGTATTCATTGAGGATTATTGGTAAACTATAACTATATAACTATTTTTGATACTATCTTAAGAAGGAAAATTAGTGATCTGGAATATGGTGATAGTCTACTTAAGTGTATGTAGTGCTCTTGCATAGAATAGGGTGATCATAAATATGTGTATTGGTAAATTTATTTAACTAACTCAATATATGGGTATATGAATAGGGAAAGTGTGCATAAGATTAAATGTGTATATGCAATTCCAAGTATGTTAATGTATGTCAAAATTTATGTTTCCAAGTATATGATACCAAATTTATGTATCTAAAAGTTCTCCCCTCTTAGTCTAGTATTGAAAATTATAGATTAAAAGGATAAAATAAGTATGGTACATGTAATAAATCACACATGATGTTGATAGGTATGCCTAAAATGTCACACTTACTCAATGAAAAAACATATATATAGATTTTAATTGATGATACAAAATCTAAAATTATCTAGATCATTGAATTATTTGAAATTGAAAAGTCAAGGAAAAAATACACATGAGGGTGTGTAAACCAAGCTTCCAATTTTTGAACTCATTTAGAGAATGACATGAGTTAATTATTCCCAAAGGAGTTGAAACTACTAAAAACAATGAGTTGATAATTTTCCTCAACCCCCATTGGAGGAAAAGAAGTGATATAAGTTGAACACCACATAAATGTCAACTACACTAATCTAAATATCACCGTAACTCTTTTTTAGAACCCTAAAAAAGGTTCTTATGTAAATATGTAACCCCAAATAGGTTCATATGTAAATATGGAACCCCAAAATAGGTTCATATGTAAATGTGGAACCTGGAAATAGGTTACTATGTAAATTTAAACTCTTAATCAAATATTGTATACAAATTTTAGATCCAAAGTGCTTACATAGTACCATTATCTACCATCAATAAACCTCATAAAAATAAGAAAGTGGTTGCATGAAAAAAATCCATGCCTCAAATATAATCCATTTTTATCTAATAGTGATTTATAATGTTATAATATGTTTATCAATCTAATAAATTTTATAAAATTTTCTTAATGTGACACATATAATCTATCTCATAATATCATAGAATCTATCAATTATTCCTCACAATCATGTATAATGCCCCACATATAATCTATTAAATATTTCCCATCTGAATCACATAATCTAACCCAAAATATGAAATATCTATCTAGCATGGCCTAAATCTCTAAGAGTATATTCCTCTTTTTTGATGTGAGGGATGGATCCTATGAATCACTCGTCTCAAAAAAAATTTATGTGCATCATGTGAAATTAAGTATATAAACATGATAAGATATGTCATCATATAAATGTTTTTCTGACCTAATACACACACCCCATTTAAATTTTCAAATAGAGGCACAATATTTATTGAACATTATTTTGAGGTCTTATAAACCAAAAGTCTATGATATATAATTTTAAAAAACATGAATTCAATAAATGTATCTGATGCTTGAGATATTCACTTGACTATATATGTTCTTAGTTGTTTGATTAAAATAATCAATAGGTTTCATCTCATTATTTTTAGGTTATTTTCAAGGATTAAAGGAATTTAAGTTGTGCCTAAGACATACTATATGTTTTACTCTTTGTTTTCGATTTTCTTTAAGTACTTATATGCATAGTCCTATTTATGACTTATAAGACTAATTAGGCTAATGTGTTTTGCTTATAATTATTTTTATATGTTTATATTATGTCTTAAATATAATATATCACACTTAAGTGTTTTCCTAAACCATCCTATATCTTTTACTTCCCACATCGCATCATTATACTCATTCAAAGACTAAGTTGAAAATGCATGTCACCATCCTAGCTTTTTGGAGGTGACATAAGTAGAAGGATTTATATAAATGATCCTAGGTAAGAAGAGTACTAAGAATCATCCATGTGTTCTCATCCCAATCATCCTATTAGCCTGTAAGTGATGTCAGTAGAAGGATTTGTACAGATAATCTTAGGAAAGTAAAGTAGAAAAAGTTGTCTACATGTCCTCATCCCACTCATCCTAGTAGCCCAGTGGTGATGTCAGTATTGACCTTAATATAGAAATTTATGGGTAAATAAAGTAGTGAGATCCATCCACATGTCATCATCACACTCATCATGGTAACCCTCAATCTTTTCATAGTATACAAAGTTTAAATTTTAAATGGAGTAGTGAGATCCTACCACTTATCACCATCTCACTAACCCTTGGCCTTAAAAATAAAATTACACTAGATCACACTTTAGTCACTAGTGGAATAGTGACATACACACATGTGTCCTTTGAAACCACATAAAAAAACATTGAAGACACCATTGTTAGGTCTGAAAGAATAGAAAATAAACATTTGTCATATAAAAATGACTAAGCATCTAAGAACATGTAGAAGAATCCACATGGCATTAAAAAGGATATAAGAAGTTAGTTTTATTAATTCTAAATGAAAATAGAAAAGAGTTAAATTTGTTTCTATACTTAATTCACATAAATTAAAGAAATAATGCATTCAATTATCACATTTAACTTAGCCATATGAATATATTTTGAATTTCCATCTTAGTCTAATTACATTGCCTTCAAGATATCTAAAGTATTGTGAATTTTGAACCCAAGTATATTCGATGAATCCAAAATGTCATTACAACCAAGAATTTATAATATTTGTCATAGAGAAAATTATTTCCAAGCAACATCAATAACTTCTTCATCTCTCATCTTAATTCCCTCTACTTACTCAATTTTACTCTCAAAAGAGTTCACTGATATAGCATTTGATTCAATAGATTTAAACCATGAGTTCAATAATTATTCAAAGATTTGGGATAGGGATAAAATAGTCAAGACATATAAGGATGAGGACCATATATCTCTCTTCAAAATTAGATACAAAGATGACCTCTTTGTCAT
The DNA here is from genome assembly GCA_037957365.1 of Torreya grandis. NCBI lineage: Eukaryota > Viridiplantae > Streptophyta > Pinopsida > Cupressales > Taxaceae > Torreya > Torreya grandis. The sequence continues at coordinate 437,786 of JARHVA010005483.1, forward strand.
CAAAATATTTGGTCTTTAGAAGGCATTGGCTAAACTAAAGGTAATGTCCTACATTAACTTACTCTTTGACTTATTATTTAATAGAAAGGTTACTATTGGCCATTTTGGCCCACATAACAAGCTTCTACCTAGTTTAAATAGATGAGCAGGGTCCTAATTATTGAGTGGATTAGGTGGCTTAGAGGTAGGCTCGACATTGAAAGTGGAGGGATCTAAGTAGGTTTTCATGGTGATGAAAATTTGTAGGAACATGTCTAGTAAAAAGCCTAAGAACTTTTGGCTAAGTGTTTGAACATTCAGATTTCCTTTAGAGAAATTGTTCCATACAAAGCCAACAACAAAATTACAAAGCATAATTCCCTCAGATAAATTGTTCCACTTCATTTGGCTAAGTGTTGGAATTATTTTGGGAGATTCATTTTAGTTTTTTGGGCTAAGTATCAAGAATTGTTTCAGACATTTTATCTGAAACAAAACTCATAAAGGTTCTTTTATTTGAACAAAGTCCTAGATAAAAGCTCCAAAGGGTATATTTTAGAGAAATTGGTCCAAAACACTTTTCCCAAAGGATCATTCTTTGACAAAGTGGACCTTTGTAAAAATATTGAAGGGTATTTTTCAAGCTAAGTGTCATCATATTTCTTTCAAGAAAATTGTCTACACAATTTTCTTGAAGGCATAATTATTTTAGGGAAAATGTTTAACAAAAGTTTTGAAGGTATGTTTCCTTCAGATAAATTATCCAAAACATAAGGGATACAGAAATACTTTCGAAACAAAAATATTGAAGGGTTAGTTTCTTCAGCAAGTGTATTTTTCTTGGGAAAGTGTCCTATACAATTACCCTAAAGGGTCACTTCTTTCAAGAAAGGGGCCAATGCAAAATTTTTAAAGGGTCACTTTTTAGACAAAGTGTCCTAGACATTTTTTTTGAAGGGTCATTTTTCAATCAAAAAGCTTGAAGACAAAGGTTTAGTAAAAAGGTATAAGGACATAAATTCTTTTAGGAAAATTTATGAGATAATTTTCCCAAAGGCATGAATTATTTTAGAGAATTTGTTTTGAGACAAAATACTATGTACGATTTATTTCAAAAAAAATTGTTCAAGATAGAGATCTTGAAGACATGAATTCTATCAAACATTTTATTTGTAAGAAATTATCCAAGGCAAAGATAAGGAAGACTAAATTATTTTAGGAAAATTGTCCTATGATAATTTCCCCAAAGACCTTATTTTTCTCAGACATTTTATCCATAGATAAAATCCTAAAGATTATTTCTTTCAAACATTTTGTCTGATACTCAAATCCCAAATCAAAGTTATGACAAAAGGTACAAGTAAAATACTTAGGAAAATGTTTGAAACCAAAGGATCCTCTTCAAAATTTGAATTCATTTTAGTTAGACAAATTATCTAATACAAAAGGCCCAAGAAAAATAGCTGCTTGCAAAAAACTTGAATAAGCAAATCCTTTCAATAAATTCTTTTTTAATAATTTCCTAAGGACATAATTATATCAGCCAATTTATTTTAGCAAATTTGATCCAACAGGGTGGTGACAGGTGTAAAAACATCAAAATAAAGCTCAATGGTCATCCATTGGGGCCCAAAGATTGAAAATCACATAAAATTCAACTATGTTCCCATAGACGTCAATTGATGGGTGCACAAACATCAAATTCAAGCCATGAAAAATGGTTGTTGAAGTTTAAATATCTTAATGATAGTAATGTAGAGGTCAAATGCATTCACACAAATGTCAAATATAGTTGTGTAGATGTCAAAATTTTAGGCTACAAAAAATAGCCATTTGAATTCAAAAAGTATAGGATGGCCCCACAAGTGTCAAATTCAAGCACAGAAGATGACCATTGATTTTCAAATATGTAGTGACAGTCATGCAAACATCAAATACATTCATGCAGATATCAAATTTCAATCCATGGAAAATATCTATTTGTATTCAAATGGGTTCAATATCAACAGTCTACATTTAATATGAGCAAATATCAATAGCATGTGAGAAAGTTAAGGATTCAATGAACCTTAAGTGTAAAGGCATGATTGACAAGTGGAAAAAATGCATGAATACTTGTAGAGGCTATATGGATCACATTCATTTACATCAGTTATATCAACAGAACAAGATGAGTCAAGGGGTTAATGATCTAAGTTAGATTTTGATAGTAAATCAAATGAAGGTGAGCCCAAATGACTAAGATGGAGGTCAAAGAGTCAATTTTCAACCAAAGCAAGAAATTATTAATGGAACAGAGATTGAGCACAATATAGATTGGGCTAGGAGAGAATATTTTTGGATTATATGGTGCCATTAATACTCCATAGGGGTACATAAATGAGATATGGTAGGGGCTTCTCATTATGACTTGACTAACCATCACTCAAAGTACAGATGACATAGCTCTATCAATTTCAAGATACAAGGATCTAGTCCTCATAATGAGTAACAAATGGTAGATGGCATGGAAAATGAAGGTAGACACATATACTTCAATGGATTCATCACTAAATCCATCTACATGAAAGTGACCTTTCTCTCCACTCCTATATACCATGAGAAACTAGTAAGGAGTAGTTAACAACAAGACAAAACTCTAACAGATGGACCCAATTATTATAACTACATTGATGCAAAAACTTAGCTAAAATCAACTTGATCCTACCATTTTAACCACTATGGAGAATCACTAAGAGAATAATGTAATGATGCAATGAATTGGAGTTACCTAGATCAATCAAGAAAGGTTTGAATGAGCTTAATTTGTGGAGTCATTTGTAACAACTTTTCAAATGGATTTTAGCTCATTTGATTCCCTTTTTTAGTTCCAAAAATCCTTCCCTCTTGTTTCCCTTCTTCTATAAAACTAACCTCTGAGTTATTATTTTAGATCCCTCAGGCTGGTATGACTAGACTATGCTAGAATTATATTTAACACCTCTTGGATTAGTAAATAAAGAATTTTTTAGTCATTTGTTAATCTATATTTAGTATTTTAAGTTTGTTTAGTATGAAAATGTGAATATTATCTTCCCCTTATATGTCCAAGATCAACATAAATTCTATCAACTTTATTTATAGGTCATATAATGTGTCTTAACATTGATCTCTCAAGAATATAGTGGGCAACCAAATTTAAGTGTCTTTAACTAGACCTTATTTTCATTACTCCCTAGTCTAAGTGTATCAAATTGACCTCTATATGAAACACTATTTCATAGAAACTATACTAATTATTGCATTAGCTTCTTTCATAGTCCATTAGTGTGATAAATAATCCAAGTTTAAGAGTGGATCTAAAAACTTCTTGGTTCATCACCGCACATTAGAATAGGTTTTACTTCATGAAAATATCTTAACTCTTTTCACCCCAACTAGTTTTATATTTTATAAATAAAGGTCAAAATTATAAATTCTGAGGAGCTAAACTCATAAAAAATTCTATAGGTCTAGTCTAGTTATAGGCATCCCATAGCCTTATACCATTCCCATGTTAGTCCAAGTATGGGTCAGACTTGAATGAATCTAACCTCTATTAGGTGTTATATAGATAGCTAATAGTTAAAAGAAATATATTGCATTTTAGAATAAACAAGACACTAAAATCATATACTTTTGGCAATGCCTTTAAGAGGTATTATATGATTCCCATGCTAGACATGACATACAGGCAAGACATGGTGAACTCATGGCTTTAGAATAATAACATTATTAGTAAGATCAGTAATGGGTTAGCAACCCAAGAAAATTCACAATCCAAGTCCTTACTTATACCATTCCCATAGTATTCTTCCAGTTAGGTATTAGAATTTCCATGGCCCTTTTGAATATTATATATGGTGTTTCGACTATCACTTATTTTAATGAGTTATGGGTCCTTTCGCTGCATATAATTTTGACTTATAGTAAGACTATAGTTGTAGGGTATATCATTATATCTAATCTAATTTTGAAACTCACCAATCTCAAGAGCTCCCTTGATATAATTCTTACATGATATCCTACATGGTGGATATGGTAATTGTAACTGTGCATGCATCCCATGATCATCCCTATCAACCATCCATTGAGTACCCCAAGAATAGGGTATGTGATGAATTCAATATTCTTCATGTGCGTAGATTTAGGAGGAATATGAAAGTCATAAGTGAGACCTTTTATTCCATAATGTATCAAGTTGTATATGTAATAATACCAAATTATCAGACACAATAAAGAATACCATTCAAAATATGGATGATTTTTGGTTGTACCCTAAGCATACAATAATCATAATTGAGGTCATAAAGGCAAAATATTATTACCTATCAAGGATTATGTTGAATAAGGTTGATAAGTAGGAAATTTCTTCTCAATTTGATGATAGTATTGATACTAATTTGAAGAAGGCAAATCAAGAAGCCCTCCATCCAACCCCTCTCAGTATTACCAGAATGTAATACACAATGTGGGAGCACCTACAAATTATTGGAAAAATTAGGGCACATTATGGGTTCAATCAAGTACTTTTTGGACATTAAGATCCAATCATGGTGAAAATATTAGATCTCCCCATCTTACCCATGCTTCTAAATAGTTTTCTAGTACTATGAACCAATTACTTATAAATTTTACACACCAAAAAATTATAGAAATAGGGTAAAAACTAAAATAATAAATTTGTTCTAATAATCCTAAATTATTTTGGGCCAAAAAGATTCCTAAAATGAAAATCATGATTTAATAATGTAAATAGATTAATATTTGGAAGAAAATTCCAATTCCATCCTCATACCATCCTAATATGGAAATGGAAATCCAAGAATTTAAAGATGTAAAATTTATAGATCCCTCTATTTCACCATTCTGTTGTTATGATTTTATGAAATATGTAAATAAATTATAGATGTAAAGTTTTCTATTCTATTCATAGTACTAGGAAATTATTTCGAAGCATAGGTAAGATAGGGATCTCTAATCCTTTCACCATGAAGGGTGAAAATAACACTTTGAGGAGTAGATCCATATGGAGGTTTTTATCTATAAAGGATACTCCAATAATTATATCCATAGGCATATTGGAAAGGACCAAACATCTTAAGATCATATATAGAAGAGAAAAGACCCCAACAATCTAAAGTTACAAACTTGACTTTTATGCATCCCTTGTCATAGGCACTAATAGATATATTATGGTATATTTCATAACTAACAATACCTTCATTAAGTCTAGAAATAATAGATAATTAATGAGTATGTTTAAATGCAAACTATCGTCTATCACACAAGGTGACATATGACACAAGTTTGATATTAGCAGGGACTAAAGGTTTTATACTAAGTTTGATTAACCCAAAATGTACAAACTATACATCTAGAGGACTATGGATATAATCAATATTAGATTAGGGAACTAGAGGAAGTAAATGAGTCTAATAGATTTTTTCTATATTATATTTAATAGTTAATTATATAGCCTTAATTTTTTTCTTAACAAAAGTCTTGAATGTAGATTTATACTTAAGATTGCTAAAAATAAAATCTCCTTTCAAAGCAAACTATTTATCAACCTGAGTCAATTAAATAGTAGGAGATTTGGAATTTGTAACCATACCTAAAATTTCTTCATATGTGACTTAAATTTCAAATATATTGGTACCAACTTCAAATACACCTCTAAATTCTATAGGAGGTAGTTCATAATATCCCTCAACTTCAGCTTCATTAAGAAATTGATATCCTAGAGCAAAACTACTTGGTTTCTAGAATTTTTCCATAGAATAACTAAGACTGCAAGAATTTATGGGAATACCTTGGTACGAACAAAATAAAAAAAATTTCAAAGAGAAAATATAATGTGGAGGATTTTTTTAACATGGGATAAATTCCAGTCAACAATATACTCAAATGGATACTTTTCAACAAAAAAGTATTTATTAGTGGCTTTGATACCAATTGCTCCTAATTTACAAACACAAGTTAGACATAGGTAGAAATAGCATAGATGATGGATATAAAATGGATATATATTATATTTATTATTTTAAATAAACATTAAAATAGTCTTTTACAAAATATAATAATATTTATAATCCTCAGTATTGCACTAAGTGACATAGGAGAGCATATTGACATATTGGAAGAAATCACAATAAAATGTATGTCCTTATATATTTACAGAATCATGATGTTTCTAATAATAAATAATGAAATAATTTACTTGAAAATCTAAGGATTTATACACTTGATCAGGTGAAATTTGTTCCTAGTCACTAATGATTGGAGATTTAACAAAATAATGTGAAGCTCTAGTATCTACTTTAGCATCATATCTTCTTCCATTAATTTCTATATATATGAACTAAGCAAATCTCCCATTTATTAACTACATAATATAAATTAGTTTTTTATTAATATTATTGAGGAATAAAAGTACATACCATTCTGTAATGAAGAGCATTTTCTTATAGGATTTAAACTTGTACCTTCTCAGCTTCATCTTCTTCTACTTCCAATGGTTCTTTCCATAATTTTGTACTTTAGGTTCCAAGAATTTTGTACCATGTCATTAATCATTATTTTTCATTTGGATGAAAATATTCAAAATTCTCATCTTCATATCCATCAATATCCAAAAATAAATTATTTTGATTGAGTTAAAATTTAAAATTGGGAGCAACTAGTTCTAAAGTAGTTATTTTATAAGGATTAGTTGGTTGCTCATCTCATAATAAACAACTTAACTTATTTTTAATTTGATTGTTAATATGTTTTAAAGTATAATCAAATTGTAATGGTTTTAGTTTGGGTTAATGCATAATAAGAGGAGCATAATCAAATTTAGGTTGTCTTCATCTACCTAGATACATGTGCATTCATCTTCTTGATGGTGGTCACCTGGAAGAGCATGCACTACTTTCTCCTTGATCTTTCCATGGTATTTGCATCATAGTGGTTATATCTTCATCAAGATCATTGACCAATTGTTTGAGTTCATCTTCATCATTTATAATACTATCATCTTCATTTAAATATTCAAATTCTTCAAGCACTAGCTCAAATATATCTTCTCATTGATACAAATATTAATTTTATTTGACTAAATGCCACCATGTTTTAGATTAAGGTAAAAATAGGTTTTGAAGGGGCCTTGAAACCCTATACAGATCAAGAAAGATAAAATGTTATAAACCGCCAAGGAAGGCAAACCTACTAAAAAAGTAACAAAACCAGGTTTTAGAAGGACCTGAAACCTCAGCAAAACCAGATTTAACAACCTAAAACCATGTTAAAAAAATATTACATTAGCAACCAGCATAAACTATGACAAAAGAACCCCATAAAACCATTGGATTCTCTGTCACCAAGAAAGAAGAAGACACCGTCAGATCCAGCAATAGTGACGGCCATACCCAAGATCGATCCCTTAACACCTAAAAAATGTGCAGCCCAAACCCCCAGTCCCGTCGCCACCACCGCCCAACCCATCCACCCTAAATTTTTCAAAGATCACCCCCTACACCCAGAGGAAACACCACCATGGCAATCTAAATTTCTCCAAAAAAAACTTTGATCTGCTCAGAATAGGGTATTGGTTAGCACGACGGCCACAAAATGGAAGACCAAGGAAAAATATAGATCTGTGTTATTTTCAAGAGCAAGGCTCCTCCGCAGTAAAGGATATCTCCATTTACCCAAAATAGGGCACCACGTCTCATAAACAAACCATAGAGGAAACAAAGTTTCCCCCATCCAAAAACTATTTTCTTCAAAAACCAGTTCGTGGTGGCTGTCCAACTCAGATTAGAAAACCAGTCCAAGTTCCAACCACTAAATAGAGATCCGAAGCAAAATAAATAAAAAACCGTGTAATAAGGGTAACTCTTTTCCATGCCACGCTAAACACCCAGGCTCCCTCTGCAGGGATCTGGCCTCCAAAGCTCGAGAGGCGGCCACAATGGTTAGGGTTTCAGCACAGCCATCTCCATGGCCGCACTCCCTCTTCCCTCTTCCCGCCTGCAGCTGACTAAATGCCACCATGTTATTATAATAGTAGAGTAGACATTTTTAATGTATTTATTTTTGAAAGAAATTTGAGGAAAAATATGACCAATCTAGTGACAAATCTAATAGTGAACATGTTTGGAAGGAGGTTGTGGAAATTTTTGATGATGAAGATACTTATGGTGGGAGAAAGAGTACAATGTTGTGGGAAAGAATAGTGTTTATAGGTGAGATGATGTAATTTATGTTTATGGAAAAATGGTTTACAACTAAATGGATGTCTCAAGGAACTTTTTGATAGCATTAGAGGATTGATGCTTATTAAGTTTTTGGGTAGCACAAGCTTAGGTAATGAATTGCATAATTTGTTGTCTATAAAAATTAATGACATTAGTGAGTGTGATTACAAAAAAATTTAGGCCTTTAAGATCAATATAATCAATGACATGCTTGGCTACTTTATATGGAATAAAATTTAAAATTTATATCTTAGTCAAATCAACATTTTTAGATTTTGCCTCATATACAAGATTTCAAACTGAATAGCATATTATTCAAACTAAGCTAAACCACAAAGCTTCATTTTGGCTATCCATTTATGGCTTTCTAATTATTTATTCCCTTGAGGAGGAAAAAAAACATTGATAAGAACTTGAAACAAAGATTTCATAGGATGTGGCTATGATAAAATCATTGTTTCTTATAGATTTTAACCTAATTCATTCCACCAATTTAACATAATGCATATTTAATATCAAGAATTACATTATTACATGCATCTAGGTTGTACTAGTACCTAGATTCTGCATGGTATTACACCATGTAGTCATTTTAGTTAAAGGCTTTAACAAATTATCTATGTTGAGAAACCATGGATTAATAGTAATATGAGATCTAATCATCATGGTTAATGAAAATACATCCTTTAATTTAAATTTTTCATCTTTTTTAGAGGTGTTTGGAATCAGACTTGGGCCAAAATATGATGATAAATAGATGAATGGTACTTGTGGAATCTTAAAAATTCTTCAATTCTCTTCTAACTTCCTTTTTCATTTCCATTTCTTCTAACCAATCAAGACTATTTTCTAGTTCTCATATTTTATTATCAACTATAGTCAATTGGTCTCCAATACTATGAAGGTTTTTTAATGAATGTTGAGAAATAATATTTATATCATTGTTAACCTTTATGATATGTGATATAGTTTCATTAACTAAATATAGATGATCAGTAGACTATTTAATTTTATAAACATATTTTCCTAAGATAGTGACTTGATATAGATACTATCTAATGATTCATACATATCGACAAAGATCATCAAAATTTTCTTGATAATGGGAATTATATCTGAAAAGATAATTTATTTAGTTGAAAATAGAATAAGGTTCCTTTTCATAAGAATAATTAGGATTATAGGTAGCATAAAAATAAGATATTACACATGCTTGTAGTGACCTTTATGAGGTGGCCATAATCCACCCTTCTAGATTTCCATTTTCAGGAAGAGTAGACATAGTAAAAGGATGGAATGGATATCTACCATCATTGACTTGACCTTATTCTATTTTAATTACCAAATTTCCTCTTCTATGGTTTCTAATAGATCTTTCTAGTATGACTCTGATAATATTACTATGTTATATTCCATGACCAATACCAGTAACCCAAAAATTATAGAAGATCTCCCTTATTCTATAATAGTTAATGGTATAGTCTAGATCTAAAAGAGAGAGATAATGTCATAGGACACCTCAAAAAATATGAAATAAAAGTAAGAATTAACTATGGGAACTAATCTTATGACCATGATAACATATTCATGAATGTTGAAGATGACTATGAAGTGGTTACCAAGATGTGCAAATCCAACATGTCAGTGATTATAGAATAGAGGATTAATTATGATCATACTATCACTAGAGAATATGTCAAAAGTATTCATAAGTAATAATGGGTTTCCAAACCAATTCATGTACCCTCTTTTTAGGAAGAAGAAGTTATCCCATTGGGTGTAGCTCATATCAAAAAGAGAGTTGGGAGTACTCCAACTTATCCTACATACATAGTTGTTGTTGCCTCTCCATAATGTAGAGTTAAACAAGAAATTCATACAAGTCATAATGGAGTAAATATATTTTCCATGTTTCCCTTATCTACACTAACTATTGCATAATAGTTAACTCTTCTTTAATTTCTATCATAGGTGCATGTTACTTCTTTTTATTTGACACCACCAACACCAGTAGCCTAGCTATTGGTTATCCCAATTCACCACCCATCATTATTCTAGTAGTAACCCTCTTATCACCCCATCATCACCTACAATCACCATTCCTTCATTGTATACTCCACCACCTACTAGGTCAGCCTCTCTTTCTACCAAACTAACTCTTAAATATACAAGTAAGCCCAAGACTCCACATATTTATCCCCAAAAGGTGGAATTAAAATAAGAACTTATAAAAGTCCCTAAATAGGGATATGATAGAATGAGGGTTACAATAATATCATACCCTATCATATTTTATGATAGTGATGAAGAGGTAAAAATATGTAAAACTGAAGATGAATTCCTATCAGGTCCTGACACTGAAGAGTCATGCTCAATCAGTGAGACAATAGAGTTTGATCCAAAAGATGAATGATTATCTAAGGAAAATTCCCAATCAAGGGGAAATTTTTGATAAGAGAATCTAAGGAGGTTAACTAATAGATTTTTAACTTAAGGGATACTAAATTTATATTGAATAGATAAGGAGATACAATAGGAGAGGCAGAGTCAAAATTGTAATCTACAACACAAGGGCTTTCTCTAACTACACCTCCAAGCTCTCCACCTCTAGTAACTATAGAAACTATTACTTTATCTAGTCCTCTTTTGGTTGTAAGTCCTATTTCTTATTCTATATCTACTTCTTCAATTTTGGCAATAAGTATTGGTGTAACACATTATTCACATTCTTTAGATTCTTTAAGCTAAACAACCCAACCCTAGGTTGGTGCTACACTATCAATTTTGCAATTTATAACCCAACCTACTGCTATGGATCCTATATCTACTACTATTATGAATTTTGGGGTCACTTATAGCTCTATTACTAATTATTTTTAAAAAATTATTAAACACCCCAATGACCTATTCATTTTTTAGTGGAACCAACCCTCAGACCACTAGGTCTACCATAGGGGTATATTTTGAAAATGTAGTGTCTACCTCCATTTTTTCCATGTTGGCCAATCCTCTTAGGATGACCACCCAAATAGATATGCCTATTATCTATGCCATTCAATCAGACTCTCCATTAGTCTCATTTAGCAAAGAGATAGAAAAGGCTAAATACATAATTGACACACTATTCTAAAGGCAGGTTACCAATTAGAAGAAGGCAATGCCTCCTTTTCCTAAAATAGGTGCATCTTCCCCCATGGATATACTACCCCCATGGTCATCCTAATCAATTTTTAAATATCATCCAACATAATCAATACAACCTATATCATAAATATGGAAACTAGTTTCCCTAAATATTATTAAATAGATCAAACAACTATAGTAGGAGGAAAAGACAAGGAGGTAAGACTTGGTGATAACTAAGAAACCTACTGTTAAATTCCATTTTGACATACATACTATTATTTTAATAAAATTGAAGAGGAATATTGTAGTTTTTGAGGGTCAATAGATATAACTAGAGTAGAGATAATATATCTTCTCTCTAAGAGAAGAAAGTTGAACCCTTTAGATCTTGATAGAATTAGGGAAAATCCATATAATTTTATAGATGTAATAGTAGGAGTTATAAAATAAATATTTATGATTTTTAATCAAGCAGTATAGAATTATTTAAAGTTTAGTAACATCTAGGTTTCAAAGGAGATAGTGGATAGTTTATAGGGGATAGTGAAGAAGTTTTTTGACACCATTGAGTCGATACGGTCCACAAAGGCCACTTCTCAACCCAAATGGGGAGATATTATGAAATTATTTAATAAACTAAAAAATATTTATGGTAATATTTATTTCCTTGATCAAACAACTAGGAATAAACCTTAAAATCATTTTAATCTTAAAACTATAACTCAAATTACATGGGCAAAGAATTTTGTAACTGAAAAAAATGAGATAGTTTACTTGAGTGGAACTAGAAGATGTGAGCTTATATTCATCAATTTAAAAATAATTAAAGAGAGTAAGTAGCTATCCTAACACACTTGAAAGTCACTAAAGTAGATACACAATAGGGGAAATTGGTCTCTAGGCCTATTTTTGAAAATCTTCTATGAGTAGTAGTGGATAGCTTTAGAGATAAGATAGAGGGAACCGTCTATAGAACTAACAATGAAATAATGCAGCTAATCAATTTTTTAAAGGGATAAGATCATAGGAACTAGGAATTGAATGTTGAGTTTAGAGATACACTAGGAACCCCTAACAATATGATGAACAATCTTCCAAAAAAATTTAAAAGGTTGTTATTTTATTTTAAAACCATTGAAGTAGACTTATAGGTAAGCCATTTTCTATGCCTACGGATGGAAGTGTCCAATAAATCAACTTAAAATGGTATGAATTAAACTTACTTTACCTTATACTACTCAAATTATTAGGTATATGCTAGTGCATACAAAAATTAGGTGTGCTTACATACCACTTCCAGTCACACTGCTACAACTACATTGGCAACTACTATGGGTACAATTCTAGTTCTTTCCACATTGGCTACTACATTGGCTATCTAATAGTCTTCTTCTTCTAATAGTGCCATATCAACACTTTATATATATAGTGTATATTTTCATGTTTTGACTAAGCTAGACCTTTAGTTCCTAATCTATTTACATGTATATATTGTATCTTTAGATGAATAATTATATTTTAAATGATCAATATTTTACACGCATACTTTTCATGAGATTAGTATAAAATGTAATTTTTGGATGTATACTATTAGACTTCACTTGAGAGATGATGCCTTCCTTATACCAACCCTATTTATACTTGTAACCTTCCATTCTCAAAGGAAGGAGAATTTTGGCTATTGAGATTAATAAGAAATTCTGAGTTCTATTGACTTGATCTTTATGTGCAAAAATTGATTCTTATTCAATTTTGTGTAGTTTGTAAGATGTATTTTCATTTTAGTATCTCAATTATTTTTTTGTGTGTGATTTATCTTTATAATATAGTTATTCATTTTAAGCTATAGTTGATTTGAATGCCTTTTATATGTTGATCATAATCCCCCTTTGTATATGAGCAATAATGATCTAACAAATGTGACAACCTTTGGTTATGCATGTTTAAGTTTAATGTGTTTTTATTCCCTTTGACTCTATTTTGTTTGATTTTTGGTGTGATAAAGTAACTTATAAAAAATATTGATCTTTTGATTCCTTATCCAATATTAGTTCAAGTGTTGATCTTGAAATTTTTTCATTTTTTGTGGTCCATGGGCATTCATTTTTGCCCTTCCTTTCCCTCCTTTTTTGAGTTCCTTTTGAGATTACTACCCACTTTAGTTAGAATCATAATCCTTCTACCCACTTAAAGTAGATCTAGTTTCATCCATAGTTTACCCATCCATGGTAAATAATCTACTTCACTCACTGCTACTCCACTAATGTGTTGTTATAAAAATAAATACCATGTAACTCATGCCTTGGATTGAAATCCTTTCACTGATCCTAAAAATTTATAATATAACTCATAAATTTCTCTATAGTGTGCATAAAATCAACATCAATAGGTACTTAATATATCACTAGAAAGAGGGATTATACCTCCACCTCAATTCTATTAGAAAATAATCACTCGAGTTATGTTGGAAGCACCAAGAAGATTAACAAGGTTTGCCTCAATCAATAACTTGTTGTTACCATCTTTTAAACCCCATATAAAATTTAGGTCTAATAAAGGAGTAAGGAGAAATCCTATATCCCAATAATTCTCTCTAAGTAGATACCCCCATCTTTTATTACTCTCGATGGCTCAATATCAAGTTTCATCTCAGGCTCTAAATTCGATAAGAGGTTTAGCTATCAATGTTTTTGGATTTATCCATGATTTACCTAGAAACCTTAATAAATATCTATCTTATTTTTCTCCCTTAGGAGGAAGGACTGTAGAAGAACATATCAAGGCCTTTAAAACTACTTTGGTAATATTTAATGTAACCCATGAATATGTTGCTTTTATACTTTTCCATTTCACATTGCAATATACAACCTACGACTAGTTTCTAATTATCCTAGAAGGTTCTCTTACTTCTTTGGAAGATTGTCAAAATGCTTTTTTGGCATAGTTTGGCTAGGTCACTAGTGTAAGTGTTATTTATCAACATTTTACCAATATGAAGTGAGAACCCAATGAATTAATATGAGCCTTCAATGCTAGATTTCAAAAAATGTCTAACAAGCTTGAAATTTCTTACCAACATGAAGAGGCATTAGCTCTCTAAATGGACAAGAATGCCCTAAATCCCATGAACATGGTCTTTCTCTATATAGATATCAATGTTGGTATACTACCTTTGGCTTATGTCAAAGCTATCAACATAGATAAGAAATTGAATATTTAATTGTAATCATTGGCCCCACTCAACATTGGTCATGTTATTATATATTTTAGTCTAATTTCTAATGTAAACCAAAATATTATATCCCAAAACCAAAACCCAATGTATAACCAACTACCTTTGACCCAAGTTTCACCCAATTAGTATCTCAACTTCCTAATAAATTCAGCCCCTAACCATTAAAACTTGAATTAGTCATTGATACCATTTAATACTACCACTACACATGGTACTAATTTTTATTCCATAAAAATAGAGTTATAATCAATTTAAAGGGTGGTGTATAAAAAGAATAATGAGTTTTTAAGCATGCATAAATGCATGGGTAACACTAGGGGGAAATACCAACCAAGGATTTGGATTCCAAAGGTACAACAAACCTTTCAATAGGTCTATAAATAACTAAGAGAAATAATATCCATTAAATAGGGGACCAAAAATGAACATCATGGAAACAACCCTTCCTAATTGGTGTCATGTGCATAACACCACATAACATGGTGAGCTAGAGTGTATCAAGTTATGTAAAACCTTCAAGATATTTTAGATTCAGATGGGTAAGAAAGAGGGTTTTGAAAATTAGGAAGAACCATCTTCCTCTACTGGTTTAGGACATCCAATCATAGATAATGTCTTTTAGACCTATGATTCTCTATTTCTAAAAGAAGATGATAATGAACTAGAGGATAACATTGATGAGATCCATGATTTCTATTAGTATCATCAAGCAAGGAACAACTATAATTTGAGCATTAAGTATTTTATCATTACTTCAATACCTCCAAATAATAATACCACCACTCCTTTAGATTTGAAGGCTAACAACAATCCACCTCTTCCATGAACAGATGAGTAGTTATATATTGTATAACCACATGGTAGAGAAGAGTAAAATATCATCAAGGACATGAATAAAATGAATTCTAACATCATCATGCATGATTTATCCTATATTATTGAACAAAGAGAGCTATTGCTTAAAGCTATAATTGGGAGGACATCTGATAAGTCCAAGGTTACCCATACTAATGTCATGGTATATAAAGACAAACCTGAAGTATCATCATTTTTACTAATATTATTCAAATGTTTGAAAAGAATGTACATAATTTCTTGGTTGAATATAGAGCCTCATTCAATGTGATTCCAACATATGTCTACCAAAAGTTAGGTATATGAGAAGGATGTTCAACCGCTAAAAATAGAATACCTGGGAGAAGATGGCATCTTAAAACTAAAGGAGAACCACATCCCAAGCTTAGAAGTAAAAATAGGCTAGAGTAAATGAGTCTAATTTCACTAAGGAGAATATAAGCACTAACCAATATCCTTGGTTTGTGAACATTAGGCTGAATTTCACTAAAATTGAGAGATAAAAGTTGAATAATCTACTAATATAATACAAGGACATTATTTCTTGGACATATGAAGACTAGAATTATTTTGACTCTAGAGTCATTATGCATACCATTCCATAAAATTCAAATCATATTCCTTTCATGAAAATATATAGGCCATGAATCCAACTCTAAAACTTCTAATTCAAACATAAGTAAAAATTGTTTTGGATTCCAAGATTATTTTCCCAATCAAGCATTCAACCTAGGTGGCTAATCTAGTACCAATCAATAATAAAATTGGATAAATCAGACTTTATGTTAATTTTAAAAATATGAATAGAGCATCATAGAAATATAATTACCCTCTACCTTCTTTGGATGAGGTAATTCATATGGTAATAGGATCATAAATGATGTCTTTCCTGGATGGATTTTCAAGTTATAGTCAGGTACTATAGAAAGTAGAGGATATGATGAAGACTGAATTCACTACCAAGTGGGAAAATTTTTCATATAAAAGGATGACATTCATATTAATCAATGACAGATTAACCCTTTAAAAGGATATGGATTTTGATTTCTATGGAATTATTGGTAAACACATAATCATCTACATGGATTATTTGATAGTATATTCCAATGACAGAGTTGAACATGTAGATCACTTTTATAAAGTGTTTGATAAATGCATAAGGTATGAAGTGTCACTTATTTCGAAGAAGAATATATTTGGATTTATTAAATGGAAATTTCTAGGCCATGTCATCACCAAATATGGGATCTCCATTGATCCATATTGATTCCAAGCCATTTCCAAGTTGACACCCCCAAATAATGAGTTGAATTTCTTATTTGATAAGATAAACTTTGTGAGAAAGTTCATTTCTAGATTTGTAGATATTTTCAAGCTACTAAATTCTATGTTGAAGTAAGATGCCAAGATATAGTGGACAATAAAATCCCAAATATATTTCAAATACATTAAGGATAACATTGTTCAAGCTCTAGTTTTGATTAGTCTAAATTTCAGTTAGGTTTTTTACCTATATTCATTAGTTTTAGAGCATACTATAGTTGTGCTTAAATAAAAGGTAGAAGATAATAAGCTTCCTATTACCATCATGAGTACTAATCTAAAGGATGTAGATTTTAAATACTCCATGTTCAACATATATATATATATATATATATATTTATTTCTTAATAAAAACTATAAAAAAAATTAGGCATTATGTTCTGAGGAATAAAACATACGCCATCATCCTAGACATAGTTTTCAAGCTCACACTTGGAAAGAATGTGTTGTGTAAAATAAGAGGAATCAGACCTACTAATATGGTAAGAGGTCAAATAATTATCCAATTTATGACCTAAACTAATCCATGTATCAATATTAATAAAATTACTGAAACTCGGATAGCTGGTGGTGAATGGTACTCACAGATCATCCATTACCTACTCTTAGGTACATGTCCTCTTGAACTGAATAGAGAGTATAAGTGAGCCTTCAAGCTCAAATCACCTCATGAAATGATCAAGAAAGGAGTCCTATATATAAATAGCTGTGAATTCATATATCTAATATATGTTTCAAAATAAGAAGCAATAGATATCTTGAATAGCTTACATCAAAAGATTGGTAGTGGGAATTCCTCAAGAAACATAGCAGCTCATAATATTCTAAGTATGGGATACTATTTTCCTATAATCTTCAAGGATGCACACAACCATCTTAATACCTACCATGATTTTTCGGTATTTGGGAAGAGAGAAGTGAATGATACCATGTCTTTTCATTAATTCATTTAAGGACTCCCATTTTCCTAATAGGGTCTTGTTTTTATTGGGGTCATAAACCCAAATTCCTTAGGACACAAGTTTTTCTTTGCAGCTACTGATTACTGCACTAGGTGGATAGAATTTATAGCCACTAATAATTCCATAGTAATCAATGTCATCAATTTTCTAATATATATATATATATATAGACCAAGTTTTTCACTCCCATTTCCTTAGTTTGTGATAATGTTTTACCTTTTCAATCTTCTAAATTTATAGAATGGGACAATCAAATCACAATCAAGTTATTTTTAAACTATTATTCAAAATGTAATATATTAGTTAATTCTACCAATAAAATTATGATGGATGTCATTTATAAATCAATGTAAGATAAACCAAGAGAATGTTATTTCTTGTTGAAATATGCACTACGAGTAGATAAAACTAGGCACAAGGAATCCCTTAATTTTCTATTGGTGTATGGACAATAACTAGTATTTTATATTACTCTCAAGATACCAATGTACCAATTCATTTAATAGTATATGGGAAAAGATGAAATAATATAGTCTAGACTATTAGATGTAGCCCATATGGAGGATACAAGAACCGAAGCCCTACACAGCTTCATAAAACATCAAGTTATTTCAAAATATGGTTTGACAAAAGATCTAATATCAAGGCCTTTAGGATTTTATACTTAGTGATTCTATGGGATAAATCATATGAAAAAAAATGACAACATGATAAATTTACTCCTTTATGAATTGGAATTTATTAGATATCAAAAATCCTAGGTAATAATGCCTTCTAATTGAAAGACCTTCAAGGTAATGACCTCACCTTTCTAGTTAATGGACATTTCATGAAGTACTAATTTAGGTCTACTCCAACTACAGATGCATCTAAGTGAACTGTAAGTGGATTTTGAGACTAAGAGTAGGTTAGATTCCTTGATTTCTAGAATAGATTTCTTTCTTTGTAGAAAAAAATTTCTATTTTCTAGAATAGATTTCCTAATTTTTGTATTTTACTTTCAATATATTCATTTTTATGCTTTCTAGGTTAGTTTCTTAAACTTACAAAACAAACTAACTAATTTCCTATACTAAATACATAATAAACTTGCCAAAAATAAGGGGATAATGCATAAGGAAGCACAATTAGTTTTCACAAGGATTTGTTATGATATCACTTGAGATTTTGGAATTGAGGTATGTATTATGATTGAATTAGGTTCTACTTATATTGGATAGGTTCACTAAACTTATAGGATTTACTCTATTATACTCATACAAATTTTATAAATACTTTCCATTTATAAATATTAATTTCACTATTTCATGCTAAAATTTGGATGAGAGATGATAAACATATAATTGGAGACACATTAACAAGGATGTATTATCTTAATAAGTTTTTCTTATACATACACCTAGTCAATGGTGGTTCTTAATATTTCATATATATGTGTTTTAAATATATATATTGGATGAGAGATGATAAACATAGAATTGGAGACACATTAACAAGGATGTATTATCCAAAATAAGTTTTTCTTATACATACACCTAGTCAATGGTGGTTCTTAATATTTCTTATATATGTGTTTTATGTGTGTGTGTGTGTGTGTGTGTGTGTGTGTGTGTGTGTGTGTGTGTGTGTGTATGTATATATATGTATATGTATATATATGTATATATATATATATATGTATATATATATATGTATATATATATATGTATATATATATATATGTATATATATATGTATATGTATATGTATATATATATATATATGTATATATGTATGTATATGTATATATATATATATATATGTATCTATATATATATATATATATATATATATATATATATATATATATATATATATATATATATATGTATGTATCTATATATCTATATATATATATATATGTATGTATGTATATGTATATATATATATATACATACATATATATATAACACATATATAGGAAAATATATATGTATGTATGTATATGTGTGTATATAACACACACACACACACACACACACACACACACACACACACACACACACACACACACACACACACACACACACACACACACACACACACACACACACACACACACACACACACACACATATACATATGCATATGTATACATATATATACAAATTGATAGAGGATGGGTGATTCAAGCAATCTCTATCAGGGCTCTATATGCCTAGCTGGTGCTAGAGCAAGGATTTGAGTAGAATCATAGGTATATATATCATGGCTATGGATTTCTAGATAGAATCAAAGTAATTCCCAAGATTCACTTACTATTTGGTTACAAAATCAAAATTCAAATTGAAACCTCTACTATTTATTCAAGTCTCTATTAAAACTTTCATAACTAAGGAGAATTGACTTCATTAGATCACACACACAAATCCAAGGAATGGAAAGGGTTGGTATGTTGCATGATGAAGTAGGAGTTTGCTTCAGGATTTGTTTTACTTTTTATTTATTTATTATAGATAAATTTTTGTCATGATGCATTACCAAAAATTCTAGGTTCTCAAATACTTAGGAGTATTTTCCCCTGTACGCCACCATTTTTTGTACCCTAACACACACACTCCATTTAAATTTTTAAATAGAGGCCCAATATCAATTAAGAATTCTTTTAAGGTATTATAAATTAGAATTTTATGATATATAATTTTGAAAACCATGAATTCAAGAAATTTATCTGATGCTTGAAATCTTCACTTAACTATCTGGGTTCTTGGTTGATTGCTTAACATAATCCATAGGTTTCATCTCATTGTTTTTAGCATGATTTTAAGGCATAAAATAATTGAATTTGTGCATAAGCCATACTATATGATTTAATCTTCACCTTTAATTTTATTTAAGTGCTTATGTACATGGTGTTATTTATGACTTATACAATTAAATGGGCTAACATGCTTTACTTGTAGTGTGTTTTTTATGTTTTTTTTGTGTCTTAGATAGAATATCTCAAATTTAGGAATTTTTTTGGACCATCCTAGATTTCATCCTTCCCATGTAACAATATTTCATTCATCTAAAGACTAAGTTTAAAATACATGTCACTGTCTTGGCTTCTTAGATGTGATATCAGTAGAAGGATTTGTATGGATGATCTTGGGTAAGTGGAGTAACAAGAACCATCCATGTGTGTTCATCCCACTCATCCCAACATATCAATAATGATTTTAATATAAGGATTTATACAAATTATCTTAGTCAAGTGGAGTAGTGAGATCCATCCACATGTCCTCATCCCACTCATCCTAGTAGCTGACTAGTAGATGATTCACAATAAGATATACTTCTCTTGATCAAAATGAACAAGGAGAGTTACCATAGACCTGTACCTTATAATTCATTTAAATTTCAACCTAAGGATGTAGACTTGATAGGATGATGTCACTATATGTGCACACTCAATATTCTAATTTGACCTACTAATTATAATCTAAGATGTTAAAGCCATGTAGTAAATGTAATGTTGTAATTAAACATGAACATAATACTGTGAAATAAAAGTTTACACTATTGGAAGCTTCCTTAAATAATTATATGAAAGAATGTAAATCACACAATTTAGAAATAAAACACACAACACATAAAGAAACTAAATAACATGCTTAGCTATTTAAATGGGTTAGATTGTTGCTGCAAGAATTCCAAAGGGGGCCCTTCCTCCTTCCAACTCCAGCTTCAATATTTCCTCTTAAAACACTAAAATGGACTTATAAATGTTTTTTAATATTAATCAAAATACAATAATGAATTTTTTTAGGAAATTACAATAATAACTACTTAACAAAATGTACTTCTGATAATTCTCTAATTGATATCTACTACCTTCTCAACCATATTGTTACCTATATATATATACAAGAGGGGAGATGGTTTTATGCAAAACAATATATACTGTAATCTAAGAAACATTTGACTTAGGGTAACTAAAATTGGCTCCTTCTACTAAAGTCACCTTTCATGTGAATTTTATAATATTGCTTTAGGACAAACAAAGATGTTTCATTCTTAAATTGCATCCTTATTATGCTTCATATAGGTTATAGTCATTTGTATGAGTCAATTGAACTGGGAATCAAAATTTGTTCATCCATGGCTTTGGTCATGCAATGGCTATAGGATGTGTCTGCATGATGAGATTCCTTTATTACAGTATGTTCTATGCTATATACCCATTACTCCAAAACATCTTTAAAACACATTATATAAAAAGCATCCTATAGCAAAAGATAACTATCATATACTTGATTTCAATACATAGTTTTAAATTATTCAAAGAGTAAGAAAACATAATGTTATTTATATGATTATGGCTATTCTAGGTAGGAAACTTTATGTGAAAGTACTCAAGATCATGATAAACAAGAAGGATGAGTGTGATAGATGAAGACAAGAACATGACATTTTTGGGGCTCATCAGTAGCCTGGTGGTGATGTTAGCATGGAATTTTGTATGAAAAATATCAAGTAAGTGGAGTAGTGAGAGCCATCTATGTGTCATCATCCTACTCATCATGGAAGCCTTGGATTTATGTATGGTGTACAAATATTAACTTTTTAGTGGAGTAGTGAGATCCTACCACTTGTCATCATCTCACTAACTTGTGGCCCTAAAAAACAAAGTACACTAGATTACACTTTAGTCACTAGTAAAATAGTGACATATTAATAAGTTTCCTCTAAATCCACATAAGTAAAAATTTATGACACCATTGCTAGGTCTAAAAGAGTGAAAAATAAAAATTTGTCATACTAAGATGACTAAGTATCTGGGAAAATGTAGAAGAAGCCACGTGTCATTAAAAAGGCTACAAGAAGTTAGTTTTACGAATTTAAAATGAAAATACTAAAGATAAAATATATCCTACATTAATTCACACAAACTAAAGAATTAATACATTCAATTCTCACATCTAATATAGCTAAAAAGCAATATATTTTGAATTGTCATTATAAGTCTAATTTCATTTCCTTCAAGATATATAGAGTATTCTAAATTTTGAACCCAAGTGTAGATGACAAATATTAAACACCATTACAACTAATAATTTACAAGCTTTTTCATAGATACAAGTATTTACAAATAGTATCAATGGATTCCTCATCTTTCATCACAATTCCCTCTATTTAATCAATTATAGGATCAAAATAGTTTATTGATACAACATTTTAATTTAGTGACTTTAAACCATGAGTTCATATATTATTAATATATTTAGGATAGGTTGGAAGTATTCAATCCATATAATCATGAGGACCAACTCTCTCTCTTCATATGTAGATACAAATATCTCTTCTTATCCATCAAATTAGTTGGTCTCCACAACATAGTAGTTAAACTAGAAATAATGCCCTTCATTGACTTAATGTTTGATTTCTTCTTTAATGGAAAGGTTATTGTAAAGATATTACATTTTTTACTACGTAAGAAAGTATTATCTTATATCAATGGGAATGCCTTTGAGAGCTATTATAGGCTTCCCATCTTAGACATGGCATACAAGCAAGACATGGTTAAATCATGCCTTTATAACAATAATGTTGTTAGCAAGTTTTAAGAATGGGATGGTAACTCAAGTAAATTCACACTCTAAATCCCTACTTCTACCATTCTCATAGTAATCTCCATGCTAAGGGTCAGAATTTCCATGGCCCTTTTAAAGAGGATACATGATTTGTTGACTATAACTTACCTCAATGAGGTATGGGTCCCTTTCTTGGATATAATTTTCACTTCGATCAAAACTATCACCTTAAGTTAGATCA
Organism: Torreya grandis; assembly: GCA_037957365.1. Classification (NCBI taxonomy): domain Eukaryota; kingdom Viridiplantae; phylum Streptophyta; class Pinopsida; order Cupressales; family Taxaceae; genus Torreya; species Torreya grandis. Next base: position 461,326 of record JARHVA010005483.1, read on the forward strand.
TTAGCTCTAATCTAATTTTGAAACTCACTAATCTCAAGAGATCCCCTAATATAAATTTCTATATGATGTCCTACATATTGGATACATTAATTACAACTTTTCATGCATCCCATGATCAGCCATGGAAACCACCCACTAAGTACCCTAATAACATGGCATGTGATGAATTCAATATTCTTCATGTGTACATATTTAAGATGAATATGAAAATCATAGTTGAGACCTTTTATACCATAATGTATCAAGTTGTATATGAGAAGAATATGCCTAGATTGTTAGACATAATAAATAATACCATTTAGAATATGGGTGATTATTGTCTATACCCCAAGCATATAATAATTAGAATTGAGGTCACAAAGGCACACTTTTTATACCTACAAAGTATTTCTCTAGATAAAGTTATTGAGTAGGAAATTATTACTCAATTCATTGATAGTATTGATATTGAGTTGAAGAAGGCAAATCAAGGAACCCTTCATCTAACCCCTCTCATTATTGGTAGAATGCAATACATAAGGTGGGAGTACCTACAAATTATTGTAAAAATTAGGACACATTATAGGTTCAAATAGGTAATTTTTAGACATTAGGATCCCAGAGGGAATGTCAAAGGACACCTCATTAATATGAAATAAAAGTAATATTTAACTATGGGCACTAATTAATAACCATGACAGTGTATTCATGAATGTTGAAGATGAATTTGAAGTGGCTATCAAGATGCACAGAGACAACATGTCAATGATTGTGGTGTAGAGGATCTAATATGATCCTACTATCACTAGAGAGGATGTCAAAATAATTGATAATTAATAATGGGTTTCCAAACCAATTCATGGACCCCCTCCTCAAGTAGAATAAAATATATAATAAGAATTTGGCCCATCTAGGGTAACTCATATTGAAAAGAGATTTGGGAGTCCTCCAACTTATCTTACATGCACAATTGCTACTACCTCTCCACAGTGTAGAGTTGAATAATAAATCTTACAAGTCCCATTGGAATGGCTAATATATTTTCCATTTTTCCCTTACCTCCATTGATTATTGCACAATAGGTAACTCTTCCTTCATTTTTGTCTCTATTTCATGTTACTTCATTTTCTTTGACACCACCAACACCAATAGCCCAACCTACTGATTATCCCACTTCACCACCCATCATTATTCCAGTAGTAACTACTCTTGTCACCACATAATCACCTAAAATAGCCATTACTTCATTATCTTATCCACCTACTATGTGATCCTCTGTTGTTACCAAACCAACACTTACATGTACAAGGAATCCCAAGACCCGACATATTTCTCCCCAAAAGGTGGAAGTGAAAGAAGAACCTACAAAAGTCCCTAAATAGGGAGATGATATAAGTAAGGATATAATAATATTAGACCCTATCATATTTTATGATAGTGATGAAGAGGATAAAATATGGAAAACTAAATATGAATTCCTATTATGTCCTAACACTAAACAGTCATCCTCAGTTAGTGAGAACATAAAGTCAAATCTAGAAGATGAATGGTTATTTGAGGAAAATTCCCAATTAGGGGGAATAGAGTTGATGGGAAAATATAAGGAGGTTTACCAAGTGAGTGTTAACTCATGGGATATTGAATTGTTATCAGATAGATCTTATGTAAGAGGAGAGGAAGATTCAAAACTATAATCTAAATCATAAGGACCTTCTCAAACTACACCTCTAAGCTCTCCATCTCTTGTAATTACATCAACTAATACTCTAGCTAGTTCTCCTATGGTTTTAAGTCCTACGAGTTCTCATTCTCTAGATACTTCTTCAATTTTTTCAATAAGTATTAGTGAAACACATTCTTCAAATTATTTAGATTCTTTAATCTAAATAACCCAACCCTAATTTGTTGATATACTACCAATTTTTCATAGCATAACCCAACCTAATGTTTTAGGTCCTATAGCCACTACTTCTATGAATGTCAAGGTCACTTAGAGCTCTATTAGTAACTATTTGCAAAATTTATTAAATATCCTGGAGACCTATTCATTTTTTAGTGGAATCATTCCTTAGACTACTAGGCCTAACATAGGGGTACATTTTTAAAACTTGGTGTCTACCTCTAATTTTTCCATGCTAGACACTCCTCCTATGATGACCACCCAAATAGAGATGATTATTGTCCAAAACACTCAATCAGACTCTCCAGTAGTTTCAATTAACAAAGAGACATTGAAGGATAAATATGTTGACACACCATTCCAAATGTAGGTTACCAATTGGAGGAAGGCAATACCTCATTTTATTACAATAGGGACATCTTCCCCCATAGCTATATTACCCCCAAGGTCATCACTTTTAACTTCTCAAGATCAACCAACACAGTCAGTATAGCCTATAAAATAAATAGAGAAACCATTTGCCTTGAATATTCCTTCGTAAATTAGATATTTATAGTAAAAGGAAGGGAGGCAAGACTTGGTGATAAATAAGTATCCTCTAATTAAATTCCATTTTGATAGACATGCTAGTAATTTGATAAAATTCAAGAATAAGACTATAGTTGTTGAGGGTTAACAAATAGAACTAGAGTAAAGAGAAGATATCTTCTCTATAACTAAGATAAGGAAGTTGAACCCTTCATATCTTGATAGAATTAGGGAAGATCCATACAGTTTTGTAAATACAATATGGGGAGTTATAAAGGAAATTTTTTAAAAATGATCAAGTATAGAAGTAACTAGAGGTCAGCACCATTCAATCCCAAAAGGAGATAGTGGATAGTTTATATGGGATAGTGAGGAAGCATTTTTACACCATTGATTCAATACAGACCACAAAAGCCACTTCTCAACCCAAATGGGGAGATGTTTTGTAATTATTTAATAAAGTAATATATTGATTGTAATCTTCATTTCTCCAATAAAACAACTAGAAATAAAGCTTATACTCATTTAAATCTATTAACTACAATTAAATTTACATGGACCCTTAATTTTTTAGCTACAAAAAGAGATAGTTTACTTGATTAGAACCAGGAGATGTGAGCCCTTGTTCATCAATTTACAAATTAGGAAAGAGTGGCAGTCACTATCCTGATGGACATAAGAGTAACTCAAGTAAATACACAGTAGGGGAAATTGGTCTCTAGGCCTATTTTTGAAAATATTCTACAAGTAACAGTGGATAGCTTTAGAGCTAAGATAGAGGACACCATCTACAAAAACTAATAATGAAATAATGTAGCTAGTCAATTTTACAAGGGACAAGATCATAAGAACTGAGGCCTTGAATTCTATATTCAAATCCATATTAGACACCCATAAAAAGATGATGAACAATATTCCACAATTGTTCAAAAGGCCATTGTTTGATTTTAAAACCATTGACATAAACTTCCAAGAAATCCATTTGTTATACCTATATATAGAAGTGGCCAAGAAATAAACATCAACAATATAGATAGCACTTAATTTACCTCAGACCAATCAACTCCCAAGGTATACACTACTTCATACACAAATGGTCCTACTTACATACCACTTTCATTCACTACTTCTAAAATTACATTGGAAACTTTATACACATAATATTTTTAAACTTTTATCAATTATTGATGTTCTTTATCTTTCAATAAACCGTCAAGTCTCAATCTCTTTGAGTTCACACCCTAATGGGTGCACCAGGAAAAGGGTGGGTAGACCATTGGTGTTTTACATGGTTTTTGTCCCTTTTTCCACTTGTTATCTACATACTTATCTCCTAAAAATGATTCCCATAATCTTGGCCTTCTCTTTTTCACACTCCTCTATTCATTTACCACCTTAAGTACCCATTTTCTTAACCTAAAACCTCTTTTGATAGATTACATGACTATGTCAACTGTGTCAACCTTGTACTCTTATTTGAAAAAATTTATTTAGGGTTTAGGTTGGCTCCTAGCCAACCTAGTCCATGACCTAGTGAGTTTTTGTCAATAAAGATACTAGGTTGATCAGGTCGATCCTATCAACAAAAACTTTTAGAAGGGTTTAGGGTTAGAATCACATATATAAACATAATCATTTCACTATTTCTAAGAGAAGAGAATAATAAGTAAGATATATTGTGCATCTACTTATCCTATATTCTACTTGAGGAGTAAGATTAGGGTTTCATGTTTTCTTTGGAGATACAGATCTTATCTTATGGAGAAGTATTTTGGATGCATAGATAGGTTGTGTAGCCTAGATCTTATTTATCCTTATCATCCTTACATACCACAACAACCTCTTGTAAATCACCTTGACCAAGGGAGAGATTAAGGTTCAGTGGGATCATCTTTAAAGGTAAGTATTCCTTACTTTGTTCCTCCTTTGTAAGAGTAAAGAGATATGCATTTGTACTTCTATTCCATGTATTAGGATTTTATATATATTGATGTGAGTGTATGTCTTCTATACATGTTTACTTCTTTTTTATTGCCCCCATTTTGTTCCACAAGCTTTGATGAGCACTAAATTAGATTTATTTTATTTACTTGTTATTAGTATAATGAATATGAAAACATAATACTTAGGTTATTGCATAGTTTTGTTTGATTAGAGGATTTGGAACCCTCCATATTAATATTATTTATAATAATAAATCCCCTAATTGGTTCTAGTGGTTTCATAATTGGTCATGTTTCCAATTATCTAATGTATCCCTAATCAAAAGGTAAGTAGTATCTATCTCATTTGAACTAGGATTGATTTTTGGATTTGATACATTTTTTATTGCATACATTTTGTTGATCCCAATGTGAATCTAATATTTTTAGGTTTTCTTTCACACTTTTCATTTCTATCATTTTATTATTTTTATATATTTATGATACTAAGTCTAAAAGTCCATTATAGTTTCTAAATTTTGTGCACAAGTTTAACACATCATCAAAATGACTATTATTTTTGTGCAGGTCTTCATCAAATACAAGTTACTAGATCGAATAGGTTGACACAATACTCTTATTCACTTCTAGATAGCAGACTATGTTAAATAGGTTGGCATAGTCTCTTATTCAATTCCATAATAAAAAACTAAGTCATTTAGGCTAACTTATTACTCCATACAAATTTTAAATAACAAACCAAGTTGACCAAGCCAGTATATTCATCTTAATAGGCTTCAGCAAATAAGGAATTGTAAAACTAGGTCGACCCAATCAACACAATTGGTAGAACTTGAAATAAATATTCAAGGTAATTCAAAAAAAAAATTCAAAATCCTTAGCATATTTCAACCCACCAAGGTTCATTTTTTATTTATCTTTCAATTAAGTTCTTCCTTATAATTATGTTTTGCAAAGTTTGCACTCTTCAAAACTACAATCATACATCAAACTAGGTTGACCTAGTTGACCTAGTTTTGTATTTTATCTTCTATCTAAAACACTAGGTTGACCTGGTTGAATTAGTTATTAAGGACTCCTAATTTTTAATTATAGTAGTAACCCTATTGACTATGTTCTATAATGTTTTCATACACTATCATCTGAACTAACTCTATATTGTGCTTAAATTGGAAATTAATAACTATGTGCTATTAATTAATTCACACTTTCACTTTCAATTGTTTACATGATTAGAATATATCACATAATCTAATTAGGTGGTTTTTAAATATGACATTTAGTTGCACTATTTTTCTCTTTCTTTCACACACTAACAAATCACATAATTTCAAAATTTATTTAAACATTTGTCTACCCAAGGCCTACCTACTTGGATTTCATCACCAAGGGGGAAGTGGACTTGGTTTTTTGTACAAGTATAAACATGTGGTTAATGGTATATATTTTAAAATCACCTAATACCCTTATCACTTTTACATTGTTGAGGGGGTAAGCCCCAATACCAAGCTAGTACCATTTCCAACATAGATCTATTTTATACTAAATATCCTAAAACCATTCATAAATTTCTTTCTATTTCTATAATTTCATCCCACTTCCATATCACACTTAAAATAGAACTTTATAATAATCTAACAACATTAAATATGACCACTTAGCTATAATTTGTTTTTCAATTGACTACTAGTTCTTTGCTCATTATTGTTGTATTGTAAAAACTTGCATTGACTATCATTGGTGCAAGGTTTTGTGTTGTGTGCCTCAATTGGATAATTCTCATTGACCCAATTGATTGTGTTTACTTTAATTTCTTACTTTAAATTACATTGCAAAAAAATTCTTGATTTTAATACACTATCATTCTATTTGACATAGTCGCTTACAGACTATCTATTTCCCATACTTGTGATACTTAGTTGACTTAGTCAACCTCATACCCCTTTATGTCTCATAGGTTATATTACTAAGTTAACCTGGTCAACTTTATATCCTCATTAGGCTACCTTTTATCTTAGGCTATATCACTAAGTCAACTTGGTCAACTTTGTATCCTTGTTAACTCATTTTTCATACCTTATTGTAAGTACTAGGTCAATTTAGTCGACTCTATACTCTTATCTGCATTTTGTATTTCCTTGATTTACATCAACTTTGTCTTATTTAATCTCTCTCCTTCATCATGAGCTTCTTGTTTAAATATACCACTAATTTTAATTCAATGGATATGATGAGCCTTACTAATTCTAATATGTTCTCCCATAATCAACTTGTGGCTTCTATCCTAGATGAAAGTAATGTGCATATAAGCACTCACACTACTAACTATGGGACCCTTCCTCATTCTTCTTTGCTTCACAATCCTCTCTTCTCACTTTAATATCAACCCAAATTAGAGTATACACTATAAATTATCTTCTTCATCAATGAGTTTCCTCAACATCAAGGAAAGGATCCTTTTACTATCTACCATCTCTTGATAAGTAGTCAAGCATAGGAACCCCATTCACCTTCTCCCAAATTCTCACATGGATTTGGGAATACTATTATATTTTATTTTCATCCTCTTCCCTCTATTTTGACCCCTTCTAACACCATTATTTCTTCTTCTTTGATTTCCTCTACCTCCATGCCTAGTATCTCTACTAACATGGTAGATTTTACATCTAATGGTCCTCTTACAAGACCCACTTTTCTCAGTTATACCACTAGTGCATCATTTTTTACCCATGGTAATCATTCCTTTCAACCTTTACTCATCCATCTTTCACCACACAAGAAAATTATGCCACTAGTGCCTCACTTACTAATAGTTCTTCTCAAGCTCCTATTAACACTCATAGTGGTATCCAAGCCACTACTAAAAAATATAATACTTCAAATAATGATAATAATGCAACTTAAACCAATCAAATCCTATTACAAACTCTTAATCAAATGATTTTTTTTCAATCTACTAATGTAAATCAACTGATGCAAATGAAAAATCATCTTATCCATATTCAAACCTACCCTTAATAGATGCCATGGGGAATACATAATCAAAATTTTCTCCCACCTGCTCTTGGGTATTCCCATGGTAAACATATCCCTCCACCTCATCTTGTTAATAAAACAATCAAGCTCTTCAAAATTAGTCTCTTACATATCAAATTACTAATATCAATATAGTAGGTATCACCCCTACCATTTCTTATAATGGGTCGACCATCCTACTCTTCATTTAAAAACATTTGGAAATATATATAAAGATTGGGTCAAATTAAATATATTTTCCACTACCAATATATTATCCAAAAATCTCATGGATGATGCTTTATATTGGTACAACCAACTCAAATCTCATTCTATTACTAGTTTTGAAATTTAGTTAATGTTCTAGTCCAAGAGTTTTAAACTAGTGATCTCTGAGAATACCTTGGCCCAATTTATCAATTGTAAGTAACTTAAGACCAAAACCACACAATATTTCATTAAACAATGGAATACCTTGTCTAATAAAATCAAACATAATATGTCTAATGATAACTTATTTTATCTGTTTACCAATGCTCTTTTTCCCAAGTTATAATATCAAGTCTAGACTCTCTCTCTACATACTTTGGAAGAGGCCATTGACCAAGCCAAGCATCAATATTTCCTTATACATCAATTTGATCCATCCCAACCTTAAATGGGTACTCAATTATTATTCAATAATAATAATCATCGTGCTACTAATAATGGTGTCACTAACTCTTATGATACCATTCATACTTTTTAAGTTGTTGTTCCCAACCAAACTTTGGAATAAGATTCCCCTCCTAACCACATCACTAATCCTCATTTATCTTCAACTAACAACACTAATATTAGTATACCTTTATCCCTAACATAATTACAAAAACATCTACCAAGGCCTCTCCCATGAGAACTTGATCCCACTCATCCTATGAAATATTTGTATGATCCCAATAAATTTTGTTGGTTTCATGCTAGTTGGGGTGATTCTCATAAGACTTGTAGGCAACTTTGTAATTTGGCTATGGATTTCCTTCTTGGTCCTAATTTTGACCATGATTATATCATTTATAAATTCCAACAATCTTATGACATTACTTTCAAAACCCATGAAACATAAACTAAATCTCAAGCTTTGAACCAAGCTAATGCTAATTTTTCCATCTATAAATATCCTCTTCCAAATCACCAAGACAACTAAATCAAGCCTACCCCTTCTACCAATAATGTTGACAATATTTTTGACCCAAATCCTAAATATAATGTGGTAAATATGACTAGTATGTGAAGGGTGGTTGCTTTCATTGATCCTCAACCTATCTAGACACCTCAATTATCTCACACATTTTGTGTTATCCAAGATCCTTCTCCCACTCACTTAACCGAGTTATGGAAAGAAGACCTAATATATTTTGATGAACCAATTCCAACACCTCCCTTGGATAACACTTATCATTCCATTTCTACCATCACTCTAACTTATTTACCTATCACCAATGATACTCAAACTTATATCAACACTTCTTCTCTAACCAAAACTACATCAACTACCCCATTTCCTCAAGATAATAAATAAACTTGTCCTCCACTTAAACCTTCTACCTCTTTTCAATAGACCTCTAATGGGTTATTATGAGTGGGATCCTATATGGAACTTACTAATATCCCATCTCAAATCCCATTTATAAAACTTATGCAAACTGCTCCATGGCATTGTAACCATCTTATGTAGCTTTTGTTCAAAATGAACATCCCTCATCCTCCCCTAACAAGATGTGAAGCCACCTTATCTGGATCAAAAGATAGCATATTATAATAGTGAAAAGAGATGTCCATACATGTTGATGAGATAATTGACACTTCTCTTTCCCTCAAATTCCCCATTGCTTTTATTATTCCAATGTGATTATTCTTTGTTTGGATGATCTTCCTCTTTTTATCAATGTCTAAATTGGTGATAACCAATTTAATCATGCCTTAATTGATTAAGGTTTTGTCAATTGTGTTACCTATCTCAATTTTATCAAAACCCTTAGATATTTTGAATGTAATATTAAATCCATACATAGCACATGTCAAGGTTTTGATTGAAGTAAAATACCTCCTTTAGGTTATGTGTGGCTCCTCATTACCACCCCATTTATCACCATTCATATGAAGGTGATGATATTCAAATTTTCTCTATCTTATAACATTTTTCTTGGTAGGACATAGACTCATTGCATGACAGAAATTGCCTCTTCTACTTGCCAATGCATAAAATTTTCTCATAATGGAGCCATCTATAGGATTTAGGGTGACACTAATCCTTAGAATCTTTAATGATTATAAGAATATGGTGTATTCAAGATTCCTACCCTTGAACCCTTTCCAAGCATTCCATCTCATGAATCTCAATGGTTTAACTTTCTTATCAATTTCACCTGAAGTTATAATGGTCATCCTAAACTCATTGGGAATATACCCCATAACCTCCTGAATTATGATGATGATGATCTTGACAAGATCAATTTCAAGATTAAAAACTCAAATTTCTCACATCATCTTATCTCTCAGCTTCCTACTTCTTTGCAACCTCATTATCATCAACCACCTTATGATGACATCCCCATTATCTCAACTAAGACTCGACATTCCATTAATCACGCCACATCGGATGACAAGGTCATCCCTACCTGCACCATTGATCTTCATACACCTGATTATAATGATGGTTATACCTTAGATGATCCATTCTTAGGAGGTCTTTTTCAGGCTCAAGATGCTAAAATTATTCATTATCATTCCTCTTTGATTCAGTATTTTAGTATATCATCCCATATTTTTCCTAATTTTAGTATTTTTCCTCTTTATCACAAGTTAAAGATGGTGTGCACACCTCTAATTTCTTAAAAAAATCATAGGAATATGCTTATGGATCATGTTATGAATGATCCCTATCACTTTGCTAGATATTATGACCCTTCTAGCTTAATTATTCTTGAGATGATTATGACTATCTTTTAGTATTCTATGGACCCCACTCCTCCCTTAGTAGAGACCAATTTAGATTCCATTCCCACTCTGTCTATAGCTAAGTCTCTTCCTATTTATCCTTAAGTTAAGCCTTGTCTAGTTTCTCCACCAACCCCACCTTCTCTTGGTGATGGTTTTCTCCTTTTATCATAGCTAGCTCCTTTGATTACCAAATGGGTTGATCAACCTTATTGTGACATTCATAAATTTATCAATCATTAGACTAGATATTGTTCCCTATACCAAGATTCCTTAGCTTATGTTTCCCCTTCTCTTGTGAGGACACCTACCAAGTCTACTCATAGGTGTATCTATTACTTCCATGGCATAGATAACCATTCATCCATGCATTATCTTAGGCTATGAAAATATATTGACACCTTGCATCCTAATATTCCTCATCCCTTATACAAGGCTATACCTCCCTTGAAAGTATTACCTGAGTATCTTCTTAATTAGGAAGAAGTATTTTATCTCTAGCACCAATGTGGCACACATCACACTGATTATTAACACATCCTTTAACATAATCTTAAGGATTACCTCCTAACCATTCATGTACCTTTTACCCTTCCTCTCACAAGTCATTCTTGCAAAGAAGGATCCCCCTTCCTCCCCCATGGTTCCACCTCCTATGGTCCCTTCTCCATCTCTTGTTCCTCTACCCATGAATGCCTCACCCATGGACCTTCCCTCACCGTGGATCCTTTTCCACCCATGAGTCCCTCATTAGTGGAACCTTCCCCACTCATAACCCCTTCATATCTTATATAAACCACTCCCATGCATTCACCTAAGAATACACTACATGAGAGCCCTCATCAACATGATCCTTCAATTAGTCCTACATTTTTCATCGAGGAGATTTGACATGAAGTATTTTCTAACTTTCACTAAACATCGATGAGACATTCATTATAGTTCACATTCAAATTCATAGAGACTTAATAGATGTTATGGATAATGTGTGTGGAAAAATATATCAGTACTTATGAACACACACATGGTGTTCTTACATTTTCATTTGGCTTGGATGTATGCTCCAAATTTACATTTATCTATTCTCTTATCATTTGACATTATGTTAAATTCATATCTATCTTACATGGTGACTTTGATTTCACACTTTATATTGTTTAATATTTCATTATTTTCTCTTAAGGATTCTTTTTCATAATTGCATTCTTGTTTTTCTCAATTTCATTTTCTTCTGATTACTTTGTTTTTTTCAAGATTGTTTGATAACTTATCTCTATAAACATAGATAGTTATTATTGTGACTTGGTTATAAAAACCTTGATCCCTTTAGCCATTCCTTATTTACCATGTGATCAGTTAGCAAATAATTCCTCTCATTATAATCTCCTTTTATCAGTCCAATTTTGGATCTCCCCTTATTCCCCTTTATTCCTTTTCATAAACTAAGCATACACATGGTTGAGACTTGAGATAACATGCTACTTCAGCTTTAAGCCTAAGTGTTCTAGTTAGTATTTTCTTTAAATACTTAAGTTCCTTTAGCCAAAGCTTAAATCTCATTCATGTGTATCACTATATCTCTCATTATTGGTCATTCTAAGTCCATATGGAGGAGGAATCATAAAATCCATAAAACTATGTAAAAACCAAATTATTTAACAAAAGGCAATGATCCAAAAGGCAACATTCAAAAATCTCAAAAGTCAAATCACATTAAAATACATGATTCTAAGCACATCTCCATTTTCTAATTGAAGCTTAAACTCCATAGTTGGCTTCATAATATATCTGAGGTCCATTACGGTGTGGTAGGCTAGTAGATCAAAAACATAGAACAAAAAAATCCTTTAGTGCTAATTACTTTCTCACACAAGTACCCAATCTTCATAGTAGACTGATAGTTCTATAAGGGGTCTTGAGTAATGGAGAACACATTATGAGAAGGTAGGTCCATTTTAATTTTATGTTATAAAACTTCCATCATGAGTTGATCTTATTATCACACTTATTTTCCTACACAGCTTTGTGTTTATAGCAAATAGGTATCATTTGTATATTGATGATCACTAGTCACTTAGTGTCTTCTCATATCCTTAGTGTGCCTCCTATCTCCTAAGGTCTTCTTATAATATGTATAAGTAATGATTTTTACATTCCCTTTTTCACTTTATATAATCTTAATATTTCTCCTCGAGAAATATTATTCTATTCACATATCACTACCCTAAGGATTCCTTTTGTGAGTTACATTGTAAGACAATGGATAAGACCTAGCCTTCCTCATAAATTATCATATTTTCACATTGTTTCCACCTAATTGTGTTGCATATATGATTTGAAATGAAATACCATGGATAGGACCTGGTCTTCCTCACAAAATTTATCAATATCCAAGTCACAAAAAAATTACATGTGTCAAATATGAGATAAGATGTGATTGATTATGAGTTACACGTCATTGACATGTTTTACATCTTGATTTAATATGTTTTTTATTACTTAATTAATATTTCATATTTTATCTTCTTATTTTCCTATTGCATGTAAGAATCTAACCATTTTTCTTAAGTTTCTCATACTTCCCAACTTGAATTAGTGTGATTAATTTAAGACCATTTTGCCAATTTTGTTTCTCTTTAATATTTCCCAACATCATTTAGTATGATTAATTGACTTAATTGATTTTTTTTTATACCATTGGTCTTTCACATGTTTTCCATTTTATTACATTATTTTCATACTTCTCAACATGATTTAGTGTGATTTTACTTGTTTTAATTTGGTGCCCAATATTTTTCATGGTTTAAAAACAGTTTTTTTCTCTCTTGTTTACCACTTCTAGGCTTCTTATTATTACACATTTCCCAATTTTAAATAGTGTGTAGTGCATTTGTTTTTTATTACTTATACTTTGCCAAATAATTTTCACCTATTTCTTTTTAACCATGCATGTGTCCTACATAATGATAGAAAATAAAAAGCAACACATATATTTCCTATAACATATACAACAAAGACAACATACATATGCTATAAAGAAATATATCCTTGCATTCACAACCAAAACCATAATACAAACACATAAAATCAGCATCCAACTATCAAAATAGTATATCTATATATATCATGTGTTTTTGATACAAAGTACAAAAATACACCGTTCCATCTCTAAGGTTAGGCTCTATCATGTCAATCTTGTGGCCTAGCCATGTTACCTATCAATGCCTACAACTATACCCTTTAAATAGTATGATATAAGGAGGATGTCTGAGATCTCAATCCTACTACATGTACTTGTAAGTTGGCTACTTAGGCTTGTACCTATCCCCACTAGATCATGGTAACCAAATGCATAGCACTCTCTTGAGCCAAGGCCTACTATGCCTATGCCTTTCCTACTCCTACCCTTGTTGGTGGTTATAGCATATCTCCATGTATCTATAGTTTCCTTATTTCCTACCCTACTAGTTTAAACCTACTTTCTTGAGCTAGAGTAGATGGTACTATAGGATCATCCAATGTGGTGGGGTCATATGGTATCAACACTCCATTCAAAATATCATGGTATTATCCCATCACCAGGGATCCCCATTTGACCTCCTCCTCATTTGTAGGATCTATAAAATTCAAACCAAATAGATATTAGATCACATATACATCTCATAATCTATTTATCAGTATATATATACAACTATTATTATATATCAAAAACTAAAATTTATAACCATATATTACCTATCCTAGTGTCACCAATCACCATCTCCTCATCTACTAGACCACCGAGCATAGACTCTTCATCAACTCATCCTTTGAGTACCTCATCCATAGGATGAATCATAATCAAATCAAACCCTAGGTTCACCACCCATTCATGTCTCAAGCCTCACCTCAATAGTACCTCTATAGACTAGCTCTACCCTGGGTTGACTAATAGGTCATCCTGGATGACCACCCTCTATGCTCTCTCTTGTCATTGGCATCTCCATCAATAGTGTGATCAAGGTGGTCATCACTCCTACTATGGTATTGGTTGTGGTACCTATGTCACTCTTACATCTATGTCTATACCCTCTCTAGTTTATGGCTATCATGTTTGACCAATCCATGGTCTCACATGCCATGGTTTGATCTCCAATCTCATGAATAGTACGCATCCTCCTCTCCCCCTTGTCTCTCTCACATTTTGAGACCAAAATGTGGTAACAAATATAGGATACACCAAGTGATAGAGTCTAAATTATCATGTTAATCATGCCACTAGATACGACTCTACCTACCAAGTGTAGTGGCCCATAATCTATACTCATGATAACCCTAACACCACCATCATCCAACTTTGAAAAACTATCATAATGTGTGCATAAGTTTTCCACATAATATCTCTTTATATAACCATATATATAAATTTTACATGGGTCATGCCCATGCCACCTGATCCTATCTCCATCTCAGCACCTAATGTAATAGATCATTGATCACATGGGGAAACCTAGCTAGATGATATATTAGGAAACCTTTCATAGATCTAGGCACTCAACAATACCACTAGCGCCATGGTCTTTTTCACTCTAGACAACATATCATGCATAAGCTAAACCTAGATGACATAACCCAATTCATAGAGTTCCCCCTACTCTAATATCAACTAACACAAGGGTATCACATATAGTGGTACCTTATCATCTAACTTATGACACAATACACATGTTATCATAATTCCTATCACAACCTTCTAGATATATAAAATCTAGGAAATATAGAGATCAAATAGACTCACCCTCAGTCCTAGGTAAATCTTATCCAAGCACATCACCCATTAGACTAATGTTTGCCTCTCTTCTTGATCATCTAGTATTCCCATAATCATTGGCATCCCCCTATAAGAACTCCAAATAATGCATGGACATCCTCTAAATTAATACCAACCTCTATATTATCCCCATCCACCACCCATCTAAAATTATTGGTCAAACATTCCTAGGTTCCCAAGAACCTGACCACTAGATCATCACTTAGTGGGACCCACTACATCTCCATGATTCTTCCCAAGCCTAACATAACCAATCTAGCTCTATCTACATCTGTCATGTACTCCAATAGTTTTGGTAGCCATGACACATCCACTAATCACTAAAATCTTTGATGCCCTACAATAATTCAGCAATAAAAGATGTATTAGACCTCCATATCACTTATAATCAAAATACATTCTTGTAAAGTTTATCAAAATACATTCTTTTAAATTTTAATTAAAATAAACCTCATTTACCTTAATTTATTCATTTATTACTAATTTAACTTATTTTTAGCTTATTTGGTGATTTGATTACTCAATCATTCACCATGGGCCTTAAAAGTACTATACATCTAATTTACTACATTTCATTACTATATCAACCACTTAGTAATAAACTAAGTCAACCCTATAGTACTAGGTTGGCCACTTAGCCTTAAACAACTAAGTCATCCCTTTCATTTTTACCCCATATTACTAAGTTGGCATTTTAACTTAACAAACTAAGTCAGCCAAGGGGCACT
Organism: Torreya grandis; assembly: GCA_037957365.1. Classification (NCBI taxonomy): domain Eukaryota; kingdom Viridiplantae; phylum Streptophyta; class Pinopsida; order Cupressales; family Taxaceae; genus Torreya; species Torreya grandis. Next base: position 477,208 of record JARHVA010005483.1, read on the forward strand.
ATGTCAACCCTCTTCTTTAACCAACTAAGTCAGCCTAGACCTACTAGGTCAGCCATTTTAAAACCTTATTTTCTACCTACTAGGGCAATTGGATTGACCTAGTTCTTTAAATATGTTGACTCTTTGACTTTTTTATAATAAATGCCTTCAACATTTATTACTCTGATCTCTTTTAACTTAATTCCCCATTTGACCTCTATTTTCCTTAACAACTTCCTAAAGTTCATTCTGGCCTCTAGATTTGGTTTAACTTACAAATTTCTATAAAACACTCAATTTCAAATCAAACACTCAAAACAAATTTGAAATTCTCAATTGCTTACTTGTGCTACACACGTTATGGTCATTAAATGTCCTCCTCATCTCAACTATTGTCTCTTCACCATCTTGGCTCTCTAAGCTCTCACTAGATTTCTTAGAGCTATATTTTTCCCTTATAATAGTCAAAAAAAATAGAAAATGAATTATTTTTCACCCTATTTATATTTACTATTCACAAATATTTACCTTTCAAAAATCTATGATCAAATTCCATGCTTTGATCATATCTTTGTTTCTACTAACTCATTTTTCAAACTGTAAAAAGTTATGTAATCCTAATGTAACAGAAAATCTTTCTAAATATTATATGCCTATGTTTCAAAAAAATTAAGTTTTCACTCTTTTTCACTAATCTCTACAGGTTCACCTAATGTTCTTCATATTATATGCCTTCACATCTCTCACATCTCCTTATTTATCTATAGTACTAGGGTAAGTAAAGGTATGTGTTTTTCAATTATATCCTTTCATTTGTCTTATTTTCTCCTTACTGCACTTTACTTAGCATCAACATTATGTGTCATCATGTTATTTTCATGAAGCGCCATCCCTTATTGCACCTATATGACACATGATGAGCTTTGATTGGGGCATATGTATACACAATATTTTTAAACTTTTATCAATTACTGATGCTCTTTATCTTTTAATAAACCATCAAGTCTCAATCTCTTTGAGTGCACACCCTAAGGGGTACATTGAGAAAGGGGTGGGCAGACCATTGGTGCTTTGTAGGATTGTTGTCCCTTTTTTCACTTGTTATATACACACTTATCTACTTAAAACTATTCCCCTAATCTTGGACTTCTCTTTTGCACACTCCCCTAGTCATTTACCACCTTTAATACCCCTTTTCCTAACCTAAAACCTCTTTTGAAAATTTACATGACTATCTCAACTGTGTCGACCTTGTACTCTTATTTGATAAAACTTATTTAGGGTCTAGGTCAGCTCCTAACCAACTTAGTCCATGACCTAGTGAGTTTTTATAAATAATGATATTAGTTTGACCAAGTTGACCTATCAGCCAAAAAATTTAAAAGGGTTTAGGATTAGATCCACCTATATAAGCATAATCATTTTTCCATTTCTAAGAGAAGATAAGAATAAGTAAGATATATTATGCATTTGTTTATCCACCATTCTACTTTCGGATCAAGTTTAGGGTTTCATAATTTATTTGGAGATATAGATCCTATCTTGTGGAGAATTCATTTGGATGCATTGATAGGTTGTGTAGCCTAGAGATGATTTATTCTTATGATCCTTACATACCACAATAACCTCTTATGAACCACCTTGGCCAAGGTATAGATTGAGGCTCGATAGGTTTGTCTTTAGAGCTAAGTATTCCTAGCTTTGTTCCTCCTTTATAAGAGTAGATAGATATGCATTTGTACTTTTATTACATGAATTATAATTCCATATACATTAATATGAGTATATGTCTTCTATGCATATTTATTTTTGAATTTTATTGCCCCCACTTTATACCATAAGCTTTGGTGAGCACTAGATTAGATTTATTTGCTTTACTTGTTATTAATATAGTGAATATGAAAACATAGGACTTAGTTAGGGTTATTTCATAGTTTTTCTTGATTGGATGATTTAGAACCCACCATAGTAATATTACTTGTGATAAAATATCCCCTAATTGGGTTTAGCAGATTATAATTAGTCATGTTCTCGATTATCTAATGTATCCCCAATCAGAAGTGTAAGTAGGATCTATCTTCTGTAAGCTAGGATTAATTTGTAGATCTTATGAATTATTGATTTCATACAAAAACTAGTCCAGGTATAACTCTAGTTTTATCCATGTTGGCTACTACATCGACTATCCAATAGTCTTCTTCTAATAGTGTCATATCATCACTTTCTAAATATAATGTATACTTGCATGTTTTATCTAAGTCAAATCTTTTGTTCCTAATTTGTTTGCATGTATATATTTTATCCTTAGACAAGGAATTCTATTTTGAGTGATCAATATTATGCATGCATACTTTACATGAGATTAGAATATAATACTATTTTTGGATGTATACTATCAGACTTTGCTTGATAGATGAGGCCTTCCCCATTCCAAGCCTATTTACACTTATAACCTCCCATTCTCAAAGAGAGGAAAATTTTGGCTATTGATATTAATAGGAAATTTTGAGAAATTCTATGAACTTTATCTTGATCTACAAATCTTGAATCTTTTCCAATTATATAGACTATGTAAGACATTTTATCAGTCTAGTATCTTAGTTATTTATTTATGCATGGGTTATCTTTTTGATACAATTATTCATTTTAAGATATAGCTTATTTGAATTCCTTTTTTATGTTGATCATTATCCACCTTTGTAGATGAGAAATAGAAATCTAACAAAAATGGTAACCTGTAGTTATGCATGTTTAAGTTTTATATGTTTTGGTTCCCTTTAACTCCTTAGTCTATTTTATTATTGGTGTGTTATATTAGCTTATAACAAATATTGGTCTTTTGATTTCTTGTCCACTTTTAGTTCAAATGCTAGTCTTGAAAGGTTTTCATTTTGTGTGGTCCATAGGCCTTATTTTATTCCCTTCTTTTCCCTCTTTTTTGAGTTTCTTTTAAGAGTCATGCCCACCTTAGTTAGGACCATCATCCTTCCAATAACTTCAAGTATATATGGGTTCATCCATAGCTGACCCATCTATGGTAAACAATCTATTTCACTCACTGTTATTTCACCAATAGGTTATTAGAAAACCAAATACCCTATAACTCGTACCTTGGAGTGAAATCCTTTCACTGATCCTAAAACATTAGAATCTACCTCATAAAGGTATATGTGGTGTGAAAAAAACCCACATCAACAAATATTTGATCATTAAAACATGTATAAAATGTGTAATCCAATGTAATGGGATTACAATTTTCATGTCAAGTAGATATGTAAATTAGGCACATGTTAATAAGCATCCCAATAGGTACATAATAGAAATCATAGCATCACACACAATAGAATAATGTGACAAAAATCATAGTACCAAAATTAAAAAAATAGGCATATATGCATCCACACATAAATATGCACATAATATCATGATTGTTAAGTACATGAACACTCAATACATGACACCACTCTAACTTGACTATGACCCGACACAAACAACATGGCCATAATGTGGCCTAGAGAATCCTCTAACACTATTGATGCATGATGTGATAGAACACAATTAATGTACTCATAGAACATGAAATATAACACATGTCAATAATCACTCCATCTAATACTCATTAGCATCAAACACACATAGAGCAAGCAATTCTAGTCTGCATAATCAAGCAATGTCACCATCAAATTTAGTAAACAAAAATATCCATCAAAAATAGCACCCAATTAATTATATGCAAGATAAATTCTTGTGTATATTATACTAAGGTCAATGGATTATTATAGAAAAATAAAACCTGATAAATTTTTAAATATTCCCCATGTGTAAGCATGTCCCCAATGTATAAATTTAGACTCCAGGTGTGATGAATTACATGCATCTATATGTCCATGTATCATATGAGACATGTATGTCATACATCTCACTATGTATATTATTAAAATGATGTGTATACAAAATTATATGTAATGCATCATGTATATAATAAATAACATCATTCAATCATGTATACTAGTAAAGCATGTCATAGTAGGTCTTGGTTTTATGTTTTTAAATAATTTAATTGTTATGCATTCTTTTATTTTTTAAAAATATTTTTTGTATTTTTAAATTCTTAAATTTAATTATGTTTGAACTAACTTATGATCCGATCAATGGGATACTCACATGTAGGTCCGAGATTGATCATATATATCATTATCTAAATCAAATAAGTAATCATGTGTTGTAAAATATCTAGTGTCATCATTATATGTATCATGTACATTATTCATCCAGAAAAATTCATGGTACTAAATCATGTAAATCAATTATGTATTGATCATTCATGGGGTTGTACATATAGACTCATTCCTTTCATATTTCCAAAAGTTCTCATAGTGTCAAAAATCCCCTTTATAATGTACATAACCTATATTTATAGCTTACAATAGGTGTAACTAGATTATAACCACATATAACCACATTTATGGTAACTGATTTCTATTTCACTATTACTTTTTCATTATAAATTTATAAAGTAAAATGTAATCTTTTAAGTTATTACAAAAATCACAATGGAGAAATATAAAGACAAAAGGTGACTTTTAGTGGTTATTGAGAAATAGACAAGTCCTTCAGCTGAGTAAGACCTTGTTCTACTACTAAAATAATCTCTAATTATTAATTTTTAATTTATTTGAACCTATATGATCTAAATCATTGAATAACTTGCATAATTATTGTAACTAGTATTAATCACACATTTACACATTCTGATCTAGCCAACTGATAGCCAGTTCACCACTCTCAATCATATGAGAAATGAACACATGTTGTCGAGCTAAATCACTTAATTTAATTACTATACATGTTTTTTTGACTTCTTTAAGTAATGCATGGTAATTTTTTCATTTCCATATTATGCCTTCTCTAACTCAAGTTTTTGATAATTGTTCTCTTGGTGTATATAATAGTTATCTTGAACCTGCGATAAGATTTTGGAGAGGAACATGATATCATGTCTGAAAGCACTATGAATCTAGTTGCCTCAAATTTATGAATCTACTATTAAAAGTTTCAATATATTATAATATTATCTTGATTATAGTGTTTCTTGTATGCAAAATTTTTGCTTGAGAGTTTTCAAATGGTGGTGGGATTGAGAGATCAAATTTTCTTACAAGAACAATCTTTGAGAGATCATAACATAAAAAATAATTATAAATAATTCAATGTACAATTTTAAACTTATTTTTTTACATAAAAACCACTACAAGATCCTTAAAATGATGCTAAAACTTCCTAAGACATGCCTACATGCATGCAATAAAAAACCACCTAGTGAGATCATTTGATACTACCAACGTACAAATAATGTATCTGGGGTGTGCATGAGATTATTTGAGCTCTATTTATGATACCATAACGTTTTTTATATTCTCACAACCATGTTCTATATTTTTAAAATCACCTTAATCTCTTTTAGAATGGCCTACATGCAAGATACAGGGAGAAATAGCTAAGTATGAATTTGATGAGCCACTTGAAAGTTTGAATAAGTATATAAAAATATTTAGAGTATGGTTTTATGAAAAATTATATTAAAACTCATCAAATGGTCAAAATAATGTTTAAAAAGTTTTTTTTACCAAAACAACCTAACAAGGCTCAAAATTACCTTAACACAATAAAAGTCTCATTTTTATCAACAAAACCACCATGAACAAGTTTTAAATAACCTGTTTAGAGGTTGATGATAAATGTATAGTTGTGAAATCTATGTATAAGTATTAAAAGAGTTTCTTAGAGGGATCATAAGGCTACCAAAATCCACATTATCCCTATGCCACATTTATCTTTCAAATTTACCTCCCATTTGATTAAAACCATTAATTACTTGAAGGTTTCCCTTTGTAATGGCTCAAAAAAAAATTGATTACCATATTAGAAGGAGAATATAAAGTTGGAAGGGTTTAAGAGGCTTATTTACATGTAAAATAGATTTACCCCAGTTGCATTATATAAAATAGCCTTCCAAACACTACCAAGTCTTAAAGCCACAAGTTTCTTTCTCAAAACCACCCTTGGATGTAGCTAAAACCATGAATAGCCTTCCTTTGAAACTGATTTAGAGGATTAAACACTTTTTGCATGAAGTTCATGGGATTTTGGAAGTCTTTTTACATGTAAAAAGGTTTTAAAAAGCCCACAACATGTAAAACATCTTGTAGAAGTTTGTAATAAGCAAAACCATATTCAAAATTCCACAAAAGTTATTCAAGTGTAGCTAAACAACCTTTCAAACTCCAAAACCTTGGGTTTTCTCTTTCAAACCACCCTCTAAAATCCATATGCCATGAATTTTAAGTTGAAACCACATTTTACAAAGTAAAACCATGAATTAGAAGTCTAAAACCACTTTTTATAAACTAAAACTATAGGTTTTATTGGAAAAACCACCCTTCATTCACTAAATACCATGAATTTTTCATGAGAAAAGGGTAAATACCATGAATTTTTTACTTAAACCAACCTTTGAAAAAGTTGAAACTATGATTTTTTTTGGTGGAAACATCCTTTGAAAAGTCTTGTCATAGTAAATACCCCTAATTATGGCAAAACCCACCTTAAAAAAACTTTTGAAAAGTCTTTTTAAGATCCAAGACTTCCATGTGGAGGGATAAGAAGAATTTTGAAAGGATTTGGTAGGTTTTGGAGTGGCATTTTACATGTTTGGTAAACTTTTAAGTGGTATTTTACATATATGCAGGTTTAATAGAATCATTTTACAAGTAAAACTTGAAAAGAAGGTTGCATAAGTCTTTTGGTAGGAATATTATTAATAAAGGTGGTGGGATATAAATATATTAAAGCTCTAATTCATTCAAGACAAAACCCATAAAATATCGTATATGCTTCTAGAAGAATTTGGATTATGTTTGAAAGTGTGACCAATGTGAAAACATGCCTTGGAATTGAAAATTGATAGTTTACTTTGACAACTCACAAAAATACAAAAGGATGACATGAGACTTGAGATGTTAAATGGATGGTCAAGGAGGGATAACGATATTATGAGGGAGTCATTCTAATGAATGAATGAAATATTTTAATAATGTCTATGGGATCAAGTAGTATGAATGACTTGATAGCTTGTTATGACAAGGGAGTTTAAAAATTAAATTATAAAAATCCAATTTTTAAGATAACAAACTGTTAATATAATTTTTTCTTACCTTTTTCATTATTTTAATAGATCTAACAAAATAAGGACAAAAATAGCCATCCTTTGCATGAAAATCCACACCCTCCACTGATTTGGAGATTATAATTCCATTATCCAATCAAGATTCATACTTCACAATCATTTCATTATCTTTTTTGGGGTTCTCCCACTTTAGAGGCACATATTCTAACAAGATTTTTACTATCAACATTACTTATGATTTCTCCACTGAGTACTTTCAAATAAACTATAAATTCAATAATGACTATTGTACCCACCTATCTTAGTGGATCAAAAATAGATGCAATAATATCACCATGAAAATATACCCTATCAACTTCTATATGGATGCCCCAAAACACATAGGGGTCAATAACATCTGAACCACTATCCTTAGATTTCAATCCATATCTATAGAGTGATTTTAGGTAATGAATACTACTTGAGATGATAATTATTCATAGTCAATTGATAAGATGAATTTATGATCATTACACACATCACCACCTGATAAAATAATTAGGGATAACTTTATTATAAATCAAGTCGATGATGGATTCATGGGATTCATATCAATGTTTGTTACTTTTTTCCTTCATCTCAATGATATTCTTGAAATCCTAAATATGGTGTGCATACTTTTGGTATAAAATCATGTTTTATGGTACTATAACCACTTCTTACAAACCTGACCATAACCCTTGATTTCAGTAAACAAAGGTGAAATGTTATTTTCTAAGATAATGTCATTGGTAGTCATTGGAGTATATTTTATCATATGAACCTAGATTTATCCATTGGGATATAGAGTTAGTGTCCATTCTAAAAATATATATTGTTTATACCTCTAAAACACCTCTAATCACATGTAGGAGTGAAATTAGGGGTGTTATCATGACATGTAAAATTCTATGATAATATTTGGCTTCGACTGTGTAATCACATTTCCTAGTGAAATATATAACTCTAGAATATTTCATTACTATTCCCTTCACTCTTTTGCAATTCTTGAAAATAATGTGTATTACACAATTACGTGTCTTGATCCAACCAACTGACAACTAGTTCACCTATCTTAATTATATGAGAAATAAACATGCATTATTAGGTTAGATCAATTATTCTAAAAAATTATATATCCTAATCTAACCAATTGATATCTAGCTCACCACTCTCAATATTATGATAAATGAACATGTGTTGTTGAGTTAGATCTCTTGTTTTGAAAATTTCTCATATGTTCTTCTTTGTTTGAAGAGTCACACATAAACATTTTGTTGTTAATTTCGATGTCTGAGGAAAAATCCTTCACATCAAAATTTGCACAAGTACAAATGCCATCATCTAAATACACAATCAAAGATTTGTCTTGGAGACTACTTGACTAAAATGCTTCAAGGCCTTTTTTTAAATACTATTCTTAAAATTGAAGAAGCTTTGCATTCTATAACTAGTATAGGGTTAGATATGTACAGCTCATTCAAGTTCAATGCAGGTATTTAAGGTAATACAAATATGTAACCATCAAATAAAAATTCTATACATCCCAAAAAGTAATATTTTCATCCACTTTAGAACAATGATTATTTTATCATGTATGCAAATCATATGACTACTTATTGAGATTTTCTAGGTAGGGAACAAAGGTACAAGAATGTGACAGTAAAAGGAACAATACATGGAGAAGAGAAAATTAAAGATAAGTTTCTAAATTTATTGAAAAATAACACACTGACACACACACACACCCAAAAATAGAGATAGGAAAAGGAAATAAGCCAAAATAGGGAAAGCAGAACTATTTATAGAGAGTAGACGAAAATAAAAGACTATACAAAACCATTAACTAGATGGGAGAAGTGCCTTCTATTTTGAAACAATGGATTTAACTTATGAGGCTCAAAAATATTTAGAAATAATGACCAAGTAGGTGGGAAGAGGGTGAACTTATGATTCTTATGCATATTTATATAGTCATGAATGAACAGATCAGTAATATCTCTAGGTTTTGACATGGAATCATTACAAGTTCTCCAGTATTATGGGAACATTTTTTAGCAGTACTAGACTTGTTTAATGTATTCTTGAGTAGCTTCAAATGTATTTGTATTGGATACAAGATCCAAATTAGATATAAGTATGTTACATGTCTCTTTCTGAGCTAGAACAATAATAGGAATATCTTCTAGAATAAATTGAGAGTAGATACTATTTTCTAAATTGATTCACATGGTAGAAATGAATTCATCATCGAATGAGTCATCATCATCTTCTTCATTAATTTTTTCTTCCTTCACAATTTCCATTTCTCTTGAAATGAATATTATACACCAATCATTTTGGTCTACCTTCATATCTTCTTTGATTTAAACCTTGGCATGATTATGTACTTCAATCTGTGTAACCTTGATTTATTTAGATTCAAATCCTTCAAAGAAATCTTCTATAGTAGAACATGAAAAATAAATGCCAAGAAAATATTTTATTTTGATCATTGAGCCTTCCACTTTGATACAAGAGGGGTCTTCTTCTTTACATAAAATTGGCTAATGTTATCCTCTCCTTTAGAAATCAAAACATCACATTCTACATTATTGTCCTTTTCCATTTGTGATTCAATCATTTGTTCCTCAAATAATTCATTTTCTCTCAGGAATATGAAGTTTGAGCAATCTTTTAGAATAGGTAGAACCATCTCTAATTTTCCAAAAAGGAAGAAAAATTATTCATTTATTTGTTAATCAATCACCTATTCTTCCAACTATTCACTTTTTCATGAGTGTGAAACTAAAAAAATCATACATAATAGGAAGCACTTTCTTTTCTATTTATTGAAGTTTTGACATGCTTGATTATGGATTTGCTTTTTGAAACTATGTTATGAATTTTAAGACTCTTTGGTATATCAGATTTCACTACTTCATCACCACTTACATCAGTTTTATCATGTTTTGAAACTTCTTTCTTCAACATTATAGAAAAAACCATTCCATCTTCAATGTCAATAGCTTCTTGTTGTGCATCTTCTATGTCATTTACTTTTTTCCTCATCAAGATGAATATGATCTTTGGATGTAGAGATCTAGTGAATACACAAAGTTGATTATCGAGACTTGGTTTATTTATCTAAGGAATTAGTCTCAATAATTCGTTGAAGCATGATATAAACTCTCCCATCTACTCATCTTCTTGCTTCTATATTTGGAATAACTATGACAATAATGCACACACATCAATAATTGGTTTTAATCTATTAAAAAAACTTATTCTTCAAGGAGTTCCAATTCACAATACATCTATCTTTTAGGTGCCAAAACCACTCAGTAGTAAGTCCAATGAAATTTTCAACAAAAAGTCTCACAATGACATATTCATGCATAACTCTTAAGATGTTTCAGGACATTATGAAATCAAGGATATGGTTATCTATATCTTGATAAATTTCTCCTAAAAAATTTAGGAATCTCTTCCTTTATCCCAAAGGTAATTCATTATATTGAGGCAAAGCCATTAGACCAAAATGTTTTCCACGTGTGACATGGAGAATAATGAGTGGGATAATTATAGATATTTAAATAAGATAGCTAGCATAATAATCCCAAGGAATAAAAAATGACAATTCTAGGTAATTAAACACAAAAACTCACTAGAATACTCCAAGAGTTGAGATTTTAATATAGGAAACCTTTATCATGAAAATGATATAGGAAAAACATATGAATAAGACACATACACCAAGGAAATTGGATACATTACAAATAAATATATACAACAAACTTGTATTTCCAAATAAAAATAGACATAAATTCTATTTTGAATGTCATAAAGGTTTCAAAACAACAACAAAATCTTAATATAGATTCAAAATAACTTCTACATTATAATATGTGTAATCATTAACTATCTAATAATAGTATTTTAGCAAATTAAAAGAAGAATCAAAATCGAATAACATACTCATGCACATAATTCATCCAAAAAACATTCATGGCACAAAGTGTTATAAATCAAGTATGTATTGATCCTTCATGAGGATGTACATATAAACTCCTTCCTTCTATCTTTCTAAAAGTTCTCATATTGTCAAAAGGTCATATTATAATGTAATAACCTTCATTTATAGCTTATAATATGTGTAACTACCCATAACCCCCTTTATGTTAACTTATTTCTATTTCACTGTTAATTTTTCATCATAACTTTAAAAAGTAAAAAGTAACCTTTTAAGTTATTATAAAAAGTTCAATAGAGAAATTTAAAGATAAAAAGTGAATATTAGTGATTATTGAGAAACATACAAGTCCTTTTACTGAGTAGGATCCTATTTCATTGTTGCAGCAATCTCTAATTCTTCCTTCTATAATTATTTTAACTTGTAACATCTGAATCATTAATCAACTTCCATAATTCTTGTAACTAGTATGAAGTATGCATTCACACATTCTATTTGGCCTACTAACATCCAATTTTCCCTCTCAATCATATGAGAAATAATCATGCATTGTTAGGCCATATCACTTCCTTTAACTACTCTACATTTTTTTTATTACTTTAGGGAATTCATGGGTACATTTTCATGTCCATTTGATGCGTTCAATATGCCTTCTCCAACTCAAGATTTTGATATTTTCTCTCTTGGTGTGTACAATAGTTATCTTTAACCTTGAGAATATTTTGGAGAGGAATTTGATATCACATTTGAAATAACTATAAATCTAACTATCTCAAATTGATGAATCTGATATTACAAATTCTAAAAAATTGTGAGCTTTTATTGATTGTAGTGCTTCTTGTATACATTCAATTGAGAGTTTTGTAATGGTGGTGAGATTTAGAAATAAATTTTTATTTTAATAAAAATCTTCAAGAGACCGTAACAAAATAATAATTATAAAAATTTAAATGGACAAATTGAAACTTGTTTGATTCCATAAAAACCACTATGATTTCCTCAAAACAATGTTGAATCTTCCTAAGACATGCCTATGTGCATGAAATGAACAACCACCTGGTGCAATCATCTAAAATTATAGACATACAAAGAATATATCTGGGGTAGATTATTTTAACTCTTTTAATGCTACCAGAACCCATTTTATATTCTCACAATCATGTTCTTTCTTTTGAAAACCACCTTAATCTCTTTTAGAATGTCTTACACTCAAGATAGAAGGATAAATAGTTGAGTTTGAATTTGATGAGCCACTTAGAATCTTGAATAAGAATATGGTAGACTTGAGAGTATTGTTTGTATGTAAAATACTCATTAAAACTCCTTGAATGGGAAAAATAAGGTTACAAAATCTACTTGCTACCAAAACAACCTTACAAGGCTCAAAACTACCTTAACACAACAAAAGTCATGTTTTTATCAATAAAACCACCTTGAACAAGTTTGAAACGTCTTATTTAAAGGTTGGTGAGCAATTTATGGTTGTGAAATCCATGTAGAAGTATTAAAAGAGTTTTTTAGAGGGCTCACAAGGCTGTCAAAAGCCACACTAAGCCTATACCACATTTATATTTTAAAACCAACTCCCATTTGATCAAAACTATGAATTACTTCAATAATTACCTTTAAAATGGCTCAAAAACAATTTCCATATTGGAAGGTGAATAAAATGTTGGCAAAGTTTAAGATGATTCTTTGCATGTAAAATAGATTTACCTAGGCTACACTATGTAAAAATCCTTCCAAACACCACCCAATCTTAAAACCACAAGTTTCTTTCTAAAAACTAACCTTGGAAATTGACAAAACCATAAATATTCTTCCTTTGAAATTAGTTTAGAGGATTAAACACTTTATGCATGAAGATAGTGATATTTTGGAAGTCATTTTACATGTAAAAAGGCTTTGAAAAGCCTACAACATGTAAAACATCTCTTAGAATTTTGTAATAAGTAAAACCATGTTGACAATTCCACCAAAACCACTCAAGTGTAGCCAAATAACCTTTAAAACTCCAAAACTATGAGTTTTCACTTTAAAACCACCCTTTAAAAGCCATATACCATAAATTTTAAGTTGAAACCACCTTTTACAAAGTAAAACCACAAATTGGAAGGCTAAAACCACCTTATATAAATCAAAACCACATGTTTTATGTTGAGGAAATACTTATTAGTTATCACATGGGTTTGTTAGCTTATTAGTATATTTACTAATATTATAATTAGGAAATATTATTGTTTGTATTCGCTGAGATGCTAATATATCTCACGTAGAGATATTAGCCTATGAGAGATTATAGGGGAGAAATAATAGGGAGTATGTTTAGATATAGTTGAGTAGTTAGAGAAACCTCCTTGTTTATGGGAGTGGCTTCTCTATATTTATGAATTCAATCCATTGAATAAAATATGTTGATTGACAAACAAAAAATATTGTGCTATGCATATTCTGAGCCTTTAGCTCTACCAAATAATGGATTAATCTCATTATCTAGTATCAGAGCAAATTCCTCTTATGGGACATCTCTGTAAATTTAAGCCTTATCTATAACAAGACTAAGTAATGTAGACCATGTGCTAAAGTCTTATCATTTGAGAGGCTTTTCATTCATACTGTTAATAGAAGGGTAGTATAAACCATGTGTAGATATGTTATCATTTGTATGAGTGATTAAATTATAGTCTTTTTTCTTTTTGATTTAGTTTTATATATGCATATATATATATATATAGAATCGCAAAATTTATCATATCTTTTTTTATTAACAAAATTTGATGTTTCAAATTTATGTGGAAATTTGAATATTAGGAGAAGAAAACCTAGAAATGGTTTTGACAAATTCTAAAAATTATGAGATTAGTTTTGCATGCAAAATGAGGCATCAATGAGATTTTTAGAAAATTAAAGTTGCAGAGGAAGGAGAGTAGAAGTAAATAAAAATATTTTTTGGAACAAATCATTACATAAGAGGTGAATTTGTTTCAATGGATCATCACAGCTTCAACATAGTATCTCTAAGTTATTTAACTCTATAGCTACTTACGTATCTTCTGCATAAATTTTTATGCCCTCCACATTCATGTTTAGCTTGGGCTCTCAAATTAACTAGTGACCCTATCTTCAAACTTGGTCAGCTCTACAGATCTTGCAAAATGACATAGCATTTCCAACCCTTTCATATAGCATATCCAGCTTGAAATGGCAATAATAAAATCTTCAAAATCATAGGTAGATTGATATGTAGTTATTTTGAAGAGTGTTTTTTGTTTTAGTTTAGGTCTTTAATTTACATTATTTTTTTTTAGGTAAGTCGGTAGTTTTTTGGTATGATTTTTAGTTTTGAGAGTTTTTCTATTTATTTATGTTTTGTTTATAAATTTTGTCTAAGTTTTTAAGTTTGTCTTAGTTTTTATTTATTTATTTTTGGGTAGTGGTTTTAATATTATTTGTGGTTTAGCTTATTAAAAATGGTTTTAGTTTTTTTATGTATTATTTTTTCAATTTTTTATTTAAATTCCTTCGAATTTAGTTAAATGGTCAATAGGATTTGTATTAGTATATTAATTTGAATATAATTAAGAGTGTCTTGGGTTTTATTTTTTAAATTATTTAACATTTTTTTTGTTGTGTTTTGGTGTCACAATTTATTTCTATCAATATAATATTTTTAATTTTTTATTTATAATTATTGTTTAAAATCTTAATTGTCGATAATAGTCATAAGTAAGTTTTGTGTCATTTTATCAATGTCAGTATTTATTAAAGTCCTAAGTGTCAAAATTTGTGAGTCATTTTTTATTGAGTCTTGTGTCATCTTGTATTTTTTAGTGAAAGTTCCAAATAAGCCTTTGAAGGCAAGCATCAATAAAACATGTATGATGTTCTTCCATAAACTTTCAATGTAATAATTTCCTATTTATGTAACTAAAGCATTATCGATTGAAACCAACATCTACATGATAAAATTATGGGGAAGGGGGACATCATAAAGTGTTTAGACCATGTGTTTTCTCTCCCCATGTGACCACTAAGGGGGGGAATGTTGAGTAAATACTTATTAGTTATCACATGGGTTTATTAGCTTGTTAGTATATTTACTAATATTGTAATTAGGAAATATTATTATTTTTATTTATTGAGATGCTAATATATCTCATGTAGAGATCTTAGCCTATGAGAGATTATAGGGGAGAGAGAATATGGAGTATGTTTGGATACAATTGAGTAGTTAGAGAAATATCCTTATTTATGGGAGTGTCTTTTATATATATATATATATATATATATATATATATATATATACATATATATATATATATATATATATATATATATGTATATATATATATATATGTATATATATATATATATATATGTATATATATATATATATATGTATATATATATATATGTATATATATATATATATGTATATATATATATATATGTATATATATATATATATATGTATATATATATATGTATATATATATATATATATGTATATATATATATATGTATATATATATATATATATATATATATATATATATATATGTATATATATATATATATATATATATATATATATATATATATATATATATGTATGTATGTATGTATGTATGTATGTATGTATATGTATTCATTCAATCCATTGAATAAAATATATTTATTAATAAATAGAAATATTATGCTCTGCACATTTTGAGCCTTTAGATCTACCAAATAATGGATTAATCTCATTATTTTATTTTGTAAAACCACCCTTCATTCACTAAATACCACTAATTTGGCATGAGAAAAGGGTAAATACCATGAATTTTTTACTAAACCAACTTTTGAAAAGTTAAAACCACAAAAAAAATTTGGTGAAAACATCCTTTGAAAAGTATTATCATGGTAAATACCATAAATTATGACAAAACCCACCTTAAAACAACTTTTGGAAAGTCTTTTTAAGCTCTAAGACTACCATGTGAAAGGATAAGGAGCATTTTGAAAGGATTTGGTAGGTTTTGGAGTGTAATTTTACAAGTTTGGCAGACTTTTAAAGGGGATTTTACATTTATGCAGGTTTAATATAAGATTTTTACAAGTAAAAGTCCTTAAAAAGGGATGCATAAGTCTTTTGGTAGGATTTTTTTTAATAAAGGTGGGGGTATAAATTTATTGAATCTTTAATTTATTCAAGATAAAACTTTTAAAATGATTTTTACACTTCTGAAATAATTTTGAATATGTTTGAAAGGGTGACCAACATGAAAACTTACTTTAGAATTGACAATTGATAAATTAACATTGACAACTCATAAAAAGATAAAAGGATGACATGAGACTCAAGACATTACATAGATGGTCAAGGAGGGTTAAGGATATTATGAGGGAGTCATTTGAATGAATGACATATTTTAATAATGTCCACAAGACCAAATATTTTGAATAAATTGATAGCTTGTTATGATAAGGGAGTTTAAAAATTGAATTAAAGAAATCCAATTTTTAGGATAATAGACTATTAATATAACTTTTTCTTACCTTTTTTCATTTTTTTAATAACTCTAGAAAAATAAGGATAGAAATAACCATCCTCCACATTAAACTCCACACCCTCCACCTATTAGAGATGATAGTTCCATTATCTAATCATGTTTCATAGCTCACAATCATTTCATCAAGTTCTTTGGGGTTATCTCATTTTAGAGGCACATATTCTAACAAGATTTTTTCTATCAACATTATTTATTATTTATCCATTGGGTGATTTCAAATCAATTCTAAGCTCAACATTGACTATTGTAACTACCTACTTTAGTGGATCAAAAACAAATGAATTAATATCACCATGAAGAGACACCTTGTCAACTAATTTATGGATGCCCTAAGATACATAGGAGTCAATAACATCCAAACCACCATCCTTAGCTTTCAATCTGTATCTCTAGAGTGCTTTGTAGGTAATGAATATTTCTTGAGATGATGATTCTTTATTATCCATTGATAAGGATGATTCTATGATCATTACTCACATCACCACCTGATAACAAAACCAATCTAATTTTATTATGAATCAATTCAATGATGGATTCATGGGTTGCATGTCAACCTCTATTACTCTTTTCCTTCATCTCAATGATCTACTTGAAATCCTAAATATGTTACACATATATTTGGGATAAAATCTCATTTCAGTGTATCACAAACCACTTCTTACAAACTTGACCACAATACTTGATTTAAATAAAAAAAGGTGAAACATTATTTTTTGAACCACTATCATTGTAAATCATTGGATTAGATTTTATCAATGTACCAAGCCTTTTATATTGGTCTATGGAATCAATTTCCATGCTAAAAAAAATTATTATCTATGCCTCCAAAACACCTCTAATCACCTATAGGAGCATAATTTTGGTTGTTGTCACAAAATGTAAAATTTCATGACAACATAACTAAAATATGATTTCCATTTTTTATGTGATAAATTATCCATAGATCAGTATGTAATGGAATGAAAAATATTTAAATTCATATTAGGTAACATTTTCAATATCACACCTAGTTTATTTTATACATTAGTTACTTATAATTGTGCCTCGTGATATGTGGTAGATCTTTTATCCATGATTTCTATATTTTTGACTAAATTATGCATAGATATTAGGTATTCACCATTGATACATCATATGATATGCAGTGCCTCTTTTAATTGAGTCATAAGATATTTTATAAATTTTGTCTCAATGAAGCTTTTATCATTGATATATTTTTGTCATACGTTGACATTGCAACAAGCATTTACATTTGTATCCTCATGGTTGGTTGGAAGGAGTGAATTACCTTTATCTAAATTTGGTTTTGCATGAAGGAGGCTATTTAACCTTTTTAATTTAATATGAATTAAACAAATGGTATAAAATTATTGAAAAATAAATGTTGATATATATTGATTTGATAATGAAATATAGTCAATATACAATATGCTACATAATTTTAAAAAAATCAAAAACTTGCTAAAAATAGTTTAAAATTTCCAAATAATATGTAAACCTTCCTGAAATATATGTAATTTTAACTATGTGAAGTGATTTTTAGTGAAAACCACTTGAGATGACCTACAAACATAATCATGTTATAAAATTGTAACTTACAATCAGTTAAGATAAGCCTGTGGGAGGTAGACAAGGGTGCACTACAACCTTGTTTGGATATTGTGGCCACATCTTAGTTGATTGTACTCCTTATTTTTTAATATAGGTGTGTGTGATCACCTGCAAGGGTTTACTTTTGAATTTTATGTTTTGTGTTGTCACATCAAAGGCCTATAAAATATAAAACCCTAGATCCTACACTTGTACTAGATATCAATTAGATAACAAAATGGGGAATAAAAATGGGTTAGTAAGGATGGTCGAGCTATACTCATATACCCTTTGTAACTAAATTCTACCTACATAACCCAAATGGACCTCAAGTTGATGTAGTTATCCTTCCTAAAGTGATTGTGTGATCCATGATTATGTAAAAAAAATGACTATATCTAGAATACATATGGAAATTCTTGACAATATATGCCCTTGACTTGAAATAAACAATACTCAAACTTGGATTAATACTATTAGAATGTTTAAGAGTTGAAATAGGAATAAATAGTGCTCTCTTCCTCAATGTACAATGTAATTGCTAGAGAGATCCAGTGGGAAGATAACAAATGGCCTTGATGTAATTTATAGGATAATATGTGAAATACTTTCACTAATTGACTTTACCAAATATGTGGGAGAGTTATTGTGAAACATATCACTTCAAAAATGTGACCATTGGAGTGTAGGATACAAGGTTAAATTAGGGGACAAGGATGAAATTTGGCCTTATTTGACTAATGTGGACTTATCCCAGAAGCCATAGACAATTATGACAAGTCTGACAAAAGCATGTGGGTTGAATAGGGATGAATAAGCATGCGGGTTGAATAGGGATGAATGTAGCTAAAATAAGGATGTATGTATGATATTTTTAGTTTTTAAAATATATCTAAGTCTTTATTATATATTTCAAGTCAATTAAATGATGAATAAACTAATTAATAATAAGGATGTTAACAATAAACATTGTCAAGTACTTAATGATTATTTTTTTGTCTACATTTATCTCACTTTATTCTAGTGATGTGAAAAGTGAAATTATTAAAGTAGATGTGAACTTGAGTGTGTATACACACTTTGTATTTGGATGTTAAGCTTGATTTTTAAAGATACATTAATATTATAAAAATTCCACTAAAGTAATATTTTCTCAAATTGAAATTTTGAAATTTGTAATTTGAAAAGAGAGCAAGTATAGAAAATTATCCTATAACTTGGAGATGGTGAAGTACATTCCCCCTTTTTAGTAAATTTGGATAAAATTTAAACTATCATAAATTGAGAGTGATTAATTTTAAAATAATTGAGTTCTCTTGAGTTATAAAGACTATATGCTCCAATTCTCATTAATTGTATAGATTACGTTGTAAAATATTTGAAAGGGTGGAACCATGAATTGTATCCTAACACATATTGAAAAAGTGAAACCATAAACATTCAATGTCACTAAATTATAATGTGTTCCACTTGAAATTGAGATGAATCACACCACTACAAATGGATTTAGATTATATTTTAAATTTTACAACTTTGAAACTTGAAACTTGAGAATTTTGAAAATGTCATATTATAAATTTAAAACATGAATGACTATCATGCCCCAAATATCTTTATTATTTTGAAATGACATTTGAATTTATGATTTGAAATTTTAAACTTGTAATTTTCAACTATAGGAATGAGTGCATATGCATGTTGCATGCTCCCATTATCTAAAAATGTTGAATTATATTGCCATTTGAAAATTATATATTGCCATAAATCTAAAAAAATTATCTCATGAGGTTTAAATGTTCTAATCAATCCCACTGTGATGCCCCCCTTTTGAGATGAGAGATGTAACTTTAAAATCACTCATTTAAAATTAAATCATATGTGAAATACATATCACTTTGAATATTTTAAATTTATTTCATCTATTGTATGGAACATAAAATTGAATTTGTATAAGAAACATGTGTTAGAAATATGTATCATTGAATCATAGAAGTAAAGTATGCATGATATAAATCATGTCATTAAAGTAGGAATATATTATATAATTTATGTATGATATATACCATGGTACCATCATAAAGTAGATAAAATGCATGATATGAATCATGGCATCAAAATAACAAGAAAAAATCATAGAAGTAAAAGTCATAGAATGTCTTGTAATTTGCATAATAAGTCACTCATAAAGCTCAAGAATAAACATGCAAGGGACATGTAAAATTTCACATAACACACAAATCCAAGGGTCACACACAAATGGCATAATGATTCTATACAATCAAAAATTTGAACATACAAGGCCAAGGTCCAAATACATAATAACCAAGCAAGGCTAACCTATCATGTAGTAAAATATTAATGCAAATCAAAGAATGTAGTAAAGGATAATATTAATTCTCCAACATATATATGAATTTGAATGTTATCAAGTATCATATTTCATGTAATACATTTTAAAAATATGAGTGATTTAAGAAGTTATTTGTATGATATGTAGCTCAACATTGTATAGAGGATGTCGATAAATAGAATATGTTAAAATGTTTATGGAGAAAATATAGATGACCCCAACTTAACAAGGTTTTTGGGTAATAAGGGAAGGCCAACATCAAATAATCATGTGGAACTATGTCTTGTATCACATTCAAGTACCTCATGAGAAACATTGTGTACTGAAATATGGAATATGTTTTTTCTTGACATATAATAAATAACATATGAAAATAAGTAAGATAGAATCATTTTAAAATTATTTAGGTCCTAATATTGAATTTTAAAAAATATTTTGAATTTTTGAAATATAATGCATTTTTTTGAATTTTTGAAATATAATGCATTTTTTATTTTTTTTATTGATATTTTAATGATAAAAGATATTTGAAATATGGGTAATAAAAAGTAAGGTTTTTTAAATTAGAAGAATTATAATGGATTTCATCAATCCTCAACAAGGTGAAAAATCATGGTAGAATAAGAAGGAATGAAAACAATGTCCCCCCAATGTATCTACAACTTTGAGTCATAGCAATGTAATATGAGTAAGATAGGTAGGAATGTACATGCTCCTCAATGGTAAATGGGATGAATGTGATCATGTATAACTAAAAATATGAGATTGTGTGACTGTCATAGGGTGTAATATATGTAATAATAAGCAAGTTGAGTGCTATAAAGATAAGTGTTTTAGATTTTTCAAATAAATTCATAAATCAAGAGGGTAAGTAACCAAAGTAAAAATGTAAAACTAAAGGCTAAAATAATGCTTGAATAAGGTGTAGAAGAATGAGTAGTGAGATAAAAGAAAATTATATATATGGACAAGGTAATTTCAAGTATCTAACCCATGATATTAGTGATGGACCTATATGAATAACCCATGACAAGGTATGAAGGAGTGATTGCTTGTGATGAAGAAGTGTCAACTATATATGCATTTAAATTTGAATAGGATCCATATGATGTAATATAATACTATGAACCACTGCTCATATGCTCATGTGAAATTGTATCTTTATGTGTATGAGAATAATATGTAATAACCTATACATGTGGTGAAGGCCTTTGAATAACCTATTGTGCTTGTTAGCCAAAATTGGCCACCATGAATGAGTATCATTCAAAACATTGTTTTACTTGATCTTAACTTTGTTGATATCCATTATTAAGGTCTTGTATTAGCCATTAATGATTTAATATTAAAGGTAGTGTGTCTTCTTTGGTATCTTACAAGGTCCTCTAAGATGGTCTAGTGGGTAGCAGGGTTAAGTCACTTTGTCTTGTCATCAATTAGTCATTCTTTGTAGCCCCTTCATGTGTTTAGCATTGTTTAAGGTAAGTTTGATAAAGTCAAGTTAAGTGTAAAGTAAAGCTAATGAGGAACCATACTCAAGGAGACAAGTTGGTGACCCTTCCAAAAATAAATATGATCTAAAGCTGACCAAATTGACCAAGGAGTAGAACTAGTAAGTTGATCACATTGTATTTTCAATATATTTAGAGAGAATAACGTAGTTTTGACAATATTAAGGTATTTCATTACTTAGTCTCGTTATGAATTTCAATGTTGAAATGATACTTGCTTTTAAAAATAAAATGTCAAGGTTATATCATGGAATAAGGGTCTTTTTAAGTCATATAACATATTTACAATGACATCATATTGTACTTATTCATACATATCCTCCAAATGTCTTAAAAAATTCAACATTAGGACTTATTTATAACTATTCATTCATCATCTTCTAATGTTCAAATGAAGATTTATTGAAAGAGTTACAAGAAAATAGAGGTGGTAAATGTTTTGAAACACTCCTCCACCTCCTTAAAATTTAGGAGAAACTAGATAGTCACCTGGTTCACCATCTCCAATAGTTCTAAAGGGCAAAGTAGGTAGAATCTTTTAAAAAGTAATATTTTTTTGAGTTTTTATATCAATTGATAATGTATAAACTAATAAAATGGTCCCCATGGTCTTTTTAGACTAAAATTCATGTAAAAAATGGAGTTGTAGAGTCAAACAAGGCAAAAAACTCATTCTTTTCTCCATCAAGCTTCTTGGTAGCCTCAAAAGGCCAAATAGTTTGTGGATGGTACTATGAAGATATATATATATATATATATATATATATATATATATATATATATATATATTCAAATATCTTGGGAAGAGGATAGGAACATAATTACATTACACTTTATGAAAAATCATTAAGAAGTTAAGGTGCAGAAAAGAGACTTCAAATCCCATAGGCTTGATTTTGGATGTTTTCAGAGCATTTGTGAAATATTTTATGAAAATTAATGATTTCAAAAAAACCATTTATCACTAATATAGTCACCTAATTATATTTTATAATAATTAATTGGCACATTCTATCATCAATAATAATAAAACCTCTATTTCAATGAGTTTCAGACTTAGAATAAAAGCTACAGACATGGTTCTTATTAGTTTGAGTGTTTTATAACTTCAAGTGATCTCCAAGAAATTTATATCAACCTATAAATCCTCATATAATCCTCATTATACCATATCCAAGCATTAAATGATCCAAAATGGTGAGGGGAGAGATAATATCATGCATTCAAAAGGGTTGTTATAGGTTACAGTCCAAGGTAGACCTTCTTGAGGCCATAGAGAGATAAAAAAAGGTTTTAAATGAACTAGTAAGATTTATTATGGTCTTCCTAAATATTTTAAATTCTTTTATATCCTTACTCAACTTAAATTCATCATACAAAGTGGCCTTCTTGATCCATATCATTGTGGCATTCTTCTAATGAGAAGGTATAGTTACCTACAGGTATGCCTTTAGGATAAGAGGATCAAATCTCAAATTTTCAAGTGAAGGTGAGTTTTAATAGTCTCATAGGTTTTTTGAGACCTCATAATAAGTTTTTATAAGTTTAGAATGCCATGAGAATCACATAATGCACTAGAATGGTCAAAAAAATCTCAAAGAACACCCATAGGCTAGTACCAAGAAAGTGAGATTGAACGGGCATGTTTATATAAAAAACATGACTGTGAAGGTTTAAAGAGATGAAGAGGTCATATATATATATTAAAATATTTATCAAATATTATTTTTTTGATAGGAAATCATGTCCCACCAACTTTGATGATGTAAGGGTGTTCTAGGTCTATTGAAGACTAGGAAGGTAGTGTTAATATTGTTTTCTAGCTTAGATAAACCAATATTGGATTGATTTCTCATTTTCAAAATGGTCTAGACATGTACATTACATTTAATTGATATAATGAATTCATTGAGTGTTTTTTTAAGAATAAAATAATGAAGGTCATATGTAGTTAGTCATAGGAAAAGAGGATATCCTACCAAATAGACTATGTGAAAGAAAGAAGAAGACTGTAAAGGCTTTGATTGAACACCCAAGGTAAATTTGAATCCATTGAATACCTATAAATATATTTTAATAGTTTAATACATTGTATGTAATGTTATTGTTGACCAAATTTGACTTTTAGGTCAAATTAGGGCACCCTAAGTAAAAAACTTGATTTTTAGGCCTATAAGGGGTTATAATGTATTGTCATAAGGTGTTTTATAGGTAATTTGATACCTTTCAATGTTACATTAACCTTGGACACTCTTTTCAATAGTTTATCATGTCATTTGGGGTCTTTTCAAGGGTCTAAATAGTGCATTTAATGCTTTGTAGGGATTTCTTAGAAAATGTGCAAGTGTCAAAGAGTTTTATCATGTTCCATGTGTCCTAGGAGGTCTATAGTAACTGTCACTAACTAAAAATTGTAAGGTTACTTAAAAAAAGGTAGTTTTATTGAAGAAAAGAGTGAGTTTGGCACTTGTATAGCCTCTTTGGGAAGTGTGTCACTTAGAAAACATGTAAATATGACTCTTCATCTCCCCCATGCTCAAATACACATTTATTTTTATCTAAAACTGGCATTTCTTGCTCAAAAATGTTTTCTCTTTTTCATTCTTCTTGGCATAAAGAAGTGACTTTCAAGTTTCCACATGGTATGGACACAAAAAAGGGTTTTATGTGGAATGATATTGGGAGGTTTTTTTACACTCAGAGACCTTAAATAAATATAGTAATTTTTAGAAATGGTCAACTGTGCTTCATGAACCATCCATTTGAAGTGGATTGTATAAATCTTCTTGTCATTTTGTGCACCCTTCAGGTTTTGCTTTGGTTTGAGTTATTTCATACAAACCAGTTAGTCATATTTGATCCAAAGTATTTTAGATGTGTATCCTTACATATCCCATGCTTTTTTGCATGTTTTGAGGTGTTTTAATGATCAAATAACTTCAAATTTGTAGTGTGGTCTCTTCTCGGTGCAATGGGCAATTTTCACCATTTTTAGGAACCTTGTGCTTTTGTATGGCTTCAAAATTTTGTGTTAAGTTAATTTAAATGTTTTAAAAGTGTTCTTAATTCCCCATTCACTTTTCATTTTAGTCTCTAAGTAAAATTTCATGGTTTGCAAGCTCATATGCCATACCAAACCATCATCAAACACCCTATCTGCTCCATTTTAGATGTTATCAAGAGGTTTTCACATTGGAAAAGATGTTTTTGATATTTTTTAAATATTTTATTAGTGAATTCAATTCACTTAAATAAGTTCACAATGATTTTGACTATCCATATAACCTTTCATCCATCCTTGTTGCTCTCTTACACACCCACTGTCCTCACATAGCCAATAGTCACCTACAGGGGCCATTACTGATGTCATGTTGAGTATGATGATCTTGGTGAATAGGTTTCAAGTCTTGGAAACATTAATAATTAATTTTGAGTGTTGAATTTGTTTATAATTCATGAGAGGTTAGAAATATTATGCATTATTCACACTCGTATTTACTATTTGTAGCCTTGATAATGTCTACCTACAGGGTTCATTAATAGAGAGCAGGGGTATTTATGTATAGATATCAAAGACAAAAATTAAATCCTTCTTAATGTAATAACATTATAAATAATTAATAAAATCCAGTATAAGGAGGCTAAATTGCTAAACAAGTTATAGACCATGATCAAAGAGTCTAAGACTGAGTTTTGGGGATCAAATCCCTAAAGGAGCATAATAGAGGTCCTATAGTTTTTGGATGCATTTTAACATGTATACCATGAATATTTGGAACACCTATATAAGTATATTTTCAAACCTATAGCATTAAAAAGGGTTATGTTTGGTTTGAATAAAATATGATCAATAGAGACTGATGTTTTTATGGCTCAAACATACCAATGGAAATACTAAAAACAACCATTATTCTCTACAGGCTTGAGTAAAAAAAGACCTCTACTAACCTAAAGTTGAAAACTATGCCAATTTTTATGCTTAAATTATTTTTTTTATGGAGATGGCATTCATGATCAAAAGGAATAGCTAGATAGGTTGAGAGGTGGTGTCATGTTCTCATATGACACTCTTAGTCCATAAAGGTCCCTACAAGTTCACCTATAGGCAGTGACCCTTTTGTTACTTGGAAGGAGAAACCTTGGAAATTGAGATGGGATAGTATGTTTTCAAAAAACAATATTGGGTCATATGGTTTGAAATCATAATAAAGTATTATAAGGCTCCCTTATAATTCCATGAATGTATTGAGGAGTACCCTGTATGAAAGGTGCATACCTTCAGTAGGGTTAGGTCAGTCACTCCAAATTTTATGCCTATTTGATGCTTTAAGATCCATAAAGGGATAAATATAGGATCAAACATGGTGCATTATGACCTCAAATTATTTCAAGTGATAATCAAATAATCATAACCAAAGCCATTGAGAAATCCAACTTACACCTATAGTTAAACATAGGGTAGAGACTCAGTCTTGTTATCATGTGCTTACAAAAGAGGTTGAAGGAATAATAATATGTTAATACAAATCATGATCACTCTCATGATAATCATTATGACCTGCATGACGTTATCAATAATATAAATCAAGCACAATCAAACCTTGTAGGGCTCTAATGCAACTTACAGTCAAGTCAAGAATAGGTATAGGTAGTGTTGATAGAGAAATGAAGTGTGAAAGTTGCCAAGGCATAACATGACCTCAAATGAACTAGAGAAATTCCAAGTGAACCTAGGAAAATTTAAGGAGGTTTTTTTAATTCTTTTAAATCCAAGTTATATAGAGCATGCCTACAGGTAGGACCTTAAGGGCAAAGTGTCTCAACCCAGCAGGATATAGAATAATGTTTCTAAATTAGATACCTAAGTGATATTTAGGACTGTCAAAGAAAGTCACTAAAACCTATATGAATTATGAGACATAAAAATGGATTAAATGAGTCCTTTTCACATTATATACAAGATCTAAGTGAGCTAACATACATTTATAGGCAAGGGTAGGTTGATGTCTTAGTCCAAGCAAGAAAGCATAGTTTGTGCTTATAAAGAGCATGTAAATGGGTCCAAACTTAATGAAAGTATAGAATAATTCTAGGTGACTTACCTAGATTCAAAATAAGTCTCCTAATATTATAACCTAGGTCTAAATAAATAATGTGTACTTATAGTTAAGTTTAAGAGGATTGAGATGAATAGTGAGACAAAAAATGGGCCTAAGTGATGATCTTGGGTCACTCAAGGCAAACTTATGGTTCAAGAGTAGTTTTAAATGGTAAATAATGTTTATTATTAATCTAATAGACTTTAGGTCCAATTTTTAATCATGAAAACACTATTCATAAACTCACTTTCTTAAGTAGACAAGGTAACATACTCAGGCCTAACTAAGTAAAAAATATAGTCTAAGATGCATATATGGTTGATAAGGGTTTATAAGAATGATGAAAACATAGGAAATGATGATGATTACTTTTTGACACCTTCATGACAAGGAGACAGGGTAGAGAGAAGGGTTTTAATGGTGTATATATATTTCACTTGGAAAATATCCACACATAGTCATCACCTAATTGATCTACTTTGAGGTTTGAGGTCTTTCGAGGGTCAAATGACTTAGTGGAGTGATAAGTGTTTATACAAGGAATCCTTTCCACTTGTAAGACCCCATGCAATACCTATTTTTTATTAATAAATAGGGGAAGTTCCACCTATTTTGTCTTAGATAGGGGGCACTTTTCCCTTATATAAACCCTATAAGCTAAGGAAGAAAAGTGAAGTGGTAAACAAAAAGATAGGGAAATAATTCCAAGAGGTTTTTGAAGCTAAGGAAAATCAATGAAAATCATGGAAACTAACCATAGAAGGATGATACCTAGTAGAATGGTCTAGACTCCTAAGCTTGTAGGCAAGTTTGTTAAAGCCTTAAAAGAACATAATGCCAAATAAGGGGTCAGTTTCCCTTCCAACCTTGGGTAAGCTATATAACCCATTAAATCATGTTTATAGGGTTAATTTAGATGTGTTTTAACTATTGATAGGTAGTCAAATCCTAAGGACATCATTTTTAGACTTTGAAGTATAAATGGGCATACTAAGCACACTAAACCTAATGTCCAAAAGGGAAGTCATTCATACTTTTGGCATTAAAAATGATTTGAAACCTATTATAACATGTTCATAAATCCACTACTGAAGTTTCCAATCTATTTGTGTTTAGATAAAATCAAGGAGAGCCCCTTTTTGAGCTAAAAACCAACTCATCATGTAGGAATGAAGGAAAACAAGCTTGAATAGGCAAGATTGATTGCTCATATATTTCATGAAGCTATGTATGGGAACCAAAGGAGTTATGGGTTGTTATCAGGGGTATTATAAGCCATATTTTTGGAATTTTTTCTCAAGTTTTACATCCCAACTATATGAATAATTTTTAAGAGATAAAACTACCCTAAAACCCTATTAAACCCTTGCTAAGGACTAGTCTTAGAAAATGGAGTTGGATAGATACCAAAGTGAAATTTTTTGTCCAAAATTATGATTTTATGTTTTAGAGGACTCCCCTAGGATACTTCACACCATGATGAGTTGTATGGAATTGTACAAATGGGGGTAGAAATAGGCTTTTTCTCACTATTATATGTGTTTTGCATACTACAAGAGGAGTTAGGAGATGAAACCAAGTTAAGGATAAATATTGACACTTATAATAACTCTTAATATTAATTTCATGCCATTAAATAATCTTCTAAGTTCCCTAACTACGTGTTTCAACTCAACCAGTCAAATTTGGCATATTGCACAAGCTAGTGAGAGAGATGAAAATCTCCATTTGGATTGATTTTAAAGATTGTTTGATTATTTTAAGTCCATGGAGGGTATATAAAATTTTAATTCAACCTATTCCACATATTTTCATGGGTAACTAATTCCAAAAGTGAGGATAATTGTACCAGGTACATGAGAAAGAGGTTTCCTAGATTGTAGGTGTTGATGGCTCTCTTCCAAGTGATTCCAGAAGACTAAGCATGCAATAAATGCATGTAGTAGATTATTTTTATATATACTCCCCTTTCATTAAAATCATTATTCCTACCCTTTATCAGTTAAAAGTCACTCCAATGGTCCTAATTATGAAGGTAGTTTTTTGTGCAAGTAAAAGGAGTTTTAGGCCACTTTGCAAAACTTTGATGACTTGGATTGACACTTATTGCTCCTTACCTTAAATTTTTTGACCCATATCATCTTATAATTCATGTATAACTTATTTTTTCAGCTTTATAAGTGTCCTTTTGACCCTTGGACTTCTCTTTCTCTCTCTCTCAAACTCTATAAGAATCAACCTTTTTAGCATTGTATGGGATGCTCCACCTAAGTATGGTGAAGACCTGCTCATTTTTTTAACTTTTGATATATAAAATGAATAATTTTTACCTCTTAATTACTTTTAATAAGTTTTTTCCACTTTAATGATGAATATTTTTTAGTTAAGACTATGGATTCCTAGCATGAGGTCGCATTCTTTCACCTTGTTTGCAGTTGGAAAACTTCTTCTTGCAGGGCATGTGAAGTGTCTTAGTGGATGTGAAATGTTGATTTATTTATTATTCTCATTAGTTTTTATTAAATTCCTATTTTTTATTCCTCCTATATTTTCACATCCATCCATGACCTCATAATGTATCATTGATGTGAGGAGATGAAGATTGAAGGAGTGTATTTTTAGTTTGTTTCTTGGTCTCAAGTGTAAAATGCAATTAGTTAGAAGTCATCAAATTGATTTGGTTTATCACCTCCTTAGTTTATTTTTTATTTAATTTATCTCTCTCCATTTTCACCCCAAAAATTTAGTTATATGTTCAATCCTAAGTGGTTCATCAAGGGAGTTAGCCCTATCTAGAGACTCACCTCATTCCTTAGGCTGCCCACAAGCTTAGAGGTGATTCCATTGTGCTACTTGGATGAGAAGAGATTTTCATTTCATAAAATGGATAAAATATAAGTTAAAATAGTTAACATGGTTAAAATAGGCTCTAATAAGGTATAACCATAAGAATGAAAAAGAGCTTAGGCCAAATAACCATCTACATATATATCATAGGCCTAAATGGGAGAACACTAATTATGTGGTGTTGAATGGATGTCTAAGGTGTTTAAAAGGTATAATTAATATTAATAATGTGTATAAACTTTTTAATATTAATAATAGGATTATGACTAACTGAATAAACCCTAACTTCAAGGCCCAACTCTAAAGACACTCAGACCATCACCTACAGGCCTTTCATGGGTAGATTTGAGTAAAGGCATACTTGTGATGTCAAGTGGAGAGCCAAAAAGGTTGAAAATATATAATTATTATTATGACATAAGTATTTATATTAAGTTAATAAGTTTTATAAATCTCATAGTATCTAATATGTGTATTTTGTTTATAAAAACCAGGCACAAGAGGCCTAAAACATTACTTACAAGTTTGTATACAAAAAAGTGAAAAAAGTTTGATTTTTTTGGATGAATTTTAAGAATGATGACTTAAATTAGTTTAAATTTACCATAATGAAATATACTATGGATTTTTAACTCACTTTAATATGAATAAAATATCATAAAGGAACTGTTAGGGTCACTAGTAAAATATTATTCTCAAGCCATGATTATGGGCTAGCATAGGTTGCAATGAGTTTGAGGAGTGAAATAGGGTAAAAAATCAATTTAATAACTCATATAAGGTTTTAAAAACTTCAAAGAGTTATATAAGTCCAAAACCAAATAAGGTCATGTCATATTATACTAAATCACCCTTCTTGAGCTCTCAAATAAACCTATCCTTCCTAAGAGGTCACTTTTACAACGTGAGAATTCACATGAGAAGATGCATGGAATATTGTGCCTATTATGGAAGGATGGGGTTTATACACTTAATATTAATGGTGTTATTTCATTCAATAAATCACATATATTTATGAACTATCCTTAAGAATTTAAGTGACCCTAAAACCCTTGTTAAACCATGAATATGACATGATCAAAGAGATAGGCCTTCCAAGCACCCAAGATGGATTGAAATGAATTTTTAATAAAAATTTTGACCAATATTACTATCCTAGTCATTTTATTGAGTAGAGTGTTGGAATGTGTGGGATGAGAAGATATGAAAAAGGGCCTAGAAATGATTGTTGCAGGTCTAAAAATGCAGGTTTTGGTGGATTTTCTTAAAATTTGACTAAGTGAGACATAATGAAGTATATTGAAATCATTCATGACCTAGAGGAGACAATTTAATGTGATTATAAATAATCATAAGAAGTTATATAATGACTATAACACCATTAATTAGTTTCAAACAAGTATGTCGTCAAGAGCTCTGAACAAACCTAATGCACTTGTGTATCAATTTTGGAGATGGTTTTGAGATTGAATAGGGGTGGAATGACCCCATATAAGGTGTTTATGAGGTATTAAATTTGTTATAACAACCCTAAATCAAATTATTAAGCCTAATATAGATATATAAACTTGTCATTATGGTCTCCATTTGAATCAAACAAATCTTTTAATGAAATGCAGTTTCTTATCAATTTGAAGAAGCTTGAGTCTTGATCCTCAGCCTCACCAAGATGAGGGAGACATTTAAGTGGCCTAAGAGTGTGTGGGAAGACTCCAATAATCATTATCAAGAGTTACAAATGTTAATACATACACTTTTAACTCTTAAACTAAGAATGGGCAGTTTTATGAATGATGTTGATGAGTCATATAAGAAGGTTAAGAGTTGGTCTATGCCACCATTGATGAAGAAGAAGATCATATCAATTTGACACATGTCAAGGAGAGTTTCATGACTATCATTTATCATTTTTTCTTACTTTTAACTTGATTTTTCATGAAGTGACACTTGTCATATACCTCTCCTACATCCATCTTCTCTCTCATTCTCATTCTCTTCTATATATATGTTTGATTTTGGCATTGTAAGGATCCTCCACTTGAGTATGGTAGAGCCCTACTCCTTTTGTAAGCCATTAAAAAAATAAAAAATATAGTTTTACCTTCTCTTATGACTATTTTTAGTGTTTAGGCATGGATTATTACCTTGTCTAATGTTGATTTAGTTCACTTTGACATGTTGTCTCATTCTCTCAACTATATGTGGTTTGAAATCACTCTTGCAGTTCATATGAAGTGTTTAAGTAGTCTTGTGAAGGTTAAGTGAGTAAATCTTCCATTAGTGTCTTTTAGACCTCTTGAAAATAAGCCCTCCATACCAAATCATCATCTACCACCTTCATATTGAAATATATATGTAATAGGAGTAGATTAGGAGTATTATATGAATAAATCAGCTCTATGCTTATTGTGCATCTACAAATGTGTGGTAGAGGTCCACAAGTTTGGTACATCACCTCCATAGTTTAGTTTGTTTTTAGTTCTCTTTCCCTTTTCCTTACAAGTCAGTAGGTTTCATGATAGTTCTTAATTGATGCATCAAGGTAACTAGCCCTAATATAGAGGTTCAATCTACTATTTAGGTCATCCATAACTTAGGATTATTCCCATGCTATCATTTAAGTGAGGAGGCTTGAACAAACTCCTCAAGGGTGCAATTTTTTATGATAAAAATTTGGGCACACCTGGTGAAATAAGAGACTTCATCCTTTCAATATTTATTGGTATTATTATTTAATGCACTAGACTTTGGAGGCATGAACATAAGCATTAACGGTGACTCTAAGTTCTTTTAGCTAGTTTTAGTAGCCTGGGTATTCTTTCAAGCAAGTACTCTTTCTATTTTAAATTTCTCATGAGATTTCATGGCTAAGTTTGTAGTGTATTTCTATTTTAATCCAATTAATGATCCATATCAATCCTATGTTGATCCTTACTAGTAACATGTTGATCCTTATCAGTAGCATAATGAGTCATATCAACCCAATGTTGAGTTATACCAGCCTTGCCATCAAGATTATTACCCTTCCTATTTTCCTCAACAACTTAACCAAGATTTCCATCAATCATATATGCCACATCCCACCCAAATTAACTTATTTGGTAGCTTATTCATTACTCTAATTAGCCTTATCAAAACCATGTTGCCCCTAATCAACATAGTTACATTTCTACTCAGTTTATCTCAAGCTTCAAATAAACTCTTTTAGTCTATGAAAGGCATATGATAGAGTTTTATAGACAAAAGGAGTATGAGTTGTGACCCTATTCATCTCATTCAAAATATGAGAGATTCATTACATCTTGTTAAGAGTAAGTAGACACCTATTGAGAGAGATAATATATAGAGACTCACTAATGACATGTTAGATATAAGTGGCCTAATTTAGTGTATATAGGACAAGTTAGTGGTTCATGAGAGGCAATAAGTCTAGTGCTATCAACCTCATGTGCTTTCTCCTAATAAAAATCATCCCTCTCTTACTTCACCCATTCTTAATAAATATATTAAATAAAGTGAGTTCCAAAGCCTCCTAAGTCTTTCACCCATTCCTCAGACTGAATTTATCCATGAAGACCAAGATAAATCAGAATTGATGTTTTTAATTACTTCTTAGAGGGAAAATATTGAGGTTATCTTGACACAAAAATATTTTTCTCTTCCACAAGAGTCTCCCTAAATGTCTTTTAATATTCCAAGTTGGAATACACTGTGGTTTCATTGGATAAACAAAATGAAAAAATATTAGATTGAGAAATTGAGGCCAAAGAGGAACCTTTGCCTATTCAAGCCCCACCCATACCTCCTTAATAACTTAAAACTTTTCCATCATGGAGGTCAATGCAAGAGAGAATTCAAATGAATAAGGAATTACTTGTTGATAAGGTTGAAAACAAAATCATATCAAGGTTTAAAGGATTGATTGGTGAATAAGAGGAAAATAATTACAAGCTTGTAGATCTCAAAAGCTCAAAGCTTGTTTCAAGTTTAAATATCCCATCCTTGAATAAAAATATGTTCTATGGGATGAAAATGAATAAGTTCAAGTTGTAGCTATAAGTGAGCCTCAATATGGATATGAGGAGAGTGTTTAAAGTGAATATGATGAAGAGGTCATCATTTTAACAACTCTTGGAGAAGAAAGAAGCAAATCATTCTTTGAAGATGAAGATAGAGATGACCTTTCCTAATGTGAACAAAGTTATGATGAGGTTGTTTCAGTAGAAGATGTGGCTCCTAAAGATTCATTATAAGTAGCTAAGGATTTTTTTTCAGCCCCAAGAACATGATCAAAGAGGTATAGACTTTGATTCCTTCTCAAATTTTGTTATGACTACCTCTACATTGGTTCCTATCAAGCTAGAAGAAATCCTAAATGAAATAGAAACAAATGAATTTCAATTTAAGGACATTTTTGAAGTCATATGATCAGGTTACACTATTTTAGAGGGAGGTTATGGTCTAATCCAAATTGAGGAAGGCATTTTTTTCAAGCAAACCAACAAGTAATAAGAAGGAATCTCTTCAAGCTTATCTTTCCATGAAGCTGATTCATTTGAATTTGATTTGTTTGGTGTTTTCAAGGAAGGCTATAAAATTCTTGGCCCATTTATAGGCACTTGTTAATTATTATAAGGAAATATAAACCTCTATTGGCCTTAACCTCTCAAAGAGCAAGAAGACTCACCTATTCAAGCCAATTCTATAAGCATGTTACAAGAAACATGTTAGTCTATTAAGTTTGATCCACCAGCTCTTGAGGAGCCAAAGGTTTTTCATGAGGTGAAGGTTGATCAATTTTATACCACTACAAGAACATGTCCTATAAGCTACTTATCTTAGCTAGAATCCAACAAGGAGGATCCATTGCCTATCATGTTCATTTCAAAACATGAAGATGAGCATAATAATTTTAAATATTGGTCTAAGAATACATACTTGATCACTCATGCTTCAATCAAGGTAGAGGACGTGTATAAGTTTGATTTTGAATGGGAGGAGGCTATCAAGATCAGCATACAATTTCCTCTATTCCATTCTCTCATGGCAACCATCAAGCTTTCTAGTCTCATGAGCTTGGTGAAAAAAGGTAGCTACTTTTCTCTACAAGTTAATGGTTTTATTTAGGGTTGTCTCATGTTGTTAGACTAGGTTAGTATAGGGTAGATTGGTTGTTTATTTTCTTGTCTTTCCTCTAAGTTATTTATTTCATAGTGTTTTGTCTTATTATTTTATTCTTTGTGTTCTCCTTATTTATTATTGTTATGTGTTGGTAGATGAATCATCAATTACTCTATCCTTAAGTCATTTGAAATTAGTTTCAAGGTCCAATTAGGTATGACATTGAGTGAGAGGTGAATTTATGTCCCAAAGGAGGTATAAGGCAACCGGTCTAGATACATAGTAGTCATGCAATCCCACAAGGTCACCAAATATGTTAGCTAAAATTAGCCACCATAAATGAGTATCTTTCATAACTTTTATGTACTGGATATTAACTTTGTTAACATACATTATAAAGGTATTATATTGGTCATTAATAATTTAAGATGATAGGTAGTGTGTCTTCCTTGGAAGCTTGCAAGGTCCTCTAGGATGGTCTAGTGAGTAACAAGGTTAAGTCACTTTGTCTTTTCATCAATTAGTCATTATTTATATCCCATTTATGTGTTTATCATTGTTTAAGGTATGTTTAATAAATTTAAGGTTAAGTGTAAAGTTAATTCAATCAGTAATCATGCTCAAGAAGACAAGATGGTGACCCTTCCAAGAATAACTATTATCTAACACTAACCAAATTGACCAAAGATCAAAACTAGTAAGTTGATCACATTGTATTTTCTAGAAATTTGAAAATATTAAGGTAGTTTTTATAAGATTAAGGTATTTCATTACTTTAGTCTCATTGTGCATTCTAATATTTAAATGATACTTGCTTGGAAAAATCAAATGTGAAGGTTATATCATGGAATAGGGGTCTTTTTAATTCATCTAACATCTTTATAATGACATCATGTTATACTTATTTGTACATATCCTCCAAATGTCTTAAATAATTGATTTTAAATGTTAGGATTTCTTTGTAACTACTCATTCATCATCTTCTAATGGATAAATGAGGATTTATTAAAATATTTACAAGAATATATATGTTGGAAAAAAATTTACACACTTCTCTACCTCCATAAAATTTATGGGAAGCTAGATAGTCACCTGGTTCACCATATCTAATAATTCCAAAGGGAAAAATAGGAAAAATCTTGAAAAAAAATGATTTTAAAGGTCTTTAGTATATTTTTTATATAAATGGACAATTTTAAAACTCTTACAAGGGTCCCCATGGTATTATCAAACCCAAATCCATGAAAAAATTGGATTTTTAGAGTCAAAAAAAGCATAAAACTCATTCTTTTCACCATCGAGTTTCTTGGGAGCCTTAAAAGACCAACTAGTTTATGGATGGTAAATTAAGGAGAGAAAAATATGGATTATAAAATATTTATCAGATATAGGTACCCTAATTCCCTTCCTCTTTTTTTAAAGGTTTTTTGGTAAAGCTCCTTAACTTTATGAACAATCGTTAAGAAGTTAAGGTGTAGAAAAGAGACTTCAAATCCCACATGCTTAAATTTGGATGTTTTTAGAGAATTTTTTAACTTATTTATGTAAATTAATGATTTAATGAGACCATTTATGACTCTTATATTCCCCTCACACAATTTTATAGTATCTACTTATCATGTTCAAGCATTAAGAAGAATAAAACCTCCATTTGAGTGAGTTGTAGACCTGGAAGAGAAGTTATAGGTGTGTTTCTTGTTAGTTTCTCACTTTAAGTTATATATATTAAAATTTTATCAACCTATAAATCATCCTATAATGCTCATAAAAACATATCTAAACATAAAATGATCCAAAATGGTGAGGTGAGAGATAAGATCATGCATTCAAAAGGGTTGTTATAGGTTACAATCCAAGGCAGACCTTATTGAGGCCATGGAGAGATAAAACAAAGGTTTTTAATGAATTTTTAAGATATATTATGGTATTACCAAATATTAACTCTTATTTTATATCCTTACTTAACTTACATTCATCATACAAGTTGGTCTTCTTGAGCCAGCTCATTGTGGCATGCTTCTAATGAGAAGGTATAGTCACCTATAGGTTTGCCTATAGCTTAAGAGGATCCAATCTCAAATTTGAAAGTGAATATGAGTTATAATAGTATAATAGGTTTTTTTATACATTATAATAAGGTTTTATAAGGTTTTAATACCATGATAATCACATAATTCACTAGAATGGTCAAGAAAAGTCTCAAAAAACACCTACAAGCTATTGCCAAGAAAATGAACTTGAAGGGGCATGTATGTACAAGAAGCATGACTATTAAATTTAAAATAGATGTAAAAGGAATTGATATATTAAATTATTATTTTAATATTACATTTTTTATATTAAATCATGTCCCACCAACTTCTTTGATGTAAGGTTGCTCTAGGCCTATTGAAGACTAGGAAGGCAATGTTGATATTGTTTTCTAGATTGGAGAAACCTATATGGGATTGTGTTCTCATTACCATAACGGTTTATACATGTTAATTATGTTAAATTTATATCATTAATTCATTTATTATTATTTTTAATAATAAAATAATGAAGTTCATATGTGGTCAGTCATAGGAAAAGAGGATATCTTACCAAATGGATTGTGTGAAACCAAGAAGATTGTGAAGGCTTCAAGTGAACACCTAGGGTAATTTGAATCCATTAAAGACATATAAAGATATTTAAATATTTAAATACATTTTATTAAAGGTTACCATGTGTAAAATAGACTCTAATAAGGTATAACTATAAGAAGGAGAAAGAGCATAGGCAAAATAACCATTTGCAGGTCTGTCATAGGCCTAAATGAGAGAAAACTAATTATGTGGTGTTTAATAGATTAATAAGGGGTTTAAAAGGTATAATTAATATGAATAATTTGTATAAAAATTTTATTATCAATAATATTATTATTACTAATTGAATAAACCCCAACTTTAAGGCTTAACACTCAAGAGACTTGGACCATCACCTATAGGCATGTCATGGGTAGATTTTAGGAAAGGCATACTTGTGATGTCAAGTGGAGAGCCAAAATGGGTGAAATGAGATAATTATGATCATGATATATTTCTTTATAATAATGACATAGGCGTTATAAATTTCATATAATCTAAGATGGGTAACTTGTTAAGAACTAGGCACAAGAGGCCTAAAACATTACTTACAAGCCTATATGCAAATTTGTGAAGAAATTTTGGTTGTTTTGGATGAATTTTAAGAATTAGGACTTAAATTATGTGAATAATAACATTATAAAATATCATATTGATGTTTAACTCTTTTCAAGATGAATAAATTATCACAAAGTAACTATTAGGATCACTAGCACAATATTGTAACAAACCCTAATCATGGGCTAGTATAGGTTGCAATGAGTTTGAGGAGTTTAATAGGGTAAAATATAAATTAAATACCTAATTTAAGGTTATATATACATAAATTATGTGTTTGATTCCAAAACCAATCAATGTTAGGTCATATTATGCCAAATTACCCTTCTTGAGCTCTTAAACAGACCTATCCTACATAAGAGGTCACTTTTGGCACATGATAACTCACATGAGAAGATGCATGGGATCATGAGACTATTTTTTAATTATGTCAGGTTATCCACTCAATATTATTAGTTTTATTTCATTCATAAAATCACATAAGTTTATGAACTATCCTTAAGAAGCTAGGTGTCCCTAAAACCCTTGTTAAACCCTGAATATGACCCAATGGAAGAGATAGTCCTTCAAAGCACACAAGATGGATTTAAATGAATTTTTAATCACTTTTATTACATTTTCTCCTATCCTAGTAATTTTAATAAGTATATTATTGGCATGTGTGGGTTGATAAGGTATAAAAATTGGCCTAGAAATGACTATTACAGGTCTAGAAATGTTGGTTTTGGTGGTTTTTCATGAAATTTGACTAAGTGAGACATAATGAGGTACATTTAAATCATCCATGACCTAGAGGATAAAAATTAATATGATTATAAATACTCATAAGAAGGCATAAAATGACTACAATGCCTTTAATTGGTTTCAAGACACCTAGTGGTAAGCAAGATGCCATCAAGAACTCCTAACAGACCTAATGCACTTTTGTATCAGTATTGGAGATGGTTTTGATATTTAATATGGATGGAATTATCCCATATAAGGTTTTTTGTAGGTATTAAAGTTGTGATATCATCCCTCAAGTAAAGTATTACTCTTAAGATATAAATATAGACTTGTCATTATGGTATCCATTTGAATCAAACGAGCCTTTCAATGAAATGCAGGTTCTTATCAGTTTGAAAAGGCTTGAGTCTTGATCCTCAACCTCAAAAATATGATAAAGACATTTAAGTGGCCTTTTATGGAGTTTTAAGACTTAAAGAAGCATGATCAAGAGTACCACATGTCAATACATAGACTTATATCTCCTAAACCAAGAATGGGTAGTTTCATGAATGAGGTTGATAAGTCATCCAAGAAGATCACTAGTCACTCTACGCAACCATTGATGAATAATAATAGCATATCAAGTTGACACACATTAAGGAGAGTTTCATGACTATCCTTTGGTAATTTTTCTTACTTATAACTTACTTCATCATGAATTGACACTTTTCATATACCTCTCCTACATCCATATTATCTCCCTTTCT
Organism: Torreya grandis; assembly: GCA_037957365.1. Classification (NCBI taxonomy): domain Eukaryota; kingdom Viridiplantae; phylum Streptophyta; class Pinopsida; order Cupressales; family Taxaceae; genus Torreya; species Torreya grandis. The sequence goes on from JARHVA010005483.1 coordinate 517,055, forward strand.
CATCCTCTTCTATATATATGCCTAATTTTGAAATTGTAAGGATCCTCCACTTGAGTATGGTGAATCCTTGCTGCTTTTTTAATCCATTTAAGTAATAAACAAGCTATTTTTACCTTCTCTTATGACTGTATTTTAGTGTTTAGTCATGAATGATTGAACTTGTCTAGTGTTAATTTAGTTTTCCTTGACATGGTGTCTCATTATCTCACCTATATGTAGTTTGAACTCACTCTTGTAGGTCATATAAAGTATTTAAGTAGTATTTTGAAGGTCAAGTGAGTAAATATTCCTTTAGTGTCTTTTATACCTCTTTAAAATTAGCCCTCCTTGCCTAATCATCATCTACAACATTCATATTAAAATATTGATGTAAGAGGAGTAGATTAGGAGTAGTGTATGAATATATCAGATTCATTTTCATTATTCATCTACAAATGTGTGGTAAAGGTCAATAAATTTGGTGCATTACCTCCTTAGTTTAGTTTGCTTTCAGTTTTCTTTCCCTTTTCCTTACAAATTAGTAGTTTTAGTGATAGTTCTTAAGTGATGCATCAAGGTAACTAGCCCTAATCTATAGGTTCAATCCACTCTTTAGGTCACCCATGACCTAGGATTGTTCACATGCTATCACTTAAGTGAGGAAGATTGAACAATGTTCTCAAGGGTGGAAATTTTGATGATAAAAGTGCCTTAGTATATGAGGACCTCTTTTTATAAGGCACTTTCTGCTTAGGAGGGTTTTCCATGCTTTATGAAACAAATTAAATATGCTCATGTGTAATTGTATCATGTTCATAAGTAGATTGAGAAATAGATTATATAATATGTTCATGCTCATTATAAATTTTAATGTTTATTGTTAAATGCTCTTGAATATTTATATAAACTATTTCATTACCATGTTACTCAATAATAGTACTAGGTAATTATTTTATAGAAGAAGTAAACATCATTTGTTCTAAAGGATATTCATTAGATTCCTTTAATTTTGACCACTTGAATATCATGAATGTATTTGAGATATTAATTTAGTGAAAGGTATTATTTTAATATTGTGTATCTAAGGGCATCCTAGTAGCATATCAAAGGCCCCTATGTTTGGCAAGACTAGAAATTGAGTAGGCAAGATGAGAGGTCCCACTTATAGAGGAGGAATTATGTTTCCAAGATTATGTTGTGTATTCCCAATAAATGCTTTAATAACTCTAGATTTATCATGAAAATCTCATTATGTATAACCAAGATAATGGAGTGTTATGGTACACATGTTTTCACTTGATCCATTGTCTATCGATGGATTACTTGTTAACATATGCTCAAATAAAAAGTGTATGTCAATCTAAATCATTGTCAACTAATGAGACCATAATATTTATAATTTATATGCCATTTTCTCTTCTTTATATTAAATTTTTTAAGTGGATTTATATGTAGTTTCAAGAGCTTATTCTTGTTTAGAGCAAAATATAGGATATATTTGGTTTATTCTATAGAAGTCATTATAATCTAAATTGTTTATGTTTTTTAATGATTATTTGAAAATAAATGACAAATCTGGCCTATACAAATCATAATGACTCATACATAGAGATAGTAGAGCTAAGAGCATCAAGGGGTAGTTTACAAATTAGCTCTAGAGTCCTCTAGGAGTTCTGTAGTTCTATACAATACTAGCTCTTGAGATATACAATAGCTTTTGAGATAAGTAGTAACTTTGAAGATCATCAATAACTCTAAAGATCATATCCAAAGATATAAAATATTAATATATGTATCTCTTGATTATTATATTATCATCTCTTGAGTTCCTACTTGTAAATCATGAGTATATATGTAGTTATCTCTTGAGTGCCCATACAAACTAGCACCCAGGGTCTATAGACTAGTTCTTGAGTTGGAATTTATTGAGAGACAAATCATGACTCAAGAACTTATGTGACATTTATTAAATTATATGATAATCAGTTTCAATAAGCTACATGTTTCCAAGCAATTTGATTGATTTTCTCAACCATTTATGCAATCTAAGAAGTCATTGCATATGGATAGGTTGCATGGAAAATGAAAAATGGTCATCAATAACATATATTATCATAAATATGATTAAAATTTTGAATTACTCTCTAAAAATAGTAAAATTTCAAAAAAATAATCATCTTGATCCAAGTATTTATGAAAAATTTATTGTCATTTGAAACTAGCTCTTGAGGTCACAATTCTAGCTCTGAAGATCATCTATCTAGGTTTGGAGGTCACTAATTTAACTCAAAAGTCATAAATTTAGTTCTAGAGATTTATAAAATGTCTATACACCTGTTGTGGATTTATGAAGACCAAATTTCATAATGTCCTAATCTATTTATGGAAAGTATTGATATATGCTAAAAATAGGACTTTTTAAAATAGATGTTTCCATATTTAGTGAAGGTATCCATAGTCTCTCTCAAACGATTTTGAATACTTTGAGATTTATGCTATTAGAAAATGGGAAAGTGGTTATATCTACTAGGATTTTTTATGTGACTCATAGAATCAAAATATAATATTGTGCAAGACCCAAGATCTAGTTTTTCCATATTTTTCTCCTAAAAAAGTGGAAAGGATGTTGTTTTGAAATAATGTAGATCTTGGTTAGGATTTTAGTTGTTAAGTTGTTGGCCTAGAATAAGATTCAATTGTAAATTGATTTGTTATGTTTTTAATATTAATAAATTATTTCTAAACTGATTTATTAAGTTGTTATTCTTAATTATAAATTTTTTTAAGAAATTGTATTATAAATACAACCTTCTCACTTAAAAGATGTAACTCAATTATACTATATTGATAAGTTGGATTGAATAATAATTTGAGGCATTTGAACACTTCCAAATTTTAAAAATAATTATTTTCTAGTCCCAAAGGAAAAATAAGGGCCCACTCAACCTAAGGAAGAAGGACAAACTTTACAGTATTTCTAGATTATATTTTTTCCATTTATTTTTAGTTTCAATATTTTATTTATAACCTGTAGGTCGTGTGTGTGTGTGATGATAGAATTTTCAATGGTTACTTTCTTTGTTTTAAGTTTTTGAATTTTATACTTACTTTCTAATGTATCTTATTTTCATTTTTAAAAAATCTTTTCAAGCACAATGTGATTTCAATTTCAATCCAAAGTGGTTTCAATTTCAAATAATTAGATTAAAGTCAGATTTCCATTTCTAAAATTTCAATTATGTGTGTTTTCCATTTTACAAAGTGTATTTGATTTATGAAATTTGTATTCCTATAAAAAAATTTAAATTATAAAATTTTGAATTTCATAAATTATATTAAATTTGAATTATTTTCTAGTAGTGGATTGGGTTTGCTTACGGTATTTCTAGATTATATTTTTTCCATTTATTTTTAGTTTCAATATTTTATTTATAACCTGTAGGTGGTGTGTGTGTGTGATGATAGAATTTTCAATGGTTACTTTCCTTGTTTTAAGTTTTGTAATTTTATACTTACTTTCTAATGTAGCTTATTTTCATTTTTAAAAAATCTTTTCAAGCACAATGTGATTTCAATTTCAATCCAGAGTGGTTTCAATTTCAAACAATTAGATTAAAGTCAGATTTCCATTTCTAGAATTTCAATTACGTGTGTTTTCCATTTTACAAAGTGTATTTGATTTATGAAATTTGTATTCCTATAAAAAAATTTAAATTATAAAATTTTGAATTTCATAAATTATATTAAATTTGAATTATTTTCTAGTAGTGGATTGGGTTTGCTTGTTTCAATTATGTTTGATTTGATTTAATTATTTGTAATGGGTTCCTATAATTATGTCCCTATAATTATTTTTTAAATTATTTGTTATTTCAAGGTGTAAAAGTGTCCTAATCTCATTTCAAATATCCAAAATGTTAGATTTCTTATTAATAATGTCACTCCCATCTAAATCTTGCAAGTTATCTCATTGAAGATCAAGAAACCAACTGAAAAGAGGGAGTTTAGCACTTGTATGGCCCATGAGGGAAGGTGGAACATGTAATAATTTCATGGAATGTCTCTTTATATTAATTATGTTCATTTTCATGATTTAAATTCTCTTTAAGTTCCATTTTTGAGCTAAAATTATTTTGCTCCTTCTTTGCCTTTCTAGATACACAGAAGTGGTTAGCAGGTTTATCCTTGGTATGGATAGTTGGAGAAGTTTCAAGTAAAATGCCTTTGGGAGGTGAAATTAAAATTAGATAGATTAATTTTCATAATAATATTTTGAATATTATTCAATTATTCTTTATGAACCATCCCTAACAAGTTGACTATGTTTTTCTACTTGCCAATTTGTGTACCCTATAGGTTTTGCTCATTTGGATGATTACATACAATATAGATATTGGTATTGATTAAAAAGGATTTATAATCCCTCCTATAATTTTATCCATGTTTTTTTAATAATTTAAATGTGTTTTGATATGTAAATCATCTTAAGTTTCAAGAGGAAGCACTTTTTTGTGCAACAAGTAGGTTTCCATCATTTTCAAGACCTTCATGCTTTATTGGTGACTTCAGGGGGTTTTTTTAGGTTAATTTACATGTTTTTAATGATATAATTATTAATTTTATGTTTAAACACCATTATTAAAATCAATTTCCATGATTTTTTAGTTGTATGTAACATATACAGTCTTCTACCATTAATGAACATGTATAGGTGTCATGAGGGAAGAAAATCACATTGGAATAGATGTTTTGAAATTGGTTACATTACCATCATAATGATTAGAAACCATTTTCATAATTTTTAAATATTATTGGTTTGTTTATGAGGTCTAAATAATTCACATTATCCATATTTTACTCACTGCCTGCAAGCAACTTAATATGCACCTACAAGTGCTCTCATGGAGGATTTCTTGTTGAAAAGGATCATTTGAGCTGAGTAGGGTCCTTTAAAATTAAAAGAGTCTATTTTTTATCTTTAAATTAGGTCTAATATTCAATTTAATATCTATATCTCTTGCTTTCTAACTACAACTTTGTTTACTACCTGCATACCTTTCAAAGTATATCTACAGGAGCCCTTGAGATGACATCATAATGGAATTGGAGTTTTGGTAGGTGTTTAATTCATTTTGAGTGATAATATAACATTTTGAAACCTTTTTGAAGGTCTAGAGTGATTCAAAAACATATTTTCCTTGTTCACTACCCGTTATTCCACATTTACTACTTGTACATGACAATGTCTACCTATGGGTAGTGTTGGCAAAGAAATGAGGGTACTTGATGGAGGAATTTGGATAGGTTGGAATCATTTTTGAAATATTGATGGGTTAAGTGTATAATTTAAAACTTATTTTCAATATATATTTTCAAACATAATTGATAACCATGCTCAAAGATTCAAATGATAGTGTTTAGGCCCCTTGCCCTTAAAACATGAAAACAGAGTTCCTTGATGTTTTATTGGTATTTTGTAATAGGGTTATCATGGGATTTGAGTAACCTTGATGACTAAATAATGTATCCTTAATTTATTACAAGACCTCTATAATATATGGAGTTAATATTACTAATGTAAGATGGTTTTTAGAAGGTCTAAATATGCACTTTAAATCACTAAATTTGAGCAATGAAACTTATAGGTTTTGAGCTCTAAAGAAGGTCTCTAGCATCCAGGGTTGAAAATGGGACATATCTCCATGATTAAATGAAATTATTAGGTTAATAATGAATATAAAATATATTTTATTATCTAATTATCATCTAAATAAGTTTTAATTCTATGCTTTGTCCTATTGACACCTACAGGGGTTACTTTTGAAGAAGAAACATAAAAAATACAATCAACTACCTATGACTAGTTTTAGGGACAATCCAACTTAAAGGTGTGAGATGAGCATGGGAATAGATTAAATAAGTAATTTAATAATTTTTTAATTATTATTCACTATTTTCAATGCCTAAGACATACATAGCTACCTATAGGTGCCCCTCTCATACACAAAAACACAATCAGCTATAACAGTGGTAAGATAGTGAACAAAGGTTGGTATTCTTAAAGTTGGAATTACAAGTATACGATGTGAATATAAAAAAAATTATTATATGGATAATAACACACAAATTATATATTAAAACACTATATCCAAATTTAAATTATGTAATTCACCTATAGGAGTTATGTCTTCGAGCCAACACAGTCAGGGTTTGCATATATTGTCTTGAGAATTCAAGGATGGAAAGGGGTATGTAGAGAGTTAAAGTGATTAATATACTTGAGGAATATTCATCATGACCATAAATTTCTATATAGGCTCTTTACAATGTAAATTATGTAAAGATAAGGTCCTAACCAGGTAGCTTATAGTCTACAGTTAAAACCCTACATATAGTTTCTTCTCTAAGTCTATCTTAGAATTTTAAGCTTTTGAAGGGACAAATGACCTGATCAAAGTCTCATTTTTTTTTAAAAATAATATTCATGGATTTAAGAGGCCCATCCAACTTTTTTTTTTTTAAATAGTGTAAGTACCCTTTATTTTTTCTTAGATAGAGGGCACTCCCCTTACGCACAAAGTGATAGGTTTTGAATAAGGGACATGATAAGGTGAGACAAAAGATGATTGGAAATTTATAAGAGGTATAAATAGATTTAACAAACCTATTAAAACATGATAGACCTTTCTTATAAGGGAGAAACTAGATAGGGTGCTCAAAAACCCTAAGGTTACAGTTAAGCCCATTAGGTAGGGTTTTAACCTAAATTGAAATGCTAAACCAATGACACCTCAAAATTTATTAATGGGTTATAATGTATTAGTACATGTTTATAGGTTCATTAAATATGTGTTCAATTCTTAACCTTGTAGAGGAAACACAAGGAAGTCATTTTTGGGCTCAAAGGCAGCATTAGGCCTATGTAAAGTAAAGGAAAAGCTTGATAGGCTAAGTTGAAGTGATCACATATTATTTGGGGTTATACATGAGGATATATCGAGTTTATATATGTTTATGGAGGTCTTAAACATCAAATTAATAGAATTTTTTTAAAACTTCAATGTTAGATCTTCGTGAACAAAGCTTAAGAGCAAAATGAGCTTAAATCCCTTGCTAAACCATAGAATGACCTGATGAAGGAGATGAGGATGAGAATATGATATAATGTATTATTTTTCCTAGAATTATGATTGGAGGTTGTATAATACTCTCTCGTGCTACTCCCCATTAGGATGAGTTATATAGAATTGTGTGGATGGGGTATAAAATAAGGTTTTCTTGACCTTTTTATGTGTTTTTTAGGTTATAAAAGGAGTCTAAATATGCCAATCACATAGAGGGAAATATTGATAATTAATATAAATCCCCTTGAAAATTTATGTCTTCAAAAAAAATTCTATGTGCCTTAATAAATAGCTTCATCTTAGCCAGTCAAAAGTGGTATAGTGAACATGGTAGTGAGAAGGGTGAAAAGCTTCAAGTAAACTAATTTTAAGGTGTTCCTAATGCCTCTAAGTATATTTAAGGTCTTTATATATGTCATACACTCCATTTTATTAATTTTCATGGAAAATTTATTCCTTTTTGAAGGCAAAGTGTGCAAGGTGTGTGAAAGAAGAGTTATTTTGAGTGCAGGCAATGATAACTCATTTCTATATGATTTCAAATGAGTAGGACTAAAACCAATGCATGGAGAGGCATGTATAAAATGTTTCCCTCTCATTTAAATAAATAGACCTATCCTTGGTTAATTTTTGTATGTTTAAATAGAGGTGAATGATTAGGGTAGTTTCCTTGTGTAGAATGACAACTCCTATGCCACTTTTCATGAGTTTCATGACTTGGAAAGCCACTTGTCTCTTCTAACCTTACATGCCCCATTTCATATCCTCTTTCCATGAATAGGTAACTCATTTTGTCATCTTTATAAGTGTCCTTGTGACCTTTTTACTTCTCTCTTATCCTCTCTCTCTTAATTTCTATAAGAACTAGCCATTTTGTCCTTTGTAAACTATGATCCACCTAAGTATGGAAAATCCCTACTCATTTGCATACCATGGATAAATAAATACTACTAATTTTTACCTCTTTCATTATTATTCATAGTGTGTTTTACTTAGATGATTGATCATGCTTAGTGATAACTCTTGTTTCCTTAGCATGTTGTCTCATTCTCTCACCTATTTATAGTTGGAAAGTTTCTTCTTGTAGGTCATGTGAAGTGTTTTATTGATGTGTCAAGGTTGTATGATTTAGTATATTTAAATAGTACCATATTATGCCTCTTTTTTATTCCTCCTAGCCTAAGCATTCATCATAACTTTATAATGAAATATTGATGTGAGAAGATGAAGATTAGAGAAGTGTATGTTTGGTTAGTCCCTTGTTCTCATGTGTAACATGCAGATGGTTGGTAGTCATCAACTAATTTGGTGTATCACCTCCCTTAGGATAGTTTGATTTTAGTTTTTTCTCTCCCTTTTCTATCATAATATTTAGGTGTAGTAATGATTTACAAGTGGTACATCAAGGGAGATATCCCTATCTAGAGATTCACCTCATTCTTAGGTTATCCATAGCCTAGAGGTGTTTCAATTGTGCCACTTGGATGAGGAGAGATGAGACATCTCTTCAAAGGGTATAAATCTAAGTGACAAAAATTTCCATTTCTAGTTAAAAATATATATTATCTAAAAAATCATATTTCCCTATTATATATATCCTTAAGACACTAACCCTAGATTGATATTATTATTAAATTAAGAGGATTGATAACACTCAGCAACAATAACTTCATTATCATCAAATGTGATCATAGGATGTGATGGTTATCTACTTGTAGTTATACCAATAATATTATCAAGTGGGTATCAATATGTAGGAGGATGAGGATTATTATATGCATAATGAACTTTAGAATTATCCTTGTTATTTGTTTCATGATTTTGAAAAGGATCCTTTTACATTTTGAGCTTTGCATTATCATTTGCTTGTAACTTATCCTCTTCAATAGGTGTGTCAATATATATGATATTTTCATCAATTAGATCTTGATTATTATGCTTAAGCTTGAACCATTGATTTATAGAATGTCTAATACATATATGATAGTCACAATATTCATTGGATTCAAAATTTCTATATTGAGGTCTAGACTTATCTATCTCTAGTGGTGGAGGAAGTGTTATTTTATTGAATTATAGGATATTTTTCAACAAAACATGAGGAAGTGATGGTAACTTTTGAAAATTTTCTCCTTGGTGGAGATTGTAATTGAAGATTTGGAGGTGGTTATTATTTATAATTAATTTTAACGTTTGCTTCATTATTGTTTTTAGTTAGTTTTATATTATAATTTGGCTTGCCTTAAAACATGGCATTTGTATTAGAAGGAATATTTTAAACATACTTGAGCTTGTTTAAAGTAAGCAACTTGACTTCGCACTCTTTGACTATATGGCATAATTAATCAAAATATTTAAACTTGTCAAACATAATGGAATCTTGAAGAGGAGAGAGAAATATTTATGTAAAAATATCTTGAAGATCATTATCAATCATTTGATTTGTCATTTTGGAAAGCATAGTCATGTATCTTATCACATATTCATTGATTGCTTCATTAGACTCTTGTTTGAGCTTAACAATTTGAGAATAGGATAAATTTTCCCCAATGTTGATATAAAAATGTGTCAAAACCTCATTTTCCAAAGGATTGAAATCCTTTAATAATTGAAGATGAAGATCATAGAACCATTGAAAATTGTATTCTTTTAGACTTAATGGAGAAAGCTTTGTCAACAATCTATCATTATTAACATAATATATACAAGATGGATGGAAAGCATTGAAATGTTGTTTATGATCACCTTTGCCTTTATAAATAATAATATTAAGAGCCACAAAACCAACTAGTAATGGATAAGATATAATTTTGGGTTCCAAAGGTTTATGTAGTAAGGAACATGAGTCCATGTAAGGGCTAACATGAAAAATGGGTTGCTCAGTGTGGGATAACTTAGCTTATATTACAAAAATGGTATGATCTAGCTTATTATTTGAAGAGGTAATAGGATTATAAGTATCATTAGTGGGCATAGACATGGATATATTTTTATGAGCAAGTGATGTTCCAAAACTAAGAGATGGTGCTAAATAAGTAGAAATTGGAATAAATGAAATAATAGAATTTGAAGTACCATCTTGGGTGCCCATCATGAAGATATTTTAGGAATTTTTTATCATCATTTATATCATTATACTCTTCTTGAGTGTTTTATTCTTAAATAATATCCACAATGCACCCATAAATAAGATGCAAAGTAAGCAAGGGAAATTATTTTTATATTTCTCATTATGATGAAATTTGTGATAAATGCTTTCTCTTGATCCTAAGTCCTTTCAGATTACGTAGTGTGGAAATCAGTAGTAGTAAAATGATCTTTTTTTATGGCTTGACATGACTTGGTCCATGAAGGCTGGACATAACATTTCACCCAAGACCTGCATACCCATTGTTAACAGAAGTAGCAATTTAATAGGTAATTCCTTGAGCATACTTCCCCAACCCTTGTCTAATAGTATACTTATACTTACATATATATGTCAATATAAAACCATATCTATTGACATCTATTAATGAATTAATTTAATTTAATACATCTTGTGGTACAATGTTGTAATTGCTTGAAAGAGGAAGATCATGAGTTTGTCTATTAGTGCATTTTAACCATGTGGATTTAAAATATTGCATATGTGGTTTTTGAATGTTATAAATATGTGAAGTACAATGTGGTGGATATTGATTTAAATTAATTTTTGGAACATTGTCAAATTTTAAACATGTATAAATGAAATAACTATCTGGAAAAGTAAGAGAATATTTTATAAGAAAATGCATGATCATATGTAACAAATAAGAGGCTTTCATTCATTGAACCCATTATAAATAAAATACAATATGAATAAATAAATGTTATTTTTATCAGCCAAAATTGCACCCTAAGCTAGGCAAGTAGATTATTTAGGTCTCCTTGCTCAAACCCCAGTCGAACAATAGGAATAACCCCAGGATGTGGGTCACCTGTGTTGGGGCTAAACCTTTGAAGGAGGCCAGCTTCCTCTTTGATGCTCACCTAAAATTAAAATAAGCCTAATGTTTCATGAGAAATGGTTAGAAATATAGTAAGGGATCCTAATAAATTTAATAGGTGATGCACCAAAATTAAAATGGAATTCCCATAATCTCAAACCCACACTTGATCAGCAAAAAAATAGTACTAGCTTGCACAACCTTAAAATAAAGCTAGTTGCACAACCTTAAAATAAAGCTAGTTTACATAATTTTTTCATAGGAGAGGTTCAGATTAAAACACTAACCTAGACCTATAAATAGCAATGAAACCCTAAAAAAAAAGATATATAATAAAGACCATGAATGAGGAAGATTCTCCTTCACACAATGCCATAGTGCATAACTAGTCAAACAAAGATTCAAGGCAAAAGGTAGGCAAAGAAAGTCCTATTACATTAAGAGGTAGTTCTTAAAAATACTTAATAGGGTTGAGCCTAATCAAGATGAGTATAATTTATAGTATCTCAATTAATGTCCCATCTTTTAGAAATAAATTCTCTAATATGAAGTCCTCAAAAGATGATTTCAAAATGAAGAGAAAGGGTTCATATAGGAGAAGGGGGAAGAGGAGAGGAGAAGCATGTTGGTCATGATCATAATGATTTTTTAGCTCCAAAATATGTTTCACCAAGATTTTATTCTAATTAGAATAGGCCATTATGATCAAGATATTCATGATTTGCCCATATAGCCTCTGGATCATTCTATTTTTAGCAAGCTACACTAGAAGACAAGAGTTTGCCAAAAGTGGCAAGTCAAGATCTAGATAGAATTGAATGATCCAACTAATTTCCAAATCCCCAATATCTACTATGTTGATCTTTTTTATATCTCATCAAGAAGATAAAATATTTGTACCTACCAGGGACACATCATGCCTATCTTGAATGGTGGTTTATCGAGGGCCTAACTTGGGATGATTTTATCTCTTAGTCACTCATCTGATCTATGTTTTAGATACTAGGCTAAGATAACTATAGGTGAAAACCAATCTAAGGATATTGGTTTTCCTATAATTTTACATATAGGTGGCAATTTGTTCAATGTTAGGTCTTTAGTCGAATCCATGTTGATATTTTTTCCTTTACTTCTTCTGCTAACTTAGGTTAGACTCAAGTTTGGGATCTTTTATTTGCTTGTTGATTCAAGTCTATTTTCCTTCATCGAATTTCATCAAACATCCTATCTCACCTCTTTTTCTATTGGTTGTCAAATAACTTTAGATCATTGACCTCTTTTGACTTATTTTGCTATGTCAAATCTTGAGATTTGATTAAATGTGGATTGTATATCTTTGGGGACCCACTACTTTGACCTTGGTCTCTCATTAGTTCCTAGGATTCATTGACCATTTAACTTGCATCTCACCCATATATCTTCTTAGCATGATGAAATGTGCATCGATCAATTTGCTTGGGCCCACTATTTGAATTCTAATGGCTATTTCTCAAATCTGGAAAACTGATGTTTATGTGAATGTCTGTCATTTCTAGCCAGCTTTAAAATTTTATATTTAGAAGCGTGAAGATCACAAAGGCACTAAATCTACAAATAATGGACCTAAAGCTAAAGGTAACAAACCCTTTTGATCCACTAGTCCCTTAACCTTTCTACATGCTTCTGTAAAATGTTTGAAGTTGACTAGTTTATATGATCCTGCATGATGTCTTGATGATGGCCTACCTTGAAATGTCTAAGCATGGAAACTTAGAAAATTTTGCATTAGAATCCAACTTTTCCCATGCATATCTTTCATTGAGCTATAGCACATGATCTAAAACTTGGTGCATATGAACTAAGATCCAAAATTAATAGACCCATATGATCGCTTCTTCTTGGGGATGTTGTACATACAAGATCTAGCTCCATGAAAGTGTCTACTTAGATTAATTTGGATCCTCTAAAAAATTGTCTAAGTACAGAAACTTGGTAGATTTTGCATTGGGAGCCAATCTTTGAAACCTTAGATCTTCAATTATGCTTAGGTAGATGAGCTAAAACTCAATGCATGGAAACCTAGGACTACTATGAATAAATACATGCAACCAATCCTCTTCAACTTATCCACGTGTGTGAGATCTAACAGCATCAATATAGTCACTTAGATTTATAGTCAAATGTTTAGGCAAGCTCTGGATGGTGGGTAGACTAGATGAAAACCATGCCCCTCCATGCTTATCTTGGGCATTTTTGACAATCCATAGGGTCTTCATAACCTTAGATCTATCCTTAAAAATTGAAAAATTACACTTTTAAGTGGACCTAAAGTATTTCAAAGGCTTTGTGAGTTTTATGATCTCATTGGTCCACCCATTCCATCCAAATATTATTCTGGCTATTTATGTATTTTGACCAATCACGAGCTATGCTTCTTTCTTTATATTAGTAATTAGGCACAAGCTTGGTATGTGGGCCAAAAAAATGGCCAGCATCTTTGGCAACTCATATTGGAACATGCATGTTATGCTTGAGAACCCAGTTCATTTGTTAGTATGATCTATTAGGCATGGAATCAATCCTCTATAACTAAGCTAATCATGAATATAATTCAAGGATGACTCTCTTATAAAATTCCTCATGAAACAAAAAGGACTTAAGAAACAAGGTCAAATGTGTGTAGGCAAATTCAAAAAAGAAAAACAACTAACCTACTAAACAAATATGTGCACAAAATCACTTAGAGAAAAGCACAAAACCTATTCTAACTTATATGTAAGGTTTTAAATTTACAAGTGTTTCCACATGGATCAAATGGAAAGTATTTAGTATCAATTACTTGTGGTGAATTAGGTTAGAAAATAACTTGCTCTTAAGAGCTTATGGTATGTGAGTTGAAAGGCCTAGATACTTCTTCCTTTGGCCTACTCTTAAGCAAATAAAAAGAGGAAAACATGTCTCCAATGTAGATGTATTATTTCGTTTCTCCAAATCTTGATCCAACTTGTACTGTAGGGGCCTTTACAAACTCCTCATTTGGATTAGAGCTTGGTTGATTGTCTAGGCTTAGGTAAAAAATATCTAAGTCATCCCAAAAGGTAGCTTCCTCTTAGTCATCTGAGACAATGACAATTTCAACACCATCTTTGCTCTATTTACTTTGGATGGGACCATTTAGTAATTCATCAATTCATCCAAATCCTAGTATTTCATATTCTTACAGTTTTGAATCTAACTATTCCCCTTCATTTTTTAAGGCATCAATCTTGCCTTAAAATAATATCTCATCTTGAGATTAATTAGCATCTCTAACTTGATGGATGAGTTCCCCTTCATTTTCTAAAGGAGACTTAGGTTGGTTTATAACCTTTACCTAATCCATGAATTCATAGTACAACTTTTTCCATACTTCATCTTGATCATCTTTTTCCTCTATATCTTCCTCAAGCTTATTTAGGACCTCTCTACCATGGTCAGCTAACTGATTAATTGTATCAATCTCTACATCCTGATCATTTCCATCTATGGCCATACCAGATGGAAGCTCTTGGGACCAATCATACTTTTCCCTACCCTCAACCACATCTTTAGGATCTAAAATATCAAATCCATACCAAGTATTTAGATTAAAATCTAACTCTTCATAGACATTTGCACTATTTTCTTCAAGCCACTTTTGAGGGGGAAAGGGAGAGTCTTAGAACTCTTGTATACCAAGCTCATTAGACTGAGTTATAGTTGCTTGATTCATTCTTTGCACTACTAGTCCTTCTTCTACAAATAATAGCTACTAGACCTTTTCAACTATCAATTCCCTTTTCTATTTTGTACCCTCTTTTATTGATTTCTATGAGGGGAACATGGTGTAATACTTGCCCACCTTTACCCTTTAATAGATGGGTATGGGAGAGGAGGGTTTCACAATAGAGGGTAGGAAATAGTTGGAGTTATTGACATAGGAGATGATATAATATGGGAGGATTTTGTGTTCCTCAACTCATAAAGATAAGGCTCAATAAGGCTGACTAGGTGGGGAAGTAGGTTGATATGGAAAAAAGACAAGCTTACTATAATATTGGTAAGAATGATTATATATATGTTGCACTAAACTTTGAGGACCACTTGGGGGGAAGACATGAACATTTTTAACTTTATATGAAGGATAAGGAATGAATGGACATGCATGTTGACTAAATGGGTGGTGATTATACATACCTATTAGTGGTGACTAGGCACTTAGGTTGCTTAAACTAGTTGATGGATGTTTAAAGTTATCAGTGGTGTTTTATAGAATACCTCCAAAGGCTGATATGTGGAAGAATAACACCAAAAATTCTTCCACTACTTTGGACCAAGGTCCCACTAGGCATGATAGAAACTATTATCAACCAAAATTTTACCCTAAGTTGGGTAAGGATATTTTTTAGGCCTCCTTGATCAAACCTTGGTTGAATAATGGGAACAACCCTAGGTTGTGGGCCACTTGTGTTGGGGATAAACATCTGAGTAGGTCAACTTCTTCTTTGATGCTCACCTAAAACTAAACTAATCCTACTACTTCATGTCAAAAGGATTAGAAAGAGAGTAAGGGCTCCTAAGAAATTTAACAGGTGATGTACCAAACTTAAAATGGAACAACCATAAGTTTGATCCCATACTAGATTAGTAAAAAAATAGTAATATCTTTCACAACCTTAAGATCAAGCTAGTTTACATAAGTGTTTCATAGGATAGGTTCAGAGTAAAACACTAACCTAGATCTATAAATAATAATGAAAACCCTTTAAACAAATTTATATAAGGACTGTGAACAAGGAATATTCTCCTTCACACAATGCCATAGTGCACAACTAGTCAAACAAATATTTATGGTAAAAGGTAGGCAAAGAAAATTTTATTACATTAATAGGTAGTTCTTAAAAATACTTGATAGGGTTGAGCCTAATCAAGATGAGTATACTTTACAGTATCTCAAGGAATTTCCTATCTCTCAAAAATAAAGTCTCCAATATGAAGTCCTAAGAAATGCTTTCAAAATGAAGACAAAGGGTAATAAAGGAGAAGGTGGAAGAGGAGAGGAGAAGCACATTGTTCATGATCATAATGAGTTGTCAAATCCAAGAGGCATTTCACCAAGATTTTGGTCCAATCAAAATAGGCCATTATGATCAATATATTCATGATTTGCCTAGATAATCTTCAAATCATTCTATTTTTATCAGGCTACATTAGAATATAAGAGTTTTCCAAAAGTGGCAAGTTAGGATCCAGTTAGAAGTGAATAATCCAATTGCTTTCCAAATCCCCAAGCTCTACTCTATTGATTTTTACTATATCTCATCAATAAGATAAAATATCTATACATGTTAGGGACACGTCATGCCTATCTTGAATGGTTGTTTGTTGAGGGCTTGACTTGGGATGATCTTTTCACTTAGTCACTCATATGCTCTATTTCTTAGATCTTAGGCCGAGATAACTATAGGTGAAAACCAATCTAAGGATATTGGTTTTCCTATAGTTTTACATATAAGTGGCACTATATTCAATGTTAGATCTTTAGCCAAATCCAAGTCAAGCTTCTTTCCTTTGCTTCTTCTATCAACTTGAGTTGAGCTCAAGTTCGAGCTCTTTTATTTACTTGTTAAGTTGGGTTTATTTTACTTCAACTTTTGTCAAACATCTCAAGTTACCTCTTTTTCTATTGGCTATAAAAACCACCTTGGATCATTGACCTTTTTTGACTTATTTCTCTCCATCAAATCTTGAGATCTGATTAAATGTGGACCATATATCTTTGGGGACCCACTATCGTGAGCCTAGGATCTCATTGATTCCTAGGATTTATTAACCATTTGACTTTCATCTTGCCCATAGATATTCTTAGCATGATTAAATGTGTGCCATTCAATTTGTTGGAGCCCACTGTTTGAATTTTAATAGCTATTTTTTGGAGCTTGAAAATTGACGTATGTATGAATGTCTATTATTTTTGACCAACTTTGCAATTTTATATTTATAAGTGTGAAGATCATAGAGGCACTAAATCTATAGATAATGGAGATAAAGTTGAAGGGAATAAACCCTTTTGATCTATTGGCCCCTTGAGATTTCTATATGCTTCTATAAAATGTTTAAATTTGATTGGTTTATGCAATCCTACATGACATCTTGATGATAGTCTACCCTAAAATTTCTAATTATGGAAACTTAAAAAATTTTGTGTAAAAAGCTAACTTTTCCCATGCATATATTTCATTGTGCTATAGTGCTTGAGTTGAAACTTAGTGCATATGAACTAAGATTCAAAATGAATAGACCTATGTGACTACTTCTTCTTGGGGTTATTGTATGTGTGATATCTAGCTCCATAAAAGTGTCTCTTCAGCTTAATTTAGACCCTATGAAAAATTGGCTAAGTATGAAAACTTAGTGGATTTTGCATTGGGATCCAATCTCTGAAACCTTTGATCTTTTATTATGATTAGGTAGATTCATGAAAACTTGTGACTACTATGAATAAATCCATGTGATAAATCCTCTTTGACTTATCCATGTGTGTGAGATCTATAAGCATCAATATAGTCACTTAACTTTATATTCAAATGTCCAGGCAAGCTCTAGATGGTGGGTGGACTAGATGAAAACCATTCCCATCCATTCTTATCTGGGACATTTCTAAAAATCCATAGGGTCTTTACAATGTTGGACCTATCCTTATAAATTGACAAATTATACTTTTAATTAAACCTAAAGTATTTCAAAGGCTTTATGAGTTTCATGATCTCACTGGTCCACCCATTCCATCCAGAGCTTGTTCTATCTATTTGGGTATTTTGACCAATTAGGAGCTCCGCTTCTTTCTCTACATTAGTAACTAGGCACAAGCTTAGTATGTGGGCCATAAAAATGTCTGATAGTTATAATATAATTTAATAAATTTTATCTACTATGAATATATTACAATGTGAATCGAATAATGTTAATGAATATGAATGTAATATGATAAAAAATCAAGGTATGAGGGTGATCTAAGCAAGGGTTTAAATGATTTTTAGTCTTTTAATTATACTTTATCATTCATTGATTAGTGTCAACCCAATATTTCATAGGTAAAACCATGCTAATATCCCAATTACCCTAGTTTTAAGGGTACAATGAGAGTAACTTTCTTGGGCAATATATTTCTCTTAGGTGCACTACAAATCAAATGGAGAAAAAAGGCTTCCTACAGTGTAAACAAAGGATCCTAGGTGTTTCTGATATACTATGAGACGCATGGAAATTAAACTTTATGCTTAGTTTTGTACTATGGTTATGAGTATTAGGTTAAACCACTCACATCTTGATGTTTATAAATAGAACACTACATATTCCTTCATGGAAGTCACTAAGTAGTTTTAAAATTATCGAAACACAGTTTCTGAAATAAGTAAAAGAAAATGAAAAATAAAGTGAAAGAATTCTTTTCATAAATCAAGCAAATTTCAGCTTGAGGTCAAAAGAAAGAGATTTTATATCAAAATGATCCAAGGTGACAAGATAATTTCTTTGGTGTTGGATTTAATCCAAGTTTGAATAAATTGAATCATTTCATGTTAGATATTATCCAAGGTTGAAGGTTATTTTATTTTTGTATCAGGAATTCATAGAAATTTTAAATAAATCCTATCCAAAAAATCAAGGAAAAATAGCAAGTAATGTTCTAAAAATAGTGTGTTCACTAGAATGTTTAGCACTTTTAATTTAAGATGAATTAAACTAATGGTATTAAATTATTGAAAGAGAAATGTTTATATGTATTGATCTTATAAATAAATACAATCAATATATAGTATGATATAGAATTTATAGAAATTATAAAATTTCTAAAAATAGTAAAAAAAGGCCTAATGATATGAAAACCTCCCTAAAATAGATGTAATTTTGATTGTGTGAAGTGTGTAAATGAAAACTACCTGAGATGACCTATAAACATAAATGTGTTAGATAATAATAACATGCGGTCTATTAGGATAAGTCTATAGGAGGTAGATAGGGATGCACTGTAGACTTATCTAGCTAATGTGATTGTACCTTAGTTGACTATATTCCTTATTTTTTAACATGGGTCTATGTGATCACCTACAATGGGTTATTATTGAATTTTGTGTTATGTGTTTTCACATGGAATGCCTACAAAATATAAAACCCTAAATCCTACACATGTATGAGATAGTGATTAGATAATAAAAGGAAAAATAAAAATGGGTTAGTAAATATGGTCGAGTTGGCCTCAAAAATCCCTTGTTATTGAACATTGCCTACATAGCCTAAATGGGCCTCAAGATGATGTAGTTATCCCTCCTAGATTTATAGTGTGATCCATTATTATGAAATTATAATTAATGTATCTATAAGATTGATTTAAATGTTTGATAATGGATGTTATTGACCTATAATAAACAATACTCAGACTTGGCTTAAGATTTTTAGAATGTTGCAAAATTGAAATAGAAAGAAGCAATGTTTTTTTGCTCAATGTGTAGTGAAACTCCTTTAGAGATTTAGTGGTAGGATAATGAGTGGCCTTGATGTTATTTTATAAGAAAATATTTGGAATAATTTCTCTAACTTTAAAAAACACATGGGAGAGTTGTTTTGAAATAACTCAATTCAAAAAAAAAAATTGTTGGAACATAGGAGACAAGGATCTATTAGGGAATAAGGACATAGTGTGGCTCTATCCTACTAATGTGAACTTACCCTAAAATACCATAGACTTATAAATGAGGCATTAGATAAGAATTATAAACATCATATTTTGGTATATGTCAATCACTAAGTTTTTTTTACTTTTTAATACTTGAAATTTTGATCATCTAAAGGACATGTATGTAAAAATCCCTCATTCACAAATTTTAAGCATCAATTTAAGGTGGACAATACTACTTCCATAGCATAAATCCAAGGTGTACATAAGAGTATATTATAATGCAAATGATTTTGCATGACTTGAAACATGGTAGTTAATTTTTTAGGGCCCACTATGACATCCAAAGTAATTGATCCTAACACTTGGCGATGTGTATTATCAAAACCTCTTATAATATTCATTTATTTTTTAATATATTCCATATTGATACACAATGTTCACAAAATGTGATTTGAAAATGTTGAGTCTTGATCCATTATCTACCAAAACGTACTTAACTTATTTTTTAAGATTCATACTTAAATAAATAGGATATTTTGGTATTTAGTATGTTGAGTGGTAAAATATTCTTTCTCAAAATAAATGATGTTTTCATTATTCTTCAATGTATTAACAATGGATGCAAATAAGCTAGTTTGGTATTATTTAGTAAAGTTTCATCATACAATATTGTATAAATAATATCCTTATAGATATTGGTCCTATTGAACAACTCTAATATACATATTTAATCTAGATTATTATTAAGTTTATCAAACACATCATAACCTCTAGTCATATTTATTGATACCCAAGGAGGTGGAGGGGATTATGAGGGACATTTTGAATACCTACACTTTTTCCAATTAGATGATGCACCCTACCTCTTGGTGTTTTGATAGTATTGACATTAGCATCCAATAAAAACTTAGGAAACATAATGGGGGAGGGATTATGGTTGTCACTACCTTGAGTTGTAGTTGGAGAAATGAAAGGAGTCATGGATGTCATTTTCCATAGAGTAGAAATCACAATCATCTCATATTAAATATTCATAAAATATGTGTTACAAAGGAGAGATAATAATTTATAATTATTAATAGCATCCTTATTTTTACTTTTATTTTAAATATATTGTACATTTACGAAAGATGCATTCAATCAAGATAATCATAGCTTGAATTACAAAATATAAACTATCAACATACATTATAGCAATTCAAGGGTTTTTATTATGGGGAATTAGAAATCAAATCTAAAATTCAACCCCTATTTCATAATAAATATGAAATCATATGAAGGAAAGATGAAAACCTAAGGTAGAAAAGACATGGGGTTTTTTGCACCTAAGACAATGATCGGGTTCACCAAAATCTTTTACTTATTTTGTGTTTAATTTCATCTAAATAAGATAAAATTATTGAAATTTAGATTATGAAAGATAGGGAATTATTTTAAATTATTTTTATTTAGTTGATATAATAGGACAAAATTATTCAAATTTATATTGCATAAGATATAGCATAAACTATGCAAATTTTAATTATTTGATAGATATTGATTGCACTTACTAAATATAGAATGACAAAACTACAAAAAAATTAATTGGTTAGTAGATATTTTTTGCACTTACTAAATATATAATGATAAAGAGAGAAGATAATTATCTAATATTTTTGTTACTACTCACTACCTATACACAGCTGCCTAAAGTGATTTGTAATAGCTCTGAGATTTCTTATCTCAAGAAATAGACTATTAGAATCTATCAGGGCATTGTCAGTGAAGCCCATACACCTGCATCAATTGGTTCCATCCGCTATATGGAAAAAATACCTATGTAATTTTCCAATATACTTTATGATATATTTTTTTTCCTACCTACATAGATTATTTATAAATAATTTTTTACCGCAATCCTATGTGCAGATCCATATTTTGTTTCCTCTTTTCTTGAAACTGTAGCTCCACTTTTGACATAAGTTTGACCTGACCTAAGGGAGGTTTATTATGCATTGAACATCCCCAACCACTCCCTAATAATTGTTTTATTTTTTCTTATGTTATAATATACTAAAAAGGGCTCAGACCACACAATTATTCCACTTATGTGTGTGTAATCAATCATGTTTTGATAGAATGCAATGCAATTTTTTGGTTTTTGACACTTAATAACATAAAAATTTAATATTTTGATTATATATATAATATGATTTTGGGTTGTTCGTTTGATATTTTTTAAAATTTTAACATTTTTTATAATTTATTAAGGCTTTACAAATAGATCTCTCAACATGCAATATTTTTCAATATAATTTCCAAAGGAATAAGACCTTATGTTTGTATTATATTTATAGATGACTCTTTGTAATTTCCCCCATAACTAACATGTGAAAGTCACTTATATTGACCCAAGGGGGAGATTTTAATTTTGAAAATAGCCTTTATAAACCTCTAGTTATTTTGGATAGAAGTAGACATATGCGGTAATGTCCAAAGAGGGAAAATATAAGATTTACAATATAGTGGCAGTCTACTTAGGATTGTAGAGAGTTATAGAATAAACAAAGAATATCTTTAATATGCTTGATATAAATTTGGGTTGACCAAGTCCATAGATAAATAAATGGATAGAAGAGAATGTAATCAAGATTTAAATGTGTAATCCTAAATCATGTATTTTAAAGATAGGTCAAAATAAATGTGTTCATTATTAGGAAATGAAGTCAATGTTCATGGTGATGAGGTGGTAGTCATTATTCATGTTGATGAGGTGGTAAAAACTATTCATGCTGATGAATTGGTAGACACTATTCATGATGATGAAGTGGTAGGGTCACTATTCATGTTGGTGAGGTGGTTATTATTCAATATGGTGAGTTGGTTATTACTATTCATGTTGAGGTGTCATGTGGGGTTAAGTAATCCACTAAATCACATGAGTTGCCATAGTGGATTGACATGGATGTGTATGGGGTGAATTTATATGAGGGATCTATGATTGATGAGTTTTTCTAAAGTCATGAAGATGATTGAGCATCTTTTGAATCTAGTGCATAGATAGAAGACAAAGACCATTGTTCTTGATTGTCCACTCATGTGGAGTAGGACACCATATCTTGTTGGCACATGGAGTTGGTGACTTTGTCTAAATTATATACTCTACCTTTTTTCCCTTTTCACATGTATATATAAACATACACTATTGAGAGTTATGCATCCATGAGTATGGCACATTTTTTAGCCCTCCTTATAGTTCCTCTCTCATCTCTCTTCTCTCATTTGTTTCTATTAAAATCATGATCCTCCTTTATATTTTTAATAAATCTTGGCTAATTTTGAATTTTTATGCTTTGTATTAATAAGCATTATAAATTATTTTCTTGAGGAAGTTGTTTGTGTAAGAGGAGTTGTTGAATTTAATAGAATGTTTGGATGTTACTATTGCCTCATAGTTTTTCCTTGCACATTTCAAGGTATCCATTAATCTCATTATGTAATGTGTTATTTTTTGTTCATTAGTTTATAGCTTGTTAATTCCATAAATATTTTATTACACATATTATATAATTTTTTTTATCATTTGGTATCATATCTAGGCTCTTTGAAAAACTATGTTTGAGTGTTTTCTATAAGTAGGGATAACTATGCAAGTGGGAGCTATAACAATGACAAGAGTAACCAAATTATAAATTAAGAAATTTGATGGCAATAATTTATCCCTATAGAATATGAAGGTGGAGGATCTCTTGGTGTAGAATGACCAAGCTCTAGCCTTGAAGGGTCTTACAAATAAACCCATCAGCATGATAGATGGAGAGTGGATAAGTATGGACAAGAAGGTGGTTTTTACAATCCATCTTTGTCTTGAATATTATATTATATTAATGTTGTTGAGTATAATATTGTAGAAGCATTATGGGAGAAGCTAAATAAATTATACCAGATAAAATTAGTAACCAATAAAGTATTCCTATAGAAGTAATTGTATAGCTTGAGGATGAAGGAGAGTTCATCTATTGTAGATCACCTGAATGAGTTCAACACTCTTATCATCAAGTTTGTCTACATTAGTGTGAATATGGAAGATGAGGACAAAAAAATCACCTTATTATGTTCCCTCCCTACTAATTGGGATCATTTGATGATGACCATAATCAATTCATCATTTGGATATTTGAAGTTTGATGTTGTGATAGCAGTTTTGATTGGAGAGGAGATGAAGAAAAAATCTTTTATGGTATCCTCTAGGAATGAAACATTAGCTATGAAAGCTCATTCTAGTGAGAGGAGAAAATAAGGTAGATCATCTAGATCAAATTCAATAGGATTCAAGTATAAAATGAAGTGTTGGTATTGTTTAAATCTAGGAAACTTGAAGAAGGATTATTGTAAATTAAATAAGAAAAGAATGTAAATCAAAATACACCTTTAGCTTAGGCCAATATAGTAGATTTAGTGGAAACACCTATATATGAAGCCTTTTACCTTAGTAGATAGCAACTTTGATTGAAGAGGAGATGAGGATAAATTATTTTATGGCATCCTCTAGAAATGAAGCCTTAGTTGTGAGAGGTCATTCCAGTGAGATGAGAAAACAAGGTAGATCACTGTCCAGATCAAATTCAAAAGGATTCAAGTAGAAAATGAAGTGTTGGTATTGTTTAAATCCAAGACACTTGAAGAAGGATTATTGTCAATTAAAGAAGGAAGCAAAGAATGGAAATTAGAATCCACCTTCAATTGAGGCCAACATAGTAGATTTAGAGCAAACACCTATATATGAATCCTTGTACGTTAGTAATAGCTTATCACTTTCCAATTCCTAGGTGTTGAACTCAGGTGCATCTTTTCACATTTCTCCAGATAGAGATTAGTTTGATAAATATCAACCATATAGTGAAAGGTTTGTTTATTCAGGTGATGATCACCCTTTAGACATTATGGGAAGAGGGAATATAAGGATTAGGCTAGATGATGGTAGGATAAGTATTTTCAAAGACGTACGTATGTTCTTGATTTAAGGAAAAATATAGATTTCCATAAAGATGATGGATGAGTTAGGGTATTCTTGTACCTTTGGGAAAGGTCACTGCATAATTTCCAAAGGATACCTAATGGTATAAAAAGGATAATCTTATGGTTCCCTCTATCATCTATGTGGATATTTAGTGATAAATACTAAAACAACAATAACTTTAGATAATGTTCAGGATGCAGTGATGATATGGCATAAATACTTTGGACACATGAGTGAGAAATTCTTGAAGATTCTGCATGGCCCAAGTATGTTGTCTAGAATTAAGTCTTACAATTTAGACTTTTGTGAACATTGTATCTTTGGTAAATAGAAGAGAGTTTAGTTTCTTGTAAGTGAGAGTAAAAGTTATGATTTATTGTAACTTGTCCATTTGAAAAAGTTTGGACCAGTTCTCACTCAGTCTATAAATGGTAGAACATATTTTATAACCTTTATATATGATTATTCTAGAAGAGTGGTGTATTTTTTGAAGAATAAATTAGAGGATTTTGAAAAATTTAAATAATTTAAGACAGGGATAGAGAAAACTTTGGGCAAATCCATTGCATGTCTTAGGTTATATAATGGAGGATAATATTGCTCTAAGGAATTTGATAATTATTTAGGTCAACATACCCCCATTTTTGAATATTAGGACCCTTGAGATGTTTTGAAGTTTAACCCTGAGAGAATGGCTTGTTTTGGATATTATTTAGAAATTGAAGATCATCCACTCTATCAAAATTGGTTATTAATTTGTGGTTTATTTCAAGCTTACCTAGTAGTACTAATGATTGGTTTTCATGTATTTAAGTTGTAGTTTTCATATAGCCCTTGCTGATGGTTCATGTTCTAAAACCCTATCATAAACCCCTAGTTCACATTTGCATTCAAATTCGATGGGAATAGTTTAAATATGTTTTGGACTTAAGCCTAGTTTTTATGTAAAGGCTTGGTCATGTTTTTTCAACATGACCAAACCTTAGCTTAAAAATTATGCTTGGTCCACTTTTATTTTCCCATTTGTTCTTTTTTTTTTATTCCTAACTGAGTCCAATTTTATGCTAGCTTGGTCCCTTTATTAACATCTTAGCCTAAAGTTTTAAAATTAATGCCCCATCATATTTATTAGCACAAGTAGGACCTTAATATAAACACTTTATCCTAAGTTCACATTTGGTCCCAAGTCTAACTAAATTTCCTTGATTCTTGTAGATTCCAATATCTCTCACTTCATCATGGGGCTCGATCTAATAGAGCAAGAAAGGCCTGGGTCTTAACATTATAAAACATAAAACTCATAAGATCCAATGATCCACACTCCCTCATGACCTTTCAATCAGATGATGCAAATAAATCTTGGCAAATCTAAGCACTTAGTCCTTTAGACCAATCATGTTTGAGCACTCAGATCATGATCAATGGTTCTTGCTTCATCATGGGTTGAAGATCATATGGAGCAAAGACATCATTGAAAAGTCAAAATGTTAGGAGCTCTAAAGAGTTTCCATATAGCACTTCCATGTTTTAATATTAAAAACAAAAGGGCCTACAAGATAGAAGATACCAATAATAGCAATCTATTGGATCATGATCAGATGGATCTCACTTCATTGTAATTTTGTATCCAATAGAGCAAATTGATTATGAGATCTTAGGAGGCCCTACGGAGGTGCCAAGATGCAATCTTACATTGTGACATAAAAATTTGATGAGATTAAAATTAATGTTCATGCGATCATTATTTGATGCCTATAAGGATGTATTTAACATCCATGTGACCATCAACTTTAAGCCCATCAAAACTAAGAACTTCACGAGCCTAAATTTGATGTCCACAAGATCATCAAATTTAAGCTAATGAATTATTTTTTTCAAGACTAAGATAGACTCCAAAATGTTGTTAAAATGCCTATAAATTACTATGTATATGATTGGAAACCTTTGGAGGATGTTTAAACACTTGAAATCTTTAAACTATAAAAGATGAAATAGTCTCATAGTCTAAATATATGCAAAATGAACTTAGTCTAAGTCTATATCTTAAGGTCCCCATTACATTTGTTTGAATGTTGTGAACCTTAGGTGAGAGAATCATACTAAATATTATTTTAAAATGGCATTTACAACATGAAACTTGGCCCAAATGCTTTTAAGTAAAGGTTTTTATTGTTTTTATTAATATAATAAAACCTTATGTCAAAATTCAACATTTGATCCTTATGCCATTTTAACCCACCCTTTGGGTGTATTTAAGAGTTTAGCATAAGTATTTTAGCCTAAAGTATGTGTTGTGTTTATTAAACACAATGTAAACTCTGACCTAAAATATTTAGCCATGGTCCCCTTTGTATGAATATCGAAAGACTTAGGCATAAACACTTTAGCCTAAGGTTTATTTTGTGTTTGATAAACATGAAATAAACCTTAGCCTAAGATTTTAAACCTAAGTCCCTACCTTAATAATGTGTTGAATAAAATTCATGCATATTATAGATCCTATGGCTCGTGTTTCATCACAAAATGATGATACAATGGTGCAAAGGCACCAATGACTTTTCAATAGAGCTTCAAGAGCCTATGGGATCAATGCATGGTAAATGTGTATTTAATACATGACTGATAAAGGTGTGGCACAACCATGGAAATAGTATGAGGGGAACCAACAAACAATTAAGAGCCTAAATCATAATCAATGGCTTATACTAATCTAGGATTTTGATCTAATGGTGTGAAGCAAAAAGGCATTTTTAAATGCCAATAGCTAGTGATTCAAAAGGCATTTATGAAAAATGTCATGAAAGGTTCCATATTGACGCCACATAAGCACCACACAATTAGAAAGTGACAAAAGAAGAGATCTTGTGTGCCTAAGAATGAAAATGTATAAAGGTAAAGGTCCAAATCAAATCTAAAGCACATATGAGCTAAACTCCAAATGAGCTACCACCATTAAAGCTTTGAAGCCCTAAACTTGCATAAAAGGACCCTAACTAAACTTGGATTGATTATAGTGAATTCAAAATAAGATTAATTGTGATTTGAGCATGAAATAAATAAATAGAGATCAAGTGTAATCTAGTTTTGAACCAATTTTCAAGCACAAAAGCCATGGCAGCTCAAAGATAGTAATTAAGAGATAAGATAGAGTTTTACCTATCCATAAATAGTGAAGGAAAGATTTTCAAGGATACTGAGCTAGATGTCACAACCTTTAATAATGGAAACAAGAATTGGTCCAAGATTTTCTATACCATAGAGGAGATAAATCTCATTACTAAGGAGGAGCAAATAATTATCATTGTTAGTAGAATGTATTATGACCTAGTTATAGTTCAAATGATCAAGCTTCATCATTTTACTACCAAACTAAAGGTACTTCATTGCATTGACATCCTTGTTCTAATTTTTATTGATTATAGAATTGATAATGATTAGATTATCCATGAGGGAAGCTCTAAGAGAGTAGCCTAAATTTCCCCACTATCCTTTGAGAAATACTACAATCTCCCAATACCCCATGTGGACCTGCCCATAATTAAAGGATGAAATAGTGAGAACAACCTACATACCATCCTCAGACCATAGTTAATCTAATGAAACCATGTATTATAGGACTTTAAGTAAAGATCCCAATTGTCTAGTTTAGGGAATAGATTAGGGTAATCATGACCTTATTAAATAGAATATTTGGAGCCCCTGTAACCATATATGTTAATAAAATTTGGGTGTCCTATGTCTACTTTATGGTAGAGATGAATCTCACTCCTCTAATTGGGGATTTGATTAATGTCTTCCTAGGGAAATAATTCACTGCCATCAAGAGGAAGACAAGCAAGCAGTTATTCATGATGTCTTATTTGTTGGATTCCCTATTAGCTTCTACCAAGATCCCCAACATCAAGAACTGGTCTCTTGAGGGTAGAGCCACCATCTCCCACCACTACTAAAAGTTGCACATATTCAAATATAGACCCCACATGAAATTTATATGTGACTGTGTCTATCCTGCATTAATGGAGGCTATCATAGGGATTCCCATGCCTAAGATTCCCCCTTTGATCAAGAAATATGTGGAACTGATGGGAGACATCTAGTTTTACCCAAATTATACTACTATTAGAATTGAGGGAATTCTAACCTATCCATATAAGTTGCCTATCTATGTTCCTCCCAAATTAGTAGAGTAGGATATTGCATCTCAACTCCTTCATTATGTTGATGGAGTTTGTAAAGAGAAAAAGAGAGGCATCCTCCATCCCTTTCCTTTGATAATTATAAGAATGGTTCTAAAATATTTAAAGTAGGTGGACACCATGCCTAGGCATAGGGACTCCTTTGTGTTCTAACTATATGATATCAAGTAGTGGGACCCTAATAATGTGGTGAATAACCACTTGAAGGGCAAGCAGTTACCCAAGCCAATCTATGACCATCAACTAGGTCCTCATGACACCCTATACATAAAGGCCATCAATTTTGAGGAAGTGTTGGCTAGTTTTAAGAATACCAACCTCAAGCTCATGCATAGGTTAACCAATGATGAAAATCAAGGGGAAATATGGTACATACATCCACTTTAGTACCATTTATTACCTAGACCTTTCAAGCCACCCTAGAATCATAACCAGATGGAAATACCATAGCTCTAGGTAAAAATTATACAGGGCACTGGTAAGGAGAAGTTGGAGGAGAGACCAAGTGAGGGACCTTCATCTTCAGCCCCTCTTGATATACCACCATCCCCAATAGAGCACTTGGATATGTTTTCCCTTGAGCCTAATGAAATAGTAGAAGATGCTCTCAAGTTCTTTGCTAAGGCATATGGCTCTAAATAAAAAGAATCACAAGTTGAAGAGGCTCAGGCTCAAGTAGAGGAAGTTAAGGGAGAGAAAGGGAAGGAAGTAACACTTGACATAGTCCTAATGACTCATTCTAAAAAGAGAAAGGTGGAATTTGCATTGGTCCTTGTTGGATCAAAGAAGAGGCCAAAGTTGACCCTCACTCATCCCATAAGTGAGATCAACTTGTTTAGTGATAAGTTCCCCATTCATGGACCAATCATCCCTGATTGGTTCATATATGGAAAGCTATAGAAGATCCTATCCCACTCTCACTCTTGGGCCTTGACCCAATCCATTAATGTTGATGTTCATGAAGAAATCAATCCATGGATAAGGTATTTAATGAAATAACAAGAAGAGATAATAATAATAACTACTATATGGATAGATGAAAAGAAAATGGATGATCTAAGAACATAAAATATTACAAGGATAGAGGTCCCACAACCTCCAAAATTCACAAAGTCATCCACCACTATGAAATTTAATCTAGAGATGGCTAGATTATAAAGGGTAACTACAAGAAAAGCCATGGTAGGAACTAAGGAGTTCACTTTCCATAAGGTTGAACCCTTTACAGGCTTAACCCTAGTTGGGTGATAATAACTTGGTGAGATTCTTATCCATGAGTAAGATATTGAGATCCTATCAAAGGCTCACTCAATCGAGGTCAAGGCTGGCATCAGGGGCATGAAATTAAGGATTCAAATTTTGGAAAAGGAAAAGGAAAACATTGAGATATAGGCCATTTTATCAATTCTTGATGTCATAATAAATATGTTTGAAGCATCATTCTTTGATATGTTTATTCTTTAAAATTAATAATGTTGAGGCAAGATGCATTAATACAACAAGGTGAGGTAGATAAAGGATTAATAACAAAGTGGTTGGAGGTAGAGACCAAGATTAGGGATATCATTAGCATTTTGATCAGGAATAGAATCCCTAAATTCAAAACTATTATCCTAACCCATATAATTTCTATATTGGGGATAGTGGTAGACAAGATCCAGAGCCTAAGTATGTGGACTAAGAATTTGGATAGACTCCTGGTTGGTGTTAAGGAATTGATTACCAGAATTGAACAAATTTTGGGCACTATTCTAGCTAATCCTACCAAGACTACAGCCCTGGGGATTATTGATGATGCAAGGTATAATCATAGATTTACCTTAGTAATTCAGCAGGTAAAAGGTAAAAGCCAAGGCAAATTAGGTAGTAACAATGGTAAGATTTTGGGCATGATCTTCATAGCTAAGGAAAATATTGCAGAAGCACAGAGTATCAAAGAAGTTATGTCCAGAGATGATCGGTACTTTGATGACTTATATGATCAGGAAAAGGTCTCCCTCTTGAATCCATTTATGAATCTAGAGTTTATCAAATGACAACATCAAAGAGATTTGGAACTTCTAGAAGAAAAATAAGGAGATCCTTCAACAATGGGCCCACCAACTTAGATAATATTCCTTTTTTGTAAAACATTGTAATATTTGAAATAAGGAATATTATTTTGTAATACATATTCTATTTTTTTAGTATATTGCCTCTACGTTAGTCTAGTTTTGAAAAGCAAATGTATTTTAGAACTTTTTAAAGAAGGACAATTGTCCTTATCTTTTGTACATTTTGTATCTTGTAAACTAACTGGTATACTACCTAGTCTTTCTATAAAAGGTTGTATTACCATTTGTAAAGGGGGATAATTTTGATAAAAAATTATATACTTGGAGAAATTAATATAATCAAATAATTTTTCAAAGATTATCCATATTTGATGTGTCAATTGTTAACATAGTTCTCTCAATTACTACTTTTGTGTCTTAAATTTGAATAGTTTCTTTGAATTCTTGGTTGCATCTTTAATCATAGGGTTTCTAATTTATGTATATGTTATATTATTTGAAGGATATTTGATTCTATTCATTTCATTTTTCTCTCTATTCAAATGTAAAAATGTTATTTGATTATAGTAGTAAATTCCTTTGAATTTTACTTGGTGTATAGTGAAATTTGAGCATAGGCTATTTTGTACTATATATTGGTTTGAATGCATAATTAATTGTTATTTAAGCTTTGTCATAATTTTTAATGATAAGATAATCAATCAATTATTTTCTTTTTTCCCTACTTCTCTCATTTGCTCTTTTTTAACCAGATCACTATAGCTTAGATTTCATTATAAATATCCATCTAGATTAGCCTATGGCTTAAGTTTTGATCATAATTCACTAAGAATTAGCATAGATAATATAATTTCATAGATAATTATACCATGATGTCTCCCAACCATCAATTAACATAAATTTGTGGGATTAGTTAAACATTGCTTTGCCATTATTCACCATAGGTAATATTAAGCTACCACAATCTACTACTCATGCTCTGAATTTCTAAAATTCTACAATGAGAAGTTTTATTAAACACTAAGGACATATATGGTACACATAGAGGCATCAACAAGTCCTATTGGTGATAGAAGGAGGGATAATCTCCACAAATTGGTTGGATCTTTACTTATCTTAGTCTATTTTGATCTAAGATTGATGTTATCTTTGCACTTTTGAGTAATCCTTGGCTTAGAAGTGTAAAGATCATTGATATTTTTGGTCTTTGACCTATATTTGTGATTATTTAGACAAATATCATAGTTATTTGAGGTTTTATGCTTGGTTTTGTAAATTTAGCTTAAATTTTGAAAATCCACAGTATTTGAGGTTAGGATGGCTTGTTTTTATCAAAGGGTGGCATATTTTTCATAGATTTAAGTTTATTTGAGATTAAATTTATAATTATGCATCATATTTGAATAATTTGATGCATATATGAGTTATCTTAGTCAAAGACTTATGTCTTTTATTGTTCTTTATGCAATCTTTATAAAATGAGCTTAATTTACAGGTTTAATCCTTGTTCTTTATAAATATTAGCTTGATACATCATATTTAAAATAGGATATTCAATATTTAGGATGGAATTGCAAAGGAATCAAACCAGATCACACTCAAAGATAAGGGAACCTTTGCTTGAACTTGAGGCTCACAAAAGAGCTAGGCATGATAAAGGTAGACATAGGAGATCCAAATATTTACCAACTCCACCTCTTCAAGGTACCTTTACCTTCAACCTTAACCTAGGTATGGATTAGTTGGGAGACTCTTTAATCAATGTACCAGGTATGGTACATGATCTCCCACATAACCATAAAAAGTATTTTCCTACATTTAGTCTAACTGGTATAGTAATGGTTGAAGAACACATTAAGTCTTTCAAAGTTGCATTGAGGTTTCTTAATGTTATGCATGAGGATGTAGCATGTAGGTTATTTCCCTTTAATTATAAAGATTCAACATACGAATGGTTTTTGAATCTACTTGACAATTATATTACTATCTGGGATGGGTTTACCAATGTTTTCATAGAAAAGTTTGGTAAAATTATCATTCCATGTGTCATTTACCATCAATTCACCACCATTAGAAGAGATGAAATTGAGCTCATAAGGTCCTTTAATTCTAGATTATAGAAAATATATAGTAGGATAATATAACCTTATAAACCTAATGATACTTTATCCCTCAAAATTTACAAGGATGTAGTGGATCCCATGACCTTTGTATTTTTTAAGAGATCTATTCTAGCTATAAATTCATTAGACAAGGCCTATTCTAAGTTAGTGATCATCAATGATCAAATGTATCCCTAGGGAAAAATGGCCTATTATGTTCCAAACATCAACCAACATCTACCCATTCTAAACATCTGTCCCAACAACAACTAGAATATCCCAACCTTGAACCAACTCCTAAATTTAAATCAATTGCCCTTGAGTCATGTTGCTCCCAAAAAAAACTTAGGATTCTTGAATAATCCTAATAATTGTTTGAATGCAAATGACCAAATATATTTAATACCATATACTAACAATAATTAGGTAAAAAATTATGAAACTCCCAAGAATGAGAATGAGTCTATCTTAAAAATGGTCAAAAAATTAAGCACTAATTTCCTTCAATTATAAAAACAAGTAGGAAATACTGGAGAGAACCCTAGTAGGAACTTCTCATTTCAAAAGTTTAATAGGCCAAATAATATGTTTTATAATGATATTTTTCATAATAATAAGAATAATAAACCATCTTCTAAAAAGAAGACTATGGACATTAATCTCACTGATATAGCATTATTTGATTATTACAGAGTAAATTATACAACCAAGCATAGAGAGATTGATTATATCAAGTTTTAAAAATATTTTGAAGCTTTCCAAGAGGATTTTGATACATGTTAAGTGGTCCCTAACAAGTAAATTGGTGTAGGTGCCTCTAGATCAAAATCATTTGATCAAGCCTTCATGGTGAAGACCTTTGATTTCCCCTTTCAAGAGAAGAATGAAGCTAATGAGATCTCTGAATAGATCCAAGCCTTCCAACAATTTTTAAAGAAGATTTATCCCTTGAGTAATAAATAATAAAAGCATCCTTTGACTACCTCAATGCCTCTAAATAACTTTGGAACTCCTCTTGACACTTTTTTAAACAATAATCTAGAGCCACCCAAAGGGAGTACCTCTAAGCCCAACATTGATATTCCTAGTTCTTCTAATAAAACTAGATATAATATATTTGAAGATATGAAGAAGATAAATGATAGCATCACTTTGCATGAACTAACACAAATCAAAGGGACCTTTTGCTAGAATCATTGTCAAAGAAGTCTAGCAAGCCACCCAAGGTTGATCATTCTAATGTGACCATACACAAATCTAAGGTAGATTCTTCTCCTTTCCTGCTCACTGTCAAGATGTTTGGTAAGAATTTTCATAATTTATTATTATATTTTGGATCATATACCAATATCATGCCAGTAGGTATTTATAAACAACTTTCCTTGACTTCTATTAAGTTGAATAGAGTTGTAACTCAGTTAGACAAATATAGAGTCAAGGTAATTGGGTAACTTTTAAATTTTCATATGCAACTGGCCTTTGAGCCTAGAGATCATTAATTTATTGATATCCAAGTTGTTGACATTCCTAATATGTATGGAATTTTGTTAAGTAGGGAATGGACCAAAGCTTTAAATGGCTACATGTCCACAGATTGTTCACATTTGTGGATACCTTGGAAGGGAGTTCCAAATCATATCAGGTTGAGAGAGAGCCAAGGATGAAGCACATGATTATTGAGTACAATTCTATAAATGAAAGGGTCACCATAATTGACTCAGACTTAGGGGTTTTTATGCTAGAGTTTGTAAAGGTATGTGATCATAAAAGTACTTATGTTGTTCTTGGACTATGGAAGTCACATTTTAATGGTGTTAGATGTAAGGTTGGATGTGGATTTGGTGTTGTCTTAACTGATCCTAGTGGTAATAAATAGCATGTATCCTATAGGCTCTAATTCCCTTATACTAATAATCTTGCTAAATATGAGGCCCTTATCCTAGGTTTGTGATTTAATATAAAGAATAAAGTTAAATAACTACTTGTTTTCACTTAGATTTTCACCCTTTAAATAAATTTAAAATCTCTCCTCATCCAAGTGGCACAATGGAAACACCTCTAGGATTTTGGGCAGCCTAAGGATGATGTTAATCTCTAGACAGGGATAGCTCCCTTGATGTACCACTTTAGATTGAAAATACACAAAATTTTTTGGGGGAAAGGAAAAGAGATAACTAAAATAAAACTATCCTAATGGAGGTGATACACAAAATAATATGATGACATCTAACTAGCATCATGTTACACATGAAATCAAGGGACAAATTAAACATACACTTGTCCAATCTACATCTTCTCACATCAATGTTACATTATGAGGTTATGGATGAATGTGTAAAGCTAAGAAGACTATAAAAGAGGATTTTAATGGCAATAATGAAAATACTAACTCACTTAATCCTTGGCATTTCCTATAACACTTCACATGCCCTACAAGAAGAAGTTTTCCAATTGCAAATAGGGTGAAAGAATGAGACAACATGCTAGGGAATCCATAGTCTTCACTAAGAAAGATTCATAATCCAATTAAAAAACACTTATGAAAACTCATAAAGAGGTAAAAATTAGTATTCTTATTGATAAAATGGTATGTAAATGAGTAGGGCTTTTCCATACTTAGGTGGAGCATAAGTTACAATAGCCAAAATGGCTAGTTCTTATAGAACTTGAGAGAGAGAGGAGAAGAGAGAAGTCCAAGTGTCATATGTACACTTTTAAAGATAATAAAATTATTTTATTTTTCATTAAAATAGGATATGGGATGAACCATGTAAGTTTAGGAAGCCCAAGTGTCCATACAATGCATAAAATTCTTGAAAAGTAGCATGAAAGTTCTTGTGTTGGCTCAAAAAAAATACCTTCATGATTATCCCTATTTAAACACCTCATAACTCATAAATAATAGGTCTAATTATTTTAATTAAGGATAAGTCTCTCATACATGCCTTTCCATGCATTTTTTTTAGGATTAATCTTCTAGAATCATTTGCAAAGGAGCTATTATCATCTACAGACTAGAAAACTCTTCCTTCATGCACCTTGCACACTTGTCCTAAAATATGAATTTATTTTCCAATTAAAATACATGGTATGTAGTGTATGAAAAGTTTCAATACCATTCCTATCCTTATAAGCATTAGGGTCACCTTAAAATCACGTCACTTGAAGATCTCCACCCTTCTCACTAGTTTGTCCACTATGCCAATTTTGACTAGCTGAGATGAGAGCTCTGGTTGGACACTTAAGAGTTTTTTCATGGAATTAAATGACCATATAGAGTTATTAAAATTCATAATATTCATTCCAAACTTTATTTCATCTTTAGAATCCTCTTGTAGCCTGCATAATGTATAAAATTGTTAAGAAAATCCTATTTTGTACCTTATCTATACAAGTTCATTTAGCTAAAAAGCATGGGTAGTATGTTGAGGGAGTCCTTTAAAATTTATAATATGTTTCATTGTCAAACTATTCCATTATATCAGTTATCCAACTCCATTTCTCTAAATTGGTCTTGACTGAGGGTTTATAAAGGTTTTAAGCCTATTTTGACTCTTAATATTTGTTCATAAAGCTATAACATCCAAATTTCAAAAAAAATCCATAAAAATAAAGTTTAATACCTATACTAACATCTTTAACTCCCTTTTCATCCATGTAAATCCGTCTGAAATATGTGAGTAATTAAACCTCTCCTATAGAGTTTGTTTTCTCCTTTCCTACATGCCTAAATTGGTTTATGAGCTAAAAGTGACATTTTCATAGTTTCCTTTGCATATTATCAGCTTAAACACATATTTATTAACCCCATAAACATGTTTCAATAGGTTATAAATCTCATTTCATGCTATAAGTGGTTTTGACCTCTTATTTGGGTAGTAGGCCAAAACTTGCCTAGTAGGCTTGAGTTGTCCTTGAAGCCAAAAATTTATTTTTGATGGTTCCCCTATATACCAATATTTAAAACACCTCTTATTTAATCCCAAAATAATTTTCCAATTAGTCATAATTATCACTAAGAGCTAGAAATAAAAGTATCTTACCATTTGGCACTAGGCCTCTTCAAGGCCTAGCAGATCTACCTGTAAGTTCAAAAGGTTAGACCATTATTCTAGAATTACTCCTTATATTCTTGGTTTATAAATTTTTTTTGTATATACTTAAACTTTATACACCCTCTTTAAAATTTTCTATGGCTCCTGGCTTCATATTTCTATCTTATTTTTCAAACCCTTCCAGTTTTGCTCATAAGGGAGTGCCCTCTATATGAGACAAAATAGAGGGAATTCCCATATTTACTTATATGATGGTGAGTATATTAGGATATAATTCAAGTATTATATACAATATATATAAAAACTTATCCCCTTTTCAGGTCATTTGACCCTCCAAAGCTTCAAGTTCCAAGACTGGTTTCTAAGCAAAAAGATTGTGTGCATGACAGTCATAGATGTGGACTGTATGTGCATCATTTGAACTCTTTTATATATTTTATATCCAAAAATATATTTTCATTAGGATATTATTATCAAATTTAATTTATTATATTCTTCATTCATCACTTCAAACTCTCAGGTACTCCTCATACCCCTGTCTAGTTTAGACTGTGTGCACAACTCCTGTCAATGTTTTGCTCTAAACATCATACTTATAGATGATTTTTCATGTTTTAGGACTTGAAATAAGGTTAAAATACCTCATAAAATCTTAAAATACTTTTTAAACATATATTATTTCTTTAATTTACACCTTGAGGTTTGAATTGCTTCTAAGGACATTCATGGTTAGCTGACTCTGAGTTATGCCTCCTTGATTTATTTAGGTGCATACCTCTTTAAAGGATCTTGATCATGATGTGTGGAGATTTTTATTGAATATTTAAGGTCACATAGTATTTTTATTTTACTTACATTCATTTTAATTGGCTAAAACACCCTCAAAACTACTTACTTAGGTCACTATTTGCCTATAGTCACCTAAAATTGGTTATAAGTGGAAATTTCACATGAAGGGGCCCTGTAGGTTTACATAGGGTTTAAAACCTCACAAACAAACTATTCCTAATATTATATATTTCCATTATTATTTATTTCATAAACCCTCATTTATATCAATGTTTAAACTCCTCTACATGAATGATATAGAAAACAAGTCCTAGTTGTAGGTGGACAGTTTTGGAGCTAGGCATGCCTGTAGGTGCTTATATGACCTAAAACATCACATATATTATTATTTTAATGATAGTTTAGATCAAAAACATTCCTTTAATTTAATATAAATATTTTATCATGGGGGGTATGTTTTAGGATTTTAAATTTTAGTGAAGGTTCTCTTTTGGGTCACAGTCCTGTAGTTAACACGAACTATAATTAGTGCATAAAAAATGCAATTTTAGGCCCTTCAAAAACTGATCCTCATTTCTCATATTCCCATTAAATTTGGTAGGTATATTTTCCTATGATTTTGATATAATAAAAATCCATTTATATGCCTCAGATTTTATTTAAACCATGTCATAAATATTTGTCAAAATGCTTAGGTTCTATGTTTTCTCATTTTAGGGACAAAGGGCCTGAACCTAGAGTCATCTCTTTGAACATGGTTTTCACTTATATCTATCAAATTGATAGATAAAATTAATTATTTCATTATTAATCATTCATTATATAATTTCAAGATATATTCTAACTTTTTCTAATCCCTTCATCAAATGCCCTTAGTTCTCTGCCAACAAATCTTGTAGGTAGACTATCAAATCTATAGATAGTAAATAAAAAGATGAACAATGCATTAATTTGATTATTTATCAAGTTTAAAACCAAAATAAACCTCCAAAATTCACTTATAATTTCTTAAAGAGATTTATTCCACTACTAAAACTCTTATCATAGCATGGTGTCATCATGAAAACCCTTGTAGGTGCACCTTGAAAGGTATGCAGGCAGACTGTGTACAAGTGTGTATAATGAATATTATTTATCCTTAAATGAGTTTAAGCCTATTCCACTACCTCAAAATGAATTTTAAAAATCTATATATGGATTCAAATATATGTGTTTATAGTTTCCACATGGTTTTATTCAAGTAAGCACCTATAGGTAAGCATGTCCATGGTTGCCTAACTAAAAATGTTGCATATGATTGTAATTTCATGAAGAGTTATCTTTAGAAAATATATTTAGAGTTTAATATTATAAATATAACATGTAATAATGTAAACCAAAACATATTCACCCTCTAATACCACATAAAAATAAGAAAATCATTCAAATGGTGAAGAAACTACCTGTTGCATAGAAAAGTTCTCCCTCTTGCAGCTCAAAGATGATTAGCATATCAAAACACCTTCAACTGATAAAAAAAAAATTATAACATTATATAAGGAAACATCATATAGAGTCAAATTTATCAACTATTTCATACATATTTGACCAAGATGGATTAAAACCTATAGGGTGCATGAAATACCTAGCAGAAAAGTATAGTCAACTTCAAAAAGATGATTCATAAAGCATAATTGATCAATAATTTCACTCTTTATATGGAAATGAATGTCTTTGACTATACTATCAATTCCCAAAATAATTTTCCCTAAAACCTCCTGAGTTATACATACTAAGCACAAACCTAAAGGTTACTTCTACTTTCCAAGAAGACTAAAAAAATATTAGAATGGTTTTGGGCCAAAAATGGAAATTCAAAAGAATTTAAATTGTTTAAATAAGATTTTGTAATCTTAAGAGACATACCATGATATTATCTTGCATGGCACACTTTCCCATTGGTCGTACAAGTGCCAAACTCACCTTTCTTCCTAATAAAATTACCCTTTCCTCTGAAGAACCCACCACTTTTGAATTTTGACAGTTGATTAAGACATATTAGGACACATGTCATATGAAATAATATTTTGTAATATTCACACTTCCTAATAAATCTGTACAAGTCATTAAATGCATTTTTTTAACTTAAAATTACCCAAAATGATTAAAAGGACTAAAATGACTAATGACCAAGGCTAGTATAACATTAAATGACATTAATTAAACTAAAAAAACACCTTGTGACATCTATATTAGTCCCCTAAAACACCTAAAATTCATTTTTTTACTATAGGGGTCCTAATTTGATCTAAAAGTAAAATTTGGTCAACAAATTGGTGACTCATAGGGGTAGTATGCCTACTATACTAACTAGACAAGTAGCCTTATCAGTCCATTGGGTTTAGGAAGTCAACTAAAATTTGAGACAAACAATAATTCTTTGACCATTGACCACAAGCTTTGATCAAAATAAGACCAATGACTACCTCAACCACACAAAGAAAAAAACACACAAAAAGCAAAAGCAACACACGTGTGATTTAGATCACTTAAGGAACACACACACTAAACTAAAAAAACTAACTCAAACACTAACTAAAATTAAATTATAACTTCCTCTTGGATCAAAGGGGAATTTTTAAACTCTTCTTGCTTCATGACATGAAGGAATGAATGAGGCATATAGCCTTTTATCCTTTAGCATTAATGCCTCAACTTTTTCATGATGTTTGCCAACTTCATTGGCATGATGTTCATTGAAAAATAGGTAGATTCAAATAGTTTGGCTATATAAATCAACTCTTCTTGCATCTAAATAGCCTTAACTTTCTCATATGGATCTTCCATTACAACCACGTTCTTGATTTCCATAAGGATCTCAATAAGATTGGGTTTCCTCTTAGTTGTAAGCTCTTCTATATCATCAAGGATCTTTTCATACTCCATCCAATATTTATCATTATCCTCCATGGAAGATTCTTTCTTCACCTTGTCATGTACTTGACCCTCAACTTGGCAAAGCTCTTCAATCTCTTGAAATAACTTAATTTGTAGATGTCAATCATCCTTGTCCTTTTTATCATCTAAAACCACTACCTCCTTAATCTTATCATATTTATGTGTGATTTCATCAAGATAATTTTCTTCAATCTCAAATGCATATGATGGTTATCTAAGATCAAGCTAAGGTATTTGATCATCTTCAAGAATAACATCTTGCACATTAGTCTCAAGAATGTTTTCTAGGGTTGTAGCCTCTTTGGGAAAGACTTGAAATTATTCTCCATCCATAATATCACATTCATATTCATACTTTATATGATTATCCACAAAAATTTTATCATATTTATATTCTTCTTCAAGGGCTACAGAATCCTCCATATCCTTATCCTTAATTGTGATGCCAAGATTAGGCATCTTGAAATCATGTGACCTAGCCCAAAGAGGATACCAAAGAGGTAGGCTTTATTCAAGAAAGATTTCTGAACTTTCCTCAACCAAGTGCTCCTCTTGAAGATCCCATACCATAGTCCCATCAAGACAAAGGGTAATGGGGTGAAGAAAAAAGGAACTAGTTGGTGGAGGTGGAACATAGGGCTCAAAATCAGATTGAGAATGCAAAGTTGGGGATTCTTTTGAGAGCTCTTAAGGAAGAGAAGGCAAACCTTAGGTTAACATAGCCTAGTTATCTTCCTTATACTTTAAAATCACTTCATTAATATCTAATTTATCTTGAACACTTTCTTTAGGAGGGGTAGATGGGGTTTTTTTAGGCATAGGGTCTTCTTTTGGGTCTAAACCTTCCATCACACATTAACTTAGAAATATCATCTTTGACTCTAACTCTCCAATTTGCTTGGCTAGGTTTTATTGGAAAATTATTTATTGAAATTCATAATAATAATCATGAGCATAAATAAGACATGAGAGCTGATAGGGAACACAAGAAGCTTCTTGAGGAAGGGTGGGAGGGACTTGCAAAGGATCAACTTCATTCTCAACTTCACACTCCTTAATATTGCTTTTATCCTCCTTCTTTCCCTATTATTCCATTATCTTATTCTATCTTAGGATGTTAGGATTAGGAGTCTTTTCTTGACGTGGTGATGAAACTTTAGGATTAGATGAAGTATTCAAGAAACTTGGAATCTCCTTAGGCTTAGAATCTCCACCTTGTCTCCAACTTGGAATGGCATATATAGAGGTCTCCTCTTGAAGTGGGGATGTAATGAGAGAGGGAATAAGGGTTTTGATTCCACTTATTTTACTACTAAGATGGACCTCTAAATTTTCTTATTGGCTAACTCAATTTTAATATCAAGGTTTGCTTCAAACATAAGGCTAGTCTTTTCAACTCTCTCTTCCACTTGATTTAGAAAAGGATGACTTTGGTAATTTTGATTGGGCTCATGAGTAAGGATAAAATATGTTTGATATAAAACTTTGGGAAGTAGATATGAAGTTTGATAAACTTGGTGAGGTTTCTCCTCGTGAACTCTCACTTTATCTTCCAAAGATGCAATCAAGCCACTCACATCTAGCATCTCACTTGTGAGCCTTTTCCAATTGGATATCTCAATAGGTGTGCACTCTCTTTTTACCAAATCTAATGCATCTCTTGCCTTATGTATGAAATTCCTAAAAATATCTTGACCTTTTCCCCTTAATTTATCAAGCTTCAATATGTACTTTTCATAGACCAAGAGTGTCTTCTTAAAAGTTGTAATGGACTAATTGGAGAAGTGGATAGATTGACTAGGAGAAAGATATGGAGAAGGTTGATTTTAGGGCTGATACAAATCATGACAAGGTTGGTTATATGGTTGATAAGGTTGACCATGGTTATAGAAAGACTGGTAATAATCACACCAAGGATGATAGAAAATGCCATGAGCTTGATATGTCTCACCAACTTGTGTAAGATAAAACTCAACACAAAAATTAGCCATGAAACCTCATTGAAAGAAATAACACAAAATTAAATGTTACCAATAATATTCAAATGATAACCTGGGTTGCTTTACCAGCTGATATAGCTTTGAAGTCACCATTGATGCTTGAATAGATACCTCTAAAGGTTGATTATTGAAAGCCAATGCCAAAAATCATCCAATCTCTTGGACCAAGAGTCCCATTTGGCATGCCAAAAACTATTTTCACCCTTTAATGAGATTTGAAATATCTCCTCATCCAAGTGTCACAATGGAAACACCGGAAACACCTCTAGGCTTGTGGGTATCCTAAGGATGAGGTGAATCTCTAGATAGGGCTAGCTCCCTTGATGTACTACTTTGGATTGTAACTGCACCTAAAATTTATGGGGGGAAGGGAGAGAGATAACTAAAATAAAACTATATTAAGGGAGGTGATAAACCAAATAAGATAATGACTTCTAACCAATAGTATGTTACACATGAAATCAAGGGGTAAACTAAACATACACTTCTCCAATCTACATCTTCTCACATCAATGTTACATTATGAGGTTATGGATGAATGTGTAAATATAGGAGGACTATACAAGAGGATTTTAATGGCACAAATGAAAATACTAACTCACTCAATCCTTGACATTTCTTATAACGCTTCGCATGCCCTATAAGAAAAATCTTTACAACTGCAAATAGGGTGAAAGAATGAGACGATATACTAAGGAATCCATAGTCTTCACTAATAAGGATTCATCATCCAAATAAAATAAACTTATGAATAGTCATTAATAGGTAAAAATCAGTATTATTATTGATAAAATTGTATGCAAATGAGTAGGGCTTCACCATACTCAGGTGGAGCATAAGTTACAATGGCCAAAATGGCTAGTTCTTATAGAACTTGAGATATAGAGGAGAAAAGAGAAGTAAAATTATCAAAAATAAACTTGTTAAGATAATAAAATCAATTAATTATGCATGATAATAGGATATGTGATGAACCATGAAAGTTCAAGAAGCCCAAGTGTCCATACAATGCATAAAATTCATGAAAAGTGGCATGAAAGTTATTGTGTTGGCTCAAAAAAATTGCCTTCATGTATATCCCTATTTTAATGCCTCATAAATAATTAGGAATATGTATAATTATTGTAATTGATTTTAATTATTTTATACATGGCTCTCCATACATTTTTTTAGGCTTGGTCCTCTAGAATCATTTAGAAAGGAGCTATCATCATCTGTAGTCCAAAAAACTCTTCCTTCATACACCCTACACACTTGTACTCAAATTTGGATTTATTTTCCAATTAAAATACATGGGATGGAGTGGATTAAAATTTTAAATACCCTTCATTGCCTTATAATCATTAGGGTCACATTAAAATACCTCACTTGAAGATCTCCACCCTTCTCACTAGCTTGTCCACTATGCTAGTTTCAATTGGCTGAGATGAGAGCTCTATTTTGGAAAATTAGGAGTTTTTTATTGGAATTAAATAAACATAATTATTTATTAAAATTCATAATATTCTTTCTAAACTTTATTTCATCTTTAGACTCCTCTTGTAGCCTACACAATATACAAAAATGTCAAGAAAATATTTTTTTAACCCTATCTGTATAAGTCTATATAACTAAAAAACATTGGGAATAGCTTTAGGGAGTCCTTTTCAAGTTAAAATATGTTTAATGGTAAAAATATTCTATTATATT
The DNA here is from genome assembly GCA_037957365.1 of Torreya grandis. NCBI lineage: Eukaryota > Viridiplantae > Streptophyta > Pinopsida > Cupressales > Taxaceae > Torreya > Torreya grandis. The sequence continues at coordinate 561,621 of JARHVA010005483.1, forward strand.
ATCTATCCAACTCCATTTCTTAAAATTGGTCTTGAGTGAGGGTTTACAAGGGTCTTAGGCCTATTTTAACTCTTAAGCTTTGTTCATAAATCTCTAATGTCCAACTTCAAAAAAAATTACACAAAAAAAAAATTAAGACCTATTATAACATCCTTTAACTCCCTTGGAATCGATTCAAATCTTGCTAAAATATGTGAGCAATCAAACCCCTCTTATCAAGTTTATTTTCTCCTTTCCTGCATGCCTAAGTTGGTTTCTAAGCCAAAAGTGACCTTTTCATTGTTTCCTTTGAATATTATCAGATTTAAAACATATATATTAACCCTATAAAAAAATTTAAATATTTTATAAATCTCATCTCATGCTATAAGTGGTTTTGACCTCTTATTTGGGCACTAGGCCAAAACTTGCCTAGTATGCTTGAGTTGTCCTTAAAGCCCAAAATTGATTTTTGATGGTTCCACTACATAAAAATAGATAAAATAACTCTTATTTAATCCAAAAATAATTATACAATCATTTATAATGATCACTAAGTGCTATAAATAAAAGTGGCTTACTATTTGGCACTAGGCCTCTTCAAGGCCTAGCAGACCTTCCCACAAGTTCAAGAGCTTAGACCATTATGATATAATTAATCCATATTTTCTTGTTTTATAATGTTTTTTAATATATAATTGAAATTTATAAACCCTCTTTAAAATTTTATATGGATCTTGGCTTCATATTTCTATCTTATTCTTCAAACCCTGTCAGCTTTGCTCATAAGGGAGTGCCCTCTGTTTGAGACAAAACAGAGGGCACTCCCCTATTTCCTCAAATTATGGTGAGTATATTATGATCTTATTAAAATATTATTTACATTATACACAAAACATTATCCCTTATTCAGTTCATTTTACCCTCCAAAGCTTCAAGTTCTAAGACTAGTTTCTAGGCAAAAGTACTATGTGCATGACAGTCATAGATGTGGATTGTATGTGCATCATTTGAAATATTTTATATATTTTATATCCACAAATAAATTTTAATTAGGATATTATTATCACATTTAATTTATTAAAATCTCCATTCATCACTTAAAACTCTTAGGTACTCCTCATACCCCTGTCTATTCTAGACTGTGTACATAACTCTTTACTATGTTTTGCTCTAAACATCATACCTATAGATGATTTTGCATGTTTTAGGCCTTGAAATTAGTGTAAAATAACTTTTAAAATATTACAAGACTTTTTTCACATATATTATTTATTTACTTCACACCTTTAGGTTTTAATTGCTTCCAAAGACATTCATGGTTAGCTGACTGTGAATTATGCCTCCTTGATTTCTATAGGTGCATACCTCTCTAAAGGATCTTGATCATGATGTGTGGAGATATTTCTGGAATATTTAAGGTCACATAGTATTTTATTTTATTTTAATTTCTTTTAATGTTCTAAAACACCCTAAAAATGACATATTTAGGTCAATGTTTGCCTATAGTCACCTAAAATTGGTTGTAAGTGGAAATTTCACATGAAGGGGACTTGTAGGTTTACATAGGGTTTAAAACCTCACAAATTAACTCTTATTAATAGTATATATGCCCATTATTATTTATTTCATCAACCCTCATTGATATAAATTTTCAAACTCCCTACATGAATGATATAAAAAATAGGTCCTAGCAGTAGGTTGACAGTTTTGGATCTTGGCATGCCTGTAGGTGCTTATATGACCTAAAACATCACATATATTCTATTTTTTATTATATTTTAGATCATAAAAATTAATTTAATTTAAAATAACTATTTTATCATGGGGGATATGTTTTATGACTTCAACTTTGAGTGAAGGGTCTCTTTTGGGTCACAATCCTATAGTTAACACCGACTGTAATTAGTGCATAAAAATGCAATTTTAGGCCCTTCAAAAACTGATCCTCATTTCTCATCTTCCAATTAAACTTGTAAGGGATATTTTAATATGATTTTTATATAATAAAAATCCATTTATATGCCTCAAATTTATTTAAAACATGTCATAAAGCTTTTGAAAAATGCTTAGGTTCTCTATTTTCTCAGTTTAGGGACAAAGGGCTTGAACTTATAGTCATCTCTTTAAACATGGTTTACACTTATATCTATCAACTTGAAAACTCAAATTAAGTATACCATGTTTAATCATACATGATATAATTTCAAGATATATTCCAACTTGTTCCAATCCCTTCATCAAATGCCCTTAGTTCTCTACCAACAAATCTTGTAGGTAGACATTATCAAATCTATAGATAGTAAATACAAAGATGAATAATGCTTTAATTTGACTATTTCCTAAGATGTGAACCAAAATAAACTCAAAAATTAACTCCTCATGTCTCAAATATATTTATACCACTACTAAAATTCTTGTTATAGCATGATGCCATCATGAAAACCCCTATAGGTGCACCTTGAAAGGTATGCAGGCAGACTGTGTGCAAGTGTGTACAATGAGTATTACTTAGCTTTCAATGAGTTTAAGCCTATTCCATTACCTCAAAATTAATTTAAAATATATATATATGGACTCAAATATCTATATTCATAGTTTCCATGTGGTTTTATTCAAGCAAGCACCTATAGGTAAGCATGTTCATGGTTGCCTAACTGAAAAAGTTGCATATGACTATAATTTCATGAATATTTGCCTTAAGAAAATATATTAAGACATAAATATGATAAATATGACATTTAATCATGTAAAAAAAACATATTAACCCTCTAATCCCACATAAAAATAATAAAATCTTTCAAATGGTGAAGAAACTGTCTGTTACATAGAAAAGTTCTCCCTTCTATAACTCAAAGATGATTAGCATATCAAAACACCTTGAACTGATAAAATAAACATGTATATAATTATATAAGTAAGGAAAAATGATTTTAAGTAAACTTTATCAATATTTTCATACACATTTGACCAAAATGGAGCAAAACCTATAGGGTGCATGAAACAGCTAGCAAAAAAGTATAGTCAACTTCAAAAGGATGATTCATAAAGTAAATTTGATAAATCCTTGCACTATTTATATTAAAATAAATGTATATAAGTTTAATATCAACTCCCAAAATCATTTTCCTTGAAACCTCTTGAGCTATCCATACCAATCACAAACCTAAAGGTCAGTTCTGCTTGCCAAGAAGACTGAAAAAGGAGCATAACAGTTTTGGGCCAAAAATGGAACTTTTAGAGAATTTTAAATATATAAATTATCTTGGGGAAGATGAAGAGACATACCATTATCTTCTCCCTTATGGTACATTTCCCCATGGGTCATACAAGTGCCAAACTCACCTTTCTTCCCAAGAAAACCACCCTTTCCTCTGAAGAACCTACCACTTTTCAATTTTGATAGTTGATTAAGACCTATTAGGACACATGTCATGTGACATAATTTTTTTTAATCTTCACACTTCCAAATAAATACATATAAGTCATTAAATACACCATTTTTTACCTCAAAATGACCCAAAATGACTAAAATGACTAAGGACCAAGGTTATTATAGCATTAAATGACATTAATTAAACTATAAAATTCCTTATTACATCTATATTATACCCCTAAAACACCTAAAAGTCAATTTTTTACCTATAAGGGTCATAATTTGACCTAAAAGTCAAATTTGGTCAACACTACTAGTCTATGGGGACTCAAAACTAGTGGTCAATCAGGTGAGAAGAAAATATCAATGTAAACTCTCATACCTTAAGAGGTATAAGTTTAGGTTCTAGGATCTCATTGATCCCTTTGATGCTTTTAGCATTATCACAATCCCAAGAGAAGAGAACCAAGTTGTTGATGAGTTGGCATCTATTACAGCCAGCCTCATGCCTAACCAAGACTCACCTAACTTCAATATTGATTTGATCCCTTGTCCTTAGATGCCTAATAATGTTAATCATTTTCAAGTCTTTAGTGATAATCAATATATATTAGATTTCATAACTAATTCTAGAGAATTTGAGGCTCGGATCATTGATGAGATTGATGAAAATGCACTTAGGGAGGACAAATTTGATGATAAGGTCATTTAGTTTAATGATAATAAAATCCCCAAAGGAATTATTGCCTTAGAGAGGCTATTTGACCAAGATAAACTAGCTTAGGTTCCCAAGATTCCCAAGGTAAGTGGGAAGACTACAATGTAATAGATCTTGGTCCCCAAGATCAACCCCAGCTGGTCAACATGGGAAAAACATACACCAATATTGAGAATAAGAAGGCCAAAGAGTTGTTAACTAGATATAAGGATGTCATAGCTTGGTCCTATGATGACTTAAAGATATTTGATCCAAGGGTCATCACCCATATTATACCCCTTAAATAAATTTTCAAGCCTTTCAATCAAAATCAAAGGTCAATTAATTTTGTCTTAGAACCAATGATCTTTAAAGAGGTCAAGAGATTACTAGATGGTAAAATTGTGTTTCCCATCAGGCCTTCTACTCAGGTGGATAATTTGGGGCCAGTTAGGAAGAAGAATGGTGAGATTTGATTATGCATTGATTTTATAAATTTAAACAAAGCATCTAAAAAGGATAACTATCCTTTCCTTTCTCTTGACCAAGTAATTCAAGTTGTTTCAGGTTCATCTATGATGTTTTTCATTGATGGCTTTTCAAGTTACAACTAGATGTTTGTTGATAGGGAAGATAGGATGAAAATAGCATTCAAACCATATAGGATACCTTTGCTTACAAGAGAATTCCCTTTGGGATAATAAATATAAGATTTACCTTTCAAATGGCCATGGACCATGCCTTCTAAGGACTAATTGGTAAGTGTATCATTATATATATGGATGATCTAATAGTTTTTCTAAAAATAAGGAAGATCACTTTATGCACTTACAACAAGTTTTTGAAAGATGCAAAAGGTATGGAATTTCTTTAAACCCCAAGAAAAGTATCTTTGTATTATTCAAGGCAAATTGTTAGTTCATGTTATAACTAAGGATGGGATCTCTATAGATTCTGAGAGAGTGGAATCTCTATCTATAATAGAGCCTCCAAATAGTAGAAAAGAGTTAAAGTTATTTTTTGGTAAGATAAACTTTGTAAGAAAGTTCATTTCTAGCTTCTCAGATATTTTCAAGCCACTAAATGACATGATAAAGAAGGATTCCAAGGTCACTTGGAATGAAGAGTCCAAGAAAGCATTCAATGATATCAAGAAGGCCATTAGCCAAGCTATAGTCTTGATAAGTCCTAACTTTTCAAGGGACTTCTATCTCTACTCTTTTACATCTAGCCATATTATGACTACAGTTTTAACTCAAAATATCAATGGGTGTGATCACCTAATTGCTTTTATGAGTACTAAATTTAATAATGTTGAATTAAACTATTCATTAATTGATAAGTAGGCATATGCATTAGCTAAGGTAGTAAATAAATTTAGGTACTATATCCTTAGAAATAAGGTGCATTTTATTCTACCTAACCCTACCATAAATCTTATGTTGAGCCAAAATGATCTTGGAGAATACAAAGGTAAGTGTATGTTAGTTTTGTAATAATATGACATCAAAATGAAGATAAAAAATTTGGTAAGGTTCCAATTCTTGATCAAAATGATTGATAATACTAGCCCTAAGCTGAGTATTATGCAAGTTGATCAACAAAACTTTTAGGCTAGTGAATGGTATGATTCCATCATACATTTACTAATCAATGGTACTTGTCATATAAGACTATATAGGGAGAAAAAGAGGGCACTAAGGTTGAAGGAATCACATTACTTGATCAAAGATGGGATCTTGTACATAAGGAACTTTGAAGGAATCTACCTGAAATGTGTCTCATAAAAAGAAGATACCCAGATCATGAGTACCTTCTATGAAAACCTTGGTAGTGGACATCCATATAGGAGAACCATATCCCACAATATCCTCATAACTAGATACTATTGGCCAACTATTTTCAAATATGTCCAAAACCATGTAAGGGAATGTCATTCATGTCAAATTTTTAGCACAAAACAATCAAAGGCAGTAATGCCTTTACAACTAGTTATGGTTCATAAACCCTTTGCTCAATGGGGATTGGATTTTGTTGCGGTGATCAACCCTAATTCATCTAAGGGTCACAAGTATGTCCTTATTGATATATATTATTGCAAAAGGTGGATTGAAGTGGTAGCCACCAAACAATGCAAAACTAAGGAAGTGATCAATTTCTTAGAAGAGAACATCTATATTAGATTTGAAACACTAGTATCATTGGTGTGTGATAATGGATCTACATTTATATCCATTTAGATGATAGAATGGGCTCATGATAATATAATTTGTCTCAAGTTCTCATCCAACCATTACCCTTAGGGAAATGGAGTGTCTGAGTCTACCAACAAGAACCTAATGAAGGCCATCAATAAGCATGCTCCAGATAGACCTAGAACTTGGGATAATCTTATCAAATATACCTTATGGGTTGATAGGATAATAATCAAGAAAGCCTTGAAGGCTTCACCATTTTTGTTGGTGTATGGCCAAAATCGAATCTTTCTTATCACCCTCAAGTTTCCCACATACCAATTCATGCAAGAATACATAGAGGAAAGCCAAAAGCTTACAAATTCAAGATTGGTAGACATCATTCAGATGAAAGATATAAGGGAAAAATATTTTAATGATTTTAGTAGACATCAAACCATAGTAAAGAGGTGGTTTGACAAAAGATCAAAGATTAAGGTGTTCAGACAAGAGGACCTAGTTCTCCTTTGGGACAAAGTATCTAAGCCTAAGGGCAAGCATGGAAAGTTCACACCTCTATGTATTGGCCCCTATCAGATTGAAAACACACTGGGAGATAATAATTTTAAGCTCAAATACTTACAAGGAACCTAAAATTTGTCCCTTGAATCCCATGGAAAATAATAAGTGGAATCAAAGTGCACACATAGTATGATTATGCCTTAATGTTGATCTCAATGCTACAAGTACAAGGTTTGTTTCAACCATAAAACTATTTTGGATAATGGAAGGGATCAAATGGATTGGATGACCTAGTTGTTTGTCTCAACCAAAGTCTCTAAGTTCTAACATATTGCTATGTTTCCCCAAAAAGTCATCATTTATTGAGGTCAACATATCACCATTTTTTGAATATTAGGACACTTGAGATGTTTTGAAGCTTAACCCTGAAAGCATGGCCTATTTTGGATATTATTTAGAATTTTAAGATCATCCACTCTATCGAAATTGGGTATTGATTTATGGTTTGTTTTAAGCTTACCTAGCATTGCCAATGATTGGTCTTCGTGTCTTTAAGTTTTAGGTTTCATAGAGCCCTTATTGACGTTTCATGTTCTAAAACCCTTAGCATAAACCCCTTGTTCACATTTGAATTCAAATTCGGTTGTAGAATTTGGTGGGAGCATTTGGTGGGAAAAATTTAAATATGTTTTGGACTTAAGCCTAATTTTTATGTTAAAGCTTGGTCATGTTTTTTCAACATGACCAAACCTTAGCTTAAAAATTATGCTTGGTCCACTTTTTTTCCCCTTTAATCCTTTTTATATGTTCTTAATTGAGTCTAATTTTATGCTAGCTTGGTCTCTTTGTTAACATCTTAGCCTAAATTTTTAATATTAAGACCCCATTGTATTTATTAACATGAGTAGGACCTTAGTATAAACACTTTAGCTGAAGTTCACATTTGGTCTTGAGTCTAACTTAATTTCTTTTCTTCTTGTAGAATCTAATGGCTCTCACTTCATCTTGGGGCTTGATCCAATGGAGTAAGAAAGGCTCGAGTCTTAACATTAAAAAACATGCAACTCAAAAGATCTAATGATTTGTGCTTCCTCACAACCTTTTAATCAGATGATGTGAATAAATCCTAAAAAACCTAAGCACTTATTCCTTTAGAACAATCACATTTGGGCACTCAGATCATGATCAACAGTTCTAAATTCATCATGGGCTGAAGATCAAATAGAGTAAAAATATCATTGAAAAGTTAAAAGCCTAGGAACTTCATAAAGTTACCACACAACACTCCCACATTCAAATATTAAAATCAAAGGGGCCTGTAGGACAAAAGAGACCAATCATGAGTAAGCTCTTGGATCATGATTGGATGGCTCTCACTTCATCATGATTTTTAATCCAATAGAGCGAATTGAGACTAAGATCTTGGGAGGCCCCATGGAGGTGCCAAGTGGCAATCTCACATTGGGACACAAGAAGTTGATGAACTCAAAATTAATGTTTATGAGGCCATCATTTGATTCCTATGAGGACATATTTGACATCCACATGACCATTAACTTTAAGCCCATCAAAATTAATAACTTCACGAGCCAAAATTTGATGTCCATAAGATTGTCAAATTTAAGATAATGAATTATTTTGTTCAAGACTAAGATAGACTCCAAAATGTTGCTAAAAGGCCTATAAATTACTATGCAGATGATGGGAAACCTTTGAAGGATGTTTAAATGATTGAAATATTTGAACTATAAATGTTTAAATAATTTCAAAGTTTAAATATATGCAAAATGAACTTAGTTTAAGTCTATATCTTAAGGTCCCCATTGCATTTGTTTGAATGACGTGAACCTTAGGCTAGAGACTCATACTAAATATTATTTTAAAAGGGTCTTCACAACATGAAACTTGGCCCAAATGATTTTAACTGCAGGTTTTTATTGTGTTTATTAATACAATAAAGCCTTATGTAAAAATTCAACATTTGATCCTTAGGCCATTTTGACCCACCCTTTGGGCATATTCAAGAGTTTAACATAAGTATTTTATCCCAAAGTATGCATTGTGTTTATTAAACATAACATAAAATTTGACCTAAAATATTTAGCCATGGTCCCTTTTGTATGAATCTTGAAATACTTAAGCATAAACACTTTAGCCTAAGGTTTATTTTCTATTTGTTAAACATGAAATAAACCTTAGCCTAAGATTTTAAACCTAAGTCCCTACCTTAATAATGTGATGATTAAAATTCATGCATATTATATATCCTACAGCTTATGCTTTATCATAAAAGGATGATCTAACAGTGTGAAGGCACCAATGACTTTTCAACGAAGCTCTAAGAGCCCATGGCATATGGCAAATACACATTCAATACATGACTGACAAAGGTGCTAGAGCTCAGAAGGCCCATGGAGGTGCCAAGTGGCACAACCATGGAACTTAGTATGAGGAGAACCAATAAACAAGCAAGAACCTAGATCACAATCAATGGCTTAGGCTAATCTAGGATTTTGATCCAATAGTGCAAAGAAAAAAGGCATTTTTACATGCTAATGGCTAGTGCTTCAAAAATAATTTATGAAAAATGTCATAAAAGGTTCTATATTGATGCCACATAAGCACCATGGAAGCAAAAAGAGATCTTGTATAGCTAAGAATGCAAACATTTAAAGGAAAAGGTCTAAATCAAATATAAATCATGTATGAGCTTAACTCCAAATAAACTACCACTATTAAAGCTTTGAAACCCTAAACGTACATTAAAATACCCTAAGTAAACTAGGATTAATTGCAGTGATTTCAAAAGAAACTTAATTATGATTTGAGCATGAAAGAGCTAACTAGAGATCAATTATAATCTAGTTGTGAACCAATTTTCAAGCATAGAATCCATGGTAACTCAAAGATAGTAATTAAGAGATGAGATAGAGTTATACCTATCCATAGATAGTGAAGGAAAGGTTTTCAAGGATATTGAGCTGGATGTCGTATCCCTAAAAAATGGCAACAAGAATTGGTCTGAGCTCTTTTAGACCATAGAGGAGATGAAGCCCATCACCAAGGATGAGTAAAGAATTATTGTTGTCAATATAAAGTATTATGACTTGTTTTTAGTTCAAATGATCGATCTTCATCATGTTACTACCAAACTAGAGGTACTTCATTACATTAACATCCTTGCTCCAATTTTTATTGATTTTAAAATTGATAATGATTGGATTATCCATGAGGGAATCTCTAGGAGAGTAGCCTACATTTCCCCACTATCCTTTGAGAAATATTAAAATCTCCCAAAACCCCATGTGGACCTTCCCACAATCAAAGGATGGACTAGTGAGAATGACCTGGATACCATCCTCAAACCATGGTTGTTCCAAAGGAACCATGTATTTTGGGACTTTGAGGGAAATATCCTAATTATCTAGTTTAGGGAAGGGATTAGGGTAATCATGACCCTATTAAATAAAACATCTGGATCCCCTATAACCACATATGTTAATAAGAGCTGGGTGTCATACATCTACTTTATGGTAGAGAAGAAGCTCACTTCTCCAATTAGGGATATGATTAGTGTCTTCCTAGGGAAATAATTCACTACCATCAAGAAGAAGACAAGCAAGAAGTTCTTCATGGTGTCCTATTATTTGTATGACCTACTAGCCTCTCCCAAAATCCCCAACATCAAGAACTGGTCTCCTAATAGTAGAGCCACCATCCCCCACCACTACTCAAAGTTGCACATCTTCAAATATAGACATCACATGCAATTCATATATGACTATGTCTATCCTATGTTGGTAGATTCCATCATATGGATTCACATGCCTAGTATTCCCCCTTTGATTAAGAAATATGTGGAGTTGATGGGAGACATCTGGTTTTACCTAGATTTCACTATTATCATAATTGAGGGAATTCTGACCCATCCATACAAGTTGCCTATCTACATTCCTCCAAAATTGGTAGAGAAAGAAATTGCATCTCAACTCCTTCATGGTTTTTGATGGAATTTGTAAAGAGAAAAGGAAATGCTTCCTCTATCCCTTTTTTTTATAATTAGAAGAATAGTTCTACAAGATTTGAATCAAGTGGACACCATGTCTAGGCATAAGGACTCATTTATGTTCCAACTAGAATATCTTAGGTATTGGGACCCTAATAATGTGGTGAGAAACCACTTGAAGAGAAAGGAGTTTCCCAATCAAATCTATGAGCACCAACTAGGTCCTCATGACACTCTATACATAAAATCCATTAATTTTGAGGAATTATTGGCTAGAGTTAAGAATACCAACCTAAATCTCATGCATATTTTAACTAGTGATGAAAATTAAGGGAACATATGGTAGATGCATCCCATTTAGTACCATTTGTTACTTGGACCTTCCAAGCCACCCCAGAAGCAGCCCTAGATGGAAACACCATAGCCCCAAGCATAAATTATATAGGGCACTGGTAAGGACTTAGAAGAGTGAACAGGTGAGGGACCTTCATCTTCAACCCCTCCTAACAGACCACCACCCCCAATTGAGCACTTGGATATGATTTACCTTAAGCTTGATGAAATATTAGAAGATTCCCTCAAGGTCTTTATTGAGGCATACAAATCTGAGGAAGAAGAAACATAGGTTAAAGAGGCTCAAGTTCAAGTAGAGGAAGTTAAGGGACAAAAAGGGAAGGAATTATCCCTTGACATAGTCTAAGTGACTCATCCAAAAAAGAGAAATGTGGAGTTGGCATTGGTCCCTATTGGATCAAGGAACAGGCCAAAGTTGACCCTCACTCATCCCAAAAGTGAGATCAACTTATTTAGTGAGGATTTCTCCATTCATAGACCAATCAACCCTGATTGGTTCATATATGGAAAGCTTTAGAAGATCCCTTCCCACTCCCACTCTTGGACCTTGACCCAATCCATCAATGTTGATGTTCATGAAGAAATCAAGCCATAGATAAGGGATTTAACGAAAAAATAAGAAGAGAGAAGAATAATAAATATTGTAGGGTCAGATGACAATAAAATGGATGCTCTAAGATCATCAAGTATCACAAGGATAGAGGTCCCATAATTTCCAAAATTCATAGATTCATCCACCACTATGTAGTTCAATCCAAAGATAGCTAGATTAGAAAGGGTATCTACAAGGAAAGCCATGGTGGGAATTGAGAAGTTCACTTTCCATAAGGTTGAATCCTTTATAGGCTTAACCCCAATTGGATGACAAAAACTTGGTGAGTTTATTATCCATAAGGAAGATATTGAGAGCCTATCAAAGGCTCACTCAGCCCAAGTCAGAGTTGGCATCAGGGGCATGAAATAGAGGATTCAAAATTTGGAAAAAGAAAAGGAAAACTTAGAGATACAGGCCATTTTATCAGTTCTTGATGCCACAATAAATATGTTTGAAGCATCATTCTTTGATATGTTTTATTTTTTGAAATCAATAAGGTTGAGGAAAGTGAATTAAGATAATAAGGTGAGGTGGATAAAGGATTGATAACATAGTTGTGGGAGGCAGAGACCAAGATTAGTGATCTCATTAGCATTTTGATTAGGGATAAAATCCCTAAATTCAAAACCATTAGCTTGGCCCACCTAAATGTTATATGGGGGATAGTGTTAGACAAGATCTTAAGCCTAAGTTTATAAACAAAGAATTTGGATAGACTCCTACTAATGATAAGGAATTGATTACTAGAATTGAACAACTCCTAGGCACTATGCTAACTAATCCTACCAAGACTATAGGCCTGGGGATTATTGATGATGTAGATTATAAGCATAGAGTTACCTCGGTATTGACAATGGTAGGATTTTGGGCATGATCTTCATAGTCAAAGAAAAGATTGCAAAAGCCCAAAGTATCAAATAAGTTATGGCTAGAGATGATAGGGACCTTAATGACTTAGCTGATCAGGAAGAGGCCTACCTCCTGAAACTAGTTGTGGATCTAGAGATTATCAAAGAACAACATCAAAGAGCTATGGAACATCTACAAGAACAATAAGGAGATCCTTTGGCAATGGGCCTACCTGCTTAGTTAATATTCCTTTTTTGTAAAACATTGTAATATTTAAAATAGTGAATATTCTTTTGTACAGCATATGCTAGTCTATTAGCATATTGCCTTTAGGTTAGTCTAGTTTTGAAAATCAAATGTATTCTAGAACTTTTTGAAGAAGGAAAGTTGTCCTTATTTTTTATACATTTTATATCTTGTAAACTAACTGGTATACTACCTGGTCTTTCTATAAAAGGCAATATTAACATTTGTAAAGGAGGACAATTTTGAGCCAAATTTGTATACTTGGAGTAATTAATACAATCAAAGAATTATGTAAATATTGCCCATATTTGATGTGTAAATTGTTAACATAGTTTTTCTCTCAATTTCTAGTTTTGTGTCTTAAATTTGAATAGTTTCTTTGAATTCTTGGTTGCATCTTTAATCATAGGGTTTCTAATTTGTGCATATGCTAGATTAGTTGAAGGATCTTGAATTTGCTTCACTTTGTTTTTCTTTGTATTCAAATGTGCAAATGTTATTTTATTATATTATTAAATCTTTAAAGTAAATGTGGTTCTTACTTGTGATTCTTTACATCATCCCTCAAAGTTTGTCTAGTGTATAGTGAAATCTACGCTTAGGATATTTTGAACTATATATTAGTTTGAATTAATACTCACTTGAAATTAAAGCTTTGTCATAATGTTTGATGCTAAGATAAGCAATCACTAGTTTTCTTTATCCTCCACTTTTCTCATTTGCTCTTTTTTAACTAGATCACTATAGCTTAAATTTCATTATAAATATCCATCTAGATTACCCTGTGGTTTAAGTTTTGATCATAATTCACTAAGCATTAGCATAGATACTAGAATTTCATAGATAATTGGACCATGATGTCTCCCAACCATCAATTAACATAAATTTGTGGGAACATTTAAACATTGCTTTGTTGTAATTTCACCATAGGTAACATTAAGTTGCCACAATCTGGTATTCATGCTCTAAATTCCTAGAATTCTAAAATGAGAAGTGTTCTAGAACACTAAGGACATCTGTGGTATACATAGAGGCATCAATAATAACTTTTATATGTAAGAAGGAATTAAACATCAAAATATTATCCCTTATACTCTATAGCAAAATGGTGTAGCTGAATGGATGAACTACACTATAATGGAGTGTGAAAGAAGCATATTGAGTGAATCTAAGATGGATGATGGATTTTAGATAAATGTTGTTAATACTATTGTTTATCTTATTAATATGTCACTTATGGCTATATTGGATGGAAGGACTCCATAAGAAGTTAGGTATGGTAAGTCAAGTGATTATTCTAATTTACTTATATTTGGTTGTGAAGCATTTTCTCATGTCCCTAAAGAAAAGAGGTCCAAGCTTTATTTGAAAACAAGGAAATGTATTTTTCTTGGCTATAGAGATATAATTTAGGGGTATATCTTTTGGGATACTACTAACCACAAGGTAATATTTAGGCAAGGTGTTGTGTTTAATGAAAAATCTATTCAAAGGAAGGAGGTACAAAAAATACCTAAAATTATACTTGTTGAGGTAGTTAAAGAAGAAGAATGTTGAAGATTATGATTAGCATGTAGAGCACCAAGAATAACAGCCACAACTTATAATATCCACATGTACCAAAAAGGTTCCATAAAGGTACACTCCTATTTTTTAATCCTCTTTTGCTTTGTTAATTGATGAGGGTGAACTTGGTTCACTTCAAGAAGTCAAAGAATCTGAGAATGCAAAAAAATGGAAGAAATCCATGGATGAGGAAATGAGATCTCTTCATAAGAATGAAACATAGGATCTTATAGATCTCCCACCTAGAATAAATACAGTTGGTAACAAGTGGGTGTATAAACTGAAGAGGAATAGTGATGGATTATTGGAGAGGTATAAATATTGGTTGGTAGAAAAAGCCTATGTGTAGAAGTTAGGTATAGACTTCAATGAAATATTATCTCTAGTTGTGAAGTTAACTATTATTATAGTTTTACTTATTCTTGTAGTATCTCATAATCTAGAATTGGATAAGCTTGATGTCAAAATAGCATTCCTACATGGTAATCTTGAGGAAGAGATTTATATGGATTAACCCGAGGGCTATGAATAAAGAGGCAAAGATAACTTGGTTTGAAGATTAAACAATTATTATATAGGTTGAAATATGCATCATGGATGTGGTAGAAAAATTTTGATACCTTCATGAAGATCCAAGGTTTTAGTATAATTGAAATTGATCATTGTACATACAATAAGGGGTTTAATGATGGAAGCTCTATTATCTTATTTCTATATATTGATGATATGTTGGTTGCAAGCCCTAACTTGAAGAAAATCAATGATTTAAAGTCTCAATTTTATAGGACATTTGAGATGAAGGATTTAGGAGAAACAAACCAAATTTTAGGGATGAAGCTACACAGGGACAAAAAAGAAAGGAATATTTGGTTATCTCAAAGTAAATATGTAGAAAATATTCTATAGTGGTTCAATATATAGAATACAATACTAGTTAGTACCCCACATCTTACACACTTCAAGTTATCTTTTGATAAGTGTCCTAGAATAGAGGAGGAGAATACATACATTTCATATGTATCATATTCATTAGTAGTGGAAAGCCTCATGTATCCCATGGTGTGCACTAGACTAG
Source organism: Torreya grandis (assembly GCA_037957365.1). Lineage (NCBI taxonomy): Eukaryota > Viridiplantae > Streptophyta > Pinopsida > Cupressales > Taxaceae > Torreya > Torreya grandis. The sequence continues at coordinate 577,060 of JARHVA010005483.1, forward strand.
ATATTTCCCAAGCAATGAGAATTATGAGTCGGTTCATGGTGAATATTGGAAAGGTGCATTAGTATACGATGAAACTGATATTCATATATTTGAGAGACACTTTATATGTTTTAATCTGTTATGGAGGAGTAGATTTAAAAATCATAGGTTTTACATATTCATATTTTGGTGGTGATAGAGACGGATGAAAGCCTACTATAAGATACTTTTACTCTTATTGTTGGAACTGTGAGTTGGGATTATAATTTAAAACTAGTGGTGGCTTTATCAACCAATAAAGCAAAATATGTGGATGTAAATAAATGTTGTAAATAATTAATATGGTTAAAGCACCTATTTGGTGACTTCATGGAAATGTAGGGAAAGACTACTTTGCATTATGACAGTCAAAATGCAATTCATTTGATGAAGAATGTAGAATTTCATGAATGTAAAAAACATATTGACATAAATTACCACTTTATTAGGAGGATGGTTGAGGATGGTAGAATAGTGTTGAATAAAATTGACACCAAATAGTATACTACAGACATATTGAAAAATTTGGTTAGGGTAGAGGATTTTAATTGGTGCAAAACTTATTTTAGCTTGTTTAAGTTGTGATTAAAGTAACATTAGGCAATGAAGTTATCTAGATGGTAGAATACATATGTGTATTAATTCATGTATATTGACTTCAAGTGGGATAATTTTAGGAAGTGAAGTCACTATTCATAGTGATGAGGTGGCAGTCACTATTCATGTTGATGAGGTGGTAGTCATGATTCATGATGATCAGGTGGTAGACATTATTCATGTTGATAATGTGGTAGGGTCACATTCATGTTGGTGAGGTGGTGGTCACTATTCATGTTGGTGAGGTGGTAGTTACTATTCATTGTGGTGAGGTGGTTGTTACTATTCATGTTGAGGTGTCATGTGGGGTGCATTATTCTACTAAGGCACATGGGTTTACCTTAGTAGATTGACATGGATAGGTGTGGGCCACATTTCTATGAGGGATCCATGATTGATGAGTTTGTCTAAATTCATAAATATGATTGAGAATATTTTGACTATTGTGCATAGGTGGAAGACAAAGACCATTGTTCCTGATTATCCACTCATGTGGAGTGGGATGCCATATCTTGTTGGCATATGGAGGTGGTGACTTTGTCTAAATTATATACTCTACCCTTTGACCCTTTGCACATGTAGAGACAAATATACACTATTAATAACTATGAATCCATTAGTATGGCACATTTTTTGTTCCTCATTGTAGTTATTCTCTCGTGTGTTTATATTAAAAACATGATATTCACATTACCCTGATATGTATTTTGATCCTTTTCTGATAGGTAACTAAGTTGATAATGACCTACATGATGATATGGAGGGGACACTTACCCTTCCTTATAGCTACTTATCCTTAGACTCATTGGAAAAAAGATAACCTTGGGAATAATAAACTTTGTGGAAGATGTTTTTCAATACTTCCTTACTCTTCACCTTATCCTTTTCATTATGTTTCTCATATTCTTTCCCTTTCATTAATTCTTCCATTTGATACGTTCTTTATATTTGTAAGCAAGCTTGGACAAGTTAGAATTTGTATGCTTTATATTTGTAAGCATTGTAAAGGAGTTTTGTAGAAGAGGAGTTGTTGAAATTAATAGAATGTCTGGAAACTACCATTGCACTATGTTTTTTCCTTACACATTGAAAGGTTTCCACGTAACTTCATTGTGTAATGTGTTATTATTTTTTCATTGTTTTGTAGCTTTTTAATTCTACAGTTACTATTTTACATGTATTAGATAATTTTTATATCATTCACATGTATAATAATAAATTTAGGTGTCTAAAAATGCCCCTAATTTAGTCTAGTATTTAAAATTCTATAGTAAAATGATAAAATAAATAAATTTTTTAATAGCATATAATCACACTTGATGTTACTACGTATGTCCCAAATATATAGCTTTCTCTATGCAAGGCCTACAAGCAAACATGTATAAATCAATTTTCATTCATGATATAAGATTTAAAATAATCTAGATCATTTAATTATTTGAAATTGAAAAATTCAAGGAATGAATATACATATGGGTATGTGAACCAATTTTTCTTATGTTGAACTCATTTGTAGAATGCCATGGTTTTATCATGCCCCAAGGAGATTCCACTACTAAAAACATGTATTGATTAGTTTTAACATCTCATCCACATCAAAGATGAATAAGTCTTATAAGTTCAATAATACAAAATCTTGAGTTTACCACTTAAAATATCATCATAACTCTTTTGGTGGAACCCCGCATAAATTATTATGTAAAAGGTGGAACCCTGAAATAATTTCATATGTAAATTTAAAATTTGAATCAACCTTTGTATATAGATTTTAGATTTAAATTTATTACATAATACCATTAATCCTTATCATATAAATATAAATTATTTACATTAACAATATTCATGTCCCTCATATAGTCCATTGTCCCTCAAAATGATATATAATTCCATAGCTTGTATGTCAAACTACCCAAATCTGATCAATTTGATAAATCTACTCAAAAAGTGGAAAAGGTGAAACCCTAAAATAATTTTTTAGTTAAATTAAAAATATGAATCAACCACTACATAAATATTTTAGTTTTATATTACTTATTATAGATCCTCAAATTTATATCTATACATTAAACTAGTCTTGTACACTTGGAAAATATTAGTCATGGCTCTAATCTAGAGTTTTTGACTTGCCTTATAGCCAAAAGGTTCACATTCTCCATATCATTGTCCTTAAATACTTATGTTATAGTCTAACCCTAATATTATGATTACCAAATCACCTATAGCCCATAATATGCTAAAAACATAATATATATCCTTCACTATTAGTTACAAAACTTTAATGGCTTTATATCTTCTTAGACACTTGTGTTTAGACTTGGACACTAGTGTCACTACTCCAATGCATGTGTATGTACCTTCCAAACACTCAAATTTACAAATCTCTTGATATGTATGGGTTAGGATATTTATTTCCTTTATCCCAAAACATTTCAAAATGTGTGGTATAAATACAAGTTTAAACCCACTCATTATTCTTCTATCAAACACCTCTTAATATTATACTACACCACTGAAAATCAATTGCACAACTAAGTTATTTTTCCCTATTCTTTCTTATTCCAAATTAGTCATAAGAGCAGTCTTATTGTAGGTTTAAATCATAAAAAATAAATCCCATAAACATTATTTATCAATTTATAAGCTATATCACTACATGTACTTGCATATATCATATTACATAATTGTTAACACACAATCCCACATAAGGGGGAGAACTACATCATTTTAAGGCCCTCTTAAGTGTATATGTCTATATAGGTAGTGATAAATAATAGAGCTTGGGTATTTTAGGATATAATTACTTCACTTGATCCCACTAACCCCTATTTTTCATGGTGGCATTCCTTAATTGGAGGATCTAAGGTTTTGAGCTACTCATCAATATCCAAAACATGTGTGCACAATCCAAATAGATAATCTGCAAGGTGACAGTGACATATAATAAGTATAAGTGGCATTTTTAAAAAAGAGTATATATTGTGATCTAAAAAAAAACATTGAAATCAAGATAGTAGCATCGATGTTAGTTTCCATAGGGTGACACAAGTGTCCAGGCTGACAAAAAGCAAAAATATAGAATCTGATGACAGCATCCAAATCTAACAGTTCACTTGTGCATCTACACTACTCAAATATTCTTACACATAATTGTTTAAGCTAATTAAAATTTCTCCTTTATAATTTTATTATCAAAATATTAAATTTTATACTTTCTATATTTTTCATATGCTTAGATTTAGTAAATCTCATCAGAATATCAGTAGAATCTAAATTCAATAATTGGTATATTTTTTAGAGTATCTTGCTCCTTAGTTGATTAGGATACTCTCTTATGTATTAATCATTATTTCCAAAATGGGTTTAAATTTTTGTGAACTTGACCTCTAACTATTTATCATGCAAATATTAGCTTACTTTAGGGATTTTAGCCTTCTAGAGTTTCTGGTTTTAGTAACTTACAAATTTGAATTTTTTTATTAAGTTTGGCTTCTTTGTTTGCATTTATAAAATATAGAAAATGTTAAGATAGATCATTTTGATACTGGATATAAATCATCTAAATACAAATCAATATTTAATTTATGCATTTTTTTATGTTACAAGGGATTATATCAATAAGCATGCCAAGGCTAGTGCATCCACACCCAATAATGGTGAACCATTAGATCAAATAATTATTGCTATATCCTCTATAGGAACAATTAATAATTAAACTCAATTTTGGTTTAAATGCCTAAATCAACACAAGTGGTGTTTTCATCCCCTTTGGTGACTCCTCAAATCTCAAATCTAAATTCCAATGGGTCTATTTTGTAAGCTCTTCTCAAATTTATTCAAGTTTTAGAAGTTGAGGTTACCAACATTTTAAAAATGCTTTGAAATCAACTCATATTATTGATTAATAGGATGTATTACATAATCCTCTTGCACCCAAGGCATTTTTTCACCCTTTTCCAATTGATTTTTTAACACCCAACTTCAAACTTTATGATGGCAAGGGTGATCCTGAGTAGCATCTTCAATTTTTCTATGCAACATACTTGATTATGCTTCCAATGATAAAATTTTGACCAAATTATTTCCAAGAATTGTAAAGGACAATGCTTTGAGATAGTTTTATGATATACCAATAAAATTAATAAGAGAATTCAAGCCTCTATTGGATTAGTTTTTATCACATATTTCAATCAACATTATTTAAAATATGTCATATGCACAAATTACAAAGATCAAACAATGAAAAATGAACCTATCAATGAATGTTTTTGAGGTCTAAGACATTGTTGGCCAAAATGGCATAGTCAATGGCAAATAAATAACTTTAATATATCTTTAAGAAAATTTTACTTGGCCCATTACATGATTCTATTATCTTCAATAACTTTAAATATTTTGATGACTTATGTTATATTGTTTGAGATCCAGAAATGAAACTTATTGCATTGAACAAGCTTAAGTATGTAGCAAACACACCAACTACATCCACTACCAAGTTTCATATCAAACCAAGCTATAAGGTAAAACCTATTGAGGCTAAAATGTAAGTAACCATAATGGTTAATATAACTTCATAACAACCTAATCAACTCATCTTATTAAATGAACCTAAGAGATAAGTTACATGATTACCTAAGTCTCCAGTTTTGCTCCTTCTAAATTTAGTGGAGTGTCATCTCATATCTCTCCCTCCTATGGTGGTTGATAGGAGTTAACTTCTACCAAAAATATATGATCCAAATGGTTATTTTTACTACCACCAAGTTGTTAGACATTCTACAATTAGATGTTTCAAATTGCATCACAAGATACAAAATCTTATTGATAGCAACCAAGGGGAAAAGAAAATTCATTATTATTATGAGGAGGGAAAAGGTGAATATTAAATTAAAATTAATTTTGATTACTTTAGGGATTAGAGGAATAAGGTAATTATGAAATGTTATATGAGGATAAATTAATTCATAATCATTAAATCAATTTCAAACACTTTTCAATCTTGAGCAACCATTGTTTAACTTTCATCATAGAAGATGAAAACCCTCCCGTGTAAGGACATGAGGAAAAAACCCTAATACCTAGAATGTGATTTCATTTGGGAATCACATCGGTACTTATAAAATCATAAGAATTCAATTCCATATATTTATATCTAACCGTACATCCTAGGGTTTGAATAAAAATAGTGTATATCTATATGGATCCATACAGTGGCCATATTGGGTTTCTCCCAACCATATAGCTGTAGTGCATCAGGTCATAACTCTAGTATCTATTTTTACATGTTTAAGGTAGTATTTAATATTTAGTGACATTCAAATTTTAAAAAATGTAGCACTGAGGGTGCTTTTAGTAACTAGCTTATCTTTTATAATGGGTAGTTGTGCCATTATACCTAATCGTTAGGTCTTACTAACTATTGTATAGGTAGAATCAATATTCCAAGGATACATTGAAAAAAAATTCCCTTTGAATATTTGAAAAAAAAAATCAAGGGTTTTAAATACTTTGAAGGATAAATTTAATTATTCTATAGCATATTAAAATTATATTTAGTTGAACAAAATTTAGAACATTTGTGAAATTCAATATCTTGGACTGCATATAGTGTCTTGTGTATTGATTTAATCATATGGTTTCTTTAAATAAAAATTATGATTTATTAATAAAATAGATATTTTAATGATATCATAACCAACTCACCTTTAAGGATTCTCTAAAGGATTCAAGATCACAACTTAATAATCATCAAAATCAAAAGATGTTCAATAATCAATTACAAGATCATTCTAAAGAAACACCAGAAGTGAAAATTGTATATCATGCACGTCCTCCTCCACCACATTATGGGCACCCATTAGATGGGATTATTGTTATACTTACATGTGAGATACCTCATATGGTTTAGAGTCCTTCCATTTCATTTGATGATAGCAAGATTATGAATGATAATTTAGATCTTCAATCATTATTTATCATAATACATATTGATCATTAGCCTATAAATAATGTTATAGTAGATAATGGTTCTAGTGATAATTTATGTACCATGACATTACTCATACATTTTGGATACACATAAGATGATTTATTCCCTTTTACCAATACATTAAAATCTTTCAATGGGAAGACACAAAAAGTTTTTGGTGAGATTGGTTTACACCTTTATAAGTTGGTCCACCACATGTTACCACAACATTTTAAATTATACCACATACAAGAGTATTGATATGTTATTGGGATGACCTTGGATTCACAAGCTTCATTTGATATCTTCCACCCCTCTATATCTATATGGTGGCCATACCCAATGTCAATCTAAGTAGTTGGGGTCATATATAGAGATGGGCAGATATGGGTGAATCATATTGTATTATCATATTTATCTACCCTAGTCCCCATATATGATTTTATATGAGGGAGGTCCCTAATTTGTAACAAATCTCACCAGTTGGTCATCAAATCTCTAGTCACCAGCTAGTCACCTAGATAGATAAGGGTTGGTCACCAAAATAGATATATAAGATAGGGGTCACCAGAATAAATCTTCGGTCACCAGTACAAACCCCAATATTTAATTTAGATAAAATATCAAAAATTATCCATAAATATAATAAATAAAAATCTATATTTATCCTAGAGGGATAAAATCTAGGTGCCAAACCATTTGAATCTAAGTGAGATAGTGAGAGGGCAAGGTGACAGCCCAAGATGGGAAGTGAGAAGCATGACCGAGTTTTATGAAGGTCTATTTAATAAACTAGTTGATAAAGGTTTCCTAACACTTTTGAAATGCATTTCCACGAGCAATTGTAAGTCATTCTAATGACAAGTGTGAGGATAAGTCTATAAAGGCTAGTGAATAGCCATAAACATTGTCAAAATATATTGGATTAGTCAAAAAATAGTAGATAGTCAATGGATTCATTTGAATAATAATGAATTGTTAATCATATATTATTATTCCTATCAAGTTTAAATTCATAATGGAAAGGAGGGATTACTACACATTATTCCTCTATATGTTACATTATAATTCATGAGATAGAGTACCAACCTTTGTCTGATTTCATGAGATTTGTTCTCATTATAAAGGACTATATCTCAAAATGAATTTGCATGGTTATATTAAATATATTCATGCCAATAGGGTAGTTATAGTTTTAGGGATTTAATATAATGTCCATTGTAATAGGAAAAAAATCCATGATAACTAATTATACAATCTATTAAGGTTAATTATGAGTGAAAGGGTATGCAAAATGTAATCCCATTTCCTAGGCAACCAATAATTGAGAGATAATTGCATCAGAGATATAAAGTGGATTATACAAGGTCCTCATTTACACCTCTATAGCCTAGCCAGTTATTGATAATAGAGCACCATGTTTTAGAGAGGGTAAAAAAACCCAAAACCACACTAAGAAAATCACATAGCATTAAATAATGGGTTCCATGAACCACTTCATCTTCTACTATTATTTCACAACCATAGAGTCTTATGAGGCATAGACAAAGTATTAAAAATTCTCTAGATCTAGATTTGGCACATATACATGATCCTTAGTAGCACGGTCAATTTATTATATCGTATTTAGAGTATAGAGCACCATATGATCATCCCCTATATGGGATCAACTATCACTCTTTTTACAAGCATTATAAAAAATAAAAATTCAAAACAAATCAAATATTCAAGAAAATACAAAAACATTCAAATAACTCAAAAAAACAAAAATATTTAGCATTTCACATGTTTACTAGATTTTTCATATGTTGTTTAATTTATGCTATTAGTTAGCATATCATTTATATACACATGTTCATGGGTAATTGAGTGTGATATAGTCATATATTATATCCATGATAAATAACATTGTAAATTTTGGACCTTTTCTCTTCTTGTGTGACACAACACTCATTTTTTTCCTTTAACCTAGTAATTTCATCCTTAGCATTACTAGACTAAAGGTGGGTCAAATGTAGATACTCAAATTTGGATTTATATGTTAAATTAGTCTTGTAATATTGGAAAATATCATCCATGGCTCTACTCTTTAGTTATTGACTTGACTTGTAGCCGAAGTGTTTGCATTCACAATCTCATTGTGCCTAAATGTTTATCTTATAGTTTAACCCTAATATTCTAATTACCTAGATCACTTGTAGCCCACATTATGTTTAAAACCTAATACATATCCTTCATTATCACTTACATAATGTCAACAACTTTTTATCTTCCTAAACACTTGTGTCCAAACATGGACACTATTGTGAATGCTAGTGTCCCTGCTCTAATGAATGTGTATGTACCTTACAAACACTCAAATTTTCAAATATTTTGATATGTATGATTCTTTTTTTTTTTCATTTAATCATTATATGAGAAAATTTTCAAAATGAGTGGTATAAATACAAGTTTAAACTCACTCATTATTCATCTATCAAGAACCTCTTGATCTTATACTACACCATTAAAAATAAATTACACAACTAAGTTATTATTCCATCCAAATCAATCATAGGAGTAGTCTTATTGTAGGACTGAAGCATCAAAATAATATCCCATGAGTAGTATTTATCAAGTTATAATCTAGATCACTATATGTACCTACATATATCATGTTACATAATTATTCACACATGATCCCACATAAGGGGGAGAACTACATCAGTTCAAGGGCCTCTTCAGAGTATATAGCTATGTAGGTATTATTCACTAACAAAGGGGTCTTTGAGGTTAGTTTAACTTCACTTGAGCCCATTAACCAATGTTTTCCAAGGTGGCATGCCTTAATTTGAGGATCTAGGGTTTTTAGCTACATGCTAATATAAAGGGGTCTTTGAGGTCAGTTTAACTTCACTTGAGCCCATTAACCAATGTTTTCCAAGATAGTCTGCCTTAATTAGAGGATCTAGGGTTTTTATCTACATGCTAATATCTAAAACTTGTGTGCATAATCTAGATAAATAATATGCAAGCTAATAGTAACATTTAATAGGTACAAGCATAATTTCTAGAAAAGAATTCTTATTATGGTCTAGATAGAATAATTTAAATTAGGATAGTAACATTGATGATATTGTTCATAGGGTGATGAAAAATTCTAATCTAACAAAAAACAAATATCCAAAATTTGGTGATGATCCAGATCTTTAGATAGTCCACTTCTGCACTTGCACTACTTAGATCTTCATGCACATCATTATATGATCAAACTATAATTTTTCCTTTATATTGTTATTATCATAATATTGAATGTTGTACTCTATATATTTAGCATATGCTTAGATTTAATATATCTCATCAGAATATTAGTAGAATCTAAATTCATTAATTAACCTACTTTTTAGAGTAGCTTAGTCCTTAGTTGATTAGGATACTCTCTTCTATACTAATCTTTATTTATAAAAAGGGTTATAAAATGTATGTAATACCATAAATCCTTATAATATAGTATAAATTGTTTACATGAACAAAATTCATGTCCCTCATTTAATCCATTATCTCTTAAGTTAACATATCAATCCATAACTTATATGTCAATCTTCTGAAATATGATCAATCTAATAAACTTGCTCAATTTGATCCATGTAACCTGATAAATCTTCTCAATTTGATCCATGTAATTTGTCTCATCATGTCATATAATATGTCAATTATTTATCATAAAGATATAAAATTCTCCACATATGTCTTAATATGTTAATTTATTCTAGTGTAAGTCACATATTATGATCAAAAATATAAATCATCTTTATGTCAAGGTCTGAATCTCTATGACAAGCCCATTAATATGGCCCCATTTTGAGGTGAGGGAAGAAGCTTGTGAATCACTCATCTCAAAAGAAGAGAGTTATACACATTATTTATTTATTTTTTAAATTGTAAAGCATGTGTGATAACATGATAATATTATGTCAGTATATAAATATTTGATCACTCACGCATATATGAAACATGAAATATAATGTAATGGGCATACATATTGGAGATAATCTCATGAAGGATAAACAAACATAGTGGATTTTTTCTCTAAATCAAATCTAGCACATGTATATAAGATGATAAATGCACACACATAGATCCACAAGACATACTTTTCACTTGGTAAAACCCTTTCTAGTAAAAAAATGTAGCATAGTACCCTACTTGAATTATAACATAAATTGAACTTATTCTAGTGTTATGATCAAGTCACAAGGTTATATAACCTTCATAAAGTACTTAATTATATATTTGATTGCACACACTTGACTGTATATATTTAATAGTCAACAACCTTTGCTACACATCCTATATAATTAGACATATTAACTTCCTAATAATAATTGTGTATTATAGCAAATATTTAATTTAAAACATGTGCAATGAAAATAATTTACATGCACTAACTATTGTACTGAGTGAATATGTAATTCTCCATATTAGGTCCATGTTAGATAACCACTATCATGTTTTGAAAACCTCTTTATTCTAAAAAATATAGTTATATAAGTGTTCAAAAAGTTTTCAAATAACCTTTCATTACTTTGCATGTTCCATGACTCCTTGCAAAACCTTACTACAACTCAGCCATTGAGCACCACTCTACAATATTCCAAAGTGTGACTAAAGAAGTTTAGAGTGATATACATATATTTTATATCATCCTCATATGTTATCAACCTTGCGTAATTTCCAAATATAATCTCCACATAAGACTGTGTAACCATTTTAGCTTATGCAATCAATCTATGCAACTAAGTACTTATGTAAAACACCTTGTACAACACCAAACATGTGCATAATTACTATTTCATTGATTCATGTTAATTTGAGACATTTCCCAACCCTCTCCCACTTTTTGAGCACTTTTCATAAGCAATCATGCACTCATCCTTCATTATCTTTAGGTAGTTATGCACATCTCCTTCTTATACCAAGAGAACTTCTCAATACTCATTGCAATGGTCAATAAATCCATAATGTTTCCATTGTGTCCACCTTCTCCAAATGTATCTTCCTTTTTTCCATAATTTACATCACAAAATTATATCACACGTCAATGTACTTTGTTTGAGAATGATACTCAAGGTTATTTTCTAGATGAATTATGCTTTAACAATCATAAATTATCTATATATCTTATTGATTGAACCCAATAGTAGAAAAAAACCTTTGAATTCACACTAATTTCTTTTTTTCATGATTGTTTGTGATTTATTTAGCTTCAGTGGTATAAATTCCCATACTCTCCTACCATTTGCTCATCTAACTTATAGCACCACCAAATAAGTTAAATAAATGAGTGTTAATATACCTACAAAAATCAAGATCACCAGCCCAATCGGAATCTAAAAATCATTAAAAAATCAAAATTATGCTTCAATCAGATGTATCATAATATCAAATAACATGATCATTTATTCCTTATATATATCTAAAGATCATTTTCACTGCCATCCAATGCTCCTTTCCCATATTGGACATGAAACTACTGACTACTCTCACTACTTGTGTAATATTAGGTCATGTGAAAACCATTATGTACATTAGGCTTCCCAATGCACTTTCATATGGAACCTTAATCACATTATCCAACTCCTCTTGAATCTCTAGACACTACACAATTGGAAGTTTCTGACCAACTAGGAAAGGGGTGTGCATCAACTTGTTATATTACATCCTGAAGAACCATCTCAATGTACTTCATTTAGTCTAACCAAATTTTCTTGCTCACTTGATCTTATTTAATTTCCATGCATAAGATGAACCATACAATACCCATATATTTCATGTCTAATTACACAAATAATTAAGATTTCACCTGCTTAATCATGCCCATGACATTTATAATTAGCAGCATGCCATCCACATAGAGGACTATGATGATAAAGTGATCACCCTATTTATTTTAGTAAACACAAGGATAAGCATTATTGATCACATGCCCAATTCCAACCGTATAACTATCTAACTTATAATTCCACATTCAGGGTAATTATTTCAAGCCATACAAGGACTTCTTTAGTCTATAGACCAAGTCCTCTCTCCCCTTTAGCTTGAAGTCATTAGGATGTGACATGTAGATATATTATTCAATATCCCCATATAATAACATTATCTTCACATCCATCTAATATATCTCTAGATCGAACGTAACACCAAAAGCTTAAAAAACCCTGACTACAATTTAGATATATTATTCAATTGGAGAAAAGGTCTCACTAAATTTAGTTCCCCCAATATAAGAGAATCCTTTTTCCACTAATCAAGCCTTGTACCTATCCATATTTCCTTGCATATTTTTCTTACTTTTTAAAACCTATTTTTAGCCTATAATTTTTTTTCCATGAGATAGCTTCATCATATCCCAAGTCTCATTATTTCCAGAGACTCCATCTCCTCCTACATATCCTTCTTCCAAGAATTACTCTCTACAGAATACAGATCTTCCTTTACCATCTTGGGTTCATTGATATTAGTCTTTAATAAAATGTATGTAAAATTAAATTCTAGTGGGATATACCTTTTAGGCATTCTATCCACTTATTCTGATCTCCTTAACATAGGAGTAGCTATCTCCTATTCTTTTGAATGTTGTAAATTTTCATCCATTGCACCATACTCAGATAGTAAATCTTAAAATTCTACATCAACATGCATATTTTTTATTTATTCCTATGGTTATTTATGTGAATGAACCTTTCACACCTCCCTAAATACTATATTATATATGTATACCACCTTATTGCTCTTATAATTTCATAATGTGTACCCTTTGATACTAACCTTGTACATAATGAAGATGCACTTTACAAACTTGGAGTCAAGCTTCATTATCTTTTCCATTGATATGTGAGAGTATGCATTATAAAACAAAATGTACATATGTTTCAAGCATGGATTCTTACCAGACCATGCTTCCTAGGAGAAAGCTACAAGTAGAAGATAACCAACTTACAAAGAGGGATGCTAAAGTAAGAAAAATTTGATGTTGATTACGTGCAACAAAAAATGGAAAGAACAACTAAAGGCAAAACTATGAAGGTATGGCACAAAGAAATAAAGATAAATAAAATTACATAATAAAGTGAATGAAAGTACAAATAAATAAATGGAAAAAAAACATAATAATAATAAGACTCTAAAAACATAGAAATAACAATGCTTAATGACAAAAAAGGCAAAATAAAAAGCCAAAAAATAGATAGAAATTAAAGATCACAATGAATTTAAAGAGCCTTACAAATATTCCTTGCCTCTAAAGATACCCTAACATAATATTAAGATGTGTAAAGACTAAATATGCATTGTAAAAATTATAAAAATGTATTACTACATATGAATATATGCATTCTAATGTATTTAATAGAGAAAAAAAGTTAAGATCATACACTAGTTGTAAGAAAAATCATGTAAAAATGTCTCTTTTTGACTCACAAACCTACACAAACACTCAAGTATCAATATTAAAATGAACAAGGCTTTGATACCATATTAGATTATATGCCAAGATTGAGCATTAAAAACATTAAAAATAATGGAAAATGAACAATGTCATCTTAAGAGAGAATCAAGCCACAAGATTGAGATGGTAATGACAAGTGGGGAAGCTATTGAATGGATAAAAACCCCATAATACTATTAGAATCCTTGAAAATAAATTTCTCCAAGTAAAATAGCAAGAAAAAGCTAAGAGAGAGAGAGAGACAGAGAGAAGAGTGGCCTTAAGCCAAAAAAGGCATCACGAGATTGCAAGAGGAAGTCAAAAAGTGACTAGATGAAAAGAGAGGAGAGAGATATTTAAATAGAACAATAGGAAGGATGAGGGAGTTACAATAATCCCATCATGATCTTACAAGGCCTCCTTAGAGTGTTCTATGTGTCTTATTCCCAAAAAAAGAGTGTAGGGAAGTGTGTGACATGTGAGGGGAGGATTTACTTGTGTAAGTAACTACCAAATCCAACAAGTGGACAAGAGAGGTGAGAGATGCATCATAAATCTTAGAAAAATTACATTTATAATAATAATAAATGTACACCTAAAAGATTATTAGGATAAGATAACTAGCCTAAAGGGATAAAGGGCCCAAATAAGATTAATGTCCAACACATATACAGATGTACTAGGTAAATTTTTCACTTGGGAAAACCCTTTTAGGTAAAAAAATATAGCATAGCAACCTACTTGAATTATAACATAAACTGGATGTCTTACAATGATACGATCAAGTCACAAGGTTTTTTAACATTCATATAGTGTTTTAATATATATTTGAATATACACACTTGACCATATGTCTTCAGCGTCAACAAACATATGTCACACATATTCTATATAATCAAACATATTAACTTCCTAAGAATAATTATGTCTTATAGTAGACACTTCACTTGCAACATCTACAATGCAAAATAATCTACATACACTAACTATTGCACCAAGTAAAATAATTTAATTATCTGTATCACATTCATATCATAGTACCACCAAGATATTGTTAACACCTCTTTAATATATCAAATATAGTTAGACAAGTGTTTATATTATTTACATATAACATTTCATTATATTGCATATTTCACAACTCTTTGCAGCACTTTACTAGAACTCAACCCTTGAACACCACTTTACAATATTCTAGAGTGTAATTGAAACTATGAAAAGTGCCTTGTGTATCTTTTCCAACATCCTCACATGCTATCAACCTTGAAAATTTTCCAAAGATAATCTCTAGTTAATACTATATAACCATTACATCTTATGCAATCAACCTATGCAACATTTTGTACAACTGAGTAATTTTTTAAAACACCTTGTGTAACACCAAACATGCATGTCATTACTATATCACAAATTCATGCAAATTTGAGACATTTCCCAATAATACAAGTGTTATGTCAATTAGATATATCAATTATGCATGCAGTAATAATAAGCATCACCCATATTATAATAATGCATGATAGCAATCATAGCACCAAGATTAGAAACAATGTAAATATAAAAACATTTTCATGATCATGACACACATAATCACCCAAGACATGAGTAAACTCTAACCTGACATGGACACAACATGGTCATGACATGAACTAGAGGATCCTCGACACAACTAATGCATGATGTGATAACATACAATCAATGCACTCATATAAAAACACAATATAACACACATCAATGATCATGTCATCTAATAATCATCAATTATCACTCTAAAATCATACAATAGTATCAGCATGTATGGAGTAATCAATGTTAGTCTATAAAATCAATCAATATCATCGTCTACCATAGTAAAGTACATTATCCATAGAATATAGCACCCTAAATAGTATATGCAAGTGAAAGTATTATATAAATAATATAAATATCTCAAAATAATCATTATATTGGTCATAAAAATATATAACATGTAAATGGTATGAATATTCCCCCTCTGTAGGCATGCCCCCAATGTTGAAAGGTATCCCATGGGTGTGCATAATACCCTGCATCTAAACGTCTATGTATCATATGTAACCTTTATGTCATGTATCCCACTCATGTATACCATGAAAATAATGTGCATATACAATTTATATTTATTTTACCATGTCTATGATAAATAACATCAATCAATCATGTAACAAGCAAAGCACAGCATGCATAAGTCATAATTTTAAATTTTTTGACTTTTTTAATTTTTTTGAATTTATTTATTTTTTAATTTTTTTAATTTTAAATATGTTCATACTAACCAATTATATCATCAATGGGGTGGTCATGTAGGTCATAGGTCATACATGTCAAAATCATCAAATCCATCCTAATATTTAAACATGTTATTCCAATCATATTTTGTATGTATAAACAAAAATAGAAAAATGGCTCCTGAGAAAGTCTCCTCAAGTTTTCCCCCACCTACGGCAAATTTAAATTTGCTTTGACTTGCTTCCCCTAGATCCATTGGTGCACACCCAAATCCATTATCATCTGGTCCTATTCAAGGCAAAAGATAAGTTCCTTCCACGCATCTTCCACCTGCCAAGCTACCCACAACTGGCCTCATGTCTAGTGTTATTCTAACTGGTGCTCAAATTTCTAATCTAATGGTTTTATCAAGAGGGGCCATTCCTCCAATTTTTCTCCAGTTACTATTTCTCCTAACTATCGATAATAGCCACCAACTTGGTTCTATTTTGATTGCTAGGAAGAAGATTTTGACAAGTCATGCATATTCAAATCCTAGCTAGGATGTCATGACAATGGAGGTAGAGGTTAAATTGGAGTCTATACATAGGCCCACCTCCTTCATCGATGTTTTCTTATGTAGGCCAGCTCAGAGAATGGATCCCAAACCTCTCACCCATACTTCTATTGACCAAGTGATGATTTTTGATGAAGAGGAAACCTAGGTTATTTTTAAATCAGAGGAATATTTTTCCACCAAGGATATCATCTACATATTTTTGGATCTTAATCCAAAGCTCCAATATCTTAATAGTTGGATCTCAAAGTAATAGAAACCCCTACTCTCAGGTAGCCTTGATATTTACCCTTATGCTAAAATATTATTTATTATTATTTTTTATAATGTTGAGGATAAGGAAAAGATTCAGACCCAACCCTGGAGCTTGAATCACCACCCCTTGCTCATGAAACCATGGTCCCCTACCTTCAATCTTTTCACTAAACCCTTACATGTCAAACCCATTTGGGTTTACCTGCCCAACCTTCTACTACACTTTTAGACTGATTCTAGTCTAGAGGCTATTGGTAGATCTCTAGGTAAGTTTCTATGAATGCATCCAAATACTGATAGCTTCTCCCTCACTACATTTTCTAGGATTTTAATGAACATCGATACCTTCAAGAACCTTCCCAAAAAACACCCTACAAGTTGGAGATCGCACTTGGTCTCAAACTGTTGACTATAAAAGTTTATTTTTTTCTACCATAATTGTTTTAGCACTGGGCACTTGACCAAAAACTATAGTCTAATCAAAAAAAAAGGATTCTTCCTAATGGAAAGACTTTATCCCCAAAAACCTCATAGTATTACCTAGAGACAAAGAGTGGGCTACTGACAGTGAGGATTTTGCCTATTCTTCTGAAGTCCCTACTTCCCCTACTTCAAACAAGGATCCCAAAATCTCACCACTCTGAAGAATAATTATTGATTGATTTAATATCTCTAAGAAGGTTGTGTTAATTCTAGCCTCTTCTTCAGAAGTGTCTCCAGATTTGGATTCTTCTAGGGTAGATACTAATTTAGGATCAATAGCAGAAGATAAATCCCAGCCGTGCATCCCAATTGAGGAAGTCCCCCCAGCCCTTCAGGCTAAGAACAAGGAAGGATGGTTCATGGTTTAAAATTAAGAAAAGGTAAAAAAATCAAATACTCAACCTTCTTGTATGTCTCTCCATTCAGGGGGACCCCATGTTAATATTTTAAAAATCAGCAAAAAAGGGGTCAGGTCCCCAGGATAAATTTGGTAGAAACTTCACAAAAGTTTCCTCATAAGTTTTTATTATTTTATTTGTCCTTGGTGGCAGTGGCTATTTTGTGAGATTCTTTTCACCCATTTGGTTACCGTTGGTAGAGGCATCCCATTTGAGCATTTATGTCTTCTCTTCCATTCTCTCTTTTGTATAAGGCTACAGGGCCTTTCAAAACCTATTTATTAACTAATCTAATAAAAAATATTTTGTATATATAATAAGGTATGTATAACCAAACATAACACATTTTAGAAATGATTTATTGTATTTGCTTTTACCTTTATTATTTGGTATGCATATCCTATGTCATTGCATTTAATACCATTGAATAAGATGAATTGATTTGGAAAATTGTTATGAAAATTTGTGTGTTGAATGGATATTCTTCACACAATGATTTATGTTTATAAGTATATCTTGAAAATGGACATTTTTCATTGAGCTCTAAGGAACACTTAAATTTGTATTCAATCTTGATGTTAAATATGCATGCATTATTATTTGACCAATGGTAATAGCTTGAGATTCTTTCTTTTCTCTCTTTTTTTGAAGTATTATTTACTTGTTCAATTCTTTGATTTATACTTTGTTTGCTTTTCTTTGGTATCCAAAATTTTATGTCCAATAAGTAACTATTATTAGTCTCTATTCTACAGGGTACTATAGGAATCAGTGAACAAATATATTTTTTATTCTAGCTAATTAAAACTTTTCAAAAAATATAATATCTTATCAAGTCTAAGTTTAACATTAAATATTATGGAATATATGTTTGCATGTTCTTGTGGTATATATCGATTATATTAATATTATAAGTGAAAATTCATTTAAAATTGACATGTTAGAATACACCACCACAAAAAACATCATTACAGCAAAAAAATATATTAGAATTAATTGCTAGCTAAAATGGATATATAATATAAACTTTAAAAAAAACTATTAAAATTAAATATTTATCATTTTATTGACTACACAACAATTTTTTAATGTTCTCCTAATATAATTTAAAAATGTACATGTATTTATCAATTTATGTAACTAAAAAATGAGTATATATCAAATAACTTATTTTTGTTCACCCAATAAAAAATTTAGAATACATATTATTCTATCAATTCTAAAGTTTGACATAAAGTTTTGCAAATAAATAATATAATATAATATTCATATTATTTAAATATATTTTATCAATGACATCATAAATATTAATTAGTAGTGACATCTCATACACCATTAATTTAAAATAGAAATACCAAATAACCAATGGCAATCTATTAAATAAATTCGTGGAGACATAATAATAAAACTTTAATAACACATTGCATATCAATAAAAAAGAATGTAAATAAATTTTTACTTCCGTAATATCCACTTTTATTCAAACTTGATTCACGATTTCCATGGTAATTGCCATAAATATCCCCATGCATTAGGATCCGGATTTCATATGCTGGTTTCAAATCATAATCATTAAAGCTTGTTTTAGTGAGGAATGATAGATTAAAAATTAGGTATAAAATCCAACTAAAAGTAATATTCTATCTTTTATTTCGCTAGGACTTGACATGACTTAAAATGATGTTTATTTATTTATTTATATTTTGTTTTTTGGTTCGCAATTGAGATGCCCCATCTAGATTTATCTCTTGCGCTTTCCAAATACAATTATTAGATGTGTAAGACATAAAATAATATTTGAAATTGATTTTTAAAATGATTTATTCAATATTTAAATTAAAAGTTATATAATATGTATTATTAATTAGTTTTAAAAAATTATATATTATATGTGCATGTATAAATGATATTAGATATAATTTATTCATTGTAGTTTGTAATGTGAATATAAAATTAAAAAAATACTATTTAACTAAATTTTACATTAAATCTTTCATATTACGATTTTGGATTTATAGTTTTTGTATATAATTTAAAATAATAATAATATTATTATTATATATTTCTAAATAACATTATAGTATATGAGTAGAAAGAACATTGAAAATTACACATATATAATCTAATCTTTTTTAAGTTATTTGCAACAAATACAATTTTGTAATTAAATTTTTGTAACTACTTCAAGGTAAAATTGTTCATTATCTTTTGTGTCACCAACAAAATTCCTATGCCTATTTTTATCATTGTTTATATTAGCTTTTTGTCTTCTTTTTTATTCCACATTTACATTTTAACATATTTAAAATATTAATAATTTAAAAAAAATGCACTTAATATTTATATGTTACAAATATTAGCTACTATTCATTTCCTAAAAATTATTATTTTCTTGATTTAACTTTATTAATTCTTATTTACTATCCACTGCTACAATAAACTTCCATTCTAAATTTACATACAAAATAAACCATAAATAATTTACAATATTTAGGCAAAGACTAGCCACTACACGACCTTGTTTTAGTAGGAAACTTATTTTCAAATGTTTTATCTCTCTAATATGTAATTAAACCTTGGAAATTGAATGAAATAGCCATATTGATCTTATCCAATTCTACTTCCATTTGCTATAACAATGATTGTCTAAGTATTATATTGATTTTTTTAATACTGTGTTTCACATAAAATAATGTCTCCACTATATTAGGCTAAGTATAAGATAAATAGGTATAGTAATATGCCCTATTACATCCTCATAGGTGCTTATTTTCTATAATTTATGATCATCATATCCTATCTCCTTAAGAAACCCAATTGTGTATGCATTGCATTATACTTGGTCATCAACAATAATACCTTTTCTAAATTCACCTTCTATAAGATTTAGAATGATCATTGGTTCTTGTTGTCACTTTGAATTTCACCCTTTGAGGATGTGATTTAAGTCTACTCAAATTGACACAATGGAAATACTCCAAGGTTGTGGGTGACTTAAATGGTGGAGTGAATCTTCAAAGAGGGTCGGATCCCTTGATGATACACCTAAGACTAACACTACACCTACTCAAACACAAGGAAAAGAGAGAGAGAAAAACTTAACACAATATCAAAAGAGGTGATGCACCAAATGTCTTGACCACTACCACTCATTTATAGGTTCACAGATGAATAATAGAACTTACTTAACACTACACAATTCCTAATTTGATCCTCTTGCATTACTATTTTATAGCGGGGCTAGAGATCCAATATACAACTAGGAGGGAGGAAATATCTCCACTAATAATCAATGCATGAATTAGATATGACACTAACTACAACCTACAAGAGTGACTTCAAACTGCATACAGGTGATAAAATGGGATACCAAACAAGGAT
This sequence comes from Torreya grandis, assembly GCA_037957365.1. Taxonomy (NCBI): domain Eukaryota; kingdom Viridiplantae; phylum Streptophyta; class Pinopsida; order Cupressales; family Taxaceae; genus Torreya; species Torreya grandis. The sequence goes on from JARHVA010005483.1 coordinate 598,425, forward strand.
AAATGAATCAACACATGATAATATCAATCATTTATGAATACACACAAATTTAGTCATAAAATAAGGTAAGAATTAATTATCTATTAATTTAAAGGGCTTACAAAAGGAGTAGGTCTTTACCATACTCATGTGGAATATTCTTTCAACTTCACTTGTAAGAGTATATAGAGAATAGAGAGGAGAGAGACAAGGAGAACATAGATAAGTTCATGATGGTTGTCATCCAATCATGAGAGTAGTTACAACCTCAAATAAAAATGAGAAAATAGTCCTAAATTCCCCTTCCACATGTATTGGCTTTACTTGATGATGGATTCATAAAAGGTGGTGTACGAGTTTCTTGGCCTTCTACAACCCATCTAGTCTTCTTGAAACTAACATCCCTTCTTAATATACGAGTTACAAGTTGACACTTTCCTTCATATGGTATTAACTAGCCCATGTTCTCATCTTGGGCAAATAATAGGCATGCTCGATCATGAATTTACAGTTACAAACCACATTTAGTCCTCATTCATTTCCCACTCATAGCTTCTTATGCCATACTTGGATTTTATTGCCCATTAAATGCATATTTCATGCATGAAGAATGAGACTTATGGGCTATATTTATCCACCACCATATTCTCTACCATATAGCCTCCAAACCTATTAGAGCTTATTCAATGTTATTGATCTAATCAAAAAAGATGTTTTCATGATGGGAAGATGCCTATCAACTTTGATCTACTACATTTTTTTGAGGACATGCAGTATTTGTTTGGGGTTTTTATCTTTATGCACTTCATTTAACTATGGGTATTGAGAACCTTTTTTTGTCTTCACACTTCACAAAACCTCCAACTCATTTTGCATGCATATTGCCTTCATAAAAATTATCACTGAGCTTCATTTAGTCTTTTCAAGTTTTATTAGGGCCTTTATCTTTCCCAACTTTTGCTTGCAGCTTTCACGCAAAAAATTTAATGTAATATTCATGAAATCAAGCTTCTTATTCTTCATGACTTTTTTTATCATGTATTTTATGGTATATTTTGTTAGAAAAAATATTTTGAAGACCTAAAACTTCACAAAAATTGTCGTCACAATAATTATTATGAAGACCTAAAACTTCATGAAAATTTTCATCACAACAATTTTTATAGAGACCTAAATCCTTCACAAAAAAATTATCACATTAATTATTCCAAATACCTAAATCCTTCACAGAAATTATCATTATAAAAGTTCTGACTAGTTGCAACACATTTTTCTCAAAGAGTAAAATACTTAGACAAATATTTCAAAGTTTTCAAGATTTGTGTAGACTCTCCTTACACAAAATCTCTAACTCATCTTTTGACAATAAACATGAATACCACTTCCTTGCCAAAAAGCACAAAGGCCAAATTTGAAAACATGATAAGTTTTTTTATTTTCTGACGTATCCATTTCACTAAACTTTGATTGAACCTTAAGTAGCTTACAGGTAATCTTGAAGCCTTAAATTGATCTTATTCATAGTCTAAAACCTCTCCAAAACCTAATAGCCTACAACTCTACCATATTTATTTTTTGCTTGAATACTACCTAGAGGCTTTGTAAACACAACTTGTAGAAACTATGTTCGCCCTTCTCATGCTCCAAATTGAAACTTGAGCACATTTCTTTACCTATAACCTAGACACCATGAAGATGCTTTTAGGGGATTCTATATAGTTTATTCTTAAAAAAATGTACCCCTATTTATATACAAGTGCTTGAGGCTTCTTTATGGATAAAATAAACAATAATTTGGTGACTTCCTAGGGGTATTTACTTGTATAAACACCTAGACCAATTACCTTGATGTATTCATTGAGCACGAAGTCTTGCAAGCAATCAACACACTCATTTTGAAGCTGTAAACCCAAATGTAACATGTTGTTCCGGTATCAGATGCACTAAAAAAGATTGATTATTACCCTCAAACACACACACAATAGAGAAACAAAGGACAAGAACAACCTATGCCAAAGCACTTAGGGAAAGATAAAAATAACTATACCTACTTAAATCAAATGTACATCAACACTTAGGGAAAATAAAGACAACTAACATAATATGTATAAATTTTCAACACACCTCTATCCCACCTAGATAAAATTTTAAACCTCTTAGATATTCTCCATTACATTTCAACATGTCATTATATGATGAGCATAGTAGGGTGAACACCTACTCCTCAAGTGACTGATGTGAGTTGTTGGCTTTAAGAGAGATGTCTTCAGCAACAAACATCCACTTGGGCCCATCTTGACTAAAATCTGTATCACGATTGGGAGTGGTTCATTTAGGCTAGATATGTCCAATTTGAATGATACTTTTGGTGGCTCGCATGTGCCTAGCTGTGCAATATAAATCCCATGAGTTTTCTATGATTTTAATGACTCACTTGTGGTAACTAGGAGCTCTACCAATTTGATGGACCACCTGGTTATGTGTGTAGGTTCATCAAGGTGAGTCATGTTGGCTATAAATATGTCAAGCTAAGACTAAAATAGGCTTACATTTTCTTCTAGGAGTATAAAAGTATCTATAAACTCATCAAATATTTGATAGCCATCATTGAAAATGTCAAACAAATAAATACCAATTAAACCCAACCCTTGGGAAGGCAAACTTAATGAGATTCCCCTTTCTTTTTTCTTGATTTGTTTTCCAAATTTGCACTCCTTAGTCTTAATCCACTATAGTCCCCTTGAAGAGGAGCATAGCCTACTTCTAGGACTTTAAAAAAATCATGTAACCCTATGATACTTGTTTGTTCTTTCAAATTGATCTTGAGGTGATTAGGGTCTTCTTCTTGAAACACATGCTCCCTTTTGACATTTTGTTCATCTTTAAAGTCTTCCCCCATCACATAAAGTGGCAGCTCATCAAATAATTTGACATTCCCAATCTCTCTCTCCTTATTGAACTCTTCCCTTGGGGTAGAAGGAAATGCATTTAGTTACTCTTTAATGGAGAAAGAGAGTTCCCTGAGCATGTTAGAATTCTAAAAACTATCCTCATGATGGGACTTTAACCCCTCATTTTTAGATACCAATTCCTCCTTATTAAGATCAAATCCATGTTGACCAAGCTGAGTTTATTCCTCTTCCATGTTGAATAAAATCTCATTTATCCAAGAGAGGTTTTGTTCATGCCCCTGAATGTACTCTTGATTAGAAATAATTGACTTATCCTCATCAAGACTATTTTCTTCCTCTCCATCCTTATCTATTTGCTCATTGTTTTGTTGCTCTAGTTGATCATACTCATCTTCTTCTTGTAGTAGGTTTGATCTTTATGGTTTAGTGACACAAAGATGGTTACCAATAATTATTTCCTCATCATCTTCACTTGAAATATCCTTCTCTTCACCTAAATGGTCTTCATTTGTTCTCCATACAATGGGTCCTCCTTTGAAAATGGAGATGGTGGGAGGGAAAAAGGGTTCAACTAATGAAGTAGGATTAAAATGCTCATTACTAGGCTGAATATGAGGCATTATTGTTTGTTCTTGATCATAAATTATCTTTGGGGTTGAAGAAGCACTCCTGATACTTAGAATTTTTCTTGGCTTGGCTTCTACAATATTTTCGTCTTCTTGATTTTGAGTTGGTATGAGAGGAGTGACATTAAAAAGTTTTAGCATCCTAAAATCAGTATGTTTGGTCCAAGAAGGATGCTATGGTTGGGGAGTTTGAGGCTCTTGAAGAAGAATATGATTTTAACATGACTATTCCTAAAGGATAATATGATGAGTTTGCATAGTAACGTGCTCTTTAAAAGAATGAAGACTTATAAAACTTGGGATTTTAAATTAAGGATACGTAATTCGAAGTTTATAAGGTTTCCCCTACTTGAATCTTGGGATATTGAATGTGGAAGCCCCTTTTTGTGTGGGTTGATCCTGAGCCATGGTGGGAAAAGCTTTTCTAAAACTAGGAACAAAGGAGGTTGATTGAGGTTCAACCTTTATTAGTTGCATATGCAATTGATTCATCTACTCCTCTTGGATGCAATTTTGCTATCCAATCATTCATCATGATGTCTTCCTTTCTCATTAATCTTCTAATTATAGAGATAAGATTGATAAGTAAGCTATTATTATTGCCTATTATACTCTTGCTCTCTTTCATTATCCCTCAGTTGTCTCTAAAAATCTAGACAAATATCTCTCATACTTTCTTGGGGCTAATTGGGAGGGTCATAATACTAATTGGGAGTACCATATCCTTCAAAATTTTGATCATAAGCATGATCAGGTTGCCAAAAAAGATGAGCAAGGATGGGAAGGAGGTAAACATTGTGAGAGTGAGGATATCTTGGTAAGATAGAGTTATTTAGGACAAAACCAGTAGTATTTTGAGTCTAATATGGAAAATAGGAAGCATAATTATAGTATTTTGATGAAATGGGATGTGAAAAGACATATCTTTAAGCACTCAAACTACTTAAACTAGTATATGTGATACTTGGATTCACCCTGGTGTTGAATAAACTAATCTAAATGGAAATATGCAGTGAATAACACACCAAAACTCTTCAAGGGATGATGTAAGGATTCAAACTTTGACCCACTAGGCATGTCAGATACTATTGTCACTTTGAGTTTCACCATTTGAGGAGGTGTTTCAAGTCTCCTCACCAATTGACACAATAGAAACACTCCTAGGCTATGGGTAACCTAAATGTTGGAGTGAATCTCTAGAGAAGGTTGGATCCCTTGATGCTAAAATTAATACTAACATTATACCTACTCAAACACAAGGAAAAGGGAGAGAGATAAACTTAACATGAAATCAAAAGAGGTGATGCACTAAATGTCTTGTCCACTACCACTCATATTTAGGTGCACAAATAAACAATAAAACTAACTTAATATTACACAACTCCTAATCTAATAATCTTGCATCAGTATTTTGTAGATGGGATAGAGATCCAATGCACAACTAGGATGGAGAAAAGATCTCCACTAATAATCAATGCATGAATTAGATATAACATTAACTAAAACCTACAAGAGTGACTTCAAACTACATATATGTGTGAAAATGAAACATCAAATAAGAACTAAATCATCACATGATAAGATCAACCATTCATGAATACACATTAAACATAGTCATAGAAGAAGGTAAAAATCAGTCATTTATTGATTCAAAGGGCTTACAAAAGGAGTAGGGCTTCACCATAATTAGGTGGAGGATTCTTTTAACTTCACTTACAAGAGTACATATAGGATAATAGAGAGGAGAGAGAGGAGGATGTGGATAATTTCATGATGTTTGTCTTCCAATCATGAGAGCAGTTATAACCTCAAAAAATAATGAAAAAATAGTATCAAATTCCCCTTCTAAATTCAATGGTTTTGCTTGATGATGGCTTCATGAAAAGTGGTGTAGCAGTTTCTTAGCCTTACTATGACTCATCCTATCTTCTTGAAACTGACCCCCCTTCTTGATATAGGAGTTATAAATTAAGAATTTCCTCCATATGGTATTAACTATCCCATGTTCTCATTATGATTAAGCAATAGGCATGCATAGTCATGAATTCAAAATTATAAATCAAATGTAGTCTTCATTCATTTCCCACTCACAACCTTATACACCATACATGGCTTCTAATACCCATTGAATGCATATTTCATGCATGGAAAATGAGACTTACGACCTAGATTTTTCCACCACCATCTTCTCTACCATAATAGCTCCCAAACCTATTAGAGCTTCTTCAATGTTGTTGAGCTAGTTGGGCAAGCTATCTTCATGATAGGTAGATGCCTATCAACTTTGATTTACTACATTCCCCTGAGGACACATGGTAGTTGTTCAGGGTTTTTGTCTTCATGCACTTCATTTAGCTATGGGTATTTGTAACTTTTGTTGTGTTTGTGCTTCATAAAACCTCTGACTCATATTTTGTGCATTTTTCCTTCATAAAAATTATCACTGAGCTTCATTTAGTCTTTATAAGTTCTATTCAGGCCTTTGTCTTTTGAAAATTTTGATGCAATATTCATGAAAATAAGATTCTTATTCTTCACAAATTTTGTTGTCATGTATTTTGTGGTAGATTTTATTGGAATAAATGTTTTGAAGACCTAAAAAAATTGGAAATTATCATCACAATAATTGTTCAAAAGACCTAAAACTTCACAAAAAATTTCATGACAATAATTTTTTCAAATAACTAAATCTTTAGCATAAATTATCATTACAACAATTTTCTAAAGACCTAAATCCTTCATGGAAATTATCATTGCAACAATTATTTATAAGACTTAAAGCCTTCATATAAATTGTCATTATAAAAGTTTTGACTAGTCACGACAACCTTTTCCTGAAGATTAAAATGCTTAGACAAAACTTGCAAAATCTTTGAGCTTTGTGCAACCTCTCCTTCACAAAAAATCTATGACTCATCTTTAGACAATAAATGTGAAGACCACTTCCTTGTCAAAAAGCATGAAATCGCTTGTCTGACTTAGCCATTTCACTAAACTTTGATTTAACCTTAAAAATCTTGGAAGCGATCTTGAAGCCCTGAACTAATCTTCTTAATAGTCTAAAACCTCTCTAAAACCCTAAGTCCTACAACTCTATCATCTTTTCTATGTTCTTGAAGACTACCTAGAGGCTTTGCAAACACAACCTATAGAAATTGTGTTCACCCTTCTTGTGATCCAAATTGAAACTTGAGCACACTTTTATACCTACAACCTAGACACCATGAAGATGTTTGTACGGGATTCTATCTAGCTGGTTCTACAAAAAAAATACCCCTCTTTGTATACAGGGGCCTGAGGCCTCCTGGTGGCTAAAATAGCCAATAGTTATTTTTAAAGAACTTCCTAAGAATTCAAACTTATGATAGCATTGTTAATTTTTTCAAATGTAATAACACCCCTATCTGCAAGTTATTCAATTCTATTTTTAAATGTGTAATAATTGTTATCTATAGGCCCATTGATATAATGACAGTTACAAAATGATATTGGCTCCACTCATTTTAGACAAGGTGATGTTGGTTAGAATGTACTGTGATCAAATTCCTATCAAGGAGAGTTCACAAAATGGTACTTGGTTTATCTTTGAAGTTATCAAATTAGATAAGTTGATGCACATTTGAAGTTGTATGACTCATGCAAGTAGTTTTTTATTAATTATCTTATTTTTAGCTTCCTTCTCATCAATTATCTTACTTGTAGCTTCCTTCTTAGATGAATATTTATTGTTTATCCTTGAAGTTTTTTACTTTGTAGTATCATCATAAAGAGTAATTTCTTTCAAGATACACCTTCACAATGAAGGATGTCATAGTAAATCTATTCAAAATAATTGTAAGCATGATAGAGTGCTTTTTCCTTTAATGCAGATAAAATTCCCTTGTTAAAGATGAATTTCTTCTCTAAATCATTTGGTTGATATATTAAACAATGTAATGTATTTATAAATCTTAAAATGTAATCCTTTATGGATTCATCATTAAATTTTTGGAGGTTTTGGAGGTGTTATAAAAAAAATCAAGGGCCTTTATTTACAGTGAAATCAGATAAGAAAACCCCTTCCAGCCTCAAGAAAAAAGATATAGATCCACTAGGTAAATTTTAGAACCAATCCAAGGCTTGACCTATTAAACTTTGATGAAAAAAATTTATAAATATCACCCCATGATGTTAATATTCTCTAAAGAAGGCGTAAAGTGTGCAAGATGGGTTATAAGATCTCCATATCCATCAAATACATTGAATGTTGGCATATCAAATTTTCTTAGATAAGGTTAAGTGAGTATTTCATGAATATTGGGTTACCCATAGTATGATATTTTCATCAAAATGAGCATCATATGACTCAAATTCTAAATATAATTTAGCAACCATATTTTAAATCTCACGTATTACATGCACCATTGACATTATATGGCTAGCAGGCACATAGATGGTTTGGAAAGATTCAGTCATAGGTTTAAACATAGGTGTAAAATATCCATCACAAACATTCATATTATTGCATTGCTTAGAAACTTTATCACATTCCATATTGATAGAGACACCATTGCATGGCTTAGAAACATCATCACTCTTCCTATAAGGATTAACATCACATTTCATTTCAAGAAAAGGTGTAGTATCACATTTATTTTCAAGAGAAGGTGTAATATCAAATTTCATTTCACTATAAACATCACTGCATTTATAAAATAATTGTAAATTATAACATCATCAACATGTATGGCATCTATGTTGTAGGTTGTTATTGATGTCATTGAGTGAGCATGATGTCATTAATTCCAAAGGTATACTTGCAGTATATGATGCTGAGTTAAGCAATGTTGAAGCCTTGATAGGGTGACATAATTAGCGGTGGTTGATTTGATGGATACTGAAGGTGTTCCTAAATATATAATTTTAAGACAATTTGTCTCTTCTTCTTCTTGTTGTTGTTGTTGTTGTCTCACATCTCATTTTGCTTTAGTTGTGATTGTTTGGTACAGGTGCTTGAAGACAAGAAGTTTGGAGTAGGTAGCATGAAGGCTTAAGGCATGTGTAAGTAGAGGTTGATGCCATGGAGAATTATGATATATGTCTAAGCATGGCATGAGTTTATTTTACTTGTTCCTAAGGTGGTGAGATCAGTTCAAGAGGATTCAAGGTGATTTGTAGGCATAAGCCTAGTTGGTCTAAGAGACCTAGTGAGGCAGTTCAAGGAGTCAATATGAGATTCCAAGATGGAAGAGATCATAAAATAATGTAATAAGGTTTTATAAGTTTTTTCAAATGTTTTTACCAATTTTGAGGTCTTGAGGATGAAGAGAAATCAAGATAGTATGTTGGAAGGCAATTGTGCATATAGAATGAAGGATTCCTAGCTCGAGAAGAAATTTTAGTTACTCATTGACATGTGTAAAGTTTTCATAGTGATCTAATCATTTTTTTAGAGGTGTAAAATTTACCTAATAATTATTTAAAATTATTATATTATGTTTTTAGGGGCTAAGGCGTATGAACAAGATTGTTTACACCTGTAGGAGGTCTAAAACCCACTAAACCCTTAGCTTTGACCCAATGAAGAAGATCTTATTTTCAAGTACCTAAAATGGATTGAAATATATTTCATGATTATTTTAATGTGAATTTGAATCTCTCATGTGTCTGTAAGTATAATTTTTTTGACTTAATTGTGAGTAGAAGACATAAAAATGCATGTTTCTAGAAAAGTTATTGTAGTAATGAAAAGTTCCATTGAACCTAGTAGCTAAATGTATGAATGATAAAGTTAGATACTTATTATTATGGATAATAAATTTATATGTACATGTATTTTTCATTCATTCAATCATCTATAATAACCAAGATATCTTATCACTAAGCTTATGTGATGGTGAAGTCAGTGAGAGTTTCTAATTAGAGTGAGAATAGGATTAGGGATGGTGTATCAATAATTAGGGATGAATAAATTTTCATGGAGGTAAATTATGGGTCTTATATCACATTATATTTTAATTTTAATGGTTATAATTCTCTTGAAAGTGAGGCATATGGTGGATACAATATGACTAGGCAAATTTAGTGAAGTTTGTGAACCTAGAGGAGTGAGATTGGTCTGAAAAATCAATATTAATATGTGACCTTGAAATATAACTTATGGATGTTTCTCTAAGGTTTTTTTATGATTTTATCCATGAATTATATTTTATTTTAATGGATTCTATAGGTATGATATTGTCATTGTTTCATGACTGGGTGTATGCAGTAGAAGGTAGCTCTGAATGAGGATCTTAGAGAGATATTTTGGTTATTGCAGAGGATGATTTGAGTACTAAAAATGACTATTTGATGACCCTAAGTTAATGTATTGAATATATATGTGAATTAATTTAATTTATAAGTGTAAAAAATTTAATTACTTGTTCATTCTTCAAGACTATGATTTATTGCTCACTGGCAGTTTTGAGTTATATTGTTACAAGAGAATCTTAGAGATTTTTACCCTGAGTAAAAGAGGTTAATGTTTTTTTTATGATTTTAATGTCTCATATATTATTTTATAATATCTGGGTATGCCCTTTTAGGTGTGTGAAGCCTTGTTCTTAATGACTAGTTTTTAAGTTTGTTGGTAGACCTGAGTGATCAATATAAAGAAGCTTGTTTAAGCGTATTTGGTTTATGTGAAGGTTCCAAATACATATTATGATATGGTATATTTATTTTAGTATCCTTATGATTTTTTTTATTGATAAATATTGAGTTTATCAATGTGTTTTGAGCTTCATTCTTTGGGACAATTTTTTTGTGTATAATGGCCTAATTAGTGAGGAGACCTAATTGCTAGGTTCAAGGTGTGAGTTTGAGTTCTAGGTGTTATGGACCCATGTGGGAGAAATATATGGTATATTTAAGGCATGTTCAATTTTTTTGAATCATTGTGAAGGATAAATGTGTATAAATGGTTTATGACTATAATGTGTAGTTTATGAAGGCCTAATTGTTATAGGTCTCACCTAAGGGCTAATGAAGGCTTGTGGCTTGGAAAACCAAAGAGGTATTGGAGTACACGGATGGAACAAGTTATAAGGGTAAATTTAAGGCCAACGAAGGTATTTCATGGGTCATAGCTAACATGTATGTGTATGATCATGATTCATATATTTAAGCAAGGTCTTGTAGACCTATTTGTCTAGACTTGAAAGAGCTAGTGCATGAGGGTGTGATGCAAATAGAAGAAGGATTTGTAGAGGGGATTGAACCCATGGAGACTATAAAAATATTTTTTTTCAATATGTGAAGAAGTCTGACAAGTGGTGTTGCAAGTGGTGAGTTAATGGTGTGCTATTTTCAAGGCTAAATAGGCTCAATTGTCTATTTGAGTGATGTAAAAGAGGAAGAGGCTTATATGAGGTTGAGAGGCAAGTTTGAAGGTGTTAGAGTAAAATAATGGAATCATCAGGTGTATAATACATTATAGTAGTGGTGGACATAATATCTAAGGTGGTTGAGTGGGTGTTTAATCACCAAGGGGGTTGTAGCCTTCTTGGTAGTTAGAGCAAGCTAAAGGTCTAGTAAGTGTTGGACTAAATTGAGGAGTGGGTGTTCCTTGATCAGTTGGTGCTGGTCTAAATTTTATTTTTTATGATATATTTATAATACTTTAGTCCATTGGTTTTTAGGCTTAAGAGTGGGTTTTCTCCCTCTAGAGATTTTTCCACATAAATGATGTGTTGTGATGTGTTTCTCATGTTCATGTTTTGTATGTGATCTCTTTGTCTTGATGCTTATCCAAGTGCTTATACTTTGTAATGATGAATAATTAATGATGATGAATGAATGATAAATGAAATAAAATAAAAATTATATAGTTGATTCACCCCCCTCTCAATCATCTTGTACCTCCAATAATTGGTATCAGAGCAGGTCCTTTGGAACAAGCCTAACAGCTTGAAGGAGATCTTAAGTAGCATAAGATGGCTAATTAATTGAAGAAATAGAATCAAGAGTTGAAGTATGTGATCATGGAACTTAAAGAGTAGGTGTGCACTTTTAAAGAAGATGATAAAGTTATCAAATAAAAATTAAGGGTTGTAAGTGAAATTCTGAGTTCAAGAGAAAAAGAAAGTTCCTTGTTAAAATTTGAGATGGAGTCCTTGAAGAATGAGCATAAGTAGGTTGTAAACAAGTTGCACAAGCTAGAAAAGAAGCATGAAAATCCTGAGCAAGTTAAGGAGAATGAAAACCTAGAGACCAATGCAAGAAGGTCAATTAGACAACCAAATGCTAAAAGGTATGTTAGTTCTTTTCAAGGTCATTGTTATGCTTGTCATCTATTTGTCCATAAGGTAAGGGACTATAGAAGGAAGCCATCAAGGAATGAGTTTTCATGGAGTCTTGAAAGAAGTTTTTGGAAAAGAAAAGACCTCAAATCTAATCATTCAAAAGGTATGAATAATGTTTTGTGTTTCAGATATCATTATATAAGACATTACAAAATCATGTAAGATCAAGTTGAAGAAGTCAAGTCTTGACAAGAAGCAAGATATTCCTAAAATGCTCAAGATAGGTCAAACCTTGATATGGATACCTAAAGAAGTAAATTATAATAATATTTATTTAGTTAAGTTTAAAGGTCACGATGGACTTTTTTCCATGGTGGAATAGGTTTCAGATAAGGAGTTTCATGTTTTCCAAGAGTTCTTGGTATCTGTAGTCATAGAAGAGAAGAAGGTGGATAAGCCAACCAAGCTTATGAGGAGGCCTAGGGAGAGATTTTAGTCTAGTGAGATAATGGAGATCTATAAATCTCATGAGTTCATGACATTTTGGATTCATGAGAGAGAAGGGTGTCTTTATTGTGCTTCATGGAGACACTTCTTAGTTGATGGAAGCATGTGAGGTTGCAGAGGTATTCTTTGAAATATTTTTTGATATGTTAGAGAATGTTGTGTTCCTATTATAGAGGTCATAATAGGTGTCAAGGTTGTTTTATGTACTTGGGGAGGTGATAGGAATAATTTAGAGTGATTTTGTGGTTACCTAGTTCATCTTTGTTCACTTGTCAAATTAGGTTGAGCAGGTAGGTTAATGATGTCAGCATTCACATGTGTGAAGGTCTCAAGAGCTTAGAATATGGATGGATTACCCTATGAGAGGAGATAATGTGGTTAAATTTTTAGGTATTATCATCTAGAAAAAGATATCAAGGTTCAAAATTGGCCTTCTAGGTAGATTTACTTGTTCCCATACTTAAACATTTTTGCATAACAATTTAACTGTTGGAATTTGAAAATTTAAATTTGTGAAGAAAATTATTTTGTAAAGAATGGATTGTATGATTCATGGATGAAGTCAAATTGAGATGGGGTAAGAATAAAAGTTATATTAGACTCCAAGATGAAGGTGATCCAAGTGGTGGTTTGATTCACATATCCATACAAGTGCAATAAATGTGGATCAAGTTGAATATAGTTGACTGTGTTTTCTCTTAGTGAACCCAGGAAGGAAGAATGGGATTAGAACTTGTCTAAATCATTTGAATAGTTTTTATAATCATTGAAACAATTCAATGACTTTTTGTTTCCCTACTCTATACATTGAAGAAGGTTTAATAACATGTTTTAATGCAAGAAAATCTTCATGGATGGTGATTGTGTGTAAAGGGCTTTGTTGTTAGCATAATTATGAGTCAAGGTGAGTTATTTGTTATTCTTAGAGACTCAATTAGATTGTCCTAAGCTTTTAGAGAGGTTCTCAATGTATTGAAGATATTGTAGATGCTCTATTAGTTGGTCAGTTTGTTGCTTAAATAGAAGAACAAGCTTAAGAGGTGAAAATACATGTCTTGAGGGTTTGATGTCTATAAACCCTAAGGTGTGTGTTCATGATGCTTATGTCTCAGTTTTGATATGTGGATTTAAGAGAACATCAGGTGGATAATATGAAATATTTTCATCTATAGATGACATGCTTGTAATGCATGTTTAATCCTAGTTTAGTGTCTTTGAATAGGGGTATGTTAAGATTGGTGTTGAATGCTCTTGAAGGTATGTTAATGATGAAAAATGAGTCAAGTGAAGTCTTGATGACCTAATATGGTCATAAGAGGTCTTATTACCATACCATAGATCCCATGAAGGAGTTCAGTATTATGAAGATGAATAAATTCTGATTTTGCATGAAGACAGAGTTGGAGTTGGTAGAGTTGATTATATTCCTTGTCATGAAGATGAAGATATATTGGTGAGAAGTAGAATGAACCAAGGATAATGTATTGCATGAGTTCATGTTTTTATTTTCACAATTGGCTCAACAAGGGGTCTAAAGTAAAATATTCATAATAGTGGAATGGAACTTGAGAAACATTGACAAACTAAGTTGTCATGTTCATAGTGATCATTGTCTTATAGCATCATAAGGTTATTATTTTATTGAAGAGGTGTTTTTAGAAGTATTCATGAAGGTATGTTTTTTATATCATGAAAAGGAATTTTGATTTTTGTATATGGTGTTTTCCTGTAGCATATTAAGATGTTAAGTGATTTGAATAAAGAAGATTGCAGTAGTGCCCTTGAAGGTTGTTTTGTAAGTTGTCATGTTTCCTTGTTGCCAAGATGACCTCATAAGGTCTTGAAGAAACATGTTGATATGTTGGGTTTGATTTGAAGATCATCAATTTTTCTAAATATAACATGTTCTAATTTATCCCAAGTAACGTCCTGACTGTGTTTTATCTGAGAGGTTTCCTTATGATGATAGACCCTTGATGGCTTAAGGATCTTGGAGAGAAACATGTTTGAAGGGAAGTAGGATGAAGTCATATTGGTAACATTCTTGTTTATCTCAGATGTTCCATTACATCCAAGAGGACAAAAGTAAGCTAGAAGGAATGGACCTAAGTTGACTATTTCTCCATGAGATCTATTGATGTTTCAATAAAGATATTGATTCTGCATGTAAAGTACTTGCAGAATTATTTATAGACCTAAAGGAGACTTGTTGAAGATGTCATTATCTAGGTAGAATATATAGTTAGGGGGAGTTGACTCAGTTATCCTAAGTGGATTGATGTGCATGATCTTAGGGGGAGATTTGCAAGCTCTATGGTTTGAAGGAATATTTAGTTAGCATGATCTTAGGATATGTACTTCTATGTTTTCAGTTGATGAGTGGTGCTTTGAGGTCCAAGGATATGTTTTAGTGAAGAGATAAGGTGGCAGCAAGTTGTAGAGACCCTTTGTCAATAATGTTAAAGGGGGAAAAAGTTTAGTTTGATGGAGAATATATCTTGGAGTATTTATTTTTTGGTTTGCCATCAATGACAAAGGAGGAGATTATTATAGGTTGTCATTATTGTCATTGAGTGAGCATGATGTCATTAATGCCAAAGGTATACTTGTAGTCCATGATGTTGAGTTAATAAATGATGAAGCCTTGATAGGGTGACATAATCAGTGGTGGATGCTCAAGGTGTTCCTAAAGAGAGAATTTGAAGACAAATTGTCTCTTGTTGTTGTTGTCTCACATCTCACTTTGCTTGAGTTGTGTTTGGTTGGTACAGGTGCTTGAAGACAAGAAGTTTGGAGTAGGTAGCATGAAGGCTTAAGGCATGTGTAAGAAAATTTTGATGTCATGGAGCATGAGGATCTATGTATAATCATGTCATGACATTGTTTAACTTATTCCTAAGGTGTTCAGTTCAGTTCAATAGGATTCAAGTTGATTTATAGGCATAGGCCTAGTTGGTCTAAGAGACCTAGTGAGGCAATTCAAGGAGTCAAGATGATATTCCAAGATGGAAAAGCTCATACAAGAATTTAATAAGGTTTTATAGGTTTTTTAAAAGTTGTTGACCAAGTTTTAGGTCTTGAGGATGAAGATAAAGCAAGATAGTATGTTGGAAGGACACTTGTGCATGCAGAATGAAGGATTCCTAACTCGAGAAGAAATTTTAGTTACTCATTGACATGTGTAAAGTTTTCATAGTGATCTAAGACTTTTTTTATAGGTGGAAAATTGACCTAAGAATTATTTACAATTATTATATTATGGTTTTAGGGGCTAAGGCGTATGAACAATTGTTTACACCTGTAGGAGGTCTAAAACCCTCACTAAACCCTTGCTTTGACCTAATGAAGAAGATCTTATTGGTAAGTACCTAGAATGGATTGACAAAGATTTTATGATTATTTTAAGGTGTATTGGACTCTCTCATGTGTTTATAAGTATATTTTTTAGACTTAACTATGAGTAGAAGACACATAAAAATGCATGTTTCCAGAAAATTTATTGTAGTGGTGAAAAGTTCCATTGAAACCAATTGTTAAATGTATGAAGGATAAAGGTAGAGACTTGTTATTATGGATAATAAAGTTAGATGGACATTTTTTTTTAATTTATTCAATCATCTATAACAACCAAGTTGTCTTATTCCTAAGTTTGTGTGATGGTGAAGTCAATGAGAGTTTCTAATCAGAGTGAGAATAAGATTAGGGATGGTGTATCAATAATTGGGGATGACTCAATTTTCATGGAGGTAAATTAGGGATCTTATATCACATTCCCATAAAATTTTAATGGTTACTATTCTCCTGAAAGTGAGGCATATGTTGGATACAGGATGACTGGGCAAATTCAGTGAAGTCTGTGAAACCTAGAGGAGTGAGATTGGTTTGAAAGATCAATATTGATATGTGATATTGCAATCTAAATTTTCAATTTTGATATAAGGTTTTTTATGATGTTATACATTCATTATATTTTATTTTAAGGGCTTATATTGGTATGGTATTGTCATTTTTTCATGACAGGGTGCATGCAATAGTAGGTAGCTCTAATTGAGCATCTTGGAGAGAGATTTTGGTTATTGCAAAGGATGAGTTGAGTATTCCCAATGATTGTTTGATGACCCTAAGGACATTTAGTGACTATATATGTGAATTTTAATAATTTACAAGTGGAAAAATGTAATTACTTGTTCATTATTTAAGACTATGATTTATTGTTCACTACCAGTTCTGAGTGATGTTACAAGAGAGTCTTGGAGCTTTTTGGCCTGAGTAAAGAGGGTAATGTTTTTGGTGATAATTATAATGTCTCATAGCTTCATTTTTATTCTTAGATAATATCTGGGTATGCCCTTGTAGTTGTGTGAATATGTGTTCTTAATGACTAGTTTTTAAGTGTGTTGGCAAACCTAAGTGATCAATATGAAGAAGCTTATTTGAGCCTATTTGGTTTATATGAATGTTCCCAATGCATATGATTATATGGTAGGTGTATTTTAGTATCATTATGAGTGTTTTATTGATCAATATTGAGTTTATTAATGTGTTTTGAGCTTCATTCTTTGAGATAATTTTTTTGTGTATGATGGCCTAATTAGCGAGGAGACTAATTGCTAGGTTCAAGGTGTGAGTTTAAGTTTCAAGTGTTATGGACCCATGTTGGAATAATATAGGATCTATTGGAGGTATGTTCAATGTTTTTGAATCATTGGTGAAGGATAAAGGTGAACAAAGGGTTCATGAGTGTAACGTGTAGTTTATGAAGACCTAATTATTATAGGTCTCACCTAAGGGCTAATTAAGACTTATGGCTTGGATGACCAAAGAGGTAGTGTATTACATGGATGGAATATGTGAGAATGGTAACTTAAAGCCCAAGGAAGGTAAGTTATGGTTCATATCTGACATGTATGTGTATGATCAAGATTTTTGTATTTAAGCAAGGTCTTGTAGACCTATTTATCTAGACTTGAAAGAGCTAGTGCATGAGGGTGTGAAGTGAATAGAATAATTATTTTTAGAGGGGAGTGAACCCATGGAGACTATAAAAATACATTTTTTTAATATGTGAATAATTCTGACAAGTGGTGTTGCAGGTGGTGAGTTAATCGTGTGCTTGTTTCAAGGCTCAATTGTCTATTTGAGTGATGTAGAAGAGGGAGAGGCTTGTATGAGGTTGAGAGGAAGGTTTGAAGGTTTTATATAAATATAAGGTCATCATCAGGTGTATAATACATTAGATCAGTGGTGGACATCAGATATGAGGTGGTTGAGTGGATGCTTAATCACCTAGGGGATTGTATCCTCCTTGGTAGTTGGAGCTAGCTAAAGGTCTAGTAGGTGCTAGACTAAATTGAGGGGTGGGTGTTCCTTGATCAGTTGATGTTGGTCTAAAGTCTCATATTTTTTATATATTTATAGGACTATAGTTTATTTTTTTGTAGGCTTGAGAGTGGGTTTTCTTCCCTTGAGGGTTTCCCACATAAATGATGTGTTGTGACGTGTTTCTCATGTTCAGGCTTTGTATGTGATTTATTTGTCTTTATGCTTGTCCAAGTGCTTATACTTTGTAATGATGAATCTAAATGATGATGAATGAATGATAAGTGGAATAAAAGAAAAATTAGATAACTGATTCACCCCCCAGTCATCTTGTACCTCCAATAATCTATTCATTTATTTATTATATTTTTTTTCTTAATTGGATTCCTAGTATCAACAAGAAGTGTGTTATTTAATTCATTTTTTACTTTCTTATTAGTCTAATTTATGACTAGTGGAAGGATATAATAAAAAGGAAGGATAACTAATCTCTTGAATTACAACTATAATTTGATCTACTTATCTTCACTACCATTGTACAAATATATATAACTAGCATACCAATCTTCTACATTATAATTATCATAATCAATGTAGTCATTTCCTTTACCCACACAAGCATGATCCTCATCCACATAAGCACTACCATTAGGCACACAAAAATGATCATCTACATCCACATTTGTCCACTCATTGGCATAACTATAAGTAACATCATAGATAGATAATAAGGAATCCATAGGATAAGATATAGTAGGGTTTTGAGGATGCACACACATGTAAAAATTTCAAAACCCTAAGATGGAAAGAAAAACATGCATAATACTTACTCATAGGATAAGATCACATATATAAACATAGGGTTTGAAGGATTATAAATCCACAATTGAAAACTAGAAGAAATAAGGATATCTGAGGGGGAATCAAAAATTAATTATGAAAATCAAACCCTAAATGCATAAATCTAAAACCCCAAGAAAGAATGATGAAACCCTAAGATAAAAAGATGGGGATTTTAATGTTGAAGACACTAATTGAATTTGCCAAAAAAAATTAACTCGTTTAAATTTTAGTAGATATAAATAGGCCAAAAATATTGAAATTCATATTGTATAAGATATAACATAAAATACCCAAATATGAATTATTTAACAAAGATTGATTGCACTTATTAAATATATAAATGACCAAGAGATAAGATACTTAGCTAATATTTTGTCATGTATTACTCATTTCATGTGTATAATCACCTAAAATACTCTATAATAGCTCTTTTATTTCTCAATGCAATAAACAGATTGTCAGAATCTTCCAAGATGTTGCCAACACAACCCAGACACATATAGCAACTAGTCCCATCCATTGTCTACAGGAACTATCCTTATTTAATTTTCTAGTTTGTTCTAATACAAATCAATGTGCTTGCTTGTCTAGATGATTTATGTGCAACATTTTGACCTTACTTGTGCATAGATCCATATTTTGTCTCTTTGCCTTAAAACCCTAGCTTCACTTTTGACAAAAGTTTGACCTAAAAGAAGGGGTTAAAAGATGGGTTGGATAGCCCCAACCACTCCCCACTGAGTTATTAAGTGTTTTTTACATTCCAATACTCTGAACAGGGATCAAACGACATGTAGTTCTCCCACCTATGTGATTGTGTTCTCAACATGTTCCACTAGAATTCAAAGCAACTATTTGGCTTTCAACACTTAACATGCAACTTTGACCCTACAATTATATTCACACTTATGTTTTGGATTGTTCCTTTAAGTTATTTTTAATTTGAATGTTTTTTATAATGTCTCAAGGATGTTAAAATGGATCTCTTAATGTGTAAGTGGTTTTCAATGTAATTTCCAAGTGAGTAAGACCTTAGGCTTGTCTTGTATATATAGATGACTCTTTGGAATTTTCCTCCATAATTGACATGTGAAACGTGCTTAGGAAAACTCAAAGGAGAGATTTGAATCTAAAAAATAATCATTAAAATCTTTTGGATATTTCTAGCAAAGGTTGGCTTATGTGGTAACTGTCAGCATCTGATTATTTTGGATCATGTCCAAAGAGGGAAAAATTAAGATATGGAATATGGTGAGAGTATGCTTAGGAGTGTAGAGAATTATATCACAAATAGGGACCTCCAAATGTGTACGCACAAGTCTTATAAATCAAATATATGTCAAAACCAATTTTTCCAAGTGTCTAATAGCAAATTTAGGTGTCTACGAGCATTAACTATATAAATATGAATGTAAAATGCATATTGATATTACACTTTGTATTTTTTGAATTTGCAAGACAAAGGAGAATGGATGCACTTATCTAACTTTATGATTTATGTTTCTCACTACATGCATCATAGTGTCTAAAAATGTTATGTATTAGTTTTTTTACTGCTTAGATCATGAAACATGACCTTGAGACCTATGCAGGCACTGCCCATGAAGCTTATACCACTTAAACAATAGGTATTATTTGGGTATACCTATATTATCCTAGTTTAAATTTCATGTATGTGTCCCTCAGATCAATGTGTTTGAACCTATGGATAATTTGTGTATGTGTATTTTTCCTCGGTCTTATGCATTGATCTTTTATTTACCTTTATTTGCTTCAAAACTATAGTTGTACTTTTGACATGAGATGACTTAGAAAAAGGGGTTAGAAAGATGTGATGGATGGCCCCAACCACTCTCTGCTAAGTGTTTGATAATTTACTATGTTTTAATACTTAGAAAAGGTTTCAAACTAAATTTAGTTATCCCACCTAGGTGTGTGTGCGCACCATCATGATCATGCTACAATGCAATGAAATGTTTGGCTTTTGACACTTGACAACATGCAAATTTGATCTAGGTTTTGTATTTAGACTTGGCTCTAGGGCTACTCCTTTGAGGGGTTTTTATAAATGTATGATTTTTTTAAAACGTCTCAAGAAAGTGCTAATCGATTTCTCAAATTTACAAGTACTTCTCAATGTAATTTCCAAGTGAGTATGACCTTATTCTTGATTTTTATTTAGAGATAATTCTTTGATATTTCCCACATGACTAAGATATGAAATGTGTCTATGTTAATCTGATAAAGGCCTCCCAATTTTAAATGTAGTTGTTGAGAGTGTCTAGACACTATCGACGGAGGTGGACACCTATGACAAACCGCAACTGTCTAATTATTGTCATTATTATTTTAACAGGGAAAATTAGTGATCTGGGATATGGTGAAAATATGATTAGGATTATGGAGTGTTCTTAGACTGACAAAGGTGACCCTGAATATGTGTCAATAAATTGAGGTATCTAAGATAATAGATGGGTATGACCTAGACTACCCCTATTAATAGGGTTTGGAAATGACCTCAACCTCCATATATCTAGTCTAGTTTTGTATTTATATAAAAGGTGACCGACTCCAATAGATATAGGAAAGTGTACACAAGAGTCAAACGTATATGCACAAGTCCAAATATGTCAAGATTAATTTTTTTGATGTTTCTAAGTATTTACTACCAAATTTAAGTTTCTAGACATGGTATATCACATAATATAAATAATCAATCATACACAAGCATATAACTACACATATAATATATGTAAACATCAAACAAGCATGAAATTATGTGCACACGACATGAAAACTAGAAGATACTCTATAGATAACATTGAATAGGACATCGATAAAAATAATCCCAAGCATACATAAGTACAAACATTCATATGCAATCAATCAAACAATCATAGAGCCCACAAGAGAACAGGGAATGTAACTATGTAATGATCTTATGTAGCAATACAATGTATATATTTATGTGACATAATACACGATATATAGGCAAGAGAAATACATGTATGGTAAATATAAATAGCTCTATATGATAAATGGAAAGTAGGAAGGATAATACCATAAACCTACTGAAGATATTCTCCCATTATAAGACATACCACATTTGTGATAATGGCCCCACGTATGGGTATAAATATCTTCGCATAGCATCTATAAGTCCATGATCATATATAACATGTATAGCATCGGAAGCACATGTAACATGTATATATAAACCTCTAACATAAGTAAATAAGTATAATATGTATCTATCAACGAAGATAAAATAAAATATATTTTTTATTTTTAAAGTTTTTATTGTTTTTTGCATTTTATGATTTTCTAGAAGAATCATGCCCCATATGTGGGCAATATATGGTTAGCGTGAACACAATAAGAATATGTCTTGAATGTAGATAAATTATAATCCAACGTAAGTATATGGATCGTATGTCATCTATAGATGTGTAATGTGTATGTTTAATGTAAATCATAATAATATAAGGAATGATTTTTTCCATATGGATCATGGAAAATAAAGGATTTGAGGACATATGGATACCAAACAAGACAAGAAAAACTAATACCAAGCATGTGCATTTAAAGTGAAAAATAGGAAAATAAAATGCCAAGTAAACCCCTGAGAGGAATAGTCAGAAGAGTGGCAAGAAGACATGAAAAGTCATCAATTCAAATAAAAATGATTGGTTAACAAAGTAGAAGACAAATTACTTTAAGATGGAAAAAAAATATCACCACAATGTCCCTAGAGCCAGATGTGAATCCATGATCATGGGTATAGAATGTTAAGTCCCATATTGATTATATAAATAAAGTATGAATCAATGAAGCACAAAGTATGTTATCAAACCTAACTGATGATACCATCAAATCATGAAGGGTCCATATAGATCATATGTTGACCCACATTTAATACTTTCTTAACAAAAGTAGAGGATTTTGTGAATAAATCATTGTGTTCTACATTAATGTCTTCGATGAAAGGATATGTATAGTTGAATTGAGTTTGCATTGGAGATGTATCAATAAATGGTTTCTCATTTTCTTATTGAATTTGATCTTATTATACTAGTTTCTTAGGTACCCATTTGAGTTATTTTTAGATGTAACAAGATCCACCTTGGGTTGCTTTAAATCTTGATTTACATATTTTATCTCATTGGATTGTAAATGTATTGCCTTGATATTTGAATGTAATAAGCTCATGTATTCTCTCGGGTGTTGCATTCATATCTTGTAATCATCGAGTACCAAGTATAGCATTGTATGACATCATAGTAGCATCACAATAAATGATGTAGGAAATGTGTGGGGACCAATTGTAATAGGTAAATTAATCTGACCCAATGGTGGAATCATATTCTCAATTAAAGGTATTAATACTAGAGCTAAATCAATTGAATTATATCCAAGTGTCTTGAGGAAATTGATATTTGAAATATTAATGTCAATCATATCATCTATCTTGATTTTGTGTATTTTTTTCCTCTTGTAGAAGAAATAATTACCAAAGATTCTACATGTAAAGAATAAGTCTTTAGAATATCATTGGGAATCGTGACTAGCACATTATCATGCTTAAGTGATTCAACTTTATGAGTTGAATTTTCTACTTTAGAAGATGAAACATTATTTTGCATAGGTTCTTCTATATTGGAAATGTAGTTGTGACTTGTGCTTTTGTAATAGATATATCAGATGAAAGGTCACCACTATCAATAATATTTTGAATTTTATGTTCCAAATCACAACAGTACCATTTATTAGATGATATTCACAAAAGAATTTTTGAATGGAGTGTTAATTGTATATAACTCTAGTGATAATGCTTAATAGAAGGTAACTCAATCATGTCCTTATCAAGTAACCTTTTCAACATTGTACTTTGACTTAATTTAAGTTTTTGAAACTGTCAGAATCCACTAAGAGAAGGCATAGGATTTGTTATAGGTGTCATTTTACACTTATCCAATGGTTTATATTTTTTCTTGATTATTACATGGCTCATGGTAGGACTTGTAATATGATGAATAGAAGCACAATGTAAAGCATGCATCTCATAGTTAAGTACGTGTGATTGTAAAATATTATCCTCGAGTGACATGACCTTATATAATATATATTTGAAATATTTGTAAGCATGGTAAAACATATTATCTTTGAGAGAAGGGTTGGTTGATATGTCAAATGATGCACACTAACCTTGAATCTTATAAATATAATCACAAATATGCTCAAATTTTCCTTGATGAAAAGATGAAATGTGTTTAAAAGTAGCAAGTGATCCCTTATTATAGAGGAATTTTGATATGAAATCATCTTCCGATTTAAGGAAAGTGTGTAGGGAACTAATAGGTAGAGTGTGAAAGCAATCTAAAGCATAACACATTAAGCTGCTAAGAAATTTATTAAGCAAGATTCTATCGTTAGCCATATCCAATAGAATCACAAAAGTACTTAATATGTAAGAATCTCCATCCCCTCGAATAAGCGAAACATAAGCATTATAAAATCATGTCGGAGAGGAAAGTCAAGAATCTTAGACACTATAAGTTGGCCATATATAAAATTAGAATCAATCTAAGAATTGAATGCAACAAATTCTAGAGATACAACTTGTACTTGTATTTGCAATTGCATGCATCATAGTAACAATTTCATGGGTTTGCACAATTAAAGTATGAATGGATTCATTTAAGGGTCTAAATTTTTTGTGGTTTCAAACATAGGCACCCTAGGAGGATTAGATATAAAAGGGGAAGAAATACAATTCTTACAAAGCATATAAATATCCTTATTTGCATGAGTAAAATGTGTATTAGCTACTTCATGAACCATTTTCATAACTTGAGCAAAGGAAGGAAGATTTTGCAAGACGTGCTTAAGATTTTCAATAAATTCGTCATTATGAGCATCCAAGGAAGGAATATGAAAAAAAACATTTTCAAAATTTGCATTCAAAGAATCATTTTCAATATTTACATTCAAACAATAATTTTTGATATTTGCACTCAATGTAGGAAGTCAATCATTTTCAATGTTTGTATTTTGAGCAAGATTAGGAACACAATCCTTTTTGATATTTTCATTCAAGGAGAGAGTAAGAATACAATCATGTTTATCATTGGCATCATTTACATCATTTGTATTCAAAGAAAGAGTAGGAACACAAGCATTGTCAACCTTTCCATTCACATTAGGTTCTACTCAAGAATCAACATTGTATTACATACATTGAAATTTGAAACCAAATTTCTTTAAGCTACTCTGCTTAAGATTGACACATTTCTCCTTAGTAACTAATTTTTGTATAAAAATTGGCATTCCATACTTATGAGGGATCAAAAAAAGACAACCAACACCCAAGACATTCATATTATTTACATTTTCCCATGATTTGATAAGGCTGAAATAACTTACCCTAATTTTGCATCTAAGTCATCCTATCATAATAAAAAGATTCATCATCATATCAATTAGAATTAATATCATCTACAATATGAATAGAAGCATTTGCGTCATTTGAAAACACTAAATCAAATGAACAATCCATCATATGTAAACTAGGGTTTGAAAGATAAGCACGATAAACTAGGGCTAATAATATTTCAATAAAGAAGCAAACCCATAGCTAAATCAATCTGCGACATCCACAACAGCAAAACATGGAGGAAAAGAGAGCATGAAACCCTAAAGTTGATTAGTTTGAAAATAGAGGTGTTCGCCAAAATATTTTAACTGTTTAGCACATAATGGAGAATATGTTATGCATAAACATTAAACTATAGCACAATCTAAATATAAATAAATACAATCATCCATATAGATATGAAATGTGCTAAAATAGACAACAAAACATTTGAAAATTGACAGAGTAAATAGATAAATACCTTATTTTTGGCTTGTGCACTTTCAAAGGATGTTGCAGTTATAAAAATTGATCCAAACAACAAGATGAACAAAACCCAACAATTGTTTTGCAAACTAGTAACTTTTAAAAAAAGGTGAAATTGGTGACTCTCCAAAAGTGACCGGGTCCAAATCAACCAATCGCTTCCAGAACCTAAATCTTGGTTGTTGTGCAACAAAATGGTGATCCAAAATCTTGCTTCACTTTGTTGAATTGACAGGTAGAAATGTTTGATTTTGCTTCTCTTTTCATCATGTCATAATCATCAACAATGTCGCAACAAAAGTGTGTAGATTCGTTGGCTTTGGTAACCTTTTGAGGAGTTGCAGCGATTTATTTTGCACACTTGGAGTCAGAGCCAATGTGGTTTTTGTGCTTTATAAGTATAATTCTCAACCCAAATGAGAGATAGGGCTTCACCTTCTCTCGCTAGATAATCAAATGCAACTACATACTTTACTATAACCTTTTTTTTTGGCATAAGAACTTGACCAAGATAGATGAGATAAAAATTAAATCATTGTGTAGATTCTTTAATAAGATGTGAAAATCTCTTGATAAGACTTGATAATGTGCATGAGAGACTTGGTTAGTAAGACATTATGATGAGAGGAATCGATAATGAAATGGCTAAGGGTACTTTTTTATATATAGGCTTCACAAAGGCCATATACACATGGGCCAACCCTAGAGGATATTAAAAGACATAAAGGACCCACAAGTCAAAGGGACATCATGATGGGCCGACTAAGACTCAGGGAAAGACCATGAAACAATGTTTTGGACATTTTGAGAGCATTTGCAGACGTACACAAACAAATTAATAGTCGATTTGTGGGTATTCGGGCAATCTGGATTGAATGGGTATATTATCATTAGCAAAAAGTGAACAAAAAGTCAAGTTGTAAGGAAACATAGGTCAAGGGATGGCAATACGGGGTCCAACACGAGGAAAGTGTACCAAAAATAACCAAATGTGTGCACATAAAACATAAAAAGACCTAATGGAAAAGAGTCTTGTACCAAAATTAGTTGTCTACACTGACGTCGAGACGGTGAAAAAGCAAACAAGATGGGATGACATGACTTGGGTGCACCCAAATGGCCTTGCACAACACACTCCCCCATTGTATGTTTTTGGACCCTAGAAACATATTGTGTGGGGTTCTTGGGGAGTCACCAAAAGCAGAAGGGCAAAGAGATGGAAGAGAGAAGAAAGGGGGCATAACAAAAAATGACCAAACGTGCCAATAACACCTAATTTGGACAAGTAGTTGACAAGTACACAAGGACCATAGATAATGCAAAATCACAACGAACAATGTCTAGGGGGTATTTCTAGGCATCAGCAATTACATTGCAATAAAGGCATGTTACAAACATTTTTAAAAATACTTCATTTGATTTTGATGTGCCGCCACTTCATTATTTTCAATGGCTTCTCTCCCATGCCCTATTTTCTCTCTGCAATCTCTCATATTTGTTGTAGTCTCTACCCTCCTTGTTCGGTATAACAAAAGTATAATAACCACCAATGGAGACAAGAAGGCGCTACTAGATACCTCTGGGCCCTTTTGCAAGGGCAATCTCTGACAACAAGTTGAAGAATGCCTTCTAAACAAGTGGGAACAACGCCCTAACTATGATCTAATCAACATTTGGGGAGGACATGACCACCACAAGCCACAAATGCACGTGAGCCTCCATATAGAAGGCTTTAACTCTGTAACTACAAGCCCTATGGAAAAATAAATATGTATTTAACTAGATTCTAGACAACTACCAAAGGGCATAAGTATTTGAAGCCCACAATGCTCGCTAGGGAGAAATTATAAAAATACATTTGAGCTTTGAGGGTGGAGCCATGAGAAGGAAGAGTGCATTGATGAGCTCCATGTCAATTTTGATGGTTCTCAAACAATGTCCATGAGAAGGAAGAGTGCATTAATGAGCTCCATGTCAATTTTGATGGTTCTCAAACAATGTCCCTCACCACTTAAGAGAAGCAATGCAAAAACCCCACTACCAAAACTAAACATTTAACCATGAGAGAGGAATGCATGCATTGTGCCAAGCAAAGACTTAGCTTCCATTTATCGTAGTCCCATTAGGTCCAAGGATGAGCTCTTCAAGCTCTATCTTTTGTGAGAGAAATAAAGAAAATAATGGTAGTTTTTGAAATGAGGGTGATTTGGGAAGCGAAAAACAAGATATTTATGTGACATAATTGGGGCAAATAAAGGAGTAGCTCCAAGCCTTTAGTGATAGCTAAACACATGGAGAGTCACTCCAACAAAAATGATGTATAACACTGACATGATTTTTGAAAGCTAAAAACTCCAAGATATGCATTGACTACCATGAGGTGGCCAAGTTAAGGCGTATAAGCTTTTTTTTTGCTGCTCTTAAGTAGCCTATAATAGTTAGTTGTTTTTGTCAACATTATAGCAATCGCTTGACTATCTCTTTTTACATTTTTTTTTTTTTATAGCCCGAAGGTATTATATGGAATCACTAAATTACATAGAATGTCGACATTTTTGCCCATATTTTGAAAATAAACATATAGCAAATTTACAATGCTGAGTAAGCATACATCTAAATCAGTGAGCTCCTTTGGCTAAGCAATCACGAGTATGGAGCATCCACGCCGTCAAAATCACCCAAGTTACGATCTTGGGCTTGACCACTTGACACTCCATGTCAAATATCTAGAGAAATTTGTACCTTGGTGGATGGATATAAGCAACCATCACCCTCCTCAATCAAAGTACAACCCTTTCAATGTTTTTTACACTTTTTAATTTAATGTCAATGCTACAATTCATCTTCAAGTAGTATGATTTAACTTAGTTTTCACTTTACAACACGCAGTGCTGACTCTAGGCTGCTATGCAAGTCTGGTTTTATTTTAAGAGTGGGGACCCAATGTAAACCCACCTTACCAGTAAAAAAAAAAAACAACTATATATCAATAAGTTATTAAAATTCAATCTGAAACGTTTTTGGTTTAAGCAAAATATACCAAGCACTTCAAATTTGATCACTCGTCTTAAATTTGATTGCCTTCCATACAATTTTTCCATATAAAGATGTCACATTAGCAAATGCATACTGCATTAAGGATTTTCATTGACATGTATACACCTCCAGAAAAACATCAAAACTATACTTACCCAGTGAATAGCAAGGAGGGTTCTATCCGTAAATCAGTAGACAAACAAATTGTTTCATCAAAAATAATCTGATAATACATTATAATGTTTTTCATATACATTGTTGAACTGATCTGAATTGGATGAATTGTAATGTAAATTCACTGTCATGTTGGTTGTATCTATTGCAAAAAAGACCGAAAGGTATGTACGACCCGTAGTTAGCTATGGCAGTAACAAATAGATGTGGAGAACATTGTACAGGGGTCTGAAAACTATCAATGAGGCTTGGCAAACCTCGCTGAGGAATCAAATTTGTCACAGCGTATTGCAAAGACGGGGTTGTCCCAGAACAAACACGTCTAAAGATGTTTGCACAAACTTGTCCCACAAACACTGGAACTACAACTCCAAATTTATCTTGGACCAAACTCGTCTAATACATGTTCATCATGGTTTTACTTTGTCCTGAATGATGCAGACGATAGAATGTGTATCAATTGGGATGTCTTGATTGATTTAAGTCTTTTGTTGGGAACGTCTCAGCTAAATGAGAGCCTATTAAGGAAGATGAATTGTGAATGAGAACCAGAACAAGGTAGATAGGTGTTTGGTTGTATGTCATAGCCTTGTGAGCCTGTAAATAACATTTCTCGTTGATGGTGGATGGGAGCCAAAACCCCACTTGCTGAAATTTTCCCACACTAGATCTCCCCAAGGTAAATCTGTGTTTATTCTCATGCGTGAATTGATAGTGATTTCCATTTTATACTTGTTTATTCAATTTCCAATCTGCATGTAATCCATACAATATGGTCACTGAACAATTATGCACAGACATAATACCAATTCCACAGAAATCAGTCATAAGACTAGATAGGATTCATTGTTAATGATTTAGACATCACCCTAACCGTGCTAATTATGAATCACAAACTTTCAACAGATACATTACACGATCCTCATTAACCGAAGGATGTGCATCATGTGTTTCAAGAGTCGGCATAAATTTAACCAAATATTTCTGAAAAACAAAAATGGTAGGTTACTCTGAATGTAACCACAGAAGTACTAATCTAAATTGTGTGACATGCATCCCATTATGTTGCACACTAGAGCATTGAAGCAATTATCCACTTCTAGTCTAATCCAATTAAAATTCAACTAAACTAAGTGCCAAATCATTTTCACATATTCAAAGCTTTCCGACTAAGGGATATGGACATCCCACATAAAACTAATCAATAAAATTCTCATTAATACCTGGATGAAGAAATTTATCATCGACAAAATTAAAATCAGAGCATGCAAATTTGTCCAAGCTTCTAACGAAAAAAGGCATTAAAAATGGCAAGAAATGATTGCATGTTCATGAGCTGTTGAGCTTTTAACATACAGATGCAGCATCAACTATATTCAAACGAGAGCACAGTAAATCCTATGTTATGAAAAAGCATTTAAATAGCAGCAAGAAATTGCCTGTTGACTGCCTCAAACGTGTGAATTACATGATCAAAATGAATTTATGGCATCAAAGATGGGCAATCTAAAAATATTGGCAGTAAGTAAAAAGTCCAATACCCTGGTAAGAAATCCAAATGAATTCCATGTAAAATATATTAGCAACAGCAGCGTAGAATCCAAAACAGGATATACGCTTTATACATCATTCTCTACAAACATGAACCCAAAGGTAGCTATAGCTCTCAATGTCAAGGTAGAGAACATTTTTGTTATCCCCAGGGCCAAAACAAAGTTACAAGCATAATTGGAACAGAAAGGTGTACAGCCTAAAACCTAAACTTTTAACTAGTTATAGAAGTGATTTACAGACTAAATACTGACCATGTGGATAACCTAAACAACTAGTTCTTCCTTTACCAATGACCTTAAACGTCTCAGAGAGGATATAGAATTAAAGAACAGAACAGAAATTTGCAATCGTGCACATCATGTTGCAAGCTCCAAACCAACTGGAAGTTTGAAGTTTGCGTGGGAATACCTTTCCAAACTACCGGAAACCTTTTACAAACCATCCTACCTGCAACAAAGACAAGCTCAAGCCCACTGTTCAGAGAAGAGTAACCATACAGTCCTTCATGTACTGAAACTTGGAAGACGATGTTGAAAAAGTAACAGATGTTTCCTTCATTACTTCCATTTCCCCAACCAACAAATAATAAATATTACTGAAGATCAACTCCCAACAGTTGCTCTCTGGCTGACAGTAGCATGGCTACCAGCTGGATGCGCTACAAGCACCGCTTCATTACTTACAGCTCTTGAAGCGGCAACTGCTTCCAAACGCTTCCATGTCATTTCACGCTTTTCTTGTACTCCTTTTGCCTTCGCTTCCTCATCATGAAACTTACCCAGGCATTCTTGAAAGAGCTCTTCATCCATCTCCAGGAACATTTTTCTTACATTCAAAGTTAGATTGTGGACAGCCTGATTCCAATGATTCTTGGTGTTCCTTTCCAGTGCAGGAAAAATAAGAGGCAGAATCGCATGCCTGTTTTGTGCAATCAAACTTACAATATGATCATTGTTCCACAGAAATAAAGCCCGTTCAGCCACCTATAAGAGAAACCCATGTAAGACTCCAAGCCAACCAAAAAGCAAATTCTCAAATAAAGGATTACAGGTTTGGCATACCGAATTTCCAATCATTAGTGGAAACAAAATGATAAGAGGAAGCCACATATTAATGTTCAATATATGGAAGCAGAAATTACCTTTACCTGAGTCAAATTAGTTTAGTTGTTAACTAAGTACAGACACTCCAAAAAACTATAGTTGAACATGAAAATGTGCAAAGAACATGGCACTAAACCAAAGCTAACCAAAAATATTGAAACACGCCAAAGGAAATGGAAATATCAGATCAATTTGGTATTATTTTATTAAATAAAATTGAAATATATGACCAAAGGACTACAAAAGGCACAATATTCAAAATACAGAGTAGGATTGCCTAGTGCATCTCCAAAAAGAACCTAATAGAAAAGAACTACGGAAGTGTGATGAATAAAAAAGAATGCCGGCTAAGAGAAAAATCCGTGACATCCAAAAAAGACCAAAGTTTGCATAGCTTTTCACAAAAATGCTAGTAGGAGATATTGTTCCTTGAATCCTGTCACACCATGTGGTCTGGACATAATTAGAAAGAAAGAAGTTAGTTATATCAATGTCCATGAATGACCGACAAAATAAATGGGACTCAACTACAGCGATAAATATATCTAATTAATTAGTAAAGAGTTATGAATAGCCACAAATGGAGGGACATCACAAATTCACAAAAAGGTACAACAATAATGTATAATACCCATGCCACATTTCAAACAAACCAGTGTATTGAAATCTGAATATATGTGACAACAATTGGGTTTTTCTGATTCTAACTCCCTAGTATACATCCCACCATTGTTAGGCATTCCTTACATTTCCGTCAAAGTGAACCACTCAGGTTCACTTCGAATGGTATCAAAGCAACAGTAACCCGCAAACTTTCCTAGTTTATGTCCTTTGCCAGTCAGCTTCACTGACATATTGTTGTCTCCTTGTCGACATTGCTACTGTGACCCCATTCAATGCTTCACCCATTGCCATGCAATTCACCTTTCACCATCCTACCCGCTATTATGGCCAAGACAAAGAAATTCCAAATTCCTTTACCCCTACTCTGCCCAGCATAAACAGTCAAGTCTGTTGTTTAAATCACAGTATTGAAATAATCAATCAAATCACTCCATACATTCCTATCCTTTGATAAGCAGTTTATCTATAGCCATGCTTGACTGTTGAATCACGATGTTGGAACTATCACCTGATTCACTGTTCAATGAAAATGCCTATGCCTTCTGTTCAATTAACAGTCACCTGAATAGATTCACTCAGTTCAACACATTGATTAGCCCAAAACAAGTTGCCCAAATGAATCAGAACTGAGTCCTCCATTATTCTTCCATTTGAATTGCTTCACTCCACATCTTCTTTCTCAGCTGTCTTTCCTTTGATGTAGTTTTTCACAAACAACCATTGCGATCACATTTACTTCAAACACACAAAAAAGTTAATATTAAGGCCTATATTTAATCATTTTCTTTATTTTTGATGAGTCTGGATTATTTAAGTTATGAAACGCTTGGCAAACAGTATTCTGGACAGAGAGCCAGTTGGAACAGGGCTGACACTGACACTCAATGCTGGATTATCCAAACTGGTGGTTGAAACTTAATTTTTTTGTCATGATTACACTTACCAACGGTGCTTCGATTTAAGGGATCAATCAATGGACACTGAAGTTGATTGTAATGAACATCATAGGCTCAAGCAGTTTCTTAGCACCAGTGTACGACTTTGACAGCAGAACTATGTGATGGCAGATTAATTATGGATCATTTGGAATTTTGGAAATATTATGGGAAAATATCAGCAAAAACATCAATAATTCCTACAACCTATCCCATTCAAGGCATGTTTAAATGAAGTTTTAAAGAACAAACAAATTGAAAATCAGGAATCAAAGATGGAACCAAACAAACAAATTCGGGTAATAAATTATGGGGAAAAGGCTATTAATCCGACACGTGACAAATGATTCGATAAATTATGTAGCTAGTAAAGAAAGCCATGAGACCTGTTAGTTTCCAATATGCAAATACATGAAGGGCCAAGACTCTAAGCCAAAACGATACAAATAACCAAATGCAATCCTCCATAAAATAATTGGTCAAACATTTCCAAGTAACATAGTAGATAGCAAATACAAGTTCCCAAATAGACGATATCTGCCAATAATGGACTTTAGCACATTACCAAAAATAAAATCGTATAACCAGCACCGAGGAAAATGGAATAATAGTCATTGCCTACAGGCCAAAACAACTTAGTTGCAAAGGCAATTGACAATAATAAGTTGCAATAATATGTTTTTGGATAATTATTGCACGAAAATTACATGCAGTTTTTATCTATAAGCATTCTCATGCAATTTGACGGACTGTTGAAGCATGAAACCTCTAATTAAAAGTTACCAAAAAGTGGCAACACAATAACTAGCAAAATTAAAGAAGAAGAAACAGATCAACAAGATAACTGTGACAATATAAATGCAGAAACAAACAAAAAAGATTTCCTTACAAAAAAACCGGCATCATAGAAAAGTATTAAACAAAAAGAAGTCAACATAAAATAATTGGTGAAATGCTTCCATGTAGCTTCATAGACACGGTAAACACAAGTTCCCAAATAAACAAGATCTGCCAATAAAGGAATTTAGTACATATTAACAAAAATTAAAATCATGTCACCAGCACCAAGAAAAATGAAATAATAATCATTGCTACAGGCCAAAATAGGTTAGTTGCGAAAGCAATTGACAACAGTAAGTTGCAATAAAATGCTTTGGATAATAAATGCATAACAATTATATGCAATCTTTATCCAAAAACATTTTCTTGCAATTTGAATAGTCTGCAGAAGCTTGAAGTCTCAAATTAAAAGTTACGAAAAAGTGTCAACACAACAAATAGCAAAATTAAAGAACAGATCAACAAGAAAACTGAGCCCAACTTGGTCTATACATAGCTTCTCCAATTATATCATTGCCTATAGCTTAAGTATTTCTACTAATACTAATTCGCCAGATGTCATTGGCAAGACAACATAAACAGAGAAACAAACAAAAACAAATCCTTATAAAAAAGTGGCAACATAAAAAATGTAA
The DNA here is from genome assembly GCA_037957365.1 of Torreya grandis. NCBI lineage: Eukaryota > Viridiplantae > Streptophyta > Pinopsida > Cupressales > Taxaceae > Torreya > Torreya grandis. Next base: position 632,674 of record JARHVA010005483.1, read on the forward strand.
AAAAATAGAAGTCAACAAGATAGCTGTGAAAACAGAAATTGAGAAACAAAGAAAGAAGGTTCTCTTAAAGAATGTGATCAATGCAAAATTTTGACTGATATTAAGGAGCCCGACCCAGAAATTATTGCTACAAATGAAATCATAACATCCCAAGTAATCATCAAGTCAGCTATTACAATGCAACAAAATCTGAGGGAAATAGGACATATTTGACAGCATCTGTTTTCCTAATACAGGGGAAAGCTGTCCACCCTTCACTAACAAATATTCTTTTTAGAATGTACCCTTGTGTGGGGCTTCATGTACCAAGGGGGGTTTATCGATGGTTGTCTTTTTACAGTTAACTTTTCTCTATGGTGCCTGGAACTGTTCTCCTTTTCAGGCCCCATGGAGGAGAGCTCCGGAAGAAGGGGTAAGGGAAAGAGGAAAGTCAACCCCCACTGTGTAAATTCAGTAAAATGCTGGCCTCAGCCTCAACCACTGCCCTGGCTGGTAACAGAAAAATGGCCAGCAAACTCATGGGTGACAGTTGCTCCAGCATAGGAGAAAAGGGCCCAAGATGCAGAAAACTTAACTGAGGAGTTTTATAATCACATGCATGACCTAATTCGAAATGACTCTATCCATGTCTGCTCGAAAAACTGTGTTCATGTGGAAATGGAGATGGACGGTGAAGGAACTATAACCATGCAGGAGATTGTGAGGCAAATTATGAAAGACGGTGAGGACACTCATCTCAGGCTCAATGTCTATGATGTGTTTGATGACCTCTCAGCAACAACCATGGTGGTTGTGGCTGGTGCTTCTTACCAGGCTTATCACAACTTGGTGGTTCATGATGCAGGATTAACCACTGGCTGTATAGCAGACACAAAGAGAAGGAAAGCAATGTTCGTTTGACACACCTTCAGAAGTGCATGAACATAGTTGCCAGTGCCCTGGGCATCCCCCTGCATTCCCCTCCTGACTTTTCTGATGACGATTCTGATGCTCACAAGGGAGTCTCTCCTGGCCCTGTTGAGTCTATTTTAATTGACTTGTTGTGAAACATAAAAGAAAACTTTTAATATAACTTTAATAGTATCCAGTATTTAAGCATCACTCAAACTCTTCTGATGGCTAACTTTCCACTTAGCAGTGGCAGCGCATTTTTGTCTTGCTCTCCATCATCTGTCCTGAAGCATCCGAATGAAAAGGAAAGATAATGAAAAATACTATTTTACTACCTTTTGAGTTTTTCATTCTTCTGTGGTAAAGGCAACGTTGTGGTGATGGTGGACAAATATGACCATTTATCTAAAATGGACGATCAGCTACAGAATAGAGGCAGTTACAGAGAGCTCTGCAACAATCCAGTGAAGAAAATAATGCCAGATGTAAAGAAAGAAATTATGAGGACTTGTTAAAATAACGAGGTGGAAGATTTCCTCATTCCTGTCAAAGAAATAATACCAAAGATTTATGGTCAACTAAAAATACACAAAGAGGGCGCTCCACTGAGGCCAACTGTTGACACTCACCACTTTCCCGCCTACCATCTTTTCGCATACCTGGAAAATCAGTTGAAACTTATGGTTGGTAAGAATTTCTCATTTATCAAGAACTTGAGCATTTTGCTAAATTTGTTGCAGGTAAAAAGGTTGAGAATTGTGATATTCTTGTTAGTTTTGATGTTGTGTCTCTCTTCACAAGAGATCGCCTTATCTGATACTATCAGTATTATATAGAATAAAACAGATGACCAGACGTCAAGTTTAGCAGTAGCTTTGTCTTACGTCTACATTCAGATTTCAACGTCGGGTTTTGAGCAATCACAAGGAGCAGCTGTCAATTCAGCCTTTATCCCTTGTGGTTGCAAATATCATTATGCAAATATTTAAAGAACTAGCCCTTAATTCTTTTTGTCTACTTTCAAAATGGTGGAAAAGGTATGTTGATGATACTAATGTTAATTGGCTGCATGGAAGAGAGAGCCTAGAAACATTCCACATGCAACTCAACAGCCTGGCCAGTAACACTAGTACAGATAGCTTAAATACATCTATCTGAAATACTCCGAGAGATATCAATCTCAAGGTTCTTATCTTAGATTTTTCACATACCACATGGATTACTAATTTTATTACCTTCTCCGCCAATTTCCCACTGACTCTAACAAATGGCATCGATCTAGCTACACCACTGTGTCAGGTTCAAAAAGATCTTTTTGGACAATAAAAAAGGCTCCAAACTCCATCGTATGGCCAGGCCATTACGATTTTTCAATTTTATCCAAGCAAAAAGAAAAAACTTGTAAGTGACAGTCAAATGGACATCAAATTAAAGTCAAAATTGCCATTTGACAGTCAAACGGACAACAAATTTAAAGTCAAACATACTGCATTACACTCCACCCCACTGCCATTGTAGAACGCTTATCGGCATAATTAAATTTACAAAGGAATTGGAGTCCAATTGCTCCCTGCCACTCCTAGATATGCTTGTATCAAGGAAAAAGGATGGCTCATTTGCCAATCAAGTATACAAAAAAGCTAAACATGCACATCTTTATCTCCAAGCATCTTCTCATTGTCATCCTTCCCAAAATATGGGGGTTCCCAAAACTATCACCAATACGGCTTTTAAAAGTCAGATGAGGCCAACATAAAGGAAGAGAAGCCACATTCGAGAAACGTTTTCAGGAAAAAAGGGCTATGATATGAAATAAATGTCTAGAGCATTCAAGGATGTTCAGAAAAAAATAGCAATACAGAATCTGGTCATCGATGATCCAAATGATCTTCCAAGGGCTTATTTACCATAATGCGCACGGATGTTCAATAGATTAGCAAGAATTCTGAGGAACAACATAGGATCAGTCTTCGTACATCAAAATAAAATCGGGAACATGCTCAAGTCTACAAAGTGACTCAAGATTAAGTAGTGAGGTTTATCAGAATTATTGTTCTGTGGGCACCCCTACATTGGAGAAACTGAGAGGACTTTCCAACAACACTCACAGTAGCATATCACTCACATTCTTCCTCTCATTATATTTGGATTGAAAAGGGTGTTTTTCTAGTAGAGGAAGATCATTTCAAGAAAAGAAAAAGTAAGGGAAGCTATAGAGATTGGCAAAAATCCAAATAATCTTAATAGGGATGAAAGGTTGGAGCTTTACGACTCTTGGAAATCTGTCATTTACAATTAACGATAGTCAAATAATAATTAATGCGTAAGTTTAAAACATTAATTATTGTAATGATGCATTAATTATTTCCTACACTTGTAAGGTTCCCATACCTCATAATGTACTTGAAGTTATCTTATAATTCATCCTGATAAGTAGCCATGAAGTGTGACCACAAACGTCAATCCTAAAAATCTCCTCTATGCAAGTATTTTGAGAAATCTCTCTTAACATTATGGATTGCAGAAGCTTTAATTATATGAGAAATTATGTGTATGGGTTTAAATTTAAATAGCTTCAAGGGAAAGAATAAATTGTCCTTCAGTATATGCAAAATGAGATACATAATGCATACAAACTTTGAAACAACATATGCCATAGCCAAATTGTATGCTTGGCAAAGAATATACCTCAGTAATTTGTAATATTCAGAGCAGTATACAGAATAATTCCATAACTTGTCCCCTTAGAGATCTTGCAGATGATGTAACAACCCATTGTGTAATTTGAGGGTGTTGCTGAAAGCATTACCTAAAGTTGATAATTTGGGCTCTGTTTTTGTTGAACTTGAAAATATAGTTAACACTGAGCAAATAAGCAATGAAATTGCCTAATGCATCAAATATAGAAGATCTTGTTGGTGCTCAAACTGCCCAGGTGAAGCAACCACTCCGGAATCAATTTTCCAGATAAGGTCCATGTTCAAAGAAAGAAAACGTCACAAGAAAAGAAAACAGAAATATTAAGTACTAACAAACCTTAAAAGTAAGAAGAGTTGCCAAGATCATGCTAGTGTAAGAACATGATTCTAGCAAGACCAAATTCAAACCATGATTTGGAAACACTAAAGACGTATCAACTTGGTAGCAAGCATAGCCTTTCAGGGCTGATCTAAACTACAGAGAGCAACTCAAACGAATGTTAAAATATAAGAAAGGCTCGCAATGACAACCAACATTTTCAGTTTTTTGCTCCTTCATGAGATAATGTCTATAAGAAAGGCTCGCAATGACAAGCAACATTTTCAGTTTTTTGCTCCTTCATGAACTAGTGTCTTTGAGTACTTAACCTTTCATGGTTTTAATTCAACCTAACATTTGTAAACTCCATAGAATATCAAACCCATTTCTAAGTCATGCAAATGCATTTTAAAACTCGTTCTCCATTTGGTGAAGCCTAACTCTTTTCAAAACCTGCTAAACCATTGAATGCACTCTTGACTACAGAGTCCTGACTGATTATCTAGCAAGTGTCTTGAATTACCACGTTCATAGACCTATGTATGCCATGTTATGCTAACCATCCATCAAGCTGATATGATCTTGACAGATATATATACCGACTGTTGGCAAGCTATCATCCTTCGGTTATTGACCTAGCTTGACGCACTTCTAGCCAAACAACATGCTTGGAGCTTCCATAAATCAGGTTTCCCCTAATCCCAAGAGGCTCAATCCTAATCATCCTCACAACTCCTAATCCATGGCAGTCTTATGGTTATGATTTTGATCTTGACATATAGTCTCTAGGCACCATAATTACCAAGAAACTCCAAAATAGGGACAAGGACCATGTACCTGTCCCCGTACCCGCATTTGTTTGTGACAACATTTATATACAATATAGCCATACCCTTATTCATTTACTCACATACCCTGATTTGAATGGCGTTTCCGTCCATGTACCAGTACCCGTACCCCCACGTATCCTGGTAACCATGCTAGGCACAAAGGAAAAACCTGTAGAAGTGTCAGAACAGAGACTTGGATTTACTGCCCCCAACATAGGGCATCATATATGACAAGTGATCCCAGTCTTGGAATTGAACTCATCTACATTCTACGATATGTTTGTATCAGTAAAATGTACCCAGTTGTAGCATAGAATTCAGTAAATAAGTGGCAAAATTAGATCCCACAAAATCAGTAAATCACTTCAACAGAAAATAAATTGCAAGAAAAAATACACAACTAACCTGTAGAGCAGGTTCTTTTCAACCCTAGCACTTTTCAATTGTAACTGGATGTACTTCTGAGTCCCATTGACCTACTTTGATCACTCATGAACATTAATATAATCTCTTTCATTCTTTCTACAATCCATTACGGGAGAAAATACTCCAAACATGATGGGTGACATTTTCACAAAACTCTATTACAACTAAAGAGCCCAACATATGCGGTCTCTACTTTTATGTGTTACCCATGACAAAGTATGTGTTATTGCAACTCCTTATATTTAGGTATATCACATACACTGAAAAAAAGAAAAGCGTGCACTTTACCAAGTACATATGTATGCTAAGAGCCCCAATAGAAACCCTGGATAACATAAACACCATCATTATAGGGGTTGTTCATGACAATGGCATGCAGAGCCTAGACATGGATTGCATGCAACTCTTGTAACCAGCATGAGACACAAATAGCCCCTCTGAGATTTAAGGCATACAGCATTCTCCATTTCATACCTTCCTTTCATCCTTTAATCATTGCCCTAAATGGGCATATTAAAGTTATGCAATCAAAGTAAGAAATTAATTTCATAAATACTATAAGAAAATGACTCGAGAATAAACCATTAACATGAATGATGTGTTCTGCCGTGAGTATGAAGCAATATTCAAACATAATAGAATTAAGCACACACTAAATTGGCAATGTGGAGGAAAAATATGTTGTACTAGTTCATTATGAATGAGTCTCAAACACCCCTTCAAAATAAAATGTAAAATGAAAGATGCATTTCTACAATAAGTACGAGGCATGATTCAAACATTATTAAGTGCACATGGAAATGTCATGTTGTGGGGAGGAATAGGAATCTTTCATACTAATTCATTAGAGAATATTCTCAATCCTTCAAAATAATCTGTTAATATGAAAGATGCATGTATACCCCAAGTTTGGGCCATAATTCAAACATGAAAGAGTTAAGAATGCACAGAAATAGAAATCTATTGAACTCTTTCAACATGAAGTAGTCTGACTCAATCCTTAAAACAAACCGTTAACACAAAGATGTATTTCAACCATGACTATGAGACATAATCCAAACATAACATAGTTAATAACACACATAAATGGCATGCTATAGGAAGGATTAGGAATCTTTTGTACCATTTCATCATGAAATACTCTGAAACAACCCTTCAAAACAAAATGTTTACATGAAAGAGAAGCATATCTCACATGAGAAAGAGGCATAATTCAAACATGACATTCCTAGTATGCACAGAAATGGCATGTTATGAGGAATAAAAATTTCTGTACCATTCCAACATAGTTTATTCTGATATGACCCTTCTACAGTAAGTTAAATCCAATTTTGGGACCAATAACCACATTACTTCCCTCATCACGAGTCATCCTCCTTTATAAATCCCATAGACAAAATTTACTTTCTGCTTTTTGAATGAGACTATAATTTGAAGTAACCTCACATCCATGATTAATCATTAGGTCTTTATAAACCCTCTGATCATAATTATTTCTCTCATATATATATGCATAGTTACCAAGTTTGGAAATCCGGATCCGTTCAGCATGTTGTTTCCAAAATCCGTCACTTGTTTTTGTGGACAACAGGCCGATTATTTTGGTCCTGCAGGCCAAAATGGTCTCTTTTTGTCTTTCAAAATGTTTTGAGCAGTTAAGTTTTTCAAATATTCAAGCATTTTCAGCTAAAGAAGTCGCAGGTTCAACAGGCGAGCTTTCTTCAAAGAAAGTTTAAAACACTCGAGGCATTTCCTTAGTGTTTTGAGGATGGTTCAACGCAAAGGTTCGATCAAAAGACTTAACGGCGGGCTTCAAACAAATAGAATGAACCACTTTGAACCGTTGAACCATTGAACCACGCCTCCGCAAGGTTCAAAGGTTCAATGGGTTCAAAGATTCAAAGACTTCAGCGGACTTAAAAAAAAGAAGGCTTCGAAGAGTGAAAGTTGAACTGTTGAACCGTTGAACCTTGAACCAAAATGGGTCAACGAGTTCAAAAGTTCAACGAGTTCAATAAGTTCAAAAGACTTGGAGAATAAAAGAATTCAAAGAAAGAGAATGAGCTATTCAACCGTTGAACTTTGAACCGAAATGGTTCAAAAGGTTCAAAGAAGTTCAAAGTGCAAAAAGGAAGCTTCGAGCGAATGGAAGACGCAGAAGAAGTTCAACAAGGAGTTCAACCAAAGGGTTCGAAGAACGATTGAACCAAAGAGCCAAGTGAACAGACAAGCAGATTGAACCGCCCAAACCGTTGAACAATTGAACCGAAGCACTTCAAAGATTAAAAGGTTCAAGGTTCAAAGTAGTTTACGCGACTAAGTGACCAATGACGTCCCCGTGGACGTCAAATTCAGGGTAATAAAATACCCATTTATTTTCAAATATGGCGCGAAACCTGAAGACAAACTCAACGAACAGCTGAAGAAGATAGCCCGAGAGCTCAGATTGCAATGAAAAAGACAAAACGTGGCAAGGAAAGAGAGAACTACAGGAAATCCAGAAATATCTGCAGGAGAGTTATTTTCAATTGGTGGAATAGTCCACCAGGTGGACATCAAAGAGCACGAACATTCAATGGCATGATCTGTTTTTCTTCATTAAGTGAAGGCGAATGGACAATCGTGTAAGCATCATAAAGAAGCCCAGGGAACCCATGCTTAGAAAAGGACGTTTGATATGATTTAGAATGCCAAAGTTAAGGCCGATGACCTGTTCCAGCATGGCTCTTTCACGAAAATGCATTCAAGGCAATGAATGCAGCATGGGCCATTTCCATGAAACAAAGCGCCCAAGTCTTTCTTGGAGCGCTATATATTGTAATCTCTCTTATTGTTTTAGAGAGATCTCTCTGTTGTAGAAACAAAACTCTGCCCAAATTAAAAGGCATTACTGAGACTTTGAGCTCAGATCGTTAATCATATTTTGTTATATGAATGAGAAAGCAGGTTACTTTCAGACTTTGTGCTATAATAACTTGTGTTATTTAGGGGATTGTTCTTATGTCTGTTTCCTAGATGCAGTCTTGTTCATTTAATTAAATAAGCAGAACTAGTGGAAGTAATCAGAAAGGTGTCCTGAAGCCGACTGTGGAGAGACTTTGTGCTGCCACAATTGTCTTTAGTGTGTTTGTTTTTTGGTTTTTGTGTAAAGGATTTTGGGACGACTTTGTGCCCCCATTGTCCTTCGTATATTTTACTCTTCCGCAGTTGAGGTGGAGACTTTGCGCTACACTTCATCTTGCTGGCTATTGCGCCCTGTTACATTTACTATCCAGGAAAGAATCTGGCTGTTGACTAAATATTACTTCTGAAAAAAGAGTACTTTCACCAATCACCTCGGATTTCTCCTTTGATCTGTGAACATCATCTCTGAAAAAAGAGAGATGGATGGTGTTGTCCTACCCCTGAGTGTTATTTTCAGCTTATATATATAATATATAGTATTCTATAGTTTTAAAGAATCTCCCCTTGATGAGAGGAGAGATTTGTCCCATCCTGATGTGGTAGACCTGCACATTTTGGCCGATAAGTCTCTTTATACTGTGGTTGAAACACCTATTTTGCCCATCAGTTAGCTAGTGACAAAATATTCATCCAACAGTTTTTGGCGACTCCGCTGGGGATCGAACGAGCTGTTCCAATTCTTTTTCATCTCCATATCCTTATCCATTTCCATTATATACTCTGGTCTGCGAAACTAGAAACGTTGGGGACCGAACGTCTTGTTTCTTTTGTCTTCTCTGACAGCTCCACGCCAACTGGAAAGAACGCACAGTTTGAAGTCTCAAACTTCAAGCTAAAGCAGTGCCAGTTCTTTTCCGTTTTTTTTACTTTATAATCTGGCAGCCCCACGCTATACAAGAAGTCAGAGAGCTAAAGGTATTGTTGACTCTGTTTTCGAATTAGTGCAACAAAGTAATTTTGATTTGTTTCCTTCACCATCTCGCCTCCAGCGAACCAGGAGTTTTCCTCCTACAAAAATCAGGTCTCCATTACCAGGTCAAGCTTCTACTTCTGTTGTTAGCAAAGCTTTGTCAATACATACCCCACCAAGATTTGTTATCCCTCCCTTCAATAGTCTTATAATGGCAGCTCAAGGCCCCTGGGGTAACTCTTTTAGTCCACTCAATATTACTCCACCTCTACATGAACTGCGTTGCAGTTCTAGGGAGAACTTTCCCAAATTTTTTGGTGATGGGAGAGTTCATCATGATGAACATATTGCAGCCTTCAGCATAGCTTGTGGCGTAATAAGTGTGGAGTATGACGTAGCAGTCAGGCTGTTTGTGGAAACATTGCAAGGCGCTGCTGCAGACTGGTTCTATCATCTGCAAGCACAAACATTGACTGACTGGAACACCCTCAAAGCCAAGTTCGAAGCAAAATTCAAGCCTACAGAAAATGTGCATGCCCTGCTGGCCCAACTCACACAAATGAAGAAGGAACTTCATGAACCTATGAGGGATTTCATCAACAAGTTCGACAAGCTGAGGAACAGGGTTCCTACCATTGCACAGCGAACAGCTAAGAATCTCAAATGCTTCTTCATCAACTCTCAACTCCCTGAAATGAGTTTTCTGTTGAGACGTGTTGGCCACATAGACCTTGCTGTAGCCCAAGATGTGGCCACTGAGATAAAAGATGATCTCATCTTGGCAGGGAAGATAAGAAGAGATCCTAACAGAAGTAAACCTTCTTCATCTGCCGAGTATTCACCCACAGGGACCACCGATCCTATGGTGCAGAAGCTGGCAAATAAGTTGCTAGCTCTCAGAAAGCAAATGGCACAAGGGATGTCTGCTCCTTCGTACCGAGATATGCCAAGGAGGACTTTTCCCAATCAGTCATATCAAGGCAATGCTGCCAAAAATCAAGGGCAGCGAAATCGTCTTCCTCTCTCACAAAGGAAACTTGCCATTGAGGCAGCTCCAACCAACTCAGCAATTGGATACCTTGAAACTGAATCAAATTTTTCTTTCCAACCTGAGTTGACCCTAGAAGATGGCACTGATCTCTTTGCAGAATACCAAGATGAATCCGCTGGCGACTCCAACATTGGTTCCCTGAATACCAGGATGAACCCAGAAGTAAAGATAAAGTGTTTAATGGATCATACGCTGTATTCACCCGGTCCCAAAATCAGTCAACTCAACCAGCGATTTCAATTGTTAAGCGAGATACCACTTTGCCTTTTCAATCAAAAGACCCGGTGATCGCTAAAAAGTAAGTACCTCAAGTATTCCTTCATCTTCTGCTTCAAATTCGCAGATCAGTCCTACACCCCCAAAAAATCAGAGGGATGAACTTTCTTCCTCTGTCATCAGTCCTTTCCAGTCATTTGACATAGTCGACCATGTCAAAAAGACCAAAATTCAAATGACTGAGTTTAAATTCTTGCAATCCAATCCTGAGCAGTTGGATAGATTAGTAAAATGTGTGAAAGATAAAGCCGTCCCTGCAGGACAAGAAATTTCAAAAGTAACTCATGGTCCCCCCAAAAACACATCCACCCGGAATAACCTTGTCATTAATCCTCCAGCTGCCCCTGGGAAGACAGAACCGTTTTGTCTCCCTGTTGATAAATGGACATCAGCTGAATAATTGCATCATAGACTCAAATGCATCTGACAACGTCATGCCCGCCAAAGTGGTTGAATCTCTTGGCTTCACGCTGACCAAGACTTTTGAAAGATGTTTCTCCATGGAAAACAAACAAGTACCTTTGCTGGGACAAATCAAGGATGCCCAATTTGCATTTGCCGCATTTCTAGAAAAGAGAATCAAGATGACAGTCTTGGTGGCCAACGTCCCAGCGTCATACGACATCCTTCTTGGGCGAAATTTTTGCAAAGATGGTGGTGAGTTAAGCATGAACCTGTCCGAGACAAAGATCTCTGTCAAAGGCATCATGCAGAGGCTACTCCCTGAAAAGGAATCAAAGTATATTGTTATCCAAACGTCCGCCCTTGAAGCTCAAATTTTGTTTGAGACTTCAGGGATGGGTAATTACTTCTTATCCACGGAGGAGGTTCATGTGGCGTCTGACGAAATTTCTGAATGTGACAGTCTAACAATCGATTCAGACAAAACAGCAAAAAACTTAATAGAGCACAGTGCAAGTGCAGAAAAATCTTCCCCTCTAAACGAAAAAAAATCTAAGAAAAAATCAATTTTTGATGTCTGGATTTCGAAATTCGATGGCAGTTGTTCTTCTACCGGTCTTGGAGCCGAGATTGTGTTGATATCTCCTAAAAGAGATTTTTTCTTGTTCATATAAGTTGCAGTTCAGCAACACCAACAACACTGTTGAATATGAATCGTTGTTGCTCGGATTAAACGCTGCTCATGATAGAGGCATTAAACTTCTTCATGCCAAAGAGATGCTGAATTGGTCGTTTGCCAGGTGAGGAACCTGTATCAAACCAAAAATGAGAGATTGCGCCATTATCGCAATCTGATTTATGACCAAATCGAAAGCTTTGATGCTTTCACTATCTCTGCAGTACCCAGAGAGTTCAATGATCGAGCTGATGCATTGGTTGTTTCTGCAACCCTCATGGTTCCTCACCCAGATTTTAAAGGAGACAGGTACACTATCGAACTGATCTTTCGACAAAGTGTGCCCAATAATGCCAATCATTGGCAAGTGTTCAATAGCGACAACCAAATCATTGCCTTTCTAGAATAAAAAGACAGTTTTGAACAGCTTCATTTCGAAGGCAATGAGCCTTAAAAACGCAAATCAGCCCCTAAAACAAACTCAGACGCAAGTAAAAAATTCTTGCAGCTAAATGGGAATAAAATTCTCAAAAGATTGATTTTTTTGAAAAATTGTTTGATAAGAACGACAGGGTCATCAAACAGCAACAAAAAGATTCAAGCTCCTCCCAAGAGTTTGATCAAATAAATTTGGGTACTAAAGAAAATCCCAAGATGGTGAACATTGAGAAGTGTTGCACTCCAGAAGAGAAGTTCAAGTTTACTGCTCTGCTCCGCCAGTACATAGATGTTCTGGCGTACTCCTATGATGCCTGAAGTCGCTCAGGCCTGAAGAAATTCGCCATGAAATTCTTCTCAAGAGTGATTCGTTGCCTCACAAGCAAAAATCTAGGCAGTACAACCCCAAGATATCAGGTGCTATTCTGTCTGAGATTCAAAAAATGTTAAAAATCAGGATAATTTTTCCAATCCATCATTCCACATGGATTGCAAACATAGTCCCTGTGAGAAAAAAGAATGGCAAAATTCGCCTTTGCGTGGATTTCAAAAACTTAAATCAATCCTCTCTAAAAGATAACTACCCTCTGCCCATCATGGATCAAGTCCTTCAGACGGTGACTGGTTCAGAGATGTTATCAATGTTAGACGGTTTCTCAGAGTACAATCAAGTAGAAGTCGGTGAAGCAGACCAACATAAGACTGCCTTCACTACACCTTGGGACACCTTTGCATATCGAAGAATCCCTTTTGGCTTGATAAATGCTGGCGTCACCTTCCAGAGAGCAATGGACCTTGCTTTCAGAGACGAGATGGATAAGTTCATTGTGGTATACCTTGATGATTTGACAATCTTTTTCAAGCATCGACCTGATCATATGCACCATCTGCAACAAGTGATGGAACGATGTATGCGGAATGGTATTTCTCTAAATTCCAAGAAGTCGATTTTTGGGGTTACAAAAGGGAAACTTCTCGGTCACACTGTATCCCGAGAAAGCATAAAGATTGACTCAGAAATAGTCAAATCCATCCAAGAGCTTACTCTGCCCACTAGTAAAACTGCAATTCACTCTTTCTTCGAAAAAGTGAAATTTTTACGAAGGTTCATCCCTGAATTCGCAGAGAAAACTCACCACATTGTGGACATGATGAAGGAAAAGGCCACTTTCAACTGGACTGAAGAAGGCAAATCAACATTTCAAGACAGCGATCGCCCATGCCCCAATTCTGGTTTGTCCAGATTACACCAAAGGCTTCATAATGTACAATTATGCTTTCGAACACACTTTCGACAATTCTGGTTCAACAGAATAAAGAGGGTGTGAAATCTCCCATATCCTTCATGCGTTGTCCTCTCAAAACTCATGCGCTGAAGTACTCAAACATGGAAAAACATGTTTTTGCAGTGGTAAAGGTGGTAAAACACTTCCGTTTTTACACCCTGAACTCACACACTGTTGCCATGGTCCCTAATACAACAGTTAAGTCCATATTAACTCAGCAGGAGTTTGGAACCAAAGGGGCAATTGGATTGCTAAAATCCAGGAGTTTGATCTGGGTATCAAACCAACAAAGCTTGTGCTGGGAAGGGCCCTCTGCCAATTAATTGTTGATAACATACCAGAAGAAACAGGGCATGAAGGAACGGAAATTGAAGACACACCAACAGTCCTCTTTGTCACCATTACAAATGAGTGGTATTCGAATATTGTTCATTTCCTTACCTATGGTGAGTGTCCTGCTCACCTGTCTCATAAAGAAAAGAAGACTGTTAAATTAAACGCTGCCAACTTTGTCCTGTGGAACAGCGGTCTGTATAAGAGGAACCTTAATGGAGTTTTCCTTCGCTGCATGGACAAAGTGCAGCAGAACAAACTCCTGAAATCCTTCCATAATCTGGCCTGTGGAGGACATTTTTCTGCGTCTGTAACTCCCTATAAAATTCTACGAGCCAGGTATTATTGGCCTACCCTGTTTCAAGACACATACAAATGGGTACATAAATGCAAACTGTGTCAGCAGTTCGTTGAAAAACCCAAACTCGCTACGTTGCCTCTCAAACCAGTAGTAATTGAAGAGCCCTTTCAGCAATGGAGAATTGATTTCATTGGTGCTGTAAACCCATCTTCCAGTGCTGGACATGATTATGTCCTCACAACCACAGATTACTTCACCAAATGGGTGGAAGTTATTCCCGCCAAGCATGCTACTTCAGAAGTAGTATACAATTTCCTCAAAGAAAACATCATTTTCAAGTTTGGGGTCCCAGCCAAGATTGTGACTGATAATGCACCCTGTTTCTCTTCTCATGAGATTACCTAGTTCTGTTTTTATTATGGGATCACCCTCTCCCACTCTTCTGACTATTTTCTGCAAAGAAATGGTCAAGCAAAATCGAGCAACAAAAATCTGGTGACCATTATCAGGAAGCTAGTTGATGACAATCAAAGACCCTGGCATAAAGCATTGTTTGACGCTTTATGGGCAGACAGAATTACGCCCAAGAGGGCGATAGATATGTCACATTTCTAGCTTCTGTATGGTTTGAACGCAGAGATACCAATCACCTTGTAATTACCAGCACTAAAATTGACAAAGGCAGTCGAAGATCAGACATATGAAAGCTCCATCGACAAGAGGATCATGTGCTTGACTGAACTTAATGAGCAATGAACCATGGTGGTGGACCGAATTGCTATGTATCAAAGCCTGGTAAAAAGACTCTTCGACCAGAAAGCAAAAACCCGTGAATTTCAGATTGGAGATCAAGTTTTGTTATGGGACAAGAGGAGAGAACCAAAAAGAATGCATAAAAAATTCGATTCCTTATGGAGAGGCCCGTTTGCTATTCATCAGCTCAATGGTGAAAATAGTTTCCTGTTAAAGTATCAAGACGGCACGTCATTTTCTCTGCCTTGCAATAGGCAGCATCTGAAGCACTTCAATTCTTGAAGTATCAAATAAGTTCCGGTTGTACATATGTATAATTTTTGTATAGTCTCAAGTTTTTGTTTTGCATCGTTCGTTTTATTTTTGACGCATTTCTTTTTGGGTGGCATGACTCCGTAGCCCAATGGCACACCTGAAGGCACTGAGACTCTGGTTTCTATACCTTTCGATTGCTTCAATTTCAATCGATGAAAGTTCTCCAACTGGAGCCAACTGTTCTCAAAATCCGTCACTTGTTTTTGTGGACAACAGGGCGATTATTTTGGTCCTGCAGGCCAAAATGGGCTCTTTTTTTCTTTCAAAATGTTCTGAGCAGTTATTTTTCAAATATTCAAGCCTTTTTAGCTAAAGAAGTTGCAGGTTCAACAGGAGGGCTTTCTTTAAAGAAAGTTTAAAACACTCAAGGCATTTCATTAGTGTTTTGAAGATGGTTCAATGCAAAAGTTCGATCAAAAGACTTAACGGCGGACTTCAAACAAATAGAATGAACCACTTTGAACCGTTGAACCATTGAACCCCGCTTCCGCAAGGTTCAATGGGTTCAAAGGTTCAAAGACTTCAGCGGACTTAAAGAAAAGAAGGCTTCGAAGAGTGAAGGTTGAATTGTTGAACCGTTGAACTTTGAACCAAAATGGTTCAACGAGTTCAAAGGTTCAACGAGTTCAATAAGTTCAAAAGACTTAGAGAATAAAAGAATTCAAAGAAAGAGAATGAACTGTTTAACCGTTGAACTTTAAACCGAAATGGTTTAAAGGTTCAAAGGGTTCAAAGAAGTTCAAAGTGCAGAAAGGAAGCTTCGAGCGAATGGAAGAAGCAGAAGAAGTTCAATAAGGAGTTCAACCAAAGGGTTCGAAGAACGATTGAACCAAAGAGCCGAGTGAACAGACAAGCCGATTGAACCGCCCGAACCGTTGAACCATTGAACCGAAGCACTTCAAAAATTCAAAAGTTCAAGGTTCAAAGTAGTTTAAGCGACTAAGTGACCAATGGCGTCCCCATGGACGTCAAATTCAGGGTAATAAAATTCCCGTTTATTTTCAAATATGGCGCGAAACCTGAAGACAAACTCGGCGAACCGCTGAAGAAAATAGCTCGACAGCTCAAATTGCAAGGAAAAAGACAAAACGTGGCAAGGAAAGAGAGAACTACAAGAAATCCAGAAATATTTGCATGAGAGTTATTTCCAGAAGGTGGAATAGTCCACCAAGTGGACATTAGAGAGCGCGAACATTCAATGGCGCGGTCTGTTTTTCTTCATTAAGTGAAAGCGAATGGACAGCCGTGTAAGCATCATAAAAAAGCCCAGGCAACCCATGCTTAGGAAAGGACGTTTGATATGATTTAGAATGCCAGAGTTAAGGCCGATGACTTGTTCCAGCATGGCTCTTTCACGAAAATGCATTCAAGGCATTGAATGCAGCATGGGCCATTCCATGAAACAAAGCGCCCAAGTCTTTCTTTGAGCGCTTTATATTGTAATCTCTCTTATTGTTATAGGAAAATCTCTCTGTTGTAGAAACAAAACTCTGCCCAAATTGAAAGGCATTACTGAGACTTTGAGCTCAGATCGTTAATCATATTTTGTTATATGAATGAGAAAGCAGGTTACTTTCAGACTTTGTTCTGTAATAACTTGTGTTATTAAGGAGATTGTTCTTATCTCTGTTTCCTAGATGCAGTCTTGTTCATTTAATTAAATAAGCAAAACTAGTGAAAGTAATCAAGGTGTCTTGAAGCCGACTGTGAAGAGACTTTGTGCTGCCACAATTGTCTTTAGTGTGTTTGTTTTTATGTTTCTGTGTAAAAGATTTTGTGACGACTTTGTGCCCCCATTGTCCTTCGTATATTTTACTCTTCGACAGTGGAGGTGGAGACTTTACGCTACACTTCATCTTGCTGGCTATTGCGCCCTGTTACATTTATTATCCAAGAAAGAATCTCGCTGTTGACTAAATATTACCTCTGAAAGAAGAGAAGTACCTTCACCAATCACCCCGAATTTTTTCTTTGATCTGTGAACATCATCTCTGAAAAAATAGAGATGGATGGTGTTGTCCTACCCCTGAGTGTTATTTTCAGCTTATATATATAGTATATAGTATTCTATAGTTTTAGGGAACCTCCCCTTGATGAGAGGAGATTTGTCCCATCCTGATGTGGCAGACCCGCATGTTTTGGCCGATAAATCTCCTTATGCTATAGTTGAAACACCTATTTTGCCCATCAGTTAGCTGGTGACAAAATATTCACCCAACACGGCATGGCAAAAAAATCTGAAATTCTTAAAAAAGTTCGGAAAAATCTGATCCAAAGTATATACAGATATATATGTGAGCATAGTTTTATAAATATGCAAAACTAACAAATACAATGAAAAACATTAATAAAATAATATAAAATGTTAATATTATATCATATTTATGGATTTTGGGCCTATTTTGCACAGAAAACCTTAGAAAAAAATTGAAAAATTTTGAAAAAAAAAGGCCGACACGTACGAACTTATCCAAGTCGACCAAAAAATCCAAATCCGGCCAGATTTGGTAACCATGTATATAAGTCACCCTACTTTAACACCAAACTGCAGATCTGAAATATTGCTAAAGTATCTTCCAATCACAATAAGGTGCTATGGGGAATGTTGGTATGGCCCATGTGGGGCAAATACACTCTTAATTGTGCCATTTCTTGATTTCTTAACCCTAGTTTTCAATCAAGTTATTACTCATTTGTCATTTTGGTGCCATCTAACCCCATTCTGGAATTCATAGTGGTCATCTCACAATCATAAATGGATCATCTCAATAAGTTTAGAACACAATTTCACTTTTGAAGGACTCTCAAAACAAAAACATTTGTAAATGCTATGCAGATAATTTTGTTGCAAGCTATTACTTCTCTCTTTACTGCCAAGGGCTTACAATGGCAACTTGATGCCCTTGCTCGTTTTTGCCAACTCCGACAACTTGTGGTCAACCTTAGTAAAACTAAAGTCGTGATCTTCAATATCTTTAAGCATTCTCTCTCCAAATTCCAGCTTTTCTACAAAGAGGAACTTCTAGAGATCACATCGGCCTACACTTATTTGGGGGTCCAGTTTTCTAGCCCATGCTTTAGCATGAAGTTTGCCTCTCATCCGCACCTTGCAAGGGATATGCCTCTGTCTTATGAACATCAATATTTCCAAATCTACTTCCAGGACATCCCTTCCAAGTTACGTCTTTTTGATAGAATCATCAAACCTACAGTTTTATATGTTTCAAAGGTGCAGGGACCTAGTTTGGGGGCCATTGAGCAGGGCCATATTGAGAGGTTCCAGACTCTCATGTTATAGTGCATGATCCATTGCAAGCGGATGGTTCCTCACCGCATCGTCCCAGCTGAATTTGCCACCCAGCCACTACGCCTTGAGACCATCTCCAAGCTTACTTTCTACATCCACATACACAAAGCCTTGGGGGACTCAACTTTTGGTCATGACCATACTTAGCACTTTGTTCTTCAAAGAGGATTGCTTCACTGGTCCCCACCAAATGTCGACATTGTTGGTACTTTGAGACTAGGCTGCTCCTTTCTATTGGCATCTCTATTGATAGGCTACCCCCTTTCATGTATTCCTGAGAACCACCCCCCAGGCTCCTTCCCACAAAGGGCGTCATCCCTAGATTTGCCAAAGAGGACATTTATAAACAGTATATCCAAGCCACCTGGATCTCCCCAAGCTTGCTTTCTAATCCGAGCAATTCTTACAAGTAGTGAATGGTATTATTTGTCTCCCTTGCTACTCCCTTGCTATCTCCAGTGCCATTGGTCCCATGAGTTGAGGTTTCCTATTGGCCACATGAGAGTGTTCTCACTAGTTACAACTTGAAACATATCACCACATTCTCCGTTAGGACCAAATTTGTTGTCTTTGCTCCCTCCAGGACGTAGAAACCGAGGAACACTTTCATTTTCAAATGCCCCATTTACTATGAGATCCAGGGAAGATATCATTGCCTCTATAGGGATAGCCAACTCTCTATCTACTTTTTTTAGATATCGGGACCAACAGTGCCTGAATCTTTATCTTCGCTAGGACATCACCCTTCAATGCAGATCCCTACAAAGAGGAGCCTAGAAGCTCTAGAGCCTCCATGTTGATCACCTCTTTTTTCCAACCCATCCAGGGATTGGCAGCACTAAGCACCCTTTGGACAATGGTGCATAACACATCATAATAGATAGATCAATTAAGCAATGCTTCTCTCAACATATCATTACTACTCAATTATTCATATCCCCCAGCCTACTCTCCCTCAACACCATGGCTCTGTTTCTTGTTGGTTAGGTTTTGTCCCTTTCCAACAACATGGATCTACTACTTACCAGCTACCCCCAAGACCACAAGGGCAAACCCTCATTACGATTTTCTTTTGTATTACGGGAAGTACATCAGCCTTGGATGTTAGAGGTGATTCTAGAGGAAGTGCTTTGCTTCCCCCTAGGATCTCCCAACTTGGCCCCTCCAACATTAGATACTCCCCAACAAGCACTATATATCCAGGCCACCTGGATCTCTCCCCTTGAGTCGCTCAACCCCAAACTTGCTTTCTACACTGAGTAATTCTTATAAGTAGTGTATATTATTTTTTGTCTCCCTCACTATCTCCTATGCCATTGGTCCCACGGCTTGAGGTTTCCCTTTGGCCAGATGAGAATGTGTTCTCACCAGTTAGGGGTTGAAACAGATCACCACATTCTCCGTTACGACCAAATCTATTGTCTTTACTCCCTCAAGGAGGTAGAGACAGAGGAACACTTCATTTTCAAATGCCCCATTTACTATGAGATCCGGGAAAGATATCATTGCCTCTATAGGGACTCAACCAACACTCTATCTACTTTTTTTAGATATCCAAACTAGTGGTGCCTAGCTCTTTATATTCGTGAGGCCATCACCCTCCAATGCAAATCCCTACAAGAGGAGCCTAGAAGCTCTAGAGCCCCCATGTTGATCACCTCTTTTTTCCAACCCATCCAGGTGATTGGCAACACTAAGCGCCCTTTGGACAACAATGCATCACACATTAGAGCAAATAGATCAGTTAGGTAGCGCTTCTCCTATAATATCATTACTACTCAGATCCCCCAACCTGCCCTCCCTCGGCACCATGGCTCTACTTGTCGGATTCTAGAGGAAGTGTTTTGCTTCCCCCTAGGATCTCCCAACTTGGCCCCTCCAACATTAGATACTCTCCAACAAGCACTATATATCCAAGCCCCCTGGATCTCTCCCCTTGAGCCGCTCACCCCCAAGCTTGCTTTCTACACTAAGTAATTCTTACAAGTACTATATGGTATTATTTGTCTCCCTCACTATCTCCAGTGCCATTGGTCCCATAGCTTGAGGTTTCCCCTTGGCCAAATGAGAATGTGTTCTCGCCAATTAGGGTTAAAACAGATCACCACATTCTCCGTTATGACCAAATCTGTCGTCTTTGGTCCCTCAAGGAGGTAGAGATAGAGGAACACTTCAATTTTAGATGCCCCATTTACTATGAGATCCGGGGAAGATATCACTATCTCTACAGAGACTCAGCCAACACTCTATCTACTTTTTTTTAGATATCCAAACTAGTGGTGCCTAGCTCTTTATATTCGCAAGGCCATCACCCTCCAATGTAGATCCCTATATGAGAAGCCTAGAAGCTCTAGAGCCCCCGTGTTAATCACATCTTTTTCTAACCCATATAGGTGATTGGCAACACTAAGCGTCCTTTGGACAACAATGCATCACACATTAGAGCAGATAGATCAATTAGGCAACGCTTCTACTGTAATATCATTACTACTCAAATCCCCCAACCTACTCTCCCTTTGCACCATGGCTTTACTTTCCTATCAGCATGGCTCTGCCCCTTTCCAACAACATGGATCTACTACTTACCAGTCGCCCCCCAGACCACAAGGCCAAACTCACATTACGGGTTTCTTTTGTAATACAGGAAGTACATCGACCTTGGATGTTAGAGGTGATTCTAGAGGAAATGCTTTGCTTCCCCCTAGGAACTCCCAATCTGGCCCTCCAACACTGAATACTCCCTGACGAGCGCTATCATATATTTTCACAGTGATTGATGATGGGTCAATTAGCACTCCACATTAGGCACAAACAAAGATTTTCGATGAGGTGTTCCAATCTTCATCAGTCCATGCTTTTGGGCATAGTATTAAAACTCATAATCGACAATTACTCAACAGACCAAAATTTTGACCCATACTCGGCAATAACTAGTCAACTTTATCGCTACTTTTTAAAAATATATAAATTCAAAAAATAAACTAAATTTACATGTAAAACACATAAAAAAGATGAAATGAATGCAGAGAGCAAATAAGTATGTTTTCTATTAGTTTTTGACCAAACAAAAGTACAATGCTCCATCTTAGACAAAAAAAAGAGTACAATGCTCATAGACTAAATCGTGATCAAAATGATGGATTAAGGCTACTATCTTCAACCCTACAATGAAATGAAATGAAATGATGGCATCAGACCTACAAGACTAAATCACAACCAAATGATGGATTAAGGCTATGATCTTCGTGTGGCAATGATAAAATCGCCACGGAACTAGCAAAGCAGAAAACCGCAATAGGAAATGAGCAAAATGACAATTTTTTCACCATTTTCCCTATGTTTGCCACTCATTGGGTCAAGGCTGAGTAGAGCCCTGCTAATCACGGTTTTTGGCGAGTAACAACAGTTTATTACCCTTCGAACATAACAGTTAGCAGGCCTCGACCCGGTCCATGGTAAGTTTGGCCGAAAACCCTTTTGCTAGAATTTTCCAGGTTTCTCATGGTTACCCGTAGGTTTTAGTACAGATCTTTTGGGGTATTTTGTTGTAATGTCCCCAAATGGGACAATTAAGCCAAGATGGGGTTTCCCAACAAAACCTAAGATAAATCTGAAATAAAATCTGAATTCTGAAAATAAAACCAGCAAACCTTAGTGCCAATCAAGATGCAATATATATCCTCTTCAACGCTTAATTCAAACACAAACCCTAGGCACCAAAGAGCCAAGGCTAAATACTAGATTCCAACCCCTAATCAATTCAAATTTCCTCTCATAAACATGCCAATTTAATGTCAATTTATTACCAATAAATGTTGTAATAAAATACCTCTTTCACTGCTCCTTGTGAGATGAGTTTATCATCAATTTTGGTTCCCTTCAAGTCTGATTTTGTATGAACTCACAGCCACCTGATACTTGCTCCAAACACCTTGAAACCCTTGCAAAACACTTGAAGAAATACATTAAAAATATTATCAAAGACGTGGCCTTTAACGCCCCTTGTTCGATGCTCAAATCCACTTCCAAACATCTCTAAACAAATCATTACCCTCAAAATATTAGCAGCTGTAATTATTGATGATTATGCAAGTCCAAACCCTCATATACTTTGCCCAAACAAGATGGAACTGATTATAAAAATAGGCAAAAATTATAAGGATCAATTTACCATGATTTTGAGTCAAAAAGCACCCTACAATGTCCACAAATTTCCTCGAGGATCACCTCAAATCCACTTCCAAACCTCTCTAAACAAATCATTACCCACAAAATATTAGCAGCTGTAATTATTGATGATTATGCAAGTCCAAACCCTCATATACTTTGCCCAAACAAGATGGAACTGATTATAAAAATAGACAAAAATTATAAGGATCAATTTACCGTGATTTCGAGTCAAAAAGCACCCTACAATGTCCACAAATTTCCCCGATGATCACTCCACTTGGAAAATATTACAAATAATTCCCTGAATGATCTAGGGCATTGAGTGGCCCTCACAACCCTACAAAACCGCTCAACACAAATCACCCCTGCTGGAATAAATTAATTAAAATACCTTCAAACCCTAGAAGAGGGTTTCAATGTAGAACAACTCTCTAAGGAAGGGTTTTTAATCCACCAACAAGTTTGCCACCCTAGGAATGGCTCCTAACCACGCAAACAACCTCCAAAAGCAAGTCGTTCACTAGGGAAAATTATGCAAATAATTTTTTGAATTAATTCCCTCATTTCCAGCCCTCAATAATTTATTATTTGTCTTAATCAGCTGAAACTTCGAAAATTCATATCTTTAGGAATATTGAGAATTTCAATGCAAATGTTAGCTCAAAATGATCACAAAAATAGTAGCTTTCAAAAAAAATTAGAATCAGAATTTTCCCTTCATGGGAAGTCCTTCAAAAGTAACTCTGAAGTTACAAAAATCCTAGTTATAGCCCTAGATACTTCCCAAAATCAACAAAACTCTTCAAACCAACTTCGCCCACCTCTTTGACCTGCAAATCATGAATTTCCAGCTCTCTGAAGGGTTAGCAATAATTCTTTAGTGAAGGTGGTGTCCAAAGACACCTTTGTAGATCTTACATACAATTATGCACAATTGTGGTGCAATTACAGCCCTTGAGTAGAGATGCCCTAGTAGAAGGACGAAGGTTTTCGTCCCCAAACTCTTTGATGCACTTGAAAGCTTTTGTCCTCAAGTCACTTGTTCAAGCTTGACATACTTGCACAAAAATTTCAATATCAAAATAAGCATAATCTTCAAATGAACAACTCACTTTCCTTTTATATCCATGCCCCAAATGTTGCGCTCAAAATAAGAGGGAAACTCTCCTTTTCTAAAATATTAAAATAATCTCTTTATAATTTCACTTTAGGCCTTAAGTGCCCATGACCCTTAAAAAGGCCCCAACTTAAATGGAAATTAGATTATTATTATTATTATTATTATTACTTTATTTTAAGTATTTAAAAATACTTTTTATTTTAGTTATAATATTATTTAATTTCAAAATGGGAACATTACATTTGTTCGCCTTTCATTGTTATTTGTATTGGTTTCATTACCATCTTTGTCAGTGGCACACTGCTTTACTTTGTCTTATGTACTTTTATTCCTTTTTTGTCTTCTTGGATTCTCTTTTCCTTGAAGTTTCTATTGGTGATTGATGTATCCTCGAGTCCCATTGACCTCCTTTTGGTCATCTGTGGACATTAATATAATTTTTTTATTTGCATGTGGGTAAAATGGTTGACATTACCCATAGCACAAAAACATAGGTAGTTTTAAGGTTTAACATCTAAATAATTTTACTTCAAAATTGCATGGATATGATGAATAATGATACTGAAAAGGTATAAGGTATACAATACAGTTATGGAAAAGTATTACAAAACCTTGAATATGATACATCTTGGATATGAGAAAAATAACAATAAATAAACAATTCATATGCAAAAATTTTTAAAACTCGTAGAATTTCCAAACAGAAATTCCCATCCAAAAAGCTCCAAATTTGAGCCTAAAGATGAGTGGTATGTGTGAGATGAGAAGTATTCTCCTCTCTTTGTTAAGTGTTTTCTGCCTCTGTGTCTTTGAGAATTTCCCTTTGCGCTTTTTGTTTTCATGGTATACAGCTCAAATTTTATATTGACCGTATTCAATATGTCTCCCGGCAATACTCAGCTGCATCCAAATACAGATGAATATGTGGGCTGAATACAGGGCATATCCAATACATATATCTGCTAACATTTATTAACTTCTTTTCAGTTTATATTCTAAAACTCTCCTAACCCAACCCCCTGCTCCATCTAATGACTAGACGTGGCAATATAAATTTGTTAAGAAGCTAGCTTCTTGTAATTTCCATATGTCAAGCCATTTAGATGTAAAGTTCACTGATAATAATGTGATTACTCCTTTATAAATGTAGTAACTGGTTGGTTTTCGAATTCAATTCCTTTATTTCATTGAAGTGTCTCTCAGTGTTGGAAGAATGACAATAAGAAGATCTTGTCATGTTGCCTTTCTTATTCTTCCATGTATGCCATATTTTTAGTCTGTGCTTCCATGTTACTGAATAGCGTTTCTTGTGATTAGTTGTCACAAGATCTATCATCTTGTAGAATCAATCACTATGTTCCCCCTGGAAATTCATTTGTAAGATTCATGGATAATGCTACTTTTAACATGTGTCTCTTCTGTAAGCTTTGTACCTGCTCTGTCTCAACAGGTTTGCATGGCATTTGCACACATCTTAGCTCCTTATTGTCATTTATTGCACCTAAGCAAAGGTATATTTCTTAGACAATAAAATTAGACGGCCGATCTGTAAAAAGGTTTATACGGTCTAGAGTTTTGCAGCATAGAGTAATGGATGCAGTTCTGTAAACTTTCCATAATAGTTATGGCAAATAAAGTAAAAAAGGCAGTAAATGTGAGCACTTCAAGAAAAGGACTTGTGCCAAAGCAAGAAAAATCAATCTGACCATCCAATGGCAACCAATCTGGTTGAACCGAGCAGTGAGGAAGGCAAACATACGCACCATTTTGCTTATCCAAGCAAATACTTGCACCAACTGGCATGACATTGATCCCATGCGACCAACCACTTGACCATAAACATTATTCTATATTGCAAAGCTATATTCAAATTGAATTTCCTCAAACTCCCTAACCATTACAATCTAAATGGACAAGTTTGCATATGCTGTCACTATAAGCAAGAAGTGGATCTAAACCGAAGAAGATAAAAAGAGGAAGAAAATGAACTAGGGTATCCTGAAGTAACTATTCGAAAAGAGGAAGCATCAAGAATTTGATTCATGAACTCAACCAGAACATGAAACAAAGTACAAACACGACAACAGTCTGCCAAGAGAGTGCAATCACAAAATATGTGACAAAAAGGTCTCATGCCCAAAAAAAGGCAGAAGCACGCAATCGCCACAATAACCAAAGGCGGATGTGTTGCAACAACCAAATACCGAGGATTCACAGGAAGAACAACAGCTAAAATAACGGAATCAATTTCAAAAGAAATTAACCTTATTAGCTAATCCTCATAACTGGTTAAGTTTCACATTTGAAAGACGGACACTACGAGAAACAATTCCACACGAAATGTGGAATAGGTGAATAGCTAACAATGTTTAAAAACTGCAGACTTTAATTTATAATAGACTACAAATACAGATAGGTGATTGAAAAGCAAGCAACTGTTTTCTTAAATATTTTAATTTTTTACCATTGCACGTTAACTGTAAAACAAATCACCTCAAATCAAACATTGGGTAATTCTGGGGGAGAAATGTAGGCATGCTGCCAGGTCTATACAAAAATTATTTTAGGGTAATTACAGGATTCCATAACAGCAAAGCATCATCTGATCTTATTGAAGGGTACACTAGTAGAGAAACGGTATGAAATAAATTTTATTGCTTTGAGATAGCTTAATTAGGTAATGACAACATGGTACTCCATGGTCATTGATGACTTGTGAGTGATGAAGCAAGCAAATATCTCACATCTTAATGCATAATGGAACTCAGAGAGACATCGTTGATTGTGATTCTAAGTCTAAGATTTATTAGAAAACCTGTTGTAAAACAAAATTTAAACACAGGCATCTCCAGTTGCTGTTGCATCAAAATTTATTCCACAGCATGAATCATGTTAAAAAGCATTGGAAGACTATAGAGACTAAGAGACTAATTCAAGACATTAAATAAGATTCAACAATCTATAACCAACCATAGTTATCCATCAAGAACATCAAAATTGAATATTTTCAAACTAACAAAGGTGTGATTCAATTTTTTTTGATTCGAGACAAATGAAATTCAGTACTGCACCCCGAATTCACGAGGCTATTGTAAGCTATGAAGAATCTTGGCCTCTGAAGCATGTAATAGATATTAAAAAAAAACATTGATGGTGATGATTTACAAGAATGATTGATACTCACTCAATTTAAAAAGCCTGTAGTAATCTTTAAGTTAGTTTATGGTGGCAATCATGGAGTAGAATTTGCTCTTGAAATGATCCAGTCAAGTGCTAAGGTGGAACATCAGCAGCATACACTATACCTAAATTAGCAGTGCAGCTTTATTCAGATGAGATCGTATACTTTGAAATTCAAGTCCTACGGGATATAATTAAGTATTACATGGTAACCGAAGTCCTCCAGACAGCGGAGAGAAACAGGAAGCCAATTTTTCTCGGAAGATATATAGATATGATCAGCCATTGTCTTCAATTAGACAAAGATCCAAACTATTTCTGCTGCTACGTCAGCATATCAACATCTATAGGAAGTCTGCTTATTTCCGAATGCCAGAGAGCAGAAATTTTCATAGAAATGACAAGACACAGCAAAGGGTGCAGAGGCCACACTAGTTTACAAAATATTGCCATCTCAGTTGCTTTGACAAGCATCAAGCTCTTATGCAGACAAGAGTTGGAATTATTCAGATAACTCAAACAAGTTGGTCAATCCTATGAATGTACACAATCAACTTTGATTTTATACCCCAAGCAAAACTGAAGATATTTTCTTCTTTATCATTTACGAACAACTTGGAAATACAATTTTTTCAGGATGAAATGGCTCAATTATACAAGGTTTTTCCAAGTCAATTTTACAAGGAATGACCCCTGCTTCCTGTAACCATCTTCAAAGCCAAACAGAATCAGGGAATCAACAATATGCCTTCTCTAATTTCAATTGACAGATCCAGTGTGCTTCAAGTTATAGGAAAGAATACTCCTGAACTACAGGTTCTGATTTGAATGTAGTTACTACATCAGGTAATGTCATAGGAAACATGTAAGAAACATGCCCAAACCAAAAATCACCATTTAGTGTTGCTTCCTAGACAAAAGGAAGCACACCCACATAACGTGTTTGATACATTAAAAAAAAAAAACTAGCATTAGTTATTAGTATACAAATGCATACAGTATAAAATATATTTAAATATGTTCTATACATATTTTAGAATGCGATGAGCCCAAGTGGTAAAGCATTGGGCTTTCATAACAGAGGCCCAAGTTCAAATCTCCATGAGACATGACAAATATTTGAAAACAGGTAAAGTACCAAACCCAATTTGCCGGGTACAGCTTACCCCAATGGACAAGGCCAGATTAAAGTCCTGAGTCAATTTGATAGACGGGCCATCGGTTACCACACAAAGGGGAATCTACAAAATTTAACTTCATATATATATATACACACACACACACATATATATATAATTGATACAAATATTATATAATATGTTTTTGCATTTTCATATACTTGTGTAAACATATATAGCACATCATACACAAATATATGTAGAAAAATCCCCAAATCCTATATTTTGGGACCTTTGTTGCACCTGCAGCTAGGCTTCATGCAACTTTGGTCCAAGCCATACGATTGTCCTGTCAACTGCTTAAATTAATCAGTATGTGATGCATTAATATGCATGATTTGGAAAATAAAACAGACTAGTCTAAGAGAACCATTATATGAAATATCCAAGAGAATATTGAAAATTAGCAGCAAAAAAAATCAGAACAAGGAACAAGATATGACAGTGCGTGGCATATAACTCTATCTTGAAAGTAAGTTACACTTGTTTGTGTGCAATTATGAAGACAAGACACGTTTATGCAAAGTAATTTACAGAAGTAAATAAGAACTTCCATCAGCACAAAATTTGATCAAGTAAATAGATGTGAAATTTCTAAATTTTGACAAGCGATGGAGCCTAAAAAGGAAAAAAAGAAAAACCCATAGCATTCAGTACCACCTACATATTTAGCATGTTTCTGAATGTTTCAAAATATTTTCAGTCAGCGCATTAAAACAAAGTCTGAATTTCCTAGAAAGAAATCGAAAAATGTGCAAGCTCTGCCCATGACCTTCCTTACACAGAAATAGAAACAATTTGGCCAGAGGTAAAGCATTCTTTGTACCCACTTCATTGAATCTTAATATGACACATACACCACTGAAATGTATCACTTTTGATTATTTATTAACGAATTTGATCGGGCATCCAAATGAATCTAATAGGCATCCACCTTGGCGTGCTTCTCACCACTGATGTAAATATATTTCCATTTATGTATTAAACCTCCTTAAAAAATTCATGTCATGTTCAGCTTCTTCAAACTGCTTAAGTCTGATAGTTTAAAAGAAAAGTCAAACATATACTATTATTTTCCTCTATATATGCACCATAAACTCTGTTATAAGTTAGTCGTGGATACTAGGGAGATGAACTTTCTAGACATATATAATGACCAAAGTAAAGCAATACCAACTAAAAATAATGAGAACAATTATACGTGCATGACTTGAGATTGAAATTTCAGTGATAGGCAGACAGTAATTTCAATGAATTATGTAACAGACTTCAGAAACTAATTTTACTGATTATCTTTACAGACTGTGCCCGCCTGTAGATGTGAATTGCTTCCTTCACTCCATCCCTCTCAATATTGCAGGATATCAACTGGTTACTCAACAATGGCTTTTCAGCAGCTAAAATGACTACCCATTTGCTTTCATCAAACACTAGAAAAAATGCAAATTTATGATGCAGATGACATTAGCATTTGCAAAGTTGAAAAATGAGTGATGATATATTAGATTGTAGAGCATTTATATATTAAGGTCATCAACCCATGTCAAAAGGCAAGATACCCAAAGGCTTCCCATACCAATACTTCTGAAACCTTTAGCTGCAGTGAAATGAAGAAAGTTTGTTTAAATAAATAAATTCAGTTCTATGTCTTTTCCAGGTCCATCCACAACTGTAGATAAGTACTGGTTACTCTATACAAAGAAAAATCAAAAGTTTAATGTAAATTTGTATCCCCATGCATCCATCTATTCCAAAGACTACGAAATTATTTCAGATCATTATAAAATTCAATAAAAGCTAACATTAGAAGGATCACACACATAAGAATCTGTCTCTATCATGTTGAGTATATTACCTGAAAGTGAGAACTGTTGAGGCAACGCCCTATTTGCCGAAACAACGGTACCATACACCTCTGAAATTCAGCTGCCTGAGTAGCTTCTAGAACTTCCTCCAGTTCTCCCAAAAACATCACTTCCTTCTGGCTGTTTGTAACAGGCCAGTACTTGAGCAATCCCCTGATGACAGTATCTGCCAACTTAAAGTCTTTTTCTACAAACTGAGTGATACAATAAGACAGCTGCTGATGGTACATAGAAACACACTTGGGTTTGTGGAGAGGAATAAGTGCCCTCACAAGGAAGAGCTTATGCTCTTCCTTCAACGGCAATGCGAAGCCATTGATGATACTACCTAAAATCTCCAGCAACTCTGCTATCCCATTATGCCTTTCAGTCTCAAATATAAACCTATAAAAGATGTTATTGATGGCTTTTCTGATGAATGGCCTGTGCACCATGAACTTCCCATATATCCGGTGCAGAATGGTCTTAAGGTATTCCCTTTCCCGTGGATCCTCTGAATCGAAGAGATCCAGCAGTCTCAGAACAAAGGAGTGATCGATGTATCTCTTAGCCAGCTTGGCATCTGTCTCTGTGGAAGCCACAAATCTCAATAGGAATTCATAGACAATCTGCAAGTGGGGCCATGCAGGCTCCATGGTCGGCTCTTCCTCTTCTGGATCAAAACCCTCCATGCCTGAGTTTTCATGGGAGGAAGGGGGTGGGCTTCTGAACAAATTAACAGTCACCATCTTACTGATTTCCTCCATCACCGGCTCAGTGAACTTGGCACTGCCAGATGTAATGTAGTCCACCAGTTCCAGGAGGGTCTGCCGTTTGATGTCCTTTTCTCTAACATTTTTATTAGGGTCGCTGAAATCAAAGACAACGCAGCAGTGATTTAACTTACTGATGAAGAGGTTCTGTCGTTCCGAAGTGGGTACCTCTCTGAAGGATGCTAGCGCCTCATAGCTGGGTCCATTGGCTGGAAAAACTGCTGAAGACGTCTTCTTGGCGACATTCGGCCATGATGCAACACTGGTAATGTTGGCGTTGGTGCTGCTGCCATTGGTGTTGCTGTAAGATACCAACGACCCACTTCTTCCTGATAATGAGGGTGCTGGGGAGCCAATATTTGCAACACCCACATCGTAATTGTTGCTGGTGTGAGTGTTGATATTGCTGTTGTTGTTATCTGATTTGGACGGCTTTCTGGGAAGCCTGCCCAATATCTGTTTGATCATTTCTAATCCTTATACTGATTCACCACTTTTAGTCGCTTTAACAGAAAAATGGACTCAAAAGCGTGAGATCCAAAAAAACCAGACTATTAGAAACTAGTAGTAGCGTTCCTGCAGTGGCCATTGTTTGTACCCCGTCAATCAATTAATGATTCTTGTCCTTTTTCCCATTTAGCCGATGTAATACATAGAGGGGACGTGGTGTCTCCGATTTGGCATGCTTCACAAGATCATTCCTCTCCTCTCCTCTCCTTCAAAGTTTGTTTGAATTCCAATGCCTGCGACTGTGCCCCCCTACATCGTTCTTTCATTGGGATGTGCAGAGAAATAAATGGCAAAGCCACAACAGACCCGACCTGCAAATTACCCACATGAAAAGGAAACAAACAGTATTTACTTACTGTTTTGCTTTCCATGTACTTTATGAAAGTATTAATAATATACTTGGCAATTGCTACCATCCCTTTTTTTAATATTTTTAGAGTTAACCCTTCCTCAACACATTCATATCTAATTTAAATGCATCACATTTATTTGGGGCTAGGGTTAATGTGCAACTGTTCCCCGCAAATAGAGCACTTTGTGTCCTCCTCGATTTCATTCCCTTCTTTTAAAGGACATTTTATAAATATTTATTTATATTCTCTCTCTTGCATCTCAATAAGGATTAATGGTCGTCTTCAAACTACTTGTGCCATTGCTTCTCTAATTAAACTCAATCTTGATGGGGCCTTAAGGGTAATTCGGACATATTTGGAGGCTAAAGGTATGTTTAAATATTCTTTTGGGTTTTTGTGTATGTGTATTCTATCAATTTAGGTATTAAAATAAATAATAAAGTAAAAAATATTGATTTGGTATTACAGAGATATAAAAATGGTTATTTAATATATATTAGTCGTTAAATTATATTATTATATTGTATATGTAGATTTGTCATTTATTGTTCAAGATTAGGTTTTTATTAGCATATTGTTCTTGTATGTTTAGTTGTTTCTTATCTTGTTCCCCCTATTTTTCTCTTTTATCTCCTCTTTCCTCTTTTATATTTCCCTATGTTTTTA
This sequence comes from Torreya grandis, assembly GCA_037957365.1. Taxonomy (NCBI): domain Eukaryota; kingdom Viridiplantae; phylum Streptophyta; class Pinopsida; order Cupressales; family Taxaceae; genus Torreya; species Torreya grandis. Next base: position 664,645 of record JARHVA010005483.1, read on the forward strand.
AAGTCTTTTTCAGAAACACACACTGTGTGTTTCTAAGGGCATTCCTGTAATCACCCAAGAGTGTTATTTGAGTGCTAAGAGTACTACTTGAGACTACTTATCTCTAGCTTAGCCCTAGACCTATCCTAGAGCCTATTGTCACACTTATTTAGCGTTTGTACGGGCCATAGGCATCCCTAGTCAACCCCAAAACAGTCTTAGACCCTCGTTTCCTAATCTTGGCCCTTCATGCCCAGTGTTTTGTTAGTTGGACACTAGCACCACATGGTGCTAGTGTCCCCATGTAAGAACCCCAAATAAGATCTCAAGCAAAAGTATGGGAATTCTTCAATTTCTAATCCAACAACACAAAGTAAATTATGAAATGTGATAACAAACTGATTCTCTGATTTTTTCAACAACAAGCAAATTTGAAAAATACCAAACCCCAACGCCTAGGGTCAAATTTAGATCTATCACTTCCAGCCACTCAAAAATTATGAAAATATTATTGTAGATGCACAAAAATATGGAGAAAATGAATATCCAACTATTTTTCCAAAATTATGAAAATTGTAATTTTTATGCCAAAAATACAATTGAAACTTCATAAAATCATAACTCCGAAAATACTTGGAATTTTTAGTCAAATGATAACTCAAAATAAAGCTAAAAATATATGCTACCAAGAAAAATTAATTTCAGAATTTTCCAATAATGGGAACTCCTTCAAAAACTGATTCGAAGTTCTGGAAATCTTAGTTTTCACTTGAAATCATTCAATGAAATTTATGAATATCAAAACCTCGAAAAGACCCTTCACAAGGCCTCTCAAGCCTTCAAACCAATTCATCCCATTAGATAAAATTATATAAATAATTTTATGATGATTAATCCACTCCAAAAGCACACCACATAACTCAAAAATGATTCGCTCTACCAAGAAAAATTAGCATAAAAATATCCAAACCCTAGGAGAGGGTTTCTACTATGAAGAGAGTCTTAAACTAAATTTTCCACTTCCCAAGCAAGTCACCTAAGGTGAAATCCAAAAACTCTCCTCCCAAGCACTTTGCCATACTTGCAAACCCTTATGCAAGCTCGCCCAAGTCTCTCCACCAAAATCGCCACAAGCTGAAATATTAAATACAATTTCAAGAAAGCTTCAAAGGATAAGAACATAAATTTTTTTTCAAAAGGTCGTGTCACACCGTTTCAAAGAGCCTCATATCTCTTGAAGGGTAACATTCTCCAAGAAACTATGTCAAAGATGATCAAGCTTAACATACTTGACTTCTCTCCAAAATAGCATATGCACACATAATCTTCAATTGAGCCCTTTATGCTCCATAAATAGCCTCTCCAAGTGTAGCGCTCCATATGAGAAAGAGATGATTAATTTAAAAAGCAACTTAAGTCTTATAAGCTAAGACTCATAAAGTCCCCCACTTAAGTGAAATAATCATAAAGTACTTTTCTCCAAAACATAACTTAAAATTAAAAATATAAAGCACATTTTTTCATTAATAACTTTTTCACAAGTGGTTTACCTTGTCCCATAACCTTATTCTACCCTTAGCCATTAGAAATAATAAGGAGCTAAGGGTCCCAGAAGGATCTTAATAAAAAACGGGGACATTACAAATCCTCCCCATCCAAAATTATTTATTCTCAAGCAATTGCAAAATCTACATGGGTGTCCCAACACACCTTATCAAGCAATGTCCACCTTTACCTGTTTTCCAATAAAAGGAACCCATATTTGGCTTCTTTATACTATCATACTTGTATTTTTAGCGTTTCCCCCAAGTGCCAAAAGTGTCCTCATAGCCTTCCAAAGGCTCCATAAACTTCCCATCAACCACCCCTTTCAATACCGAGCGGAAGATAAACAAGTTCTGCTTCCTTATATCCTCAAAAGATGTCATAAGTGGCCAAGATTTGCAAATAAAAATATGATAAAAGTTGATTACCTTGTTGTCCCATGAGTGATGTCCTCTCAAATGCCATGTTACAACCATCCAATGATGCAAAAAGAAATCAGCTAGATACTTACTATGATGAAAGGCCTCAAAGACACGCCACTCACTATCATGCTCCAAATTCACCAATTTTGCCTTCCCAAGAGCTATGTCCTTCTTCATAAATCTAAATATGTGCTTATAAGGGTTGCAATAGTAAATTACAACCATGCTTTCATCCCATATTCTCAATCTCTTTGACACAATTCTACCCCTTAGAGATCCCTTCTATTCCTTAGCTCTCCAATAATCATTCCATGATTCAAAATTTGTAACACTGATATGAGGGCTGTCAAACAAAATTAGTTTCCCAAGGTGTATAAAGTTGTCCACGGTTTCTCTTTCTCTCTTAAAGAGAACTAGAAAGAGCATGCTTCCAAAATGTTTATCCTCTATTTTCTTCTTGAAGCTGTGCCATTCATAATAAACATTTCCAAGATGCAACATAAGCTGGAAATGATCAAAAAAATTATAATACAAACTTCTAACATCTTGTTGTCCTTTCCTTGAAAGTTCAAAATTTCCCATGTAAAAAATTTCAGTATCTCTCTCTTTATTATGTAGTTGTTCTTTCTTGCAAAACTCATAATTTTTCTCAAGAAAATCAGAAATTTTTTCTTGACTATGTGGTTATTCTTTCCAAGGAAACATCCAATTTTTAGTGATATAAAAATCAAAACTTCCCCTTTTACCAAATCGCTAAGCCTTTGTCTTCAAACTCATATTTTTAAAGCAAAATTCAAACTCATATCATATTTGCATTTAGGAAAAAAGTGTTGTCCATAACAATAGTGGGGTTGTCCTTGAAAAACAAAACCCTTGTCTACCCCTTCACAATATGAAAGACAACAATTAGAATTAATCAAGCTTACCACTTGCCTTGTAAAATGTTCCTTTTTGCAAACAATTGGTTGCACATTATGTTTTATAATAGCCCTATCATTGTTCCTTTCATCCTTCTTCCTCATACTCCTCAAATATCCCCCTATCATATTGATTGATGAAGATAAAGGGTTTTTTGTGTCATTCAAACCATAAAAAATATCCTCATAAACTCCCTTGTTAGCATAATACTCATGATGATCAAAACAATGCAAGAACAAAGTATGATGGTGGTACAACGAATCCTTGCTATGAAGATAGTCAAATTGCTTACCCTTAGTGGTTGCCTAGAAAACTAAAAATCAGCCAATAGAGATCTGAAAGATGGTGCAAAATCTTCACTTTTAGACCCTGTATTTACCATAAGAGATTTCCTTTTTGCTTTACTTTCATCTATACCTTGTGTGCACATGTATGGAGTACCTTCATAACTCCTGCAAGAATTATAAACATCATTGATTTGCTCCTTATGTATTGTTGTTCCAGAAAAGACAGCTAGTTATATACTGCTATCCTCATGTGAAATTGGTGCTTCATCCACTAAACTCTCTTTCTCAATCTGTAAATCTAAATTTTCTTTCCTTTGAGGTGTAGATTCCATGAATTCCTTTTCAAAAGTATGCTCATCAACTACATCAAAGCCAATGTGAAAGGAGAATAAACTAAAAATGTTCAGAACATCACCTAGATCCCATATCCATGATGGATACTTATCATGTCCTTCCCTTGAATTTATTTGGAAGACTTCCTTTTCCCATAAAGTGCCTTTTGTTTTCACCTCAATGGTAGTACAAGGCATATTACCAAGATAATGAAAGAACCAATCATGAAAAGAGAACAATGAACACTTACTAATATGATCACCCACTTACATACTCGTACATAAATCTAATTTTTCCATTTCTATATCCATTTTATCATGAAACCCCTTTGTGCCAACCAACCTTGTCAAAGCTTGCACCTTTCTTTCACTTGTGACCAACAATTGCTCTTTCAAAATTCTTTCATCAACTCTAGAGTTATGCAACAAAGATAAACAATTATTAGAATCAAAACAAATAGTCTCATCCACAACATACCTCTTCATGGGATCATTAATGAACATTTCAATTTCTTTGACTTCTTTAAAGTCTTCTTTTCGAGTGTCAAACTTTGGGATACTTGGTTGCCCCAAAGTACCAAGCATTTCTCTATGTTGACATATCATTTGTAGCCCTCTTTACTACCCCAAAAACTCAGATTTTTGAGCTCCAACACACTCATATGATGGCTGCCCAAATACTTATGATTTTTCTTCCTCTTTATCATTAATTTGTAGCCCTATTGGCTGCCCATTGTCAAGCTAAAAACTATCACTTGGTTGTTCCAAATTTTCATAATTTTGAGACCCCAAAATCTCCATGCTTGGCTTCTCCAAAGTGATAGAATTTTCCTTTGTGATGTCTCCTACTTGCCCTTCTTTTTGATGCATGTGTGCCAACTCTTCGCAGTAAAGTTTAGGATCACCCCAATCAAACCTCCCAATGAGCCATCTACTGAATTCATCATATATATCTATAAGGTGGTATTCTTGGGTTACCAACCCTTGGTGCCACCATTCATAGGCAACCCCCTCCAAATGCACTATGGCAAAGTTCATGGCCCTTGATTCTTCCACGGGATAAAGTGAAAGGTATGAATCTACCTTATCAACCCATGTAGTAGCTGAAATATTCATGGATCAATCAAATATAGGAAGAGTATTTTTTTTCAAGGCCTTTTTTACTTCTACTCGGTGATTCCTACTCATCTCATGATCACCTCTATCCCATATCCATAATGCATAATGTTAGGTTGTGGAGCTAAAAGCTTCACCAGGATGCAAACAGGGGAAGTTATGGAGGTTGCAGAAGAGTTGCGGAGTGTCACAGACACCGGCGTCGATCAAGACAACCGACGACGGCAAGAAGGAGACAGAAGGCAACTGACGTCGGTCATGGATCGGCCGACGTCGGCACCCCCAGGCAGTCAGGGACCGACGTCGGTCACCTGTGGTTCGAGCTGCGAGTATATTACGGGCAGTTGGTTGACGAACCAAGTGTTTGCATGTTTAGAGCTATTTTTAGACTGAGAGCTACGGATTTAATTATTGTACTATTGTCTAATTATTGTTTGGATGAGATCTATATATGGACTCATGATTGTATTGTAAAAGTGTGCTAGAAAGCCATAGAGCTTTTAGAGAGAGCTAGTGTAGCTCCTCCTAGTTCCAAAGGGGTGCTGAGTGTGTATGATCAGGGAGAGTTGCAAGGTCTGCAAGGTCAAGGAGTTGATCCACCGGGGTACTGGTTGAAGAATCATAAGGACTTGGTGAGGCAAGGACAAGGGTTCTTCAGGGGTGTAGAGATATCTACATGGTGAGTAAGGTCTAGTGATTTGCAGGTAGCAGCAGAGAGCAGGAGATCTACTTGGAGTACGATTGTGTACTTGGTGAACTGGCAGCGTGTTACTGACTGGTTGGAGAGGTGAACATCAATTCTATATTGGAGTTGATTGTTGGGACCGAGAGAGAGAGGGAAGAAGGTCTTGAGGTGTGGCGAACCTTTGAGGTGGAGGAAGAAGTGGCATCTTCCTTATTATATATTCTTCTGAGTGATTATTAATACAATTGTGTATTGTCTCTCATATTCCTATGTTGTTTCATATTTCTAGTTACTTATTGATTCTGGTATAATTCCGTGTTTAGTTGCTAATACAAGAAGTAATCACATGTGTTCTAATTGGTAGAGCAAGACCCTGACTCAGTAGGGATCAGAGCATGTTTATTGTTCTAGGTTCCCCGACACATAATCCAAGATATCAACCTTCTCTTTGTAATGGCATGGAAACGCCACATATTCCTCATATACATCTATCAAACCCATCTATATCCCATAGTTTAGCCAAGGTATGGCTTTGATACCACTATAAGAACCCCAAATAGGATTTTAAGCAAAAATATGAGAATTCTTCAATTTATAATCCAACAACACATAAAGTAAATTTTGAAATGTGAGAACAAACTGATGTTCTAATTTTTTTAGCAACAAGCAAATCTGGAAAATATCAAACCCCAACGCCTAGGGCCAAATTTAGATCTATCACTTCCACCCACTCAAAAACTATGAAAATATTACTATAGATGCACAAAAATATGGAGAAAAAGAATATCCAACTATTTTTTCAAAATTTTGAAAATTATAATTTTTATGCCCAAAATACAGCTGAAACTTCATAAAATCATAACTCCAAAAATACTTGGAATTTTTAGTCAAATGATAGCTCAAAATGAATCTAAAAATATATGTTAACAAGCAAAATTAATTTTAGATTTTCTTGATCATGAGAAGTCCTTCAAAAACTGATCCGAAGTTCTAAAAACCCTAGTTTTCACCCAAAATTATGCAATTAAATTTATGAATATCAAAACCTCAAAAAGACACTCCAAAATGCCTCTCAAGCCTTTAAATCAATTCATCCCATCAGATAAAATTATATAAATAATTTTATGATGATTAATCCATTCCAAAAACACACCACAACCTCAAAAATGATTCATTCTACCAAGAAGAGAGCCCTAAAAATTGAATTCTCCACTTTCTAAGCAAGTTGCCCAAGGTAGAAGCCAAAGACCCTCCTCTGAAGCACTTCACCACACTTGTAAACTGTTAGGTTGTGGAGCTAAAAGCTTCAACCTTTGCAAACTGAGGAACAGATGGTTGCTGAGTTCTACAGGAACCGGCGTCGGCAGCAGGACCGACGTCGGCAGAGACCAGTGCAGAAGGCCACCGACGACAGCAGGAAGTCGGCTGACATCGGCAGAACCAGACAAGCAGGGACCGACATCGATCGCCTGTGTGTTCCAAAACTGCTCGTTTCACGGACAGTTAGTTAAGTGAACGAAGAGTTTGCATGTTGAGACCAGTTAGAGTCTTGGGCTGCGAGGATAATTGTCTAAATTAAGAGTCTAAGTTATTGTTTGAGTTAGGGATCTATTTATAGACCCATTGGCATGTATTGTTAAAAGACATTAGATAGAAAGGAAGAGTTCCTTCTAGTTGTAAGATCTGTGAGTTTTAGGTTGTTGCAAGCTCATTGGGGATCTACATGTAAGTTTGGTCTTTGAATTGCTGGTTGCAGGTTCATGAGAGATCAGCTTGAAGTGCTATAGAGTGCTTGGTGTACCGGCAGGGTTATTACTGACTGGTTGGTGAGGTGAACACCAATTCTGTGTGTGAGTTGGTTGTTGGGACCGTTTTTTGTGTAGGAGAGTGTGTGTGAGAAGAATTACTGTACACTTGAGGTGTGGCGAATCTCTGTAAGGTGAAAGAGTGTGGCGGCTCTTTGATGTATTCTTTTCTGTATAGTGTTAATACAAGATAGTGTATTGTCTCTCATATTCTGTGCTATTGGTGAATTCTAGTTACTTGTGTTTCTGGTTATTTCCGCATATTCAATTGCTTATATTTGGTAATCATACTGTGCTCTTTCTGAGGAGCAAGATCCTAACGGGTGGAATTAGAACAGGTGTGTTTGTTCTTGGATTTACCTCCACCCCCTCCCAACAAGTGGTATCAGAGCTTTTGGTTGGGATACTAACAGATTGGTGTAGATCTGGGTAGTGTGTTTTGATTACAGGTTACTCACAGGGTTTCTGTTTGAGTGGGAGTTGAGCAATGGCAGAAAACAGTCAACTACGAATGGAAAAGTTTAATGGCAAGAACTACCAATTATGGAGGATGCAGATTGAGGACTATCTGTATCAGAAAGATTTGTACTTACCGTTGGGTGGGGTTGCTAGCAAACCCTTGGATATGAAAGATGAAGAATGGGAGGTTCTTGATCGGAAGGCTCTAGGATCTGTTAAATTGAGTCTTGATTCATCTGTGATTTCCAGCTTATCACAGTGTAAGACAACGGTGGAGTTGATAAAATCTTTGGCAAATTTGTATGAAAAACCCTCGGCTTCTAATAAGGTATTTCTTATGAAGTGTTTATTTAATTTGCAAATGTTGGAAGGTGGATCTGTTCATAGCCATCTTAGTGATTTCCATGATTTGGTAAACCAGTTAAGTTCAGTCAATATTGTATTTGATGATGAACTTAGAGCTCTCTTAATCTTGTGTTCATTACCTGAAAGTTGGGAAGGTTTGGTAATGGCAGTTTCTAATACTGTGTCTCCTTCAAAAGTCTTAAAAGTGGATGATGTTGTGAGTGTGATCTTGAATGAAGAGATACGCAGGAAAAGCACAAGTGAATCATCTGGAGATGCTTTGAGTGTTGAAGGAAGAGGAAGGCCAAGAGAGAAGACAGAGCGTGGGAGATCAAGGTCGAAGATAGGCAAAAGATCCAAGTCCAAGTATGGCAGAATAACCTGCTGGAAATGTGGAAAGCAAGGGCACTTAAAGAGAGATTGTAGATCGGGTGAAGATCAGCATGAAGGACATGGAGAAGAAGCAGATGTTGCGGGTTACGTTGCACAGGATGCTCTGGTATGTTCTTTGGATAAAGTAGAATCTTGGGTATTAGATTCTGGTGCCTCTTTTCATGCATCCCCACATAGGGAATTTTTTCATGAGTATGTCCAGGGAGACTTTGGAGAAATTTGTGTAGGGGATGGTAAGCCTTGTCAGATTGTTGGCAAAGGCAAAGTGAAGCTGAAATTGCAGACATGTGACACATGGGTGTTAAAGGAGGTCATGCATGTCCCAGTTCTAAAGCGGAATCTGATTTCTGTTAGAAGTTTGGGTGAAGAGGGTTGCACAGTAACTCTCACAGCGGACTCTTGGAAGGTTACCAAGGGTACACTTGTTGTAGCTAGAGGTAAAAAAGTAGGTACGCTTTATCTATCTACTTGTTTTACTGATTCTCTTTCTGGGTTATCTACTTCAGCTGTAGATTCGGAGATGTGGCTTGATAGGCTTGGTCACATAGATAAGAAGGAGATGCTGGTTCTTGAGTCAAAGAATATGCTTTCGAATTTGGAAGGCATGGATCGTGGTTTCTGTATGCAGAAGAAGAAGGTAAGGTTTCTTGAGGAATCCGATGTTAGTGACAAGAACAGGAAAGCCTTGGTTTTCAAGGAGAAAGTGATGGACAGAGTTCAGCATAAGGTGCAGAGGAATTCTGAGCAGAGCAAGGGTGATTTGGACAAGGTTTTGATCCAAAAAGAGCTCGCGGGAAAAAGTCAGGTCTCACAAGAAAAACACAGAGACCGACGTCGGTAGGAAAACCGGCGTTGGTGTCCAGACAGGGACCGACGTCGGCTATGTGCAGCCCGACGTCGGTGACTCGGGGCAGACAGAGACCGGCGTCGGCCAGGGGAAACCGACGTCGGCAGGGAGGCAGTCGCAGGGAACCGACATCGGTCGGCTGTAGACTGAGATGTGACCGGCATCGGTCACTGAGACGAATTTTGGGTGGACAGCTAGTTGTCATGGAGTCTCAAGCGCCCATATGGAGGACTGAAGGTGTAAGTAAGTTCTTAAATTCGTTATTTCCCTTCTTTACACTACTTGTTGCTCACTTATGGCATAGGACCAGGAAGTTGTTAAAGAAGTAGAACAGGTAGATCCAGGAAACAGTGGGAGCTTGGCATGGATGAGGATGTGATTCCTTGGAGGAGAACCAAACAGGTGTTTTGGGTAGTGTTGCCAGCTGGAAGTAAGCACTGAGAGACGAATGGATGTTGAGGATGAACAGGGTATATGATCTTGTATTAGCTGCAGGGCAATGGAGGTTTGATCATTGTGTTTCTCTTTACCAGGTTGGATGATATTAGCTACATTATCCTATTTTCTGTATGATGTGCTTGTTGCAGGGTTACATATACAGGTATTGCTGAACTAAAGGTAAAGCTAGTTCAGGGGTTTGTCATGGAGAATCTGGGAGTAGCAAGATTCTTTGGCATGAGTGTGTTCTAGAGACATGGAGGTCTTGTTGACTTTGTTTCAGGATGATTGTGTGAAGCCGGTTAGCACGCCGATGGTTAGACAGTTCATAGAACAGGTGTCTTGATTCACATAATGAGGTTGAGTGCATGGTATGTACTAAACCTGAGTTTTCCCAAGCAGTGGGAGTTGTCACAAGTTTGGAGTCAATCCGGGAGAGTAATACTGAAGGGCAGTTTAGTGGGACCAGCAGCAGGTGCACATGCTATGCAGGGTCAAGTTCTTTTTCTACATGGTTGTAGATGCGGATGTGGCAGGTAATTTGGATGACAGATTTTGCACCACGGATTCTGTGGTGGTTGGTCTTCAAGAGTGATCTTGAGGAGGGATACAAAGCCAAGGGAACAAACTAGACGGTGTACAGGTACAGGTACAGGTTGCAGCTGTTTATCTCCAAGTGGGAGATTGTTAGGTTGTGGAGCTAAAAGCTTCAACCTTTGTAAACCGAGGAACAGATGGTTGCTGAATTCTACAGGAACCAGCGTCGGCAGCAGGACCGACGTTGGTAGAGACCAGTGCAGAAGGCCACCGGCGACGGCAGGAAGTCGGCCGACATTGGCAGAACCAGACAAGCAGGGATCGACGTCGGTCGCCTGTGTGTTCCAGAACTGCTCGTTTCACGGACAGTTAGTTAAGTGAACGAAGAGTTTGCATGTTGAGACCAGTTAGAGTCTTGGGTTGCGAGGATAATTGTCTAAATTAAGAGTCTAAGTTATTGTTTGAGTTAGGGATCTATTTATAGACCCATTGGCATGTATTGTTAAAAGGCATTAGATAGAAAGGAAGAGTTCCTTCTAGTTGTAAGATCTGTGAGTTGCAGGTTGTTGCAAGCTCATTGGGGATCTACATGTAAGTTTGGTCTTTGAATTGCAGGTTGCAGGTTCATGAGAGATCAGCTTGAAGTGCTATAGAGTGCTTGGTGTACCGGCAGGGTTATTACTAACTGGTTGGTGAGGTGAACACCAATTCTGTGTGTGAGTTGGTTGTTGGGACCGTTTTTTGTGTAGGAGAGTGTGTGTGAGAAGAATTAATGTACACTTGAGGTGTGGCGAATCTCTGTAAGGTGAAAGAGTGTGGCGGCTCTTTGATGTATTCTTTTCTGTATAGTGTTAATACAAGATAGTGTATTGTCTCTCATATTTTGTGCTATTGGTGAATTCTAGTTACTTGTGTTTCTGGTTATTTCCGCATATTCAATTGCTTATATTTGGTAATCATACTGTGCTCTTTCTGAGGAGCAAGATCCTAACGGGTGGAATTAGAACAGGTGTGTTTGTTCTTGGATTTACCTCCACCCCCTCCCAACATAAACCCTTATACAAGCTCGCCCAAGTCTCTCCACCAAAATCACCACAAGCTAAAATATTAGATACAATTCCAAGAAAGCTTCAAAGGATAAGAACATAAATTTTCTTCAAAAGGTGGTGTCAATAGACACCATTTCAAAGAGCCTCGTAGCTCTTGGAGGGTAACATTCTCCAAGATATTATGCCAAATATGATCAATCTTGACATACTTGACTTCTCTCCAAACTAGCATATGCATACATAATCTTCAATTGAGCCCTTTATGCTCCTTAAACAGCCTCTCCAAGTGTAGCACTCCACATGAGAAAGAGAGGGTTAATTTAAAAAGCAACTTAAGTCTTATAAGCTAAGACTCATAAAGTCCCCCACTTAAGTGAAACAATCATAAAATACTTTTCTCCAAAACATAACTTAAAATTAGAAATATGAAGTACATTTTTTCATTAATAACTTTTCACAAGTGGTTCACCTTGTCCCATAACCTTCTTCTACCCTTAGCGATTGAAAAGAAGAAGGGGCTAAGGGTCCCACAAGGATATTAATAAAAAATGGGGACATTACACTCCAAAATGGTGTTAATGTCTTTTTCCCTATCTTTTCCCAAACAAATATCTTTTTGAAACTAAAGCCTCCTAGGGTTGGCCTAGACATCTTTTATCATCCGCACAAATATTATATATATATATATATATATATATATATATATATATATATATATATATATATATGAATTTTATCCTTCTAACCACTAAATGGAAATCAGATGCACAATACACATTCAAACATAAAATAAATTGAGCACAATTAAGGTTATCAATCCCTATTATGCCCTACTTCTGCATACTACCATATATAGAAGCTCTAAGCTCAGATTTTCTAGATTTTTAGTTTCAAGCACATTCAAGGCTACTATCATAATATCATCACTTATACTTGCACCAACACTTAGGTGGGGAGAACTACATTGAGCTTGATCCCTTCTTAGAGTATTGATATGTAGGCAACTCTCTTCGTAGCAAAGTGTTGAGGATGTCCAACCTACCCTACTAATGAACACACTTTTCAGATCATGCCCTAGTTGTATGGAAGATTAGGGTTTGTATAATAAATTAGTCATTAAAGGTAAAATACAGGGTTCTAGAACTCATGCATGTAAGAACATACCCCATATATCTAGACACATGTGCTTGAGACAACCCTACATAGAGGACACTACCACCAATATCAGGACATTGCTACCATTTTCTAATAATAGTGCTACTGTCCAATTATGGTGCTACTATCCAGGAGGGGTGTTTAACACTAGGATCCAATTTACAACACTTAGACTAAATTCTATCTCAATTTCTAGCATCCATATAATTTGTATCAAGTGTTTTCCAGCTAAGTCATTACTTGTGTTATTTATTACTTTTTTTAGAAAAGTCAAAGATAGATAATTTTATAATGAATTAGTGGTTATATTTATTGTATATTATTTCCCTAATTTAGTCTACTCGTCTCTTTAACAAACATAGGATTTACACATGTTAAGTTCTAAAAGGTTAAAACATTTGATGAACCCAACATACTTCGAACATTGCTCAAACCCTAACCCTGGATGCTCTTAGGATTTATATCCTTTTTGGGTCTATGTTCAGATTTTAGTTCCAGAATTTTAGATTCATTTTAATATTTTTTATTTTCAATATTTGTTATTTTCAATCTTTATTAGATTAAAATTCTTTAAAGGTTCAAAATATACTTGTTTTCCTACTTCCCAAACAATAATGGTAAAATTCAACAACTAATTTGATGAAATTGATAAGAAACAATTGTAAGATTTTGTGTCCAAACATTCAGATATCCAAGATGACCTTATCACTATTATTCAAAAACTTCAAAAATCAAACAATGGTCAATATTCAATTCCCCCAACTAATAACATTATTACACCTATAGTGGGGCCAATTCAACTAGCACAACTAACAATTATAATTCAACAACCTTCAATGATAGCTACACCTCTTATGGCTAGTTCCTCCACTCCAGATGTACAATCCCTTATGCATGAGGTTCATACTCTATAGGTTAAGGTGTTACATATTGAGAAAGGAGCCACTAGGCCATCACATGCATTGGATTCTAATGTTCTCTTACATACACCTTTGGCACATCATATAGTGACAACTCCCTTGCCATCTAGATTTATGTCACCTAAACTTACATTCTATGATGGTAAGGGTGACCCAGAGCATCATCTCCAAACTTTTCATGCAACATGTGTTGGACTACGTGTCCAATGTTTGGCTTCTCACAAAGTTATTTCCATGGAGTTTAAAGGATTATGCCATACAATGGTTTTATGACTTATCGAATCAATCTATCACAACATTCAATCCTTGGTAGACATGTTTTTAGCACAGTCCTCCATAAATATAAGTGACAAGATCTCATATGCTCAAGTGGCATAGTCGAAACAAAAGTCAAATAAACCTATTGCAAAATACATCTTATGATACAAGACTATATTAACTAAATTGATTATCCCCATGGCAAACAAAGAGCTTCAGGACATCTTCAAACAAAGTCTTCTACCAACATTACACAAAGCTATCTTGTTTAAGAAGTTTCCAATATTCATAGATTTGTGCCACACAGTAAAAGAAAGAGAAGTCAAGCTTTTATCAATGGGCAAACTAAAATATACCAATGGATCAGAATCAACTACTAAGAGTTCAAGTAAGCCTCCATACAAGGTTAGAGCCACTAAAAATAAGAGTGAACCAAAGGCCACAATTAATGCAACTTTAGAGCAATCTCCTTGTTTATTTTTATTGGCTCCTCCATGCAGAGTCTTCACCAACCTTCCAGAATCACCAGCATGGGTTTTACAATAACTCTTAAAATGTAATGTCATATCTCTCCCTCGCATCAAAGAGGTTGATACGACACTGCCTCTTCTAAACAACTATGATTCTAATGCATTATGCAAGTATCACAGAGCACCAGGCCATACAACAAACAAATGCGTCAGCCTAAAACATAAGATATAATATTTGATTGAGGCTAACATTATTGATGTGGGCACACCCACAAAGGCACCAAAAGTACAACAAACAAAAGCTAAAACATTAAATATATTCTCATATATGTATCCAAAGCACAAATTGAATGAGGTAGGGACCACTTTCAATGTTCACTATACATATCAGGGACATCACTACCAGCTTCATATCATACTATTATAGAGGAAGCACACCCATTGCACAATGTCATTGGTATGGACCACACTATAGTTCCAACTAGACTACTCATCACCTTCTCAAAGTAAGAGATTGTTGACGATGATACAAATATATATGCACTCTATATGAGCATACATAGACCATCATACTATCTATAGTGTTTATGGTTGACAATAGGTCAAACATTAACATGTAAACTATCACACTTTTACAACATTTAGAGTATTTAAAGTAGGATATATTCCCTACAGACCCAATTAGCAGTGGTTTTAGTGGTCATGTTCAGAGCTCCATCAAGGGGATTGTGCTTTCATTATAGGTTGGACTAGCGCATGTAACCACTCAATTCTTTGTATTACCTAGTGTAGACATGTTTGTTATGTTATTAGGTAGGCCATAGATATAACAACTACAAGCCATCCCATCCAGAGTGCATAGATGCCTAAAATATATACATGTAAATCAGATGGTCAAAGTTGAGGGTCTTTCATATGAGTATCCTCTACTTATTCCATAGGTAGTTACATCAAGCTACTAATTATAACACAGTTGCTAGATATAGCACAATTATAAGCTATAACTCATAGTGCATTTCCTATTGATACACCATAGAGTTTAGTAGAGCCATTAGTGTAGGTGAGGTCTACTCCTACAACATTGACATGTATGCATACTCTCCTATGGAGACCACTATTAGAGATACCCTTACATTAGAGATCTGTTATAGATTCTAAAGGGTCTCCCTCTCCTCACTATCTACTGAGATCAATATTATTAAGTTCTTGGGGTTCTTAGTACAGGGCACCTATGCCACCTATAACTTCTACCAGATGAGTCCCTAAGACCCCTTCAGTTCATAGGACACCACAGTCAGTGCTACAAATTCCCAACACCACTACACAGGTAGATACAAATATACATCACTCAGTATAGTAGATTATGGGACCACAATTTCCCTTTCACAGAGCATGCATGATCACAATTCCCTTATATGACATAGGGCATAGTGATAGTGAGTCTACCATGAGACTCATCGGTTAGTATGGTTTCTCTCTTCTTGTATGTACTTTCCCTCTCTTTTGTTCCTTGTACATAGTTCATTTTCATGTTACTTGTACATAGATTATATCCAAAAAATACAAAAATAATACAATATCTTAAAAACACAAAAACATTCAAATAATTACTCAAAAAACACAAAATTACATATTATATGCATTGTTATGTTTATTCTTTTCATATTTTCCAGACACTACATATGTTAGCTATCTTAGTATAGTCGATTTATATCATATATACATGCTTCACTTATTTTTTTCAAGTGCTTGCAATTTGCTTTAGGACTCAAGTCCACTACACCGATCCAAACTTGTTATTATCTACCCATTGGGGGAATATACACTGATACATGGGTCTTCACTTTACACATTCACCCACTTGGGGGCACCCTGTACATAATTTTGATTACCAAGTTTTATCTTGCTATACTCTACATCCCAGTTTCAACATCATTTTATCTTGATATTGATCATTGCTACTCTTACTTAGATTGTTTGCTGACTATTACTACTTTGGACTTAACATATGTACATTCTAGCTCTTACACATATTTTTATTCCATGTTCATATATACTTTCATTTCTAGCTTACCTAGTTTAGACTTGATTATATTTCTCTGCTTCTTCTATTCGAGGGCATTTGCAATGCCATTGTTTTTTGGCTCTACGCCACTTTTATTCACAATATGTATGCTTTGGACATGTGCCCATGTCCTTATGTGTGCTTTTCCAATTTATGTATGTAGACATTTTAACATGTCTTTCTATGTGGCTCTAAGCCAACTTGTTTGTTGCTTACGTATATGGACATTTAAACATGTCCTTGTATGTCTTGTTTTCTCATATTTAATGACATGTGCCCATGTGTCTTATATTATGGCCCCTTGACCTACTTTGCGTGCCTTATGTGTTTTGCATGTATGCTTTATTATATGCATCATGGCCATGCCACTTGTCTTTTCTTGTTACACACGCCAATTTTGATGCCATGAGGGACCTTGTACATCTAGCCTTCCTACTCGGGTGCTGTGATGGACATTATGCCCCATCCCCCTAGGTAGCTACCCAATTATACTTAGATTTCTTGTTATATACATTGTTATATCTATCTTGACACCCTTGTGAATGTTAGACATGACATACATCTTACATTACATACTTATGCTCATATCATCTTACATTTTGATGTTATGTATGCACATTATATTGGATTATTACGCAATTATCATATATGCTCCAACTAACACACATTTTGTAGAGCTTTTTCTTTTGAGGACAATTCTTGCACATGTTCAATGACTCCCCTCAAAAGAGGGGGCATTCACATGTGTTTGTCACAGAGATGAGGCTCTTATATTGCACTCATAATGCATTTTTCAGCACATAGGCTCAGTTACAAAAAAATAGACACATGTAATCATAGTGGGAAAATAATGACCCAGAAAGTAGTACAATTACACAAAATTTAGATCAGAAGGATAATGACACCCAAATTGGGACACTGACACCACATGGTGCTACTATCCAAAATATGGCGCTACTATCTAATATCCTCTATTTCAAAAAAAACTAGATTGGCTAGAATAATACAATAGGTACAATATAGGTTTATGTCGGTGTAGTTATAGATATATTAATTATACATAATTTTAATCAAATTCATATTAGTTTAGCTTAGATTCATATTAGTTTGCTCAGATTAGGGGCATCATACATGACATGACCATTCTCATATTTAGTTGATATACCCAGATATAGTTTATTACAACTCAGTTGAAAATCCATATTCAAATATCAGATTTAGGGGCATGTGTGTGACACATTATTTCTATATGCTCACTTACACACTGGTTGATTAGATGGAATGACATATTCTATGTCATTCTCTATATTGCATACACTTGACATCATATTCTAGGTTGCACACCAGTTTCACGCTTTACTCCATATGCAGTGGTTGGCATTTTTGAGTGGCCTAAAGCTACCTAATGTACCTAAGTGGCCACATAGCTGACATACACAGTTAGATATACCTAGTTAGAGATTTATCATACTTCACATAATTCAATTTCATATGCATCTACTACACATGGGTGGGCAATGATGGAGTCATAACCTAATTGAGTTCTTGAGCTACATACATGAGAGTGTTGAACATGCCATCAGTCTAATCTAAGCTATTCACAGGTCATGATCCACCAAGTAGGGGTGGATAATGATGAAGTCAAAACCAAAATAAGTTCTTGAGCTACCCACACATGAGGATTGAGCAAGCCATCAACTCAGTATAAGCTATTCACTAATTTATCACTATATACATGCACACACACAGGTTGTCACCAGGTTCATGCATTGGTTCACATACTCAATGAGGTGTATTCATTCTTTTCCTCTTTCCCATCTCTTTAATCAGTTTTACTTAGTTTATTTCTTTACTCAATTTAGTCTTTTGATTTTGATATCTCTTAAGTAAAGACTGGTTTATGCATGTTTCATTTGTAGGATATGCATTAGAGCATGCTTCACATACTCAAACCCAGCTTTACATATTTAGACTCAACTTCACAGGCTTCACTTCTTAGGTAAGTCTGGGTACGCTTCTTTTTCCTTTATCTTAGTCATTTTGATTTACTACATTTCTATAATGTGGGGGGCGGGGGTGCATGTAATCACCCAAAAGTGGTATTTGAGTTCTAAGAATGCTACTTGAGACTACCTATCCCTAACTTAGCCCTACACCTATCCTAGAGCCTATTGTCACACTTATTGAGCCTTTGAGTGAGCTATAGGTGTCCTAAGTTAGCCTCAAATTAGTCATAGACCCTCATTTATTGATCCTAACCCTTCATGCTTAGTGTTTTGCTAGTTAGACACTATTTCCATAATAAGAACACTAGCGCCACATGGTGCTAGTGTCCCCAAAATGGTGCTAATGTCGTTTTCCATATCTTTTCCCAAATGGATATCTTTTTAAGACTAAAGACTCCTAGGGTCATCCTATACATCTTTTATCATCTACACAAGCAACATAACAATATATATACATGACTTTTAGCCATCTAACCACTAGATGTAAATTAGATTTAAAATACACAGAACAAGTTGGGCATAATTAAGGTTATCAATCCCTATTCTGCCCTACTTTTGCATACTACCATCTATAGTAGCCCTAAATTCATATTTTATAGATTTTTAGTCTCAAACACATTTAAGGCACTCAAGGCCACTATCATACTAGCATCTCTTGCACTTGCACCAACACTTAGGTGGAGAGAACTACATCGGGCTTGATCCCTCTTTGGAGTATTGATATTCAGGCAACTCTTTTCATAACGAGGTGTTGAGGATATCTAACCTACCCTACTAACAAACACACTCTAGATCATGCCTTATTTGTATGGAGGATCAGGGTTTGCATAATAAAACAGTTATTATAGGTAAAATAAAGGGTTCTAAACTTATGCACGCATGAATATACCCCAAAGATCCAAACATAGGGGTACCCAAAAGCTTGGGATGGTCCTGCACAAAAGACATTACCATCAATATTTGGACACTATTGCCACTTTTCCAATAATGGTGCCACCTTCCAATTATGGTGTTACTATCTAGGAGGGGTTCTAACACTAGGATCGAATTTACGATACTCAGACTAGCTTCCATCTCAGTTTCCAGCACCCAAATCATCGATATTGGGTATTTTCTAGCTAAGTCATTACTTGTGCTATTTATTACTATTTTTAGAAAAGTTAAAGCTAGTCATTTCTATAACAAATTACTGGTATATTTATTGAATATTATTTTCTTGATTTAGTCTACTCAACTCTTTAACAAACATATAATTTACACACACTAAGTCCTAAAAGGTTAAAACAATGCCCTTCTTACCTAGTTTTGGGTCCCCTCAAGGGTTATGAGTCTTGATTTTTTAGTTTTATTCTCATTATGTGTCATCTCATCTATGAATAGGGTCTTAATTTGAATTCAATATATTTATAAATATACAAGTGCATTAGTGCATTTAGGACATATAGTGAATGAGCATAAATAATCCATACAAGCATTTTAGAAAGTACATTCAAGACTCAGAGTAAATTTGAATAAAATTTGCTACTACATTCTAAAATAAATCAAACATAAATCATAGCACTGAAAGTCATAGGATATACACATTGCATTATACTAGACTAATTGGTTGAATTGCATTTTAATTGACATGTTGTTTTGGAAATTATTTCCTGTTGAAGGGCAAAATAAGTAGTCACTCCTTAAAAACCCTGTTGACCCTTAGCACATGCCCTAAAACAAAATATTTTCCTTAACCCCTATAACTTTAACTACCCTATTAGGGTTTGAAGAATAAAATTAGTTTTTTAGGAATCGACGTGAAAAATCAAAAAGACAAGCAAGGGTTTCAAATTCCTAGACATAATTAACATAGTCATCAGATCAATTTATACATGTTTATGTTTTACCCTAATTTAGATTAATGGATGAAAATAATATAACTAAGATGAAATTTAAAAATATAATTCAGATATTAATTGTCACCTATGTATTTGATATTCCAAGGAGGGAAATCAAGTGACACATAGTTCTTCCACCTAATGTGATTGTGAATTATACTCCTTTGCTATCCGTATGCAAATAATGATTAGCTTTGATACTTGACAATGTTTGTTTTGGATCAGATTTGGTGTGTTTTAGACTTGACTTGTGATTACTCCTAGTGATATATTTATAATTTTGGAAGATCGAGGTAAATTTTCTTGAAGTGAAATAACATATGGATATATATCAGATAAGTGACAAGTGCCTTTTGAAAGAGACCTTGATTTGTTTATTTATGGATTTAATTGAATAATTTCTCACACCACTAACGTGCTAAACTGATGGGTCAACCCTAAGAATGGGTTTGATTTTATAAAATAGTCATTATTTTTAGTGGGTCAATACCAACCACATCAAGGTGGCATCAACTAACAATACTAACCAAATATGGTAGAACCAACCTCTATACAAGCATGCTAGTATGAGAGTCTAGAGATGTACGTATAAAATATTTAGCAGGTTTGAAACAAATAGTGAGGTTCATGTAGGTGTATATCAATAAAAAAAAAGGTCTAATCATAATATAACATGAAAATGTGGGAGAATGGTGGATTTGGACCTTATTTGAGTGCTTAAGTAATATGTGTCGAGCTTGTCATTATCAAGTACTAAGAATTAAATTTTAATATCTACAAATATGCCCCTTTAATTCTAGTAATGGAATTGTTAAGAATGGAATTGATAGAGTAAAAGGACAAAATGTAATTGGCTATGTACAACACGCTTTATCTTTGATATGAAGCTTTAATTTTGCGAGTCACTCAATAGTAAAACTTGTAATCATGTGTAGTCAATGTCCATAGATTAAATATTTTAAATTCAAAGTTAAATTTTTAAAATTTTGAAAGAAAAAGGTTAGAGTACACATGCATATTAGTGAAAACCATGTTTCCCTTGAAACTTGTTGGAGATGATGCTTCCTTGTTAAAGCATTGGATAAATTTGTGCTTCCTTGGTGAAACACATGGAGAGTTGGAGTGATTACACCTCAAATGTATGCAATTATGCATGATCTCAGATTGAGGAGATATGTTTCCCAACCCTCATGAGTATGGGAAAAATACATAATGTACTAAACCAAATAATTACGTAGATAAAATATTGAACCATCAAGCCAAGTTCGCTCAAAGAAATAACTATGTAATTAAATGAGAGAACCATCAATCTAGGTTTTCTCAAAGAAAATGAATTGACAACTGCTAATGGTTGTATAGATTTAGTTGTAGTGTTTTGCTCAAGTTTGATCTATGTAAAAACAAAATGCATGATTGAAAGGGAATGAAAAATGTTCATGCCCCCATCATGAATTCAGGTTTGATTATGTATTTTTGCTTAATGTATAATAGAATTCATGACCGAAAGAGAATGAATGATGTCTAGGCCCCCATCATGATCGTAGATTTGGTAAGTGTGAAGTGGATTGACATTCATTTGCCATTCGACTATAAAATATGTTATTGCATATGCACATGAACCAATATCATGCCCCATGAATATAAAAATGTGTGTATGAACAAGTATTATGACCCCTGAATTGGTGTCAAATGATATATAATACTATACATCTATATGTTGAATTTGAGAACTTGTACTTAGAATGTATGTGTATATGAAAACTGGTAATTATTATTCTTGTAATTTATGTGCATATACCCATGCATATTCACCCAACTATGTATGAATCTATATTGAAATATCTATAAAGTGAGTGCATATGCCCCCATAATTTGTATTAATGTGCCAATATTTTTCATATAATTGAACCATTACGAATCTATGAAATATGTAAAATATGGACTTGAATCTGATTTTATGCTCATGGAAGCTTATGTCTCTGTGACAAGCCCACTACGATGCCCCATTTTTGTGATGATGGAATCATCATGTAAGTCATTCATCTCAAAAAAAAAGTTAACTGCATCATGTTATGTTAAAATATAACATCAAGTCATATCATGTTAACATGTGGAGAATATGTCATCATAGGAAGTTATATATCAATCAAGGCATGCATGTAACATATAAAATGTAGATCATAAAAATGTCATGTATAGATAAATGTATCAATGAATCACATAGCAATACAATCACTGAACAAGACTATGTAATAAAATTTCATGATATAAATCATGACACCACTTAATGTTAGCAAGCTCACCAAGCGTAACAAACTCACATATTAGTGTCACACATAAGGCTAAGGGCCACATACAAGGGACATCAAGGATGTCACATCAAACAAGGCCAATAGCCTCATATAATAGTCAAACACATAGTAGTTTATCATTTAAAAGAATATTAACATCAATGGAGCACAAAATAAGTAAATTAATCCACACCATCTATATATCAATGTCACATCGTAATATAATGGTATATCATGTATCATTGTGTAAGATATGAGTAACTAACAAGGCATGTGTGAATAATATAGGTAGCTTGACATGGTATAAAGGTCATATAAAGATATAACCTATGATAGTAAAACTTATGGAACAAGATGCCCCCAATATTGTTATGGCCACTAGGTAGAGGGAAGACCAACATCTGTATGTCCATATGTAACTAATATGTCTTACATAGCACTCATATACAGTGAAATTCATGTGTGTATAAAAATAATATGCTATCTACCATACATGTGATAGATAACATATGTAAATAGTATAATCTAACAATCAATGCCATGCCCATGTCCTTGATTTTGGATTTTTTGGGTATTTGAATGTTTTTATATTTTATGGTTATGTGGTTTTTTTTTTATATTTGAATGTGGGACCAAGTGGCGATGGTTCCTAAAATATAATATTGGTAGGGATATGAACAATCCACAACATGTGTCAAGGCACAATGTACACTAGATGTTATAGTATGGCTATGTGGAGGAAGTGAGAGAAAAAAATATGCTCCCATTGTAATTTGCAACATTATGGCTCAAAGATATGTGGGAGGTGGAGGGTGTATGCATGGGCTAGGATGATCTACAACTATCCTCTTTCTTGAAATATATTGGGACTCAAATAAGGTCAATCAATAAAGCTTACGTATACTTGGACAATCGGGTAAGGACCAACGGTATCCGTAGATCTCATAGAGGGTAACCTACAACACAAATGTCAACAGGAAAGGGTTCTAAATCCTAAGCCTATGGCACAAATATATAGCTCTCACTATACCTCAACAAAGGTAAATGGTTGTAACTATGATTGTAAAGATGCAAATAAAGTAAATGATGGGTTAGCGATTGAAAAACAAGGGTGAGGTGCAATGGTTAACCAAATGGGGGTCTATGCAACCTAAGATGATTAATGACAAGTTTGAGTAATCCTATATCTATATCAACTTATTTGGTATATGAAAAATCCTAAATAAGTCCATACACACATGCATCCATGAATCATTAAACAACATCTAATCTACTAAATAAGTAAAAGAAAGAGTATAGGTATAGAAATACTTACCTTGGGGTGAAGCTATTGACACTTCAATCTCCCCCTTGACTCCAATGTAACTTTGCAAGATATTGTTGTAGGTTGAAGACCTCAAATTGTTGGATGAAGACCTATATATCCTTAGTTAGTAACTCCCAATGACTCTTATTGAACTTCAATGACACCATAATATAAGACCTCCAAGATAAGGTTCTAAACCACTAACTCTCCCAAATACTGCTTAGGGGCATAAATACGAGTGCAATCACTCTAAGATGATGGTATCAACTGAACTAATACAATATGAAAATGTTAGTTGGCATAATACAGTATCAGCTAGGTTGATATAGTACAAATGTCATAAGATAGACTCATAATTATATCAGGCTGGCTGATACAGTATAGGAAACATAAAGGTACAAAATAAATGGTATCGGCTAGGATATAGAGAAACTAGAAAATCTAGATAGGAAATAAATGATAGGAATAGATGGATGGAAACTTAGAGGAGGCCAAACTTATGATAACAATGGTGTCATAAGATAAAATGCTAACATCTCTCACAAATTACCATGAGCCAATCCCAACCCATTCTTGGTGTACCCTTTAAGGTGTGCACCCAAAGAGATTGACATGTTGACAAGACTTTGTAAGATAAAGTGTTAATAAATGATAAAATTGAGAATATTATGTGTGTACATATGCCCCACTCAAAGCTTATCACATGTCACAATAGTGTAATGTGTGATGGTGCTTTGGGAAATATACATAACACAAAAGAGCATAACTAAAAATAAATTTGTTGAAAGAAATGAAAGTAAATAAAATGAAAGTACATACCTTCACTTATCTTGTTGACTGTCGATAACATTATGTGGGTTGTAGGCAGTGATCAAATTTACACCTGTTAGAGCCCATCTAAAAGGTTCAAAATTGTCTCATAAGTGCAGTTTAAGAATTACCCATAAAAAAAAAAACCTAAAATTCAAATTTAAATGTCATGGTTGAAGTATCAATTTTTTTATGTATCAAAAGAAGGGCTATTTTATTGCATAACCATCAAATAACTATGATAGCCTGACAGTCCCAGTCAGTACATGTGGATCAATGGTGACAATACCACTACCGATAGGATTAAGATTGGAAAGATTTAATTTAAATGTAATTATTTTGATCACTTAAATTTGCTTTAATGGTAATAAATATTTTGTGTCTTTTGGGTCACCGACTCGCCGACTATAAGTCTAATGACGATGGTAGTGGCACTAGGTAATGGGTAACTCACCAATTTCACCATGCTTCTCAACTTCTTCGATGCACACAGACCACATCCACTCATTCTACCCTTTCCCATTTGGTCATGTCTTATCAATGTTATCATACCTCTTCTCCTTTGAGCAAAGTTTCAAATTATTACTCTTATCCCTACGAAGCATCTCAAACCCTAAGCCTACTTTATTAGTTTTCCCTAATTTAATTTTTTTTTATGGTAACCACTTATACTAGAAATGCTTTCGACAAAATTGCATAATCAATATCTACTTATAGTTTTAGGTTTATGTTGAGGGGAGAGTGAAGAAGCCACACAAATACCATGATCTGCCTAGAATTGTCGTGACTTGCCACCCACCCTGTAAGCTGTGATATATTTATTGGGGATATTTTAAAATATTATATATATATATAGTTTCATTTTTAGATATAGTTATAATGTTCACACACATATATATACATGCATACATATACATATACTTATACATACATACACACACACATATATACATACATATATGTTTATACACACACACACACATACATATTTATATATATACACACACATACACGTGTGTGTGTGTGTGTGTGTGTGTGTGTGAGAGAGAGAGAGAGAGAGAGAGAGAGAGAGAGAGAGAGAGAGAGAGAGAGAGAGAGAGAGAGAGAGAGAGAGAGAGAGAGAGAGAGAGAGAGAGAGAGAGAGAGATGCAAACACACACACACACACACATATGACCAATCTCACTTTAAATTAGTATTATAAATATATATAAAAATGAAATAAATACACACACACACACACATATATTTATATAATTAATTCAATACTATTATATATATTTATAATATTAATTCATAGGGATATTGGTCTCATAAAAATGAAACAATACCACCAATTTCACCATGCTTCTCAACTTCTTCGATACACACAGACCACATCCACTCATTCTACCCTTTCCCATTTGGTCATGTCTTATCAATGTTATCATACCTCTTCTCCTTTGAGCAAAGTTTCAAATTATTACTCTTATCCCTATGAAGCATCTCAAACCCTAAGCCTACTTATTAGTTTTCCCTAATTTAATTTCTTTTATGGTAACCACTTATACTAGAAATGCTTTCGACAAAATTGCATAATCAATATCTACTTATAGTTTTAGGTTTATGTTGAGGGGAGAGTGAAGAAGCCACACAAATACCATGATCTACCTAGAATTGTCGTGACTTGCCACCCGCCCTGTAAGCTGTGATATATTTATTGGGGATATAAATATATCTAAAAATGAAACTATATATATATATATATATATATATATATATATATATAGTTTCATTTTTAGATATATTTATAATGTTCACACATATATGTATACATGCATACATATACATATACTTATACATACATACACACACACATATATACATACATATATGTTTATACACACACACACATATACATATTTATATACACACACACACATACACATGTGTGTGTGTGTGTGTGTGTGTGTGTGAGAGAGAGAGAGAGAGAGAGAGAGAGAGAGAGAGAGAGAGATGCAAACACACACACACATATATATGACCAATCTCACTTTAAATTAGTATTATATATATATATATATATATATATATATATATATATATATATATATATATATGAAATAAATACACACACACACATATATTTATATAATTAATTCAATACTATTATATATATTTATAATATTAATTCATAGGGATATTGGTCTCATAAAAATGAAACAATACAACTACAAGATTAAAGTGAAGATGAAAAATAGGAGCCCCACGCTTTTACATAATAATTGTTTTGATACAGAGGTAGAGCTATGGTTTAAATTTGATAGCCATATGATTTTTTTAAAACTCTTTAATTCTAAAATAGGGTGGATTTTTAAAAAAAACCATATCCAATGAAAAAGTAAAATTTTGAGGAACCTTCAAAATATTACAAAGATTATATATATATTTGAGAGTTGATAGTAAATATATAGTTAGTCTTTTGATGTTTCCTCATTTTTGTAATGAAGGGTACTTAGATTTAAAAGGTAATATTGAATGGATTGTTATTATTAAAATTTTATTTAAGGGGCAGGTTCGACCATCAAATTTAAACCATGGTGGATTGAAAGCACTAAATGTCTCCCCACCATCATAGGGTATTTTTATTCACATGCAATTTTTCTTGAGCATTTTAATTTTTCATAAAAAAATAGACTATTTATTTTATTTTAATTGAAGCATGTATTATATTTTTTAAGAGAAAAAAAGAAATAAATTATTATATTTTTATTTAATATTTTGTTTTAATAATAATTTATAATACTATTATTGTTAAGCACAAAATATACTGAGGGGGGGGGGGTGAATCAGTATATTATATATCTTTTACTTAATTTGATTTTTTTTCTTTAACCACTTAATCACATATTCAAGATATGCAATAAAATAGAAACAATAACATGCACCACACGAGAGAGAGAGAGAGAGAGAGAGAGAGAGAGAGAGAGAGAGAGAGAGAGAGAGAGAGAGAGAGAGAGAGAGAGAGAGAGAGAGAGAGAGAGAGAGAGAGACTATATTTTTACGTGAAAACTCAAAGTGAGAAAAACCATAGAGAATAATCTCAGGTATATGAATGAGCATCAACTCAAATTACAAAGTTTGCAAGCACTAACTTGTAGGAGCACCAACCCACAGGAGTACCAAACCCTCTTGTGTATAAAATACAACTATCTCTCAATGTTGCTTACTCAACAAATGATATAACTCTATAATATCTCTTGCTTTTCTCTCCTCTTTTCTTATATAAAATAAATACAAACCATGCACTCTCTTGAATATAAAAAATGGATTTTCAAACTTTTATTTATAGCTTTCCAAATGACCTTTGGCATTCACCCTTTATGACCCTTCAATCCTCATAGAAAATGGTGCCAAACTTGCATGACCCTTCGTATCCTTGCATTTGAAAAGTCACATGATGACCCTTCATAAGCAAATGCATCCTTTCCTCTTTTATCTTTATCTTGGTGACTTTTCATATTCCTCAAAGTGTCCCTTCATGAAAAAATGTGCCATACCCTCTTTTATCTTCACATGGTGACACTTGAAATTACTCAAGATGACTTTTCATGAGAAAATGCGTTGCATTCCTCTTTTGTCTTTACCCCATGACTCTTTGACTTCTCCATGGGCCCTCTTTTGACTTATATGCAACCAAAAATATATTCATTAATATTAAATAAATATTAACACATATTAGCCAAGATATGAATATTAAAAACACCATTAAATGCAATGAGACTTTTATCACCAATGCTAGACCTTTGACATCAATGACAATATTTCCAACAATCTCCCTCTTTGTCATTGATGGCAACCTCAAACTAAAACTGCCACATCCTGAAACTTGTACTCCACATGTCAACTTGCACATACTGTCATCTAAAAAACACACAATAACCTCCCCTTACTATAATAACTTGTACCTATTCTATGTATCTATTTTTGCACCTATTTCTATACCTACACTTATACCTGTTTATGTTTTTCTCCCCCTTTGACATCAATGACAAAGGGCTTATCCTAGAGCTAACACTTAACTCCCCCTCAACTGATGTTGATCCTTAATGGCAGGAAGTAAAAGAAATTACTTCCAACTTCACCCATAGATACTTAAATATGTTTTTTGGTAGTGCCTTTGTAAAAATATCTACAATCTGCTCTATAGTACTGACATATTCCATCTTAACCTGTTGATCTATAACTTGCTTTCTCAAGAAGTGATATCTAATGGGAATATGTTTTGTTCTTAAATGCATCACTAGATTCTTTGAAAAATTAATAACACTTGTGTTTTCACAAAAAATAGAAATAGGTTCATCATATTTTACTTTGATATCTTCCAAAATTTACTTCATCCAAAGCACTTGAGTACAACACAATACCATTGTAATATATTTTACTTCAGCTGTAGAAAGTGATACTGACTTTTGCTTCTTACTTAGCCATGATACTAAGCTATCAATGAGGAAGAAGGATCCTCCACTTGTACTCTTTATATCATTAAAGCAACCTACTCAATCTAAATCTGTATAAGGAATTAAAAAAAAATTGTCTATGGGATACCACAATCTATAATCCAATGTCCCCTTGATATATCTGAATATTCTCTTCACCAACTAAATATGACTATCTTTTGGAGCTAATTGATATCTTAAAACCATACCTACTGCATACATGATGTTTGGCCTCGATGTTATCAAATATAAAAGACTACCAATTATAGATCTATATAAAGATTGATCTATAATAGGTGAATCTTCATCCTTGCTCACCTTATTTCCTGTACTCATTGGTGTGCCAACTGATGCACAATCCTCAAAACCAAATTTCTTCAACATTTCCTTGGCATATTTACTTTGAGACATAAAAATTTCTTTATCTGACTGAAATATTTGCAATCTTAAAAAAAATGACAATTCTCCAAGCATAGACATCTCAAATTCTTTTTGCATATTATCAAAAAATTCTTTTGTCATCTTTTCAATGTTTCCTCCAAAAATGATGTCATCAAAATATACCACAATAATCAATTAATGCTCACCTTTTCTTTTAATGTAGAGATACTATCAGTAAATCCTCTCTTGAAACCTTGATTCTATAGGTACTTATCAAGTCTTGCATACCAAGTTTTGGGAGCTTGTTTTAATCCATATAGTTCTTTCTTCAATATGCATATATGGCTACTAATATTTGAGAGAATAAATCCCTTCGAATACTTAATGGAGACCTCTTATTCTAGATTCTCATTTAGGAAGGCAGATTTAACATCTATCATCATTCTTCTAGTGTAAATTCCTTCGTTTATGTCTGTAATGATGTCACTTTCATTATGATTTCTCTAGACATATTTGGATAGGGTTTTAGTGTCCTTTTTCTCCTTCTTCTCATCTTCATCTGATTCTTCAAAATTTTTCTCTTCAATGATTTTAGGAATGTCTATTGGATCATTGATTCTTTGTACTCTATCTTCTTCCAGTTTTTCATCAGTTCTCTTTATGAAGCATCTACTACCGAAAACTCTAAAATAATCAACTATTGCTAGTTTGTCTTTCCATAGCTCATAAAGATTCTTGTCACTATTGACTCTATATAATGTTGTATTTTAAATATGTACTTTTATAGAAACTACCTTTGTCTAATATTTATCTGGTATCTTGGATTCATTTAGCATTATCCTCACCATCTCTTGAATTATTTTGTTTCTCCATTCAACTGCTCCATTTTGTTGTGGAGTTATGGCTACTGAATAATGTCTCTTTATTCCATGGTCTTCAAAAAACTCAATAAATTGATCTGACATGAATTCTCCTCCTCGATCTGATCTTATACACTTAATCTTCAAACTAGTTTCATTCTCAACTAATGCTTTGAAATGTATGAAAGCTTCTGATTTTTTATTTAAAAACATTACCCAAGGCATACGTGAAAAATTATCAATAAGCAACATGAAATATTTTTCACCTTAAGTAATTTGAGTTCTCATAGATCCACATAAATCAGTGTGAACAAGCTCTAACATCTGAGTGGTCAAGTACTCTTTTATTTTGAACGACCTTTTGGCTTGCTTTCCATGTTGATAAGGTTCACAAAGCGTGTTGGATGGCTTTGTAATCTTTGAAAGATTTTTGACTGCTTGCTTCTTATTGATGTTGACAAGATTATCAAAATTTATGTATCCCATTCACCTGTACCATAGCCAACTTTCTTCAACCTGACTCAAATAACATTTTTGACCTTTGATATCTGATAATATATACAAATAATTGCATGTTCTCTAAGTATCTACAACCAATGCATCTGAATATTTTCTCCTAATTTCATAACCTTCTACATAAAACTTTAGTTTGTACCCCTAATCACACATTTGACTTACACTCTAAAGATTATGTTTAATACCTTTTACATATAAAACATTTTTAGTTTTAGTTCTACTATTATCCAAACTAGTGTACCTTTTCTGGTAATTCTGGTTATAGTATTATCTTTGAATTTCATTGTGCCACCATTGATCTTCTTCAAGGTTATGAACTTACTCTTATCTCCTGTCATGTACCTCAAACATTCACTATGTTGTTCCCAAAATCCATCACTTGTTTTTGGGGACAACATATCAACTATTTTGGTCCTGCAAGCTTCAAAATTCTCTCTTTCCTTTTTAAAAAATGTCTTGAGCATCTAAGTTCTTTGATTATTCAAGCATTTTTAGTTAAGGCACTCACAGGTTCAATGGGTTCAACAACTTCAACAGGTGATCTCTCACAAAGGAACAATTTCCAAACACTCAGGCAATTTCAAGGTTAGTTTAATGTCGAGGTTCAACCAAAAGGTCCATCAGCAGGGTTCAAATAAAATATTGAACCATTGAACCCCACCTCCAAAGGTTCAAAGGTTGAACGGGTTCAAAGGTTCAACGACATCGACAGACTTCAAAGAGTTAAGTGCTTCAGCAAGTTTAAAGTTCAACGACTTTAAAGGACTTAAAGAAAAGAAGACTTTGAAGAAGAAAGATTGAACCATTGAACCGTTGAACCTTGAACCAAAAGAGTTCAAGGTTCAAAGGTTCAATAAAGTTTAAAAGACTTAGAGAATCAAAGAATTCAAAGAAATAGAATGAACTATTGAACTGTTAAACTTTGAACCGAAATGGTTCAAAGAGTTCAACTAGTTCAAGAAGTTCAAAGTTCACAAGGAAGCTTCAAGCGAAGGAAGGAAGTTGAAGATTTTAGAGACAAGTTTGGAGAGATGGTTCAACCGATTGAACCAAGGAGCCGATAGGACCGCCCAAACCGTTGAACCATTAAACCAATGCACTCTCATGGTTCAAATGTTCAAGGTTCAATGTGGTTCAAGTGACCAAGTGACCAATGACGTTCCCATGGACATCAAATTCAAGGTAACAAAATGCCCATTAATTTTCAAATGTGGCACGAACTTGAGAACAAACTGAGCGACTAACCGAAGAAGAAGCTGAAAGAGCTTGTAGAAAGGGAAAAGATAGCCTGAGAGCTCAGATCACGAGGAAGAGATAAAATGCATTAAGAGAAGAGGGATCAAGAGGGAAAGACTAGAAATATCTACACAAAAGTTATTCTAGTAGGTGAAATAGTCCACCAGGTGGACATCAGAGAACATGAGCAACCAATGACGCAGCCTATTTTTCTCCATTGAGTAAAGGCGAAGTGGACATTGGTGCAAATATCAAGAAGAGCACCAAGTAGCCTATACTTTAGAGGAGATATTTGAGATGAATTGACATGCCACAATTAAGGTTGATGCCCTGTTCTAGCATGGCCCCTTGACAAAATTGAAAATGCATTCAAGGCATTGAATGCAACATGGGCCATTCCATGAAACAAAGCACCCAAGTCTTTCTTGGAGTGCTATATATTGTAATCTCTTATTTTATACAAAGGAGATCTCTCTGTTATAGAAGCAAAACTCTGCCCAAATTGAAAGGCATTTTTTGAGACTTTGAGCTCAGATTGTTAATCATATTTATTTATTTGAATGAGAAAGAAAGTGACCTTTTAGACTTTGCACTGAGATCACTTGTGTTATTTATGGGATTATTCTTATGTTCTATTTCCTGAATACCATCTTGTCTATTCAATTAAATAAGCAGAACTAGTGAAAGTAATCTGGAAGGTGTCCTGAAGCCAACTATAGGAGACTTTGTGCTGCTATAATTGTCTTTAGCATGTTTGTTTTTCTATTTTTGTGTAAAAGATCTTGGGATGACTTTGTGCCCCCATTGTCCTTCGTATATTTCACTCTTTGGCAGTTGAGGTGGAGACTTTGTGTTACACTTCATTCTACTGTGTTACTACACCTTGTTTTAGTGAGGGAAGCAATGAAAGACTTTGTGCTTTCATGGGTTTCTCATGGTTACAATTACTACCAGGAAAGAATCTAGCTGTTGACTGAATATGACTTCTAAAAGAAGAGAAGTACCTTCACCAATCACCCAGGATTTCTCCTTTGATTTGTGAACATCATCTCTGAAAAAAGAGAGATGGATGGTGTTGTCCTACCCCTGAGTGTTATTTTGAGCTTATATATATAGTATATAGCATATCATAGTTATAGGGAACCTCTGCTTGATGAGAGGAGAGATTTGTCCCTTTTTGATCTAGTCAAGCTGCACATTTGGCCGATAAATCTCCTTATGCTGTGGTTGAAACACCTATTTTGCCCATCAATTAGCTGGTGACAAAATATTCACTCAATAGTTTTTGGTGACTCTACTAGGGAAGAATGCATAGTTTGAAGCCTCAAGCTTCAAATTGAAGCAGTTTCAATTCTTTTCCATTGTTAATTTTTCTCTTAGCTTCGCGCAATGGTTTTTGGCAACTCCATTGGGGACACAACAATTTTGCATAATTTGAAGCCTCAAGCTTCAGAATGAAGCATCACCTATATCTTATCCATTATCATTATAGCCTTATCTATTTCCATTATATACTCTGAGTTGTGAAACTAGAGATGATGGAGATCGAGTGTTTCATTTCAAAAGTCAATTCTCTGGCAGCTGCATGACAACTAGAAAAAATGCACAGTTTGAAGCTCAAGCTTCAAGTTGAAGCAGGGCCAGTTCTTTTCCATTTTTATTCTACAATCTGGCAGCTCCATGTTATATAAGAAGCCAAAAAGCTCAAGGTGTTGTTAACCCTATTTTTGAGTTGGTACAATAGAGAAATTTTGATTTGTTTCCTCCACAAGCTCACCTTCAACGAACTAGGAGTCTTCCTCCTACCAACACCAGGTCACCAATACAAGGCAGAGCTTATTTTTCCTCTGCTAGTAGAGCTTTTCCCATACATACCCCACAAAGATTTGTTATCCCTCCTTTTCATAGTCATACAATGGCAGCTCAAGGCCCTTGGGGTAACTCTTTTGGTCCACTCAATCTAACTCCACTTCTACATGAGCTACCTCATAGTTCGAAGAAGAATTTCCCCAAATTTTATGGTGATGGGAGAGTTCATCTTGATGAACATATTACAGCCTTCAGCATAGCCTGTGGCACGATAGGTGTGGAGTATGAGGACGTAACAGTCAGGTTATTTTTGAAAACATTGCAAGAAACTGTTGCATACTAGTTTTATCATTTACAAGCTCAGACAGTGATAGACTGGAACACCCTCAAAGCCAAATTTGAAGCTAGATTCAAGCCTATAGAAGATGCACATGCCTTGCTGGCCGAGCTCACACAAATGAAGAAAGAGCCTCATGAGATTATGAGGAATTTCATAGCTAAGTTTGATAAGCTGAGAAATAAGATTCTCACAATTGCTCAGCCAACAACTGAGAATCTCAAATGTTTCTTCATCAATTCGTAACTACTTGAAGTGAGTTTCCTATTGAGACGGGTTGGCCACATAGACCTTGTTGTAGCTCAGGATTTGGCCACTGAGGTGGAAGATGATCTCATCTTGGTAGGGAAGATGAGAAGAGATCTTAACAGAGGCAAATCTTCTTCATCTTCTGAGAATTCATCTATAGGCACCACTGATCCTATGGTGCAGAAGCTGGCAAATGAGTTACTAGATCTCAAAAAGCAAATGGCACAAGGGATGTCTGCTCCTCCTTCGTACTGAGATATACCAAGGAGGACATTCCCTAATTAGTCATACCAAGGAAACACTACCAAGAATCAAGGGCAACCAAATCGTCTTCCTCCCCCTTAGGGAAAACTTGCTATTGAAGCAGCTCTAGCCAACTCAGCAGTTGGATACCTTGAAATAGAATAATTTTTTTCTTTCCAATCTGAGTTGAACCAAGAAGATGGCGCTGATCTCTTTATGGAAGACCAAGATGAATCAGCTAGAGACTCCAACATTGGTTTCTTGAAGTACCAAGATGAACTCATAAGTAAAGGTGAAGCGTTTGATGGGTCATACACTGTATTCACCCAGTCCCATAACTAGTTAGCCTAGCAAGCTGATAAAAAAAATAGAGGAGTGAGCTCAACTAGCAGTTTCAATTTCTAAGCGGGGAACCACTCTACCTTTTCAATCAAAGAACCTGATGATCGCTAAAAAAGTAAGTACCTCAAGTACACCTTCACCTTTAACTTCAATTTCACAGATCAGTCCCCCTCTCTTAAAAATTAAAAGGATGAACTACCTTCCGCTGTTCCTAATTCATTTTAGACATTTGATATAATCGACCATGTCAAGAAAACCAAAATCCAAATGTCTGAATTTGAATTTCTGCAATCCAACCCTGAGCAATTGGATAAGTTGGTTTAGTGTGTAAGGAATAAAATTGTCCTTGCAGGACTAGCTGTTCCAAAGGTGACTCCCACATCAACCTGAAATAACCTTGTCATTACTCCTCCTCCTGCTCTTGAGAAAATAGAGCCTTTCTATGTTTCCCTGTTGATAAATGATCACAAGTTGAGCAACTACGTCATTGATTTTGGAACTTCAAACAATGTCATGCCTGCCAAGGTAGCGGACTCTCTCAGCCTCACTTTGACTAAAACTTTTGGGAGGTGTTTCTCTATGGAAAATAAATAAGTGCCACTATTGGGATAAATCAAGGATGCCTAATTTGCATTTCTGACATTTCCAGATAAGAGAATTAAAATGACAGTCTTGGTGGCCGACGTCCCAGCCTCATATGACATTCTTCTTGGGCAAATTTTTTGTAAAGATGTCAGTGGCGAGTTATGTATGGACCTGTCTAAAGCGAGGATCCCAATTAAAGGCGTCATGTAGAGGCTGCTTCCTGAGAAAGAGGAAAAATATGTTATCACCCAAACATTGGCCCCTGAAGCTCAAATTCTATTTGAGTCTTCAGGTAGGGGTAATTATTTTTTATCTACTGAAGACGTTCTTGTTACAACAGACAAAAGTCCTGTAGGTGGCGATCCAAAAATTGATTCAAATAAGACATAAGAAGAATTGGTAGGGCATAGTATAAATGAAAAATGATCTTCCCTCTCTAATAAAGAAAAATATAATAGAAGATCAATTTTTGATGATGTTTGGATCTTGGAATTCGATGGTAGTAATTCTTCTACCAGTTTAGGAGCCAGGATTGTGTTGATATCTCCTCAAACAGATATTTTTCCTTCTTCATACAAGTTGCAGTTAAACAACACCAACAACACTGTCGAGTATGAATCTCTGCTACTTGGGTTGAAGCCTGCTCAAGACAAAGGTGTCAAGCTCCTTCATGCTAAAGGAGATGCTGAGCTGATGGTTTGTTAGGTGAGGAACCTGTGTCAAACCAAGAACAAAAGATTGCGCCATTATCGCAATCTGGTATGGGACTATATTGAAAGTTTTGATGTTTTTAATATATCTACAGTACCTAGAGAGATTCATAATCATGCAAATTCATTGGCTGTCCTTACAACTTTCATGATTCTTCACCCCAATTTCAAAGATAATAAGTACACTATCAAACTGGTCTTTCAACCAAGTGTGCTTGATAAAGCTAACCATTGGTAGATGTTTGATGTTGATAATAAAATCATGTGCTTCACTAGACCAAAAGAGCAACAAACTATGGTAGTGGACCATACTACTGCGTGCCAAAGTTAGGAAAAGAACTCTTTGCCAAGAGAGCTAGGATTTATGGTTTTCAGATTAGAGACCACATCTTGCCATGGGGCAAGAAGAGAGAACCAAAAGGAGTGCATAGAAAATGTGATTCCTAGTGGAGAGTTCTATTCGGCCATCACCAATTTTGAGAAGAAAATAGTTTCTTGTTGATTTATCAGGATGGAACGCCATTTTCATTGCCTCACAATGGGCAACATCTGAAGCACTTTAATCTTTGAAGTGTCAGATAAGATCGGTTGTACATATGTATAATTTTTATATAGTCTTTAGTTCTATTTTATGTTGTTCATTTTCATTTTTTGGTGCCTTTATTTTTTGGGTAGCATGAATCTATAGCCCAATGGCATACTTAAAAGCACTGGAGATTCTAGATTCTACTCCCTTTGATTATTTTTACAATCGATGGAAGTTCCCCAACTAGAGCTAGCTGTTGTTCCCAAAATCTGCCACTTATTTTTAGGGACAACATATCAACTATTTTGGTCCTATAGGCTTCAAAATTCTCTCTTTCATTTTAAAAAAATGTCCTGAGCATCCAAGTTCTTCAATTATTCAAGCATTTTCAGTTAATGGACTCGTAGGTTCAACGGGTTCAACAACTTCAACAGGAGAGCTCTCACAAAGGAACAAGTTCCAAACACAGGCAATTTCAAGGTTGGTTCAATGTTGAGGTTCAACTGAAAGGTCCATCAACATGCTTCAAACAAAACATTGAACTATTAAACCATTGAATCATTGAACCCCACCTCCAAAGGTTCAAAGGTTCAACGGGTTCAAAGGTCTAACGACATCGGCAAACTTCAAAGAGTTAAGCGCTTTAGCCAGTTCAAAGTTCAACCGCTTCAAAAAGTTTAATGGCTTTGAAGGACTTAAAGAAAAAAAGACTTCAAAGAATAAAGATTGAACCATTGAACCATTTAACCTTGAACCAAAAGAGTTCAAGGTTCAAAGGTTCAATAAATTTCAAAAGACTTAGAGAATCAAAGGATTCAAAGAAAGAGAATGAACTATTGAACTTTGAACTGAAATGGTTCAAAGGTTCAAATGGTTCAAAGAGTTCAACCAATTCAAGAAGTTCAAAGTTCACAAGGAAGCTTCAAGTAAAGGAAGGAAGCAGAAGATTCTAGAGACAAGTTCGGAGAGATAGTTCAATCGATTGAACCAAGGAGCTAATTAAACCAAGGAGCCGATAGGACCACCCGAACCGTTGAACCATTAAACCAATGCACTCTCATGGTTCAAAGGTTCAAGGTTCAATGTGGTTCAAGTGACCAAGTGACCAATGATGTCCCCACAAATGTCAAATTCAAGGTAACAAAATGCCCATTTATTTTCAAATGTGGCACGAACCTGAGAACAAACTCAGTGACTAGCTGAAGAAGAAGCCGAAAGAGCCTATATAAAGAGAAGAGATAGCCTGAGAGCTTAGATCACGAGGAAGAGATAAAATGCATTAAGAGAAGAGGGAACAAGAGGGAATGAACATAAATATCTGTGTAGAAGTTATTCCTGCAGGTGAAACAGTCCACTAGGTGGATATCTGAGAGTGCAAGCACTCAAAGATGCGGCCTATTTTTCTTCATCGAGTAAAGGCAAAGTGGACAGCTACGCAAATATCAAGAAGAGGACTAGGAAATATATACTTTAAAGGAGATATTTGAGATGAATTGACATGCCACAGTTAACGTTGATGCCCTGTTCTAGCATAGCCCCTTGACAGAACTAAAAATGCATTCAAGGCTTTGAATGCAGCATGGGACATTCTATGAAACAAAGCATCCAAGTCTTTCTTGGAGTGATATATATTGTAATCTCTTATTTTATATAGAGGAGATCTCTCTGTTATAGAAGCAAAACTTTGCCCAAATTGAAAGGCATTTCTTGAGATTTTGAGCTCAGATTGTTAATCATATTTCTTTATTTGAATGAGAAAGCAAGTGACCTTTCAAACTTTGCGCTGAGATAGCTTTTGTTGTTTAGGGGATTATTCTTATGTTATATTTCCTAAATACTATCTTATCCATTTAATTAAATAAGTAGAACTAGTGGAAGTAATCTGAAAGGTGTTTTGAAGCCAACAGTGGGAGACTTTGTGCTGCTACAATTGTCTTTAGCGTGTTGTTTTTCTATTTTTGTGTAAAGGATCTTGGGATGACTTTGTGCCCCCATTATCTTTTGTATATTTCACTCTTTAGTAGTTGAGGTGGAGACTTTGTGCTACACTTCATTCTACTGTGTTACTATGCCCTATTTCAGTGAGAGAAGCAACGAAAGACTGTGCTTTCGTGAGTTTCTCGTGGTTACAATTACTACGAGGAAGGAATCTGGCTGTTGACTAAATATTACTTCTAAAAAAAGAGAAGTACCTTCACCAATCACTCAAGATTTATCCTTTTATCTATGAACATCATCTCTAAGAAAAGAGAGATGGATGGTGTTGTCCTACCCCTGAGTGTTATTTTCAGCTTATATATATAGTATATAACATATCATAGTTATAAGGAACCTCTCTTTGATGAGAGGAGAGATTTGTCCCCTTTTGATGTGGTCGACCTGCACATTTGGCTGATAAATCTCTTTATGCTATGGTTGAAACACCTATTTTGCCCATCAGTTAGCTGGTGACAAAATATTTACCCAACACACTGTCAATGAACCATATATATTTTTTATTACTTATATACAAAGCTGTTTGTACCAACATAGACTTTTCAAGTTATTTCTTCTCCCATGAACCTATCTAAACTTTCTTCTTGATGAATGGAGCCTTAAAACTCTAGTCCTTCTTGACTGACTCGAACATGCTTCTATAGTACCGAGCTATGTGTTTGAAGTTGTTGCACTTGTAACATATTCCAGCCTTTTCATTAAAGCTTGATAAAGAAGCAAAAGAGTTGTGGCTTTTGATTGACTATGCATGAGTTTCCTTCTCTTTATTTCTAAAATTGATAGCCTTTTTTGACATTTTATTTTCTTATAACAATATCTATTAAAATAAAAATAGTAACCATAAAAATTTGACCTGTTTATGTATCTCTGACCTGATTGCCTTTTATAGCTCTGTTGCTTCCAACCTTATTTGTTTGAGATGTTTTTTGTATTCTTACCTTCTTTCCTTTTTATTTCCTTTTTTTTAAAGAGCTTTAACATAGCTTTTTTCTTTTTTTGTGTTAACTTTATCTGTGAAACTAGTGGCCTCCCCTTTCTCTTTTTCATATTTGATACATGTTTTATCTGACATTAATCTTAAACTTTCTAATATCTTATTCAACATATTAGTGTTATTTTCAAATTTTGAATCATTGATTGCTCTATCATTAATTAATTTATTTATTTTCTCAAGATTTACTTTTAAAGAAGTAATTTCAATAACATACCTTTCACATTCTTCACGTACTTTTTACAACTGTGTCGTTAGATCTTTTTCATTCTTCTTAGCTTCTTCAAAGTGTGTTTGTAGATCTTCAATTATTTCCTTCAACTCCTTTTCATTTTTCTCGATCTAGATCTTTAATATTTGATTCTTCTTCTCAAGATATTTTAACTCTTATAAGGCACAAATGAGTTCTCTTTCTAGATTCACTTCATCTTCATCTTATTCTTCATCTTGATCATCTATACTTTACTTACAGAGGCATCTTCATCTATGGCCATTATTAGAATCTCTTTTTTTGAATCACTAACTCCACTATCTTTGACTAAGTTAGGATATTTAGAATACAAACTCTTTTTCTTGAATCCCTTCTTGCATTTTCTTTTTAAATTCTTCTTATATGTAGACTTTCATTCTTTATTTTCACCATTACCTTTATCTAGGCACTTAGCTACAAAATGCCCAATTTTTTTACAGTTAAAATATTTAAAAAGTAAATTTTTTTGATATTTACCTGTGCCCTTCTTCAGCTTGTGAATGAATAGAGTTTCGTTGTCATCTTCATCATCGCTAGAACTGTCACTTGATTCTTGAATATTAGCCTTCTTTTTTTTGATGTCTTGAAAGTAGCTTCTCTATTTGAGGGTTTCTCTTATTCAATCCATATATCGTATATCATAAGAATACCATGTAGCTCATCCATCTTTAGCTTGACTAAATTCTTCATCTCTTCAATTGTCAAAACTTTTGCATCATATCTCAATGATAAAGATCTCAAAACTTTTGTACCATAATTTATTCTTCTAACTTTTCCTAAGACCTTGAATTTGATTAACTATTTGATCGACCCGTAAAAAGTAACTTGCTATATTTTCTTCTTCTTCCATCTTCAAACTCTCAAACTATCTTATAAAATTTTTAAGCTTAGCTTGATGAACCTTTCCATCACCTTTGTAAATATTCTCATTTTTTACCCAAGTTTCATGAGCATATTTACATTGCATAACTTTAACAAATTCTGATTCACATAAACCACATAAAATAGTATTTAAAGCTTTAACATTATTTTCAATTGCCTTTTTTTTTGTTAAAGTAGTTACAAGTGTCTGTGGCTCTTCATATTTCTCTACCACTGCTCACCAAATATCGAATCCAAGGGCCATCAAATAATTCCTCATTCTTATGCTCTAAAAAGCATAATTTGTCTCATCAAACAAAAGTGCCTTAATTGTAAAAAAACTTTCATGTGATCTAGTCATCATGCTTTCCCCGATCTACCTTCAAGTTATAAAACTTAAAAAAAAAAATGC
This sequence comes from Torreya grandis, assembly GCA_037957365.1. NCBI lineage: Eukaryota > Viridiplantae > Streptophyta > Pinopsida > Cupressales > Taxaceae > Torreya > Torreya grandis. Next base: position 705,741 of record JARHVA010005483.1, read on the forward strand.
TTTGATACCAAATGTTAAGCATAAAATATACTGAGAGGGGGGTGAATCAGTACATTATATATCTTTTACTTAATCTGATTTCTTTTCTATAACCACTTAATCACACATTCAAGATATATAATAAAATAGAAATAATAATATGCACCACACGAGAGAGAGAGAGACACCAAATTTTTATGTGGAAACCCAAAGTGAGAAAAACTATAGAGAAAAATCTCAAGTATATGAATGAACACCAACTCAAATTACAAAATTTGTAAGCACTAACTTGCAAGAGCACCAACCCCTTTGCCAAGCATCAACATAAAAACTATTTGTGAGCACCAACCCACAGGAGCACCAACCCCTCGCAAAGATTTATGAGCACCAACCCACAAGAGCACCAACCCCTCTTGTATATAAAACACAACTATCTCTCAATGTTACTTACTCAACATATGATAGAACTCTACAATATCTCCTACTTTTCTTGTATAAAATAAATACATACCATACACTCTCTCGCATATAACAAATAGCTTCTCAAAATTTTATTTATAGCTTTCTAAATGAACTTTGGCATTCACCCTTAATGACCCTTTAATTTTCATAGAAAATGGCACCAAACTTACACGACCCTTCATATCCTTGCATTTGAAAAGTCACATGGTGACCCTTCATAAGCAAATGCATCCTTTGTTCTTTTATATTTAACTTGATGACTTTTTATATTCCTCAAAGTCTTTTTTCATGGAAAAATGCACCATACCCTCATTTATCTTCATATGGTGATTCTTAGAATTCTTCAAGATGACTCTTCATGAGAAAATGTGTCCCATTCTTATTTTATCTTTACCCCGTGACTCTTTGACTTCTCTATGAGCCCTCTTTTGACTTATATGCAACCAAAAATATATTTATTAATATTAAATAAATATTAACACACATTAGCTAAGATATGAATATTAAAAATACCATTAAAAGACAATGAGACCTTTATCACTAATGCTAGACTTTTGACATTAATGATAATATTTTCAATAATCTCCCCCTTTGTCATTGATGGTAACCTCAAACTAAAATTACCACATTCTGAAATCTATACTGCACATATCAACCTGCAGATACTATCATCTAAAAAATATATAACTCCTCCTTACTATAGCAATTTGTACATGTTCTATGTACCTATTTTTGCACTTGCACTTACACATGTTCTTATTTTTGTTCTTCTTCCCCTTTAACATCAATGACAAAGGGATTATCCCTGAGCTACACTTAGCTCCCCCTCAATTGATATTGATCCTTAATGGTAGGAAGTAAAAAAAATTACTTTCAACTTCTTCCATAGATACTCAAATGTGTATTTTAGTAGTGCCTTTGTAAAAATATCTACTATCTGCTCTATAGTACTGATATATTCCATCTTAATCTATTGATCTACAACTTGCTCTCTCTAAAAGTGATATCTAATGGGAATATGTTTTGTTTTTAAATGCATCACTAGATTCTTCAAAATATTAATAACACTTGTGTTATCACAAAAAATAGAAATAAGTTCATCATATTTTACCTTGATATCTTCTTAAGTTTACTTTATCTAAAATGCTTGAGTACAACACAATACCGCTGCAATATATTCTACTTCAACTGTAGAAAGTGATATCGAGTTTTACTTCTTGCTTAGCCATGATATTAAGCTATCACCGAGGAAGAAAGATCCTCCACTTGTACTCTTTATATCACCAAAGCAACCCACTCAATCTGAATCTGTATAAGCAATTAAAGAAAAATATTTGTCTATGAGATACCACAATCTATAATCCAATGTCTCTTTGATATATCTGAATATTCTCTTTACCAACTGAACATGACTATCTTTTAGAGTTGATTGATATCTTACAACCATACCTATTGCATGCATGATGTCTGGCCTTGATGCTATCAAATATAAAAGACTACTTATCATAGATCTGTATAAAGATTAGTCTACAACAAGTGAATCTTCATTCTTACTCACCTTATTTCTTGTACTCACTAGTGTGCCAACTGATGCACAATCCTCAAAACTAAATTTCTTCAACATTTACTTAGCATATTTACATTGAGATATGAAAATTCCTTTATCTGACTAAAATATTTGCAATCCTAAGAAAAATAAAAATTCTCTAAGCATAGACATCTCAAATTCTTTTTGCATATTATCAAAAAATTCTTTTGTCATCTTTTCAATGTTTCATCTAAAAATGATGTCATCAACATATACCACAATAATCAATTGATGCTCACCTTTTATTTTGATGTAGAGATTATTGTCGGCAAATCCTCTCTTAAAACCTTGATCTTATAGGTACTTATAAAGTCTTGCATACCAAGCTTTAAGAGCTTGTTTTAATCCATACAATGCTTTTTTCAATCTGCATACATGGCTACTAATATTTGAGAGAATGCTCAATATAGACTTATTATTCTATATTCCCATTTAAGAAGGTAGATTTGAAATTCATCATCATTCTTTTGGTGTGAATTCCTTTATTTATATCCCCAATGATGTCACTTCCATTATGATTTCTCTAGACATATTTGGATAGAGTTTTGGTGTCCTTTTTCCTCTGCTTCTTATCTTCATCTAATTCTTTAAAATCTTTCTCTTTAATGATTTTAGGAATTTTTATTGGATCACTAATTCTTTGTGCTCCATCTTCTTCTAATTTTTCATCAGTTTTCTTTATGAAGCATCTACTATCAAAAACTCTGAAATAATCAATTGTTACTAGTTTGTCTTTCTATAGCTCATAAGGAGACTTGTCACTATTGAATCTCAATAATACTCTTTTTTAAATATGTACTATTGTAGCAACTACCTATCTCTAATATCTATCTGGTATCTTGGATTCATTTAGTATTATTCTCACCATCTCTTGAATTATTTTGTTTCTCCATTCAACTACTCCATTTTGTTGTGGAGTTCTAGCTGTTGAATAATGTCTCTTTATTCTATGGTCTTCAAAAAAATCAATAAACTAATCTGACATAAATTCTCATCCTTAATCTGATCTTAGACACTTAATTTTCAAACTAGTTTTATTCTCAACTAATACTTTGAATGCATTAAAATGTCTGAAAGATTATGATTTTTTCTTTAAAAATATTATCCAAGGCATACGTGAAAAATCATCAATAAGTAACATGAAATATTTATCACCTTGAGTACTTTGAGTTCTCATAGATCCACACAAATTAGTGTGAACAAGCTCTAACATTTGAGTGGTTGAGTAATCTTTTGTTTTGAACCGCCTTCTAGCCTACTTCCCATGCTAACAAGGTTCATAAAGCATGTTTGATGGCTTTGTATCTTTGAAAGATTTTTGACTGCTTACTTCTTACTATGTTGACAAGATTATCAAAATTTATGTTTCCCATTCTCCTGTACCATAGCCAACTTTCTTCAATCTGACTCAAACAACATCTTTGACCTTTGAAGTCTGATAACATATATAAATTATTACCTGTTCTCTAAGCATCTGTAACCAACACATCTGAATCTTTTTTGCTAATTTCACAACCTCCTATATAAAAATTTAGTGCATACCCCTGATCACACATTTGACTTACACTCTAAATATTATGCTTAAGACCTTCTACATATAAAATACTTTCAGTTTTAGTTCTACTATTATCCAAACTTAGTGTAGCTTTTTTAGCAATTCTAGCAGTAGTATTATCTTTGAATTTCACTATGCCACCATTGATCTTCTTCAAGGTTATGAACTTGATCTTGTCTCTTATCATGTGCCTCAAACATCCACTATCAATGAACAATAGATTTTATTTATTTCTTGCATGCAAAGCTGTCTGTACCAACATAGACTTTTCAGGTTGTTTCTTCTGCGATGAACCTATCTAAACTTTCTTCTTGATGAATGGAGCCTTAAAACTCTGGTCCTTATTGACTGAATCGAACATGCTTCTACAATATCAAGATATGTGTCCAAAATTTTTGCACTTGTAACATATTATGGCCTCTTCATTAAAGCTTGATAAAGGAACAAATGAGTTGTGGCTTGTGCTTGACTCGACATGAGTTTTTTTCTCCTTATTTCTAATATTGTTAGCCTTTTTTTGACATTCTATTTTTTATGACCATATCTATTACAATAAAAATAGTAACCATAAAAATAAGACTTATTTGTGTATCTTTGATCTGATTATTTTTTGTAGCTCTGTTCCATCTAGTCTTCTTTATTTGAGATGTCCTTTATATTCTTACCTTCTTCCCTTCTTAGTTCCTCTTTTATAAGAGCTTTAACATAGTTCTTTCCTTTTTCTGTGTTAACCTTGTTTGTGAGATTAGTGGCTTCCCCTTTCTCTTTTTCAAATTCAATACTTATCTTATCTGACATTGATCTTTGACTTTCTAATATCTTATTCCACATATTAGTGTTATTCTTAAATTTTAAATCATTGGTTGCTATATCATTGATTATTTTATTTGTTTTCTCAAGACCTGCTTTTAAAGAAGCAATTGCAATAACATACCTTTCACATTCTTCACTTACTTTGTGCAACTATGTCATTAAATATTTTTCATTCTTCTTGAGTTCTTCAAAGTGTGTTTGTAGATCTTCAATTGTTTCCTTTGACTCCTTTTCATTTTTCTCAATTTAGATCTTCAATCTTCAATTCTTCTTCTCAAGAGCTTTTAATTCTTCTAAGGCACAAATGAGTTCTCCTTCTAGATTCATTTGGGCTTCATCCTGTTCTTCTTCTTGATCATCTGTAATTTTGATTATAGAGGGATCTTCATGTATGGCCATGAATAGAATCTTTTTTTTCCTGAATCACTGACTCCACTATTTTTAACTAAGCTAGGATCTTTAGAATACAAACTGTTCTTTTTGAATCCCTTCTTGAATTTTCTTTTGAAATTCTTTTTGTATGTAGACTTTCCTTCTTCATTGTCACCATTTTATTTGGGCACTTAGCTATAAAATGTCCAATCTTTCTATAATTAAAACATTTAAAAGGTAATTTTTTTTGATATTTACTTGTGCCCTTTTTTGGCTTGTGAACGAATAGAGCTCCATTGTCATCTTTATCATCGCTAAAACTGTCACTTGATTCTTGAATCTTAGCCTTCTCTTTCTTTGATGTCTTGAAAGTAGCTTCTCTCTTTTAAGGTTTCTCTTATTCGATATGCATCTCATATATTATAAGAATACCATGTAGCTCATCCATCTTTAGCTTGACTAAATTCTTCATCTCTTCAATTTTCAACTTTTGCATCATATCTCAATGATAGAGATCTCAAAACTTTTTGTACCACAATTGATTCTCTTAACTTTTTTCTAAGACCTTGAATCTAATTAACTATTTGATCAACATGTAAAAGGTAACTTGCTATATTTTCTTCTTCTTCTTCAATCTTCAAACTCTCAAATTGTCTTCTAAAAGTTTGAAGCTTAGCTTGTTGAACCTATCCATTACCTTTGTAAATATTCTCAAGTTTTACCCAAGTTTTATGAGTAGATTATCATTGCATAACTTTAACAAATTCTGATTCACATAAATAACATTTAAAGATTTAGCATTATTTTTAATTTCTTTCTTTTCTATCAGAGTAGTTACAAGTATCTATGGCTCTTCATATTCCTCCACCACTACTTGCCAAATGTCAAATCTAAGGGCCATCAAATAAGTTCTCATCCTTATGCTCTAAAAAGCATAATTTTTCCCATCAAATAAAGGTTCTTAATTTGTATAAAAAACTTCATGTGATCCAACCATTATACTTTCCCTGATCTATCTTGAAGATGTAAAACTTTTTCAAAAAGAACATGCTCTCATACCAATTGTTAAGCACAAAATATACTGAGAGGAGGGGTGAATCAGTATATTATATATCTTTTACTTAAAATCACACATTCAAGATATGCAATAAAATAGAAACAATAACATGCACCACACGAGAGAGAGAGAGAGAGAGAGAGAGAGAGAGAGAGAGAGAGAGAGAGAGAGAGAGAGAGAGAGAGAGAGACTAGATTTTACGTGGAAACCCAAAGTGGGAAAACCACAGAGAACAATCTCAAGTATATGAATGAGCACCATCTCAAATTACAAATTTCACAAGCACCAACTTACAGGAGCACCAACCTCTTTTCCAAGCACCAATACAATAACTATTTGTGAGTACCAACCCACAGGAGCACCAATCCCTTACAAATATTTATGAGCACCAACCTACAGGAGCACTAACCTCTCTTGTGTACAAAACACAACTATCTCTCAATGTTACTTACTCGACAAATGATAAAAATCTATAATATCTCTTGCTTTTCTCTCCTCTTTTCTTATATTAAAAAAATACAAACCATGCAATCTCTTGCATATAACAAATGGCTTTTCAAACTTTTATTTATAGCTTTTCAAATGACCTTTGACATTTACCATTTACGACCTTTCATTTCTCATGGAAAATGACACCAAATTTGCATGACCCTTCGTATCCTTGCATTTGAAAAGTCACATGGTGACCCTTCATAAGTAAATGCATCCTTTCCTCTTTTGTCTTTAACTTGGTGACTTTTCATATTCCTCAAAGTGTCTCTTCATGAAAAAATGCACCATACCCTCTTTTATCTTCACATTGTGACTCTTGAAATTCCTCAAGATGACTCTTCATGAGAAAATGCATCCCTTTCATCTTTTGTCTTTACCCCATGACTCTTTGAATTCTCCATGGGCCCTCTTTTGACTTATATGCAACTAAAAATATATTCGTTAATATTAAATAAATATTAACACACATTAGCCAAGATATGAATATTAAAAACATCATTAAATATAATGGGGCCTTTATCACCAATGCTAGACCTTTGACATCAATGACAATATTTCCAACAATCATAATTATTATAATACTATTATTATATATAAGAAATAAATTATAATACTATTATATATATTATGTATTGTGGTTTGTGAGAAGGATTTACTGTAATATTCATAGTCTTGGAAAGAAATTTTTGAATACAAGTTTATAACCAATGATATAAATTAAATAAATATATATTTTATTTTTGTGTGTTTGAATCGTTTTTCAACAAATTAGAATCAAAACTTCTATAGTTTGTACTTTTAGTGATGTGTACTAAATTTACTCTAGTCAATCAAAGTGCAACTATATTTTACAACTTTTCATCACTAAAGTGCTGGATGAATAAATACCCTTCAGCTTGAAATTAAGGCCAACCCTTCAAATTTGATCTTTAGTCATAGTTTATAGAAGACATCCATCAAGAAGAACGAGAAGTAGACCTAAAAAATAAGATTAACATCCATATTTTCACAAAAAAATATGTTAGCACCTCTAAATTATTTATCTCCCAAGGATTTTAAGGCTTCTTTCAGTTTGTGAAAAGGACCTACAGAAATAAAGATATCGACAGAAAATAAAATCTTACAGTAAATAACTAAAAGTTTTGAAATTTTCATTTTTTACCATAAATCTATGGTAAAATCTATCCATTTGTGCATTTGCTATTTTTGGAAAACCTAAAGTTTTGTCTAACCAAATTTAGCACTTTGAGATATGATGGCTCCCAGAAGAGGAGGCATATATACTTGGGGACGTATTTTAGTTATAACCAAAGCCCTATAGGTAGATGGCATATTTATTATTCATTTTATCTTTTTAGGTAAAATGAACTAGATCAAGAAATTTAAGCACTGGGATAAATTTGTGTCACAAAATTTGCCTCAATAACTATCAAAATGGAGCTAGATTTTATGCAGGTAATGGGTAGTTGATGAAAATTCAAAACTAGGACCAACAACATTGATTAAGGCTGAGGAAAGAAATCACCACCATTAGATAACTATATCAGCTAAATTAATATAATTTGTAAGGGAAATAATAAACTCTTGGCTACTATTATAGGGTATGGCTAGTTATTTTATCAAAATTTGAGAACTAAGAGAATGTTAGACCCTAATTAGACAAACTACTATGAAAAATTAGAATGCTAGAGATATGCAATAAATGACACAATCTAATTTAGAACTTACTAAATCTAGAAATATACTAAATATGGAAAGTACTAAAGAAAACATAAAATTAGATGGAAAACTAAGATGCAAATTATTTCTATAACTAAAACTAACAGGGAGATTGTGTTGATTGAGTGCAGACCTAAAATAGAAGTTGATATGGATTCTAGATAGAAAAATTATAATTGGACAATAAAGTAGTGCATTATTATCCTTAGGGAGTGCTGGTGATCGAAAGATAACAAAGATCTAAAGTTTCTGGGGTTGGTTCACCTTCACTTATGTGTGTCTTATGGACTATGTAGGAGATTTCAATCTGATGAAAAAACCACTATGTATCTTGTAGTCATGTAAAACATAAAATTATACAACTTCAGAATGGCTAAGACACCTAATCCATAGTTCCTCCTGTTGGCTCACATAACCCTTATAGGCTACTTCTTTCACTAATTCCCATTCATTCGTAGCTTTCTAGACTTAGCTTTTTGAGACCTAAGCGGTCCTCTTAGGCCCATACCTATCCCCCCAAGTCTCATCCTCTTAGGATAATAGTGCCCAAATAGGATAGGAGCATCAAAATTTAGGTTGTCTTCTTTTTGATGCTGTTATCCAAGCTCATCTTTGCCTCAAATAGTCAGATTTTTCTAGATTTTTATCTTTTTCCCTATCAGCCTCACATGAATTCATTTAACCCATGATCATTAGTTTCCCTATAAAAGGCCATTCAAATTCTATTTAGAAGGGTTGACATTCATTTTCAAGAGAGATGCAAGAATACAAGTACGTACACTCAAACAATCCTCCCTATTCTTTGCATACATCCTTCCAATATTATTCAAAGGCTACTCAAGTCATTGCACCAATCCCTAGCCAGCGAAAGCACATCTAATTTCACATTCTAGTTGCATTGATCATACACAAATTGTACCAAGCACTTTAATGGGAGAACTACATTAGCTTGATCCCTCTTCAAAGTATTGGTATGTAGGCAATGTGCCTACACATGGGATGTGAAGTACATCTAGCATATCCATTACACACTAGGAGCTCTTAAGGGTTTTGAAGATTAAAAAAGGCACACAATGAGCTCTGTGAGGTGCTAAACCCTAAAATTTTAGTGACAAGGTAACACAGGCATTCTAAATAGAACCTAAAAAGCTTTCAGCTTTAGGATAATAGTGCTAGAATAAGACTACAGTGTCAGACAATAGGATGTCCTATTTTTATGCTCCTATCCAATCAAGAGATGAAGTCCAAAGACCTATTTTTGACTATTTTTTAGTCTTTTTCCTTCAGTATCAAACCTTATCTCAGTCCAAATTAGCTAGAATAAGCTAAGTTCTAATCTCTTTCACTTCCTACTATATTTAGAAAAGATAAAAAAACAATATATTTACACCAATTAGTAGGTTAATAAAAACATATTTATTTACTAATTTATATTACTTAGCCCCTTTATTATTTAGGAATAACTCCAATATTCTGAAAACAATAAAATATTTGGTGAACCCGACTTACTTTGAATTTTCACACAAAAACCCTAGGGTTAATTATTTCTAATTTTTTGTAATATTTTCCTATTTTTTCCTAAATTTAAAAATTATAAAACTGCAAATTAATTGAAATATTTTCAATAAATTCATCCAAACCCTAGTTTACACATACTAGGTCTTATTTGCATATAAACACTTTCAAACCACTAGGAAAAATATATTGCTAATTTTAGAAATATTTTCTAATTTTTCCTAAAATTTTTAAGAAAAATTATACAAATTTTGTCTAATTTTTTCAAATTATTGTACTAATTTTAAAAAAAATCATTCAAAACCCTAGTTGCATCAACTAGTTCCCAGTTATTTTTCCAAGTTTTTTCCAATCAATTTTTGCATTTTAGTTGAAAATCTAATTCAGAAAATCAATTTCAAATTCAAAAGTTCATAGTATTTTATAAATAATATTTCTAAAAAATCCCTATTTGCATTTACTAGCACCTACTCACTTTTGAGGTATCACCTTACATGCTTGGGAGCTCCGTATCCTTTCTATGCGTATTCTAGTTCCTTGTTTAGATTATATCAGAGTAATCTTTTCTACTGTTATGAGTTATTTTACTTATGCCACCTAATTTCCTTGCATCATTCCTTTTAAGATAAACTGTAAGCCTTAGTGGTAATCCTCCTAAATTCACCCAGATTCCTGCAACTCAACCATATACCATGGATAAACAACTAACTCAGGTTCTAGTAATAGATTCTACACATCTATATTACACCAATTTCAATGATGATAATTTTGACAAAGAGTAGTATGAAAATAACAATGATGATGTACACACTGATGTTCATACTCCACCACATTAGACTACTAATCCACTTCCACCCATTATTGATAATGAAATTTTACTCAACAAAGATTTGATTTTACAAAATTTTACATAAAGACTTAAGGAATAGCCTAAAGATCATACACTAATTTTGTAATCTATCATGGAAATTAAAAAGGCTAAGAAAGTTGAGTCTTCCATCCCCATAGAGAAACCAATTGAGAACGACACTACGGGGGCAACTATGTCTCAACCACCCCCTATAGTAGCCCAACCTTCTTCTATGCCACCAGTTGTAGCCAGTGCATCCCTATCTCTTGATGTGGCAACCCTTGTGTAAGAGATTCAATCTCTTCAATCCAAGGTGCAACATCTTGAGCACGGTACCCCTAGACCTACACATGATTCTTTTACTCTTCTGCATACACTATTGACATGTCACATTGCTTCTACACCCTTACCACAAGGATTTTTTCAACCCAAGCTTACTCTTTATGATGGTAAGGGTGATCTAGAGACACATTTAAGAGCTTTTCACGTAGCATGTTTGGATTATGTACCCAATGATTGGCTACTTACCAAACTTTTTCCATGGAGCCTAAAGGATTATGCCTTATAATGGTTTTATAGTCTACCAAATCAATTGGTCACGACATTCAATCCTTCAGTAAACATGTTCCTAGCACATTTCAATATCAACATTAGTGATAAGGTTTGATATGCACTAATTGCATAGCATAAACAAAGGTCAAATGAGTCTCTGACAGATTATGTTCTTAGACACAAGACTATTCTAGCTAAGTTATCTAGCCCCATGGATGATCAAGAGCTACATGACATCTTCAAATAAAGCCTTCTACCAGTACTGCATGAATCTATTCTATTCAAAAGATTCTCTTCCTTCACTAAATTGTGTCAGACACTTAAAAGAAGAGAAGTCAAGCTAAGTTAAATGGACAAACTTAAGTATGCAAGTATCCTAGACACAACTAATAAGAGTTACAACAAAATCTCATACAAGGTCAAAATCAATGATAATAATAATTAAAATCAACCAATAGTTAATGTGGCTTTCGATCCCCCTCAATGTGTGGTTTTATCAACACCTCCTCATCATGTATTTACCAATCTACCAGTTTCTCCATCCAGGTTTTTACAATAGTTATTGGAATGTAACATCATCCTCTCCCTCCTATTTGGGAAGCAAATCTAACAAAGCCTCTTCTCTAGGGATATGATCAACATGCATTTTGCAATTTTCATAGGACACCAGACCATACAACTAATAGATGCATCAATTTGTGACATAAGATACATGATTTGATTGATGATAATCTACTTGATCTGGGCACTTCAGTTGAATGTCCAAAGGCAAAATCAACACAGGATAAAGCTTTGAATTTTTTTTTAGATCTATTTCCACAACATTCTAAACAAGAGCAAGGGGACACATCAGGTGTTCACCATACATACCAGGCACCTTCAGTTGAGTCACATCCTTTGAGTGGTATGATAGGGGTGTATGAGTCTAAAGTTCTAGCTAGGCCTTCAATATATATTTTAGATCATGAGATTGTGGAGGATAATATATGATATAATGCACTATTTATCAAAGCACATATTCTTAATTAGCTTATTCATAGTGTACTCATCAATAATGATTTCAGTCTTAACATGTGTACTTTCACACTTTTACAACATTTGGGTTATTCATAGGAGGATATCACTCTGATAGACACAGTTATTAGTGGTTTTAGTGGACATATATAGAATTTATTGGGTGAGATAGTACTTCTATTATAGGTTACTCCTACATATGTGACCACACCATTCACTATAGTTCTTAGTGTAGGAGGTTTTAACATATTACTTAGTCGACCATGGATTGAAAAACTCAGTGTAGTACCTTATATAGTTCATAGATGCATGAAATTCATTCATGATAATTAGGTTATTACAATTGGTAGAGTTCCTTATGAGTCACCACTCCCCACTTTAGAGCCATCTACTAGCTTACAATTACCAATTCTAGTTCTTCCACCTATTTTAGTTTCCACTCAAGTTTTATTTTAGCTTATAGTTTAGAGTTAGACATAGTTATGACATACATAGTGTTCATACACCCCCACAGTTTCAAAATTCTAGACAATGTCTAGCTACAGTGTTCACACCTTAAGTAGTTACATCGTGGTCTCATACAACTACATAGAGAACATCTATTCATAGAGTTTCTTATCCTACTTTTAGATGGGTCCCTAAGATCCCTATAGTTGAATCCACTTCTCAGAGTCATAGGGGGACCCCACATTCAGTTTCTACTTCAGAGATTTTAGAGCAGTTACAACGTACATAGATTTCAACTACACAATCTTAGACACTCTATCATACTTTATGATCACACACGATCCCATTATTTGATACATTATACCATGATAGGGGGTCACATTCAAGACTCATTAGTTAGTATCATTTCTTTCTAGCACTGATTGTCCATAAAATCTCTTGCTTGATTGTAAATAGTTCAAATATTTTCAAAAATATAAAAACAATATAAAACTTCAAAATACAAAAACATTCAAAAAATTACAAAAACACCAAAAACATTTTTGATTGTATGTATCATCCATGTTTACATTACTACTATCATGCTAGGACTTACATTTGTTGTTTCATGATATTGTATGTCAATTTATCTACACTACAATGCTTCACTTGATCTCTTTTGAGTGTGTGCAGTGACATCCAACTCTTTGATTGCTTCACTCTACCCATGGAGGGGGCATTTCTACTTCTACATTTGAGACACACATCAATATACATACCCACTGGGGGTGTCTTCTACATGAATACACCTTCCAAGTTATGTCATTTCTACACTACACACTATGATTTATCATACTGATGCATATTCCTTACTAGATTACACAATTACTACATCGACATTTCACTAGTACCTAGCACTTGTATATTTATTAACATATACCTAGTCTTATACTACACACATTTTGCATACTTTCACATTTGCTTTGATTAGTTAGATATGTTTGTATCTTCCAATTCTTACTTTTGTTTTCATTCCTTGCTTATCATAGCTTGCGTGATTGCACTTTCCAGTTCCTACTTGTCTTTTGTTTGTGCCTTAGGACATCTACCAATGTCCTCCTCTTCTATTCATGTGTGTGCCTTTGGACATATACTAATGTCCTTTGTTTGTACTCTTTCATGTACTTGTGGCCCTTGTGCCAGCTTTGCTTGTTCACTTGTATGTGTATGTGGCATTTAAACATGCCTTTTATGCTTGTTTTCTAGTTTGAGTGACTTATGTCCATGTCCCTTATTTACATGGCCCCTTGGCCATCCTTGTATGCTTCTTGCTTCTTACTTCATATGCTTATTTTCTTATTTTCTCCTCACTATGTGCAATGCCATGATTCCAATCATGCATTTATCTTGCTTCTTGGATGCCATGATGGACATCATGCTCCATCTCTCCATGCTTACTAACAAACTAACAACTAATATCTAACATTACCAGTCCAGTTCAGTATCATGCTTATGCTCTTACATTGTTATATCTATCTAGGTATACCTCTATTGTTCTAATAATATATCAATTCAAATATTGCTATATCTTGAAATATCTTGTCAAATATTTAATGCTATATCTTACATCTATACAACTTAACACACTTGCATGACTCCTTTTCTTCTGAGGGCAGTCGTGGAAGGTTTATCATTCCTACCCTCATAAGAGGGGGCATCAAATAGGGGTTTTTCATAGAGATAAAACTTCCTAATAGTTGAAATATTACCATTTAGAACACTCAATATTGAATCCAAAGGTCAAACTGATCAAACCAAAGCAAAAAAATAGTGATAGTTTTAGATCAATAGTTAGTTTTTACACTAGATAACAATGTTAGAAATGGATAGTAGCACCAAACACAAGGGTGTCCACATTTTGGCACTCCTATCTAGGCAAAAAACACTCAAGGTTTCTAAAAATAGGCAAAAATTTAAGTTCAAGGATGGTTTTTGTACTTCTAGATCAGTCAGATTCAACAGTTTTAGTACAATTTTCTCAGATATAGTGGGTTATCATACACAACATGATGGTTCTCACTTTTAGTTTAGATTAGGTAGTTGGCATAACTTATAGATCAAAATCTATGTTCCAAACATCAATGGTTGGGGGTAATGTGCATGGCACATTGATCTTTTCTTTTTGAGTTTAGTTTATTCCAAGAATTCTCAGTAGTTACATGCCTTACTCCATCTGCAGATGGGTGGCATCACATTTGATTTAAAATTTCATACAAGTTTGTCTTTTTGAGTACCTAAGTTCCTGAGTTGGCTTTCACATAAGCCTTTTTCATTAGTTTCGAAGAGGCTTTCATACAAGCCCAACCTCCATCTTTCGAAATGGCCAAGAGTGGCCTAGTTTCCAACACACATTCAGGCTATCCACGTCACATTGTTTTTTTACCATCACATCCATGGGTCCATAAGCCACCTCATATGACATCTATTTTATATTATTATTACTTCATAGCTTCACTTCATAGAATAATGATGGATCCAAAGGTATAGCTAACCTTTCTATTCTTGAGCCACCTATTCAGAGGGATTGGACACATAGTCCAAACATCAATTACCACATACATGATTTGTTAGCTTCACATAATTGGTGATGATGGAGCCAAAGGACCAACCTTTACATTATTGAGCCACTTTTTGAAGAATGGAGCACTCAACTTCATTCATGATATTAATCTTGATTCAATAAACACTCAACATCATCCAACACATTCTAGCATCACAACAGGTTTTGTATTGGGTTGGGTACCCGACGAGGTGTATTCATTCTTTTTTCTTCCTCTTTCTTAGCTCTTATACATTTTTATTTTAGCTATAGCGTATCTAGTAAGAAATGATCTACTTTATGTTTTCATTACAGATTTACAATTCACAACGTGCTCTCTCTATGCACATCCATCATCACACAACTTCATGATCTTCACCCTAACAAGTGAGTTTAGGTATGCTTCTTATTTTCCTTTATCCTAGTATTTCACTTCACTGCATCACTAGAATAAAGGGGGAAAAATTTAGTCATGTAAAATATGAAATTATACAACTTCAGTATGGCTAAGACACCTAATCCATAGGTCATCTTGTTGGCTCACACAAGCCTTCTAGGCTACTTATTTCACTGATTCCCAGTCACCTGTAGTTTCCTAAACTTAGCTTTTTAAGACTTAGTTAGCCCTCTTAGGCCCATATCCATCCACCTAGGTCTCATCCCCTTAGGAAAATAGTGCCCAAATAGGATAGGAGCATCATAATTTAGGGTGTCTTATTTTTGACACTATTATCCAAGCTCATCTTTGCTTCAAACAGTCAGATTTTTCTAGATCCTTATCTTTTTCCCTGTTAGCCTCACACAAATTTATTAAACCCATGATCATTAGTTTCCCAATAAAAGGCCATTTAAAGTCCATTTAAAAGGGTTGACACTCATTTTCAAGAGAGATGCAAGAATACAAACAAGTACACTCAAACACTCCTCCCTATTCTTTACATACAACGTTCCAATATTATTCAAAGCCTACTCAATTCATCACAATAGTCTCTAGCCAGTTAAAGCACATTTAATTTTGCATTCTAGTTGCTTTGATCATACACAAATTTCACCAAGTACTTTAATGGGAGAACTATATTATCTTGATCCCTCTTCAGAGTATTAGTATGTAGGTAACGTACCCACACATAAGGTGTGTAGTGCATCTAATGTATCCTTTACACATTAACCCCTTCTCTCTCTTTCTCATGTTTGCATTCAAGTTTAAGCACCAAGATCTCTTAAGGGTTTTGAAGATTAAAAACAAGCATACAACAAGCTCCATAAGGTCTCTGACCCTAAAATTTTAGTTACACGGTAACCCAGGCATTTCGAACAGAACTTAGAAAGCTTTCAACCTCAGGACAATAGTGTCAGAATACAACTATAGTGCTGGATAACAGGGTGTCCTATTTTCAACGCTCCTATCTAATTAAGAGACAAAGTCTAGAGACCTATTTTTGATTGTTTCTCAGTCCTACTCCTCTAGTATTAGACCTTGTCTCAGTCCAGGTCAACCAAAATAAGCTAAGTTCTAATCTCTTTCACTTCTTACTACATTTAGAAAAGGTAAAAATACAATCTATTTACATGAATTAGTAGGTTAATAAAAGCATATTTATTTACTGATTTACATTACTCAACCCCTTTATTATTTAAGAATATAACTCCAATATTCCAAAAATAATAATACATATTCTCTTTCACTTGAAACCCTAGCTCAAAAGATCAAGAAGATGAATCCAATCACAAAGTAAAAAGGAATTAATGATTGAAGTTGTACTTGACCTCAACACCCCTTATGTTGTTCATTTATTACATATCAATACTCTAAATATGGTTCAAACTCTATGTAGTTCTCCTATGTTACGGTGGTCTATGTGAAATACTAGTGCAAAATGCTAGATGTTGGTGAAATCTTGGTATGATTAAGTGCTTCAACTATGACTTATGACATTGGAAGTGTATTCAAACTTTTACTTAGGGATACTAGGGTTGTATATAATTTTATCTTGATCTATAATTAAAATCTTGGTGTTTTTCAATGTAGAAGCCTATTATGTTTAAAATGGTTTAAAATTTGGATTTATAGTGGTATTTTTAGAATTCCTTTGAATGGGGCTTGCCAAATTTGTGGTTCAATCTTTTATGAATTTGAAATTTGTAAATTAGCAGTTATTTGGTGGGAGGAAAAGAGTGGTGGATCCAAACAAGAAAGTAGTGTGTTAATATCTAATTAAGGAAATGTTGTCTAAAGAGCACAAATAATTGATCTGGGTAACAAAAATAGTATGTGGTGAGATTGAACTACTTTGCACAAGGAATAAGGATGTTCTGGGGTCATTGGGTTACTTAGAAGAATACGTCATCTACTTAGAAAATGAAGGAAAGTGGTCAAATGGCCCTAGGATAAGTCATAAGCTAAGTGTGTAAAATGGGTGGTCATAAATGTATTATTCTACCTTAAATGTTAATTTATGTGTCTAAATCCCCCGCACCCCCACCACCCCCCTCCCCCCACTTATTCTATTAATGCAAAAAAGTTAAATTACTAGATTAAAAGGAAAAGTGTGTACCTGAACTTACCTATGAAGTGCAGTCTTGAATGTAGGCCACAATGTCAAACTTTGCTTCACATAAAATTGCAATGAAACATGTATAAAATTATTCTTTAAGATGAATATCAAGAATTAAAAAGAATAAACTTATAGATCTGATAACAAGGAATGGATACAACTGATTGGGTATGCAAACTATTATGTTTTCCTAACGTAAAACTAGTGGTTATAAAGGGTAGGACCCTATGATATTTCATTTATATTTAATAACTTGGATTGGATTGTGCATGCCCTAATCCTCACTAATAGGACAACATGCTTAAGAAATCAAGGTGTGCTTGACTCCATCATTTCATAACCAAAGTAACTATTAGTTTAGTGTTTTTTCCCACTGGGTTTTGCCTATATAGTCGTATGGCCTTTCTATGCATTTAAACTTCCTTAGGTTAGTTATAAAGGGTCTATAGGCTAATTTTATTTAATTTTAATTAGTTAATTAAGAAAATTAAAGACTTCCTTATGTTTCCCTGATTTTCTCTATATATACCCCACTTTTCCTTTTTAGAAGGTTAATCAACTCATTCATATTTTGTAATAAATAGGTTAATGCATATTTTTCCTCTCTTGGAATTTTGGAACTCTCTCTATAGGAATCGACATTGATTACTTGAATGCTATTCAAATATTTTGGCACACTTTTTCATGGTATTAGAACTATCCTGATAGTCTCATGCATCAGACTCCCTAGTAAGATCCTCTATGCATTCACCTTGCTGGTTTTTCTTCTGTCTTGGCTGCTATTTTTGACTTTGGAGGAATTTTATTAATTTGCTTTGAAACTCATGTAAAAATGCCTTTGATGAAAAATTTATTTCCATATATTTTTTGGGTTTTTTTGAGATCTAAAATGGGTTACTCTTAGTTTTTTAAGAAACTTCATAGATTTTTTAGAAAATCTATTTCTTTTATCTGGTCGGATGTCTGTACAGATGAAGTAATATACCCTGCAAACCTTGATTTACTCTTCGTAGACCAAATCAGGTTTTGAAACTCCTTAGACTTCTCAAAATGCAATTACTTAGAAGTAATCACATTATCAGAAGGTAATTACTTCATTTCAGATCAAATTAAGCTTTTAGAGTGCTTCAACTTCTCCAACATAATTACTTATAAGTAATCAGGTTTCTCAAGGGAAACTAGTTGAAGTAATTGGGTTTCTTTGGTGTGACAACTTGATAGTAGAGTAATTTGAGCTTTTAGGGTAGTCTTACTTCTCCAAGAACCTAATCAACACTGGTTAGACCCATTCGGGTTTGTAGAGGTTGACTAATTATTACTCATTACTTACTTTATAAGTAATAAGTCATGCAAGTTGAAGAATCGAAAATGCATTGAGGAAGACCAATCCAGGTTTTCTAAATGTGATTACTCATTACTCATTTAATTTATAAGTAAAGTAGTTCAAATAACCCAAAATACATTGTGGAGAAGTAATCGGGTTTCTCAGGGTCAACTACTTATAAGTTTTTATAAGTAAAGTAGTTGCAAGAACCCAAAGTAGTGTAATTGGAAGAACCCAAAGTGAAAGAGCTAGAAGAACCTGAATTACACTAGGAGATCCATTTAGGTTTTCAAAGAACTTTTACTTATTACTTTTTATAAGTAATGCAATTACATGAATCCGAAGTAAATCAGTTGCACAAACCCACGTGACATTCAAGGAGGCATCAAATTTTAGGTGAAAGGTAATGAAGAAATAGAGTTAAGTTATTTCCTTTTTTGGAGTTTTGGATGAAAAAATAATGTGGAAAAAAGATTTCCATTTTTGGCAAGGGTTCATGAATATTTGTGAGTAAGAACCAGTAAGTGCTATATCTTTCAATTTGTAGCTTCTTTTTGGGTGTCATTTTTTTTGAAATTGCATATTTTTTTGAGCTCTACGCATTGGTGACATTTTTTTAGGACTTTTGTAACATCTATTTTTTACATGGTGTAATAGCTTAAAACTCTCTTTTATCAGTAGTTCTTGATGTCCCTCTCATACTTTCTCACACTGATTGCTCATAGATGCATTCTCGGCTATGTTCGACATCCAACACTGAGTGTGTGTACATTATAATTTTAGGGGGGTATTCTTGATAGGTCAAGAGGTAGTTATACTATATACTTTTTTTTTTGCTTTCATTTTAATTCTATAATTTGTCTCATTCTAATTTGCACTAATAGATATAAACATCAAACCAATCACACCGTTTAACTATCTAGAATGGAATTCTAAAATACAACTCATTTTGAGAGGTAAAGGACTCTATCTAATTACTATGGGTGAGAAAATTGAGCCATCTACAGATGCAAAAAAGGTTAAGTGGTACAACATATATGATGAGGCCTTTGGGTTTGTATTGATGGAGTGAAACACACCTTGAGATCTTAAGCATGCTCTCTTATTAATGACAATTAGGGCATGCATAGTCCAATTCAATATATTAAACACAAATGGAATTTCCATGGGTCCTATCGTCTATAGTCACCATTTTTGCACTAAGTAAACACAATGTTTTATGTACCCAATTAGGTGTATTTGTTCTTTAATAATATATCTATAAGTTCCTTATCATTAGTTATTAATATTCATCTCAAGTAAGGACTAATTTTATACATGTTTAAATGCAGGGTCGCATTAAGCACAATTCAACATTGTGGCCTACATTCAAAAGTGCACTTCATAGGCAAGTTTAGGTACATACTTTTCCTCTTACTTTAATAATTTTAATTTACTACATTACTAGAATAAAATGGGGAAAAATGTAGACACATAAATAATATTTAAGCTTAAACAATGCACTTATGACCACCCTTTTTACACACTTAGCTCATGATTTATTCCAAGGCATTTTGAACACTTTCCTTCACTTTTTACATGGATGAATCATTTTCTAAACAAACCAATGACCTGAAATATATGTAGTCATCATGTAAAATAGTTGAGGCTCACCCCATACTATTTGTAGTACATAGACCAAATGTTTATGCTCTTTGGAAATTAACACCCTAATTAGAAAATAGTACAATTCTCTCTTGTCTAGATCCACCACTCGTCCTCCCACAAAATAATAATTAATTTCCAAAATTAAAATTCATGAAAGGGTTGGATCATGAGTTTAACAATCCCCATGTGAATAAATTCCAAAAATATCACTATAAATATACATTTCAAACCATTTTCACAGAAGAGGCTTCCACACCAACACACAATAGAATTCTAATTTCATATTGAGAGCAAATTCCCTATTTCTACCAATTTTGATTATATATAAACCTGAGTTAAAGTTTAAGTACACTTCCAAGGTCACAAGTCATGATTAAAACACTTAATCACACTAGGATTATACTAAAACCTAGCATTTGTACCCATATTTCATGCAAACTATCATAGTATGGGAGATATACATGGAGTTTGATCCCTCTTCAAAGTATTTATATATAGGCAATGCTCAACATAGGGGGTGTTGAGGTCAAGCTAAAATTCAATCACTAATCCATTTTTAATTCATGATTGAATTATTTTTATTATATCATTGAGTTAGGGTTTTACATGAATAAGAAGATATATAATGATTTTTGTAACAAAATATAAGTTCCCTCACTATCCATAGAACACACAAGCAAAGGTAAACCAACCACATAAATTTAGAGCTCTACCACCTATTGGATATTAGTAGTACCTAAGGACAAAAATGTACTACTCTCCTATCTAATTACATCACTCCTATCTAGAGATCCTATTAAGTCCTATGCTATATATACACTTAATCAACACATCCTCCATGTCATTTTTAGTTCCAGAAATAGTCTACATCTCAATTTTATAGCTAAGTTTGTTTTGTCCTTTGTACTTTCCATATTTAGTATATTTATAAATTTAGTAAGTTATAAATAAATTTATGTCATTTATTTCATATCTATAGCATCCTAATTTTACACAATAATTTGTCTAATTAGGGTCTAACATTCTCTTAGTTCCCCAAATTTAATAAAATAATTACTAAACAAGGTTAGGTGCCACATCAGGAAAGAAAAGAGTAACAAAATCAAGTAGTTCACCCCCATCCCCAACCTAATCTAATAGGACCATTTAATCAAACTAATGGGTATGATATTATTGATCAGTTAAGGAATACATCAACTAAGATTTCTATATTGTAATTACTTCAAAAATCTACTATTTTCAAGGATATTTTGTATCAAGCATTAAATCAAAAATCTATGTCTCGTGAAATTTAGCCTTATTATTTTATATTTTTTATTAATACTTTAAATGATATTGGGGAGTGGCAACAAAAATTTGCATGGGAAGGGAAGATGCAAAATGAATTTGTAAATTGCATTGAGTGGAAAAAATAATTTGCAAATTGCACTAAGTGTAAAAAAGAATTTGCAAATTGCACTGAGTAGAAAAAAGAATTTACAAATCTTACTGAGTGGAAAAACTAATTTTTGAATTACACCGAGTGGAATTTTTTTTTTTCAAAGTGCACTGAGTGGAAAAAAGAATTTGTAAATTACACCGAGTGGAGAAAAGAATTTTCAAATTACATGACTTGGAAAAGTGTTGGGGTATTTTGCATAACATGGAATTTACAAAAATAAATTTACACGACTTGTAAAAGTGCATTTTTGTTTTTTCATGACTTGAACCCTACAACTATAATTCTACCCCTTGATTTTTAAAGTTCAAGATGAAATTTTTATACGAAGTGTTTATAGTCAAAATTCATCTCTCAGATTTGGTCTCCACATTGAGACATAAATCAAGAACTTTCAAAGAAGTTTGATTATACTTTAAATTTTTACTTTGATGCTAATAAGATCAAATGAATTAATGAATTCTCTCTTCTCTCTATAATATTACACTTTCCATGATGATAAGAACATTATTTTTGACAGAAAAATTGTCAAGATATCTTCAACATATTATTTGGAAGCTTGAAAGATAGTTAGAATTCATTATTCTACCCAAGCTTTGTCCATTGGGCTATGGAGTTGATGTCCCATTATACAATTTTTTAACTATCCTTATCTTTAAAACACATTTTAATCATCCTTGTATTTAAAATACCTCTAATTTCTTGTATGAGCGCAATTGAAAGTGTTATCATGAAATGTAAAATTTCATGACAATAATTGGCTCTGACTGTGGGACCAAATATCCAAAGGGAATATAGGAGATCCCAAAAATATTAAATGACTAGTGCCTCATTGCTGTAAATTTGTGAATACTTATATGTGTGAACTAGGAATTTGACATAGAGGGGAGGTTAGTCTTGTGTTACTCTCATAAAACAAATGAAATGAACACACTAAGATCCTAACACCTCTAGCCTTGACACTAGGGAGAGCTTAGATAACAAAAACTAAATGAAAGCACCACAAAAACATAAAAGACACAACTCATTTACATTATTTGGAGCTCCAAATAGATTTGTTGAATGGCTTGTTTAGCTTTTGCATCAAGTCTTCATCAATGGAGGTTGCTTGGCTCCTTCTCTCTTTGACACCTTAGCTTGTGGTGTTGTTTGGCTTAATATTTGGGCATGATAACCTTATTTGCATGGCATTTAGGCATTATAACTATACAATATATAATCTTGTTAAGATATTTGTTCATAATAAATTTTCACCAAAATAACTTAGAAATGAATAGACATGGCCTTATATTTATAGCCTTAATAATCAACTCTCACCCAAGGTGAGTTAAGGTTGAGTTTAGGCTTGGAATGGGTTCAAACTAAACCTAGGTGAGTTAAAACTAACTCGAATTGAGTTAATAGCTAGCAAGTAATTATGATTTGCAATTACAAGGCATGGATATCAAATTAGATATTTTAGGATATTTTCAAAGAGCTTGGTAACTCATAAAGTTAATGATAAAAGGTTAGGATATTTTGAATTTTTGAATTTCCCTTTTTAGATATTCATTAATTATAAATGGATAATTCAAATAGGTATTTAATCTTGTTTAATTTGTTAATTGATTTAGATTATACTGTTAGTTCTTTCAATATTTGATCAAGTGAGTAAGTGCCCCACTTAATAGGTCCATAGGCCAAATTGATAGTTGTTATGTCACGAGGTGATTAGGGATGAATTCATGAGAGGTTATTATTGCATATGGTAGAATAAACCAATTAGGGATGACTCAATGTGATTTTGAGCTTTGATGAATGATGCAAAAGCAAATTTGGGATGTTTAATGATTCCTAGGATTAAGTTGCAATGTTGGTAGGAATCGGCCTAAAGTTTGGTCAAAAGCCAGTTGTAGCTAGTTTAAGGTGTCTACACTATGTAACTAACATTTAAACATCTTGATATGACCAATTGAAAACCAATTTGCCTATCTTAATTATATGAGAAATGAACATGTGCTACCAAGTTATTTCTTTTGATCTAAAGATTTACATATTTTGATTTGACCAACTGACAACTAATTCACCCATATCAATCATATGAGAAATGAACATGTGATGTTAGGCCAAATTACCTATTCTTGAAATTCTACCTATTTACCACCTATTCATTTGAAGAAATCCATGATAAACTTGTTTATTTTGTTGCTTGAGATATGAGCATCCATATCACCATTTTCATAACTACAACTATTTTTTGGATAAACTATTAAATGTTTATTTTGGAAACTCACTTTACCAAAATAATTCATAGCCCATTTATGCATGTAATTTAGGAACTGCAGAAGCCTTACACTAAAGAACTCACATGAGGATCTGAGATGTTTAACTGATTGGGATTTAATGTAGGTATATATCATGGTTATGAACATGTGAAAGAATAAGGACCAAAATAAGGAGAGTAAAGAATAATAGATAACCTGTTGTATTTATTGAAAGTAACACATGCACACCAAAATAAATAGGAAAAGGAAACAAGCAAAAATTGGGAAAGCATAACTATATACAGGGAATAAAAGGAGAAAGAAAAGACTATACAAAACCATTCATCGATTGAGAGAAGTACCTACCATTTCAAAATAATGGATTTGAATTATGATCTCTGAACACATTTAGAAAAAATGACCAAGTAGGTGGGAAGACGAAATTGTAGTTACCATTCACATAAGGATGATCATGAATGAACAAACAATTATTGTCTTCATATCCTAGAATGGAAACATTATGAATTCTCTGATCTTCTATGATCACTTTTGAGTAATACTAGACTTTTTCAATGTCTTCTTGGGTGACTTTGAATGTATCTATACCAGATGCAAGATTTGAACTAGAGAGAAGTGTGTTGCATGTTACTTTCTAAGATGGCATAATAATAAGAGTATGTTTTAGAATGAATTTATTACAAATATTCCTTTCCACATTGATTTTCATAGTAGAGACAAATTCATCATTGAAAGAAGCAATATCATCATCTTCATCAATCTAATTTGCCTTGTCATTTTCCATTTCTCTTATAATGAATATCAGGTATAAATTATTTTGTTCTATATTCACATATTTTTTGATTTCAACCTTCACATGACTATGGTTTCCAATCTACATAGGATTGATTGCTTTGGATTCAAATATTCTATAGAATTATTTTACAAGGGGACATGAAAAGCAAGTGTCAGGGAAATCTTCACCTTTGATCATTGAGTCTTCATTCTAATACAAGATGAATCTTATTTTTCATAGAAAACTAGTTACATGTTATCTTCACCTTCAAAAAGTAAAACATCACACTATGCATTATTACTCTTTTCAATTTATGGTTCAACTAGTTGTTCCTCAAATATCTTATTTTATCCCAAGACTATGAGGTTCGAGCAATCTAATGAAATAGGAAAATATTTATTTCTCCATCAAGGGGGAAACCAAATTGTTTGTCTATTCTCTCATCAATTATTAGTTCTTCCAACTATTCACCTTATTCTAAAATTATGAAACTAAAATAATCATATGTTATATGAATCACTTTATCTTTTTCTCTGTTAGAGTCCTGACATGTTTGATCAAGAATTTGCCTTTAGAATCTATTTTTAAATGAAAATAACTTTTGATTGTATCAGGTTTCAATATTTATTTGTCACTATTTGTAATAGTTGTAACACCTTTTAAAACCTCTTTATTTAACATTCCAAACATGATCAAATCATATCCAATCTCAATGGCTTCTTGTTGTGAAACCTCCAAGTCATTTACCTTATTTATTATCAAGATGAACTTTATCTTTGGGTGAAAAGAACCAATGAAGATGCATAGTTAATTGTTGAAACTTGGCTGATTTATATGAGGGATCAGTCTCAACAATTTGTTGAAACATACTACGAACTCTCTCATCTACTCATCATGTCACTTTTGAATTTGGAAGAAATCTAACAATAATGCACATATATCCACAATTAATTTGAATCTATTCATGATATTTTTCTTCAAGGAGTCCTAATTCACAATTCATCCATATTCCAGATGCCAAAATCACTTAGAAATAGGTCCTATGATAGTTTAAAAAAAAACACTGATAATGACATTTTCATGCATAAATCCGAAGATGTTATAAGACACTGTGAAGGCTAGGTTATGATTATTTGCATCTTGACCATTTTCTCTAGAAAACTTCAAAAATTTATTCCTTGACCTTGATGATAACTCATTGTATTGGGCCAAAGCCAATAGACCAAAATATTTTTGCCATGGGACATAAGGAACATTGTGGTTAGGGTGAACCAATACCATTTATTTAATTAAAAAGATGTAGGCACTAGTTACTTTATCTAAATGGATTTTCCAACCTCTATTCTAGGGGAGGTTCTTTGAAATGTCTAAAAATTATGTGCACAAAGCACCTCATTCCTCAATGGAGTTGTTAAGAATTGTTGGCTCAAAAATTTGTCAGGGGGATAAATTGGTGACTTCGGGTTAACAATGTGAAAACTGAGTCTTTTTATTATTTAGAAATGCATGGAAAAATTCTCTCTCTTATTAGTATGCAGAGCTACCTTTATGGAAAGCCAAAAAGGGAAAATTAAGGGAAAAGCTATTCACATCTATTTACAACAAAAATGTTTTCTATTGTGGGTTTTATACTTTTAACTAGAAAACATGAAAAGGAGTTAGAAAGGAAAATGAGAGGAATGATTGAAAAGAGGGAGAAAATGAGAAATTAAAGGAGAAACAAGATTATTATAGCCAATTAAATATATAAGCTACCATGATAATTCTAAGAAAAATGAAAGACAACTTTGGGTAGCTAAATATATAAACTTACCAGAATAACCCAAGAAGGAAGAAATGATGTATTCATAGAAATCTCTCTAATTCAATGGGTGGTAAAGACATAATACACTCTTAAGAGTACAAAACATACATTGAGATAATTATCTACTACTGGTAACAAAATGAAAGACAACTATCTCATATTTACCTATAAAAGATAATTAAAATATTGCTTAAACACCACTAAGATTTCGCATTCATAGAAATAACATAAAGAGATTCTATTTTTTTTGAAAATTTGGTAGTGATTATGAAAAAAATTTGAAAGTAAAGATATAGATACAAATGAATCATACGTAAAGTTATAATGCATGAATAAATCCTAAACACAAAGTCTACAAAATCTCCTTGTTCTAATCTTTTTTGAGTCAAAAATACAATCTCATCATTCAATAAGTTTATGCAGAGTCTCACTATTGAAAGTCCACTTAAAATTAGCCTAACACTCATATTTATAGTGAGGTAAGGTGGTTATAATGGATAAACACCTTTTTTACTTTATAGATGGTGCAAAAGTGAGTTTATAAAAATGCACCACTTAAGTGGTATAAGAGTGAGTTGGTGTAATTACACTGTGTGCAAATGTAAAATTACAAAATTGCACCACTTAGTGATATAAAGATGTGTTGGTGCAATTATAATTTGTGCAAAAGTGAAATTACAAAATTGCACCACTTGAATGATGCAAAAATGCTTTGGTGTTTTTACACCACTTTAAATGTGTAAATCAAAATTACACAATTTGAGGCTCATAAAGTGACAGTGCATTTGCACAAATTGCATTTATAAGGTAACAATTACACAAAATTTATAACTAGAAATTACAAAATGAGATACAACATTAATATGAAAAGACTAGAATTTTTTGATGGAGCCTATTCATCTTCACTTTCACTGAGGACAATTTTAACTTTCTCTAACAACTACTTCTATTTGCACTTCTAACATGCTTAGAATCTTTGCTCCTGACGCTTCTCTGTTGTAGCCTTAGAGGGGAATTTACATATGTAAAGGCATTATGAATCCTTCATAATGTAAAATATATTTTAAACTTCTACATTAAATAAAGTTTAATAAGTTTTTTAAATCCAAGGAATAACTCATGGGTTTGGTAAGGTCATTTTACACTTCTGGTGGGATTGAAAGACATGAAAAAGAATCCTCAAAAGACCATATAATCAAAACCATGACAACCCTATGGAAACCATCTTCGAAAAATTGAAAACTATGAAATTTTCCACAAACACCACCCTCTATTCCCTAAACACCACTAATTTATTCATAAACCTCCTTTTAAAAACTAAAAAATCATAAAATATAGGTGGAAAACAAGTTATTTTGAAGAGTATTTTATAAGGATAATACTATGGATTTTGACAATAAAATGAATTATGCAACCAAACAACTTTCCAAATGGAATACCAAGAATTTGAAAGTTAATAACTTTTTCAAATGTGAATACCATAAATGGAAAGGGAAATTAAACTTTTGAAAAATTAACTTGAATTTTTGTGATGCTACATGGAAGGAAACGAGGTAGCTTGAAATAGTTTGGTAGACTATGAAGGTAATTTTTACATGGTGTGGGTTCTGAAAGAGTAAAATGCATGGTTGGTAGAAAAATAAAGCTTACATGTGCAATAGTGGAAAATAAATATTTAATTTGCATGGTTCGGGTAGTGCCAACATAAATTTGCACGGGAAGGGAAAATTTAAAATGAATTTGAAAATTGCATTGAGTGGAAAAATGAATTTACAAATTACATCGAGTGGAAAAAAGAATTTTCAAATTACACCAAGTGTAAAAAATAATTTGTAAATTACACTGAGTGGAAAAAAGAATTTTAAAATTGCACCGATTATAAAAAAGAATTTACAAATTGCACCAATTGGAAAAAATAATTTGCAAATTGCACTGAGTAGAAAAAAGAATTTACAAATTGCACTGAGTGGAAAAAACAATTTACAAATTACATGACTTGAAAAAGTGTTGGGGCATTTTTCACAACTTGGAATTTGTAAAAAAAAAATTCATGACTTGTAAAAGTGTGTTGTTATTTTTGCACAAATTGAAACCTGTAACTATGATTCTCCCCATTGAATTTTGAAGTTCAATATGAAAATTTTATATCAAGTGTTTATATTCAAAATTCATCTCTTAGATCTGGTCTCTACATTGGGATAAAAATCAATAAATTTCAAAGAAGTTTGATTATATTTTAAATTTTCACTTTGGTGCTGATAAGATCAAATGAATTCATGACTTCTCTCTTCTCTCTATCAAATATGCTTTCGATGATGACAAGAATATTGTTTCACCAAAAGAAAAATTATCAAGATATATTCAACACACTATTTGGAAGCTTAAAAGATAGTTAAATTTTGTTATTCTTCCCAAGATTTGTCCATTGGGCTATGGATTTGATGTCCCATTCTAAAAAAGTTTTACCATCCTTGTCTTTAAAACACATTTTTATCATCCGTATCTTTAAAACACCTCTACTTGCTTATATGAGTGTAGTTAGAGGTATTATTGTGAAATGAAAAATTTCATGACAATAAGGTCTAAAGTACTAGAGGAGAATCCCAAGAGCCTAATTTTCCAAGTTATAAGCTAGGTCAATGTTGTACTTACTTTGCACACATTATATGATTCACACATAATCCAACATATATTGGAAAACTACATCATTCTGAGGCCCTCTTTGGAGTATTGGCTATGTAAGCAACATCCTTTTATAACACAATCATTGGGGTCAGCTTGACATTGTGTGCCCACTAACCCATTTTCACCAAGATCACATTGAAGATGGAAATCTAGGGTTTTACCATTTCACAAGAAATGAGCATCCATGACCTATATCTAAATGCACCAGAGCAAAGGCAAAACAAAACCCATAAGCATCTATATAGTCACATCCTATTTTAGCAGATATTTCATATATGACATTAGTATGTAACCTAGATAGCAGTATCCACATAACCATCCCAGGCTGATGTTACTATCTAGAGAGCCATAAGTATTAGATTTAGAATATCCTTCCTTCCTACTTTCATCATGTTCTAGATTCATAATTGTAATAGCATCATAACAAGCTAAGTACTTCACTTTTTTATCATTTCTATATTTAGCATATTTATGATTTTAATATTTAGACTATCCCAACATAATTAATTTAGTGTATGCTTATATCTAAGTCAAGTGGCCAATTGATCTACCATAGATCTGACTATCACCCTTATGTCTTTTTATTTCCATATACCTCTTTAATGTAATCTAGATAACACTAACCTAGATTATCCATTTTAGGGTTAAACATTTGGTAAAAAGTGTGGAGAACATGTATCTATGACATTCCCCCACTAATATTCCCCCTTTTGCGGTGAGGGAAAGATAAGAAATGGTAGTTATGGTAGCAAATATTTTAGTCCTTGAGCTCATAAAGCAATCTACTATTTATAAGGATATCTTATATGAAGTGTTATGCAAAACACAAGTTCCAATTAATATTAAGCATGTCTATTTTGTGGATATCATGAAATATATTAAGAACTATAACAAAATTATTACCTTTGATACAACAAAATTACCATCCAAAGACATTGTTGACCAAAATTCACCTTTATTCATACAAGTCACAATACAAAATAAATGTATCAAAATAGTGCTAATTGATAATAGATCAAACCTAAACTTTTTTACATACAATTCCTAACCACTATGGGTGTTAACCCAAATATTATTCAAAAAATAATTATGTAAATAAAAAGGTTTGACAATTCACAAAGCCCTTTGGTTGGTCAAATTACATTGAATATTACTGTGGGTCCCTGTACATTACCCATTTTGTGCCAAATTATGCCAAATGACATGAACTATAACATTCTATTGGGATGGTATTAGATACATAATTTGTACATGATTCCTTTTACATCACACACATCCTTAAAATTTTGTCATTAGGTAATCCTTTACACATGTTTAGTGGATATTAATCCCTTCAAACACTATGCAATGGTCAAACAAATAGATAATACTAAAACATAATACTCTAAATATGAGTCCAAAAATGATAAACTAATATAAGAACCTAATTAGACTATGTTATCTAAGGTACTGAAAAGATAATTTAAATGTTTACCTGAGTCCCTAGCTTCATTACTCTGATGGTTAATTGAGTACAAGCTTATATCTCTCCCTCATCCTATCAAGGTTGATATGAGTTGACCTCTACCCAAAGGATATGATGCAAATGCTTATTGTGATTATCATCAAGGACCATGGCATTCTACAAGCATATACTTTACCTTGAAACATAAGATCCAAGATCTTATCAATGAAAAAAATGATATTTGAGGATCCTCTAAAGGAATTAGGTTCAAAACAACCCAAAATTCATCACATCAACAATATTTAACAATTGCATTATACATGGGTGGTGTTTATTCTGGGTATAGCCATGTTGACCCTACCTAAACCAAAACCACTTGTCATATAAATCACTTTCAACAACTTGGTTTTAACCTACAAGACTTTAAAAAGATGATCACTTGGAAAGACTCCTTAGGCAACATAATAATACCAATTTCTTGTGATCCTAAAGTAGTTCAAACATGAGTTTGGGTTATGCCTACCACATCTCCATATGCATTTACACTAGGAACTCTTTGGTTATACCAAATGGAAGAAAAAAATAATCCAAATCAACAAGGTATTTTATTTCCTCATGATGGAAATTAATACATATTTCAAATTATATCATTGCATCTTCTACTACACATTCAAAACATGAGGAGGAACATTCCATGTCCATTTTCAACCTATCTAATCATGATGTAAACAATGTAAAAAGATCTAAGTTAATGTTTTTAGGTTCATAGTGGGGGAGATATCTATGACCATTCATTAGATGGCATCCTAAAATGATCTTTCCTATTCAAAATTATAAAAATACCAAAAAAAAAAAAAAATTCAAAATTACAAAAAAAAACTTTCAACACTTACATGTTATATTGGCTCCTTGGAATCCATGTGTTAGTTCCATGTTAATGGTTGAAATATTTAGTTACTCCTACATACACATATGTGTCACAAGTCTACATGGGTGTGATACATGCATACATAGATAAATGGTAAATTCCTATTTCATATGTTGGGTCTTCCCTTTAATCATGCCATGTAGACATTGAAGGCATCCGTGTCTTTGATCTTGATACACATAGGTTATATGATTTGATGATTAATCTACATTATCATATTTGAGCTTACATACGTACTTACACATGCTTATTATCCATGATCACATATTAAATAGGGTACTTGATATGCTATACATGTGACATAATTTTCCTAACACAATAGTTCCATGTGATACTATGACATGTTTATGCTGATTATTTATACTTTAGTTTATGCACTTCCTTGAGTGTCTTGTATTCCTTTTTTGACCATTTTAATATGATCCCCATGCCTATGTATGATTTCATTAATATTTTCATGTCATTTTTATTATACGAACATTTAAATATGTCATTCTTACTTTTATGGACTTTTGACTAGGTCATGTCCCTTTGATTGTGTGACATTTGAACATGCCCCTTATTTACAATCTTCTTGGAACATTGAATTTTGAATTGATTTTGAGTGATCTTGTGTGTGTGCTTGTTTGCTTGTTGAGTTTGTACTATTACTACCTAGATGTTACCATGATATTTATCATGCATCTTAGGCCTATATGTGATCACATCAGTTTTATGTGCTTTAATGATACATTTACCTAAACATATTCCCTTATATATGCTACATGGTTACATTCACAAATTATATAATTGTCTTATCATTTTGAAGTGAGGTAAATCCTAGTTACTATGTTTCCCTCAACTTAAAGGGGGGAATGTTAGTGGGGGCATGTCATAGAGACATACTCTCAAAACTTGGCATAGTTTACAGATTCAATGGTGGAATGATTTAGAAGCATGCTATCCACATTCATTTAGTATATGGTACTTATATCAATTTATACATTTAGCGGGGGCATGTCATATGGGCATGAATTCCACACATTAGTTTCTAGATTATAGTGGGGTATGTTTTGGAAGCATGTTCTGCACACTCAGTCATTATGTGGTACTTATATTAGTTTTTAGATTCATTGGGGGCATGTCATATGGACATAGCTTTCACACATTCATAGTTCTCAAATTCAGTGGGGGAATACTTTGGAATCATGTTCTCCACACCTATTTAGTATTCAACATGTCCAGTTTATAGTGGGGGCATGTTTTGGAAATATGTCCTCCACATTGGTAATCATATCAAGTTTTTAGATTTATTCATATATAATGGTGGCATGCTTTGGAAACATGTCCTACACACTTACACAGTTATCTAAATTGGCCAAACCACATAATTATATCATTTAAATTAATAGTTGTGGTGGAATTATATACAATGGTACTATTTTTATACATTTTTTTAGTATGATACATATATAAGGTACATATTCTATGCAACATGTGCCTAATATTGCAAAATTTAAATCAGTTTTAGATTCCAAAACCTTTTTATGGACTATTACCATATCACATAATTTTTTTTGTGTTGATACCTCATAGACTTTATGAACTGTATTGAGCCAATATACTAAAATAGTTGGTTGATCTTTTTGGTATGGTTGAGGTGATCAAATTACATAATATTTCCAAGTTTTTAGGTTGGACTTGATCATCCAACCTCACTAAGTTATAAATATCATTAGGTTGCATGATTGAGCTAATCTCAACTGCCAAGTGGCAACTCACTTTTGCTCCTAATATTAAGGGCATGTGACTTTCTATATATATATGAACTTTACATATTTATCTATATTTATCCTTATTTAAGTTTTTAGATCCTTTCAATGATACATCCTTAGTAAAATAAATTGCCAATAGGTAAGGTGGTTACATTGACACACGTGTACTCCTAAACCTTGTTCTTTCAATTTAAATCTATTTCAATTACTTTCAACCTAGATTATATGTAGTTATTTTATAATATAACATGTTATTGGATGTAATTTAGTCACTAATAAAGCACTCAAGTTATAAGCACACAATGACAAGGTATGTATACACACCTATGTACACATTCCTTTCCTTTAAACTAGTAATTTCATTACTATATTAAATGGGGGGAGACAACTATAGATGATATTTTATGATTATATATCACCTTAGGCTTGTACACTTAGTAAACTTAGACCTTGGTTGCTCCTCTTAGTTCTCTATCTTTCTTTGATTTTTCAAGACTCACATCTGTTCTATCTTTGTGCCACTTAGCCTATATCTCTTAGTTTGACCAGTCTTATATTGATGACCTAGGTCTTCTATCTTTCCCAAAATTCTTAAAATGTACTTATCTTCCATCTCTACAAGTTATAAACTTAAACTTATTTTTCTTATCTTAGGACACTAACGTCTGAGTAAAATAATAGTGTTGACGTTACTATCCTATCTCAACATAAGTGTCTAATTCCATAAAGTCACCCAATTTAAAAATAGAATGTATCATAATGGTCAACCTAAGTGATTTAATGTGAGTTATTACTCCAAATGGATTGATATAAATACAAGATCAAATCTCAATCATTCTTCACCTAGAAAAACCTACAAAATCCTACAAAAACCTATAAATTAGACTAAAAGAGTATTCAATTGAACAAAGCTTCCCTATTTATTCCTATTTACAGACTATTCATAGGGACTACACATCTATAAGCATGAATTACTAAAGGATCATCC
This sequence comes from Torreya grandis, assembly GCA_037957365.1. Classification (NCBI taxonomy): domain Eukaryota; kingdom Viridiplantae; phylum Streptophyta; class Pinopsida; order Cupressales; family Taxaceae; genus Torreya; species Torreya grandis. The sequence continues at coordinate 740,337 of JARHVA010005483.1, forward strand.
CAAGATATTGATTTTCTAAGTTATAAGCTAGGTTACTATTGTACTTACTTTTCACACATTATATGATTCATACACAAGCCAACATGTAGGGGATAACTACATCAATCTGAGGCCCTCTTCAGAGTATTGGCTATGTAGGAAGTATCTTTTGATAGTGGGGTCATTGGTGTTAGTTTGACACCATGTGACCACTACCCCATTTTCCCCCAAGGTCACATTGAATATGGAAATCTAGGGTTTTACCATTTCATTATAAATGATTGCCCATGACCCAGATATAAATATACTAGAGTAAAGGTGAAGAAAAAACCAAAATAATCTAGGTGGTTACATCTTGTTTTAGAAGATATTATTTACAAGACACTAGCATCAAACTCAAATAATAGCATCAACATAACCATCACAGGATGACATTACTATCTAGAGATCTAGAAGTGTTAGATCTAGAATTTGATGACTATTCTAAAGCCTCCTTCCCACTTATTTTTAGCCTGTTCTAAATCTAGAACTACACTAAAATCACAACAAACTAATTACTTCACTTTTTTGTCATTTTTATATTTAGCATATTTGTAATTTCCATATTTAGACTATCTTAGCATAATAAATTTAGTATATGCTTATATCTGAGTTTAAAATCTAATTGGCTTGCTATAGATCTAATTATCATTCTTATGCCATTTCATTTATATATATGCATTTAATGCAATCTAGATAACACTAACCTAGATTATCCATTTTAGGGTTAAACATATAGATAAATGTATTAAGGGTATGAACATGCCACCATTTAAAGATATAGTAAATAATTTGGAAATCATGGATACAGAACCAAATATTTGCATCAAGGCTAATAATGCATAAGATAAATCACATGTGATGTTATTGATGTTACTCTATAGTGTTAATTGCCTTGCCAAATTAAGGCATAGATCTCATAGAATATTATAAAATCAAGAGGGAAAACCCTTTTGTCATTTTCATAAAATAACAGGGCATGCTACTAATACTTATTCAAAATTACAATAAAACAATAAAAAATATAAGGATAAAAACACTATTCAGATTATACAACCCATACCACAACCTACTAGGGCTAAAAAATAGGGTCAAATATGCATAAATTACAAGCATTATAGAATGAATCCTTTAATTATTTATGTTTTTATTGAGAATGAATATATATAACATGTGGAAATATATGAGGACATAGAGTGGAATGTATGTACACTTGCATTTATGCAACATATAGGTCATGATCAAGATGAAATGTGTAAAGCTATATATTTCCAATATTTGATTAGACACATTAGAATACTAGTTACATGTGGTCCCAAATTGGCAGACACACTAATCTTTGTTATGAAAATAAGAAACCAGATAAGCACTACATTTTGTCAATAATGGTTGCATTAAATAAAAGCTACCATTTATAGGCTACAATGTTGTCTTACATTAAAATTTAAGGATAGTATAATCCATATTATTTATGATAATAAAATATTCAAAAATGATAAGGAAGGCCCAAAGTTGATTTATCCAAAAACCACACATGAAACTTCCTACACATTAGAGCAACATGTTATGCAAATGCACAAGATTCTAAACAAAGAAAAAGATAAGGCTATAGTTATAGAGCATGAGTGGTATGGTGAAAATAATGATGATGATATATGGGAATTCAATAAGATGAATTATCCAAAAAATGATCACCTTCCACCATATCCATAAATTAATTATACACATCCTTTGAATGTGTTGCTTGGTACTTAGATATCAAATTTTTCATATATTCAAAAAAATAATTATAAAAAATCAAATATTCTAAAATATTAAAAAATCAAGACTTATGCATGATATGTGCAGTTCATTTTTTATCAGTTAATTTATGTTTAGTATATGAAGTATTTATATATATCTAATTTATATAAAATATGGTTCACAAATGTACTTGAGTGAGTTTCAAAACATATAGGTTGTCATCCCAAGATGTAGTTGTAGTTGGTAATACTGTGTTAGAACTTAAAAATTAATAGAGATAATAATTCTCTATCCTAGATAGCCATGCACTATGCTCTTGTTTGATTCTAACACACTTGTCCTAATGAACCTATGATATAAATTCTTAGAGCCAAACTAGTGACAGACCTTCTATAGCTTCTATGCATCATAGCATTTTCACTAGGGGCATCATATTAATTAGATTTTATCATTATATGACTATAAATCTCACTCATACTTTAGTTCAATACATTTCACAAAATATATAATTATTTCTCACTTAAATTCACATTTATATATTACTAGATACATGATTTTTTCAATATATTGATTCTACCAATTACTTATGTTGATCAAATACACTTATTCATGCATGAATTTTGTGTTTGATTTTATGCTTCATGTTTTTTGTGTATTCATTATTTAGATTATGGACAGTTGAACATGTCATTATTTATGGCTCTAAACATATATTATGTTTATATATGTGTGTGAGTTCCATTTGAACATGTCCCTTGTATGTGGCCCTTTGGTCGTCTTGCATGATTTATGTTCTTTCACATGTACTCTTTATGTGAATGTATCATGGCCATGATTCTTATTTACTTAGTTTGAGATATTATGATCAATATCATGTGTCTTCCACAGGTTTCTATATATCAATTTCAATTGCTTAGTATATGATCATTTATTCACTGTGTTTCTCATTGCTAACATATATATTGACATGACACTATGTATGATTGGTTTTTAACAACTATTTTTATTTAATACTGAGATAAACAACTACATTAAAAATACTTAATTAGAGTTTATAATGAAAAGATGAAGTGATATCCATAACTGTGTCATAGCAAACACAAGAACTAGACCAAGTCTCTAAATTAACAAGGACTTCACTAGGAAGAATTTTATCCACTAAGTATTCAGATAGAAGTGGGTCAATGTATCATAAAACTCACACATGCTTATATGAATATTTAAATTTGGACTTCTTAGTAAATCCATCACCAACTTATACCTGAGTATTTGCACATGCTATAAAACAACCGATACCTTAATGGGCAAATCAAAATAATTCAACAAATAGCTATAAGAAGTAAAAAAATTCAACAAAATAATCATCACACTAAGCTTGCATAAGTAATATCTATTAAATTCATAGGAATTAGACAATGATCATGGAAAGGAATATTTCCAAAAGTAATGAAAATCTTTGGAACACATTACAAAGTTCACAAATAAGTAAGGGATGAGATTGAGATCCCGCTAGTAGGTAGCTTAAGGAGGTTAGATCAAAAGTATAAGTATATTGGTTAAGCTTCTTGAGATGTTTCAATAATCATGATTATGTTCAGTTTAGGAATGTCTTTCCTTTTTACAAGATAAGGTTAGTCTCAAGGTACAAGTCAATACGTGCTTGTTTACTAATCTTCTTAATTTTAGTTAACCTTATTAGGTTATATAAACATACATAAAACAACACTATTTTAATACACATGAGTTTAAGTAGCTCAATGTACTTATACAAGGTTTAACACTTAACCTTATGAATTAAGTGAATCAAACTTCAACTTAGGTCAACATTCTTTAGACCAAGAAAAAATTAAATATTTAATACTATATGTTGGAAGCTTTTCTCTTTCTTACCTTTCAAGGAAGACTTATTAATTCCATATTAATGATTATAACTCACCACCTTGGCTTGTTACAATTTCATGTCTTTATAATGAAATAGAATAACTTATTATTATTCCTTAAGCCAAGTTTATGTAAAAAATACGTGTTCCTCAAGCACATAATGCGTGAATGAAATAACCATTGGATATATGACATTTTAAGAACTAAATCATTTACAAATTGGTTTGCTAAATTAGCTTTAACATTTGTTTATGATTTTAATCATGTTAATTGCTTGAATATTTTTTATAATTTTTCAACTCCATCAATCCCAAGTTATACAAGGCTGTCCCAAAATAGTCCTATCACTTAAACCATGATATAATGGTTTCTAAAAATAATTGTCTTTATTATATAATCCTAAATAGGTTATTAACTTTAGACACTTTTTTATTTTATTCAAATGAATCCCAAACATAGAGTCAATTTAATAATTGTATCTCTTTAACATAGGTCTTATGTTTTTGATGTAATCAAATGAATACTTATCAAAAATTTAAAAAAATTCCAATCAACACTTTTCCTTGATCGAGTAATATAATTATTCAATTTTAATAATCATAATGCTTAAATAATTATAAGTTACTCAAAGTAATATTAACAACTTAATTTATACATGAGGTATATCTAATATAATTTATACATACAAAGAATCACTTTCCAATTTCTTGTACACTTTAACAAACACAATGTTCACATAGTATCTCACAATTGAATATTATAACTATAATTCAAAAGTAACTAGTTAATATTTCAATTATCCAACTAGTTCAATGCCATTGACATGAGATAAGAAGACTGATAGTATTGAATAGTCATATGAACTTTATTAAGATTTATGAACACATATTCGAGTGATATAATTATTCAATTTTAATAATCATAATGCTCAAATAATTATAAGTTACTCAAAGTAATATTAACAACTTAATTTATACATGAGGTATATCTAATATAATTTATACATACAAAGAATCACTTTCCAATTTCTTGTACACTTTAACAAACACAATGTTCACATAGTATCTCACAATTGAATATTATAACTATAATTCAAAAGTAACTAGTTAATATTTCAATTATCCAACTAGTTCAATGCCATTGACATGAGATAAGAAGACTGATAGTATTGAATAGTCATATGAACTTTATTAAGATTTATGAACACATATACGTAATATAAGATAACTAAATGAACTTGTAAAGCTATGAAAATAAATGTATCCTCCTTCTATCTTTAAGCATAAAACATAAAATTTAAATATGAGTCTACATAGTCCAAGTAATAAGAAATTAATGCATGAATCAATTTAAGTCATGTACCTAAAAGTTCACAATATCAAAATGCCACACTAAATGTTTATAGCCATTTATGTAAATGATAACATATTGAATAATTTGATATTTAAAAGATAAAACACTAATCATAATTTATAGGTCAACTTGCATACACTAACCTAATTATGCAAATAAAACACAACCTTATCCTTGCATCACATAACTGATGAAAATCAATATAATTAATGAAGTTAATTATACTTTATCAAATCAATTCCTTTTACAATCAACTATCAAAATAACTAACCAAAAGAAGCATAACAAACAATATTCTACATGCAATCCAATATTACAAGTGCCCACCTCTCAAATCCTAATGAACCCAACCATAAGTCACCCTATACCACCCCATCCATTAGTTGGATATGATTCTGACTAGACGAGAGAAGTGAGTATGGTAACAATGTCAACTGAGCTTGACTTAACAAAATCAAATGATGAAAACATTCAAAAAAGACTATTTACATTCATGGTTAATAAAACTAACCCCTTTGTAGTTATTATAACCATTGAAGCTCATTTAGAGTATTTTAAGATTAAGGATTAAGAGTGAAATCCATGACATTGCATCCATAATCCCCAATCCATTTTAGGGTACAACACCCAATATAAATGAAATTGTATTACTGCTAGTAATCCTAAATACAAATAATATTCTTTAAATATTTCCATCTAAGTAAAATAACATTAAATGACTCAAATAAATTTCAAAAAATGAACTAAACCATATACATAACATCCTTATAAAAATTTCATGAAAAAGTTATCAAACTTATAGCAATTTAATAATGACATCAAAACTCAACTCAAGTTCTCATGCAAGGCAACATATTCACACAACCATAGAAAATAAAGTCAACTAAATTAATCATATAAAAAAAACATAAAAAATATTTAAAGTGCCAGATCAATGTTTACCAACAGGGTTAAATGGAAATTCATGATAAAAATATCCCAAGGTCATTATCACTAATTGGTAATGATAACAATGACTGAAATCATTCATACAAATGTTTAAAGTCAAACTAGTTTTAAAAACTTGTGATGTATGTAAATCATGAAAATCCTTAACTTGAAGTCAAACAATCATGCAAATAATTGATATCAAGTAATTAAAAATAGACTTTCATCATAAGTCAAAAACCTCATAATTACCAAATCAAATACCATGATCATATGGATTGTAATGAAACATATTAAAATAATATTTTAAACAAAACCTAGATGGTATTCAAATTCTACCTAAAACTTAGGTATTTCTTTATATTCTTCTCAGGTCATGACCTAAAATGCATAGGCTTGTATTTATTAAAAACAGACAACCCAAATAAAATGAAAATACATGGCTAGGGTATCCAACTCATAACTAATTTTAAAAAGGCAACAATAAGAACCCAAAATATAATGTGCATAGTCATAGCCCTAAATGAATTTAAAAATAATAATGATCTTCCATAAAAATAAAATGAACTTTCATAAAATGCACACATAAAACTATTATCTTCATTCCATGATCGAGGTTGTATTGGATGTAAAAATATTTTTGTTAAAACAACAAATACAACCCAAATTTGAAATCAAACCCTACAGGGTTTTATTCATGCAACCCAGCCACCACAATAATTCATTTTTCATACCATAGTATAATAAAATGACTGCATTCATTTTTAAACAAAAACCAAGTCCATACTAGCAAGGCTAAACTATAAGCAACTTAGAATTTTAAATACATTACTTAATTGAGTGCCAGATAAAAATAATGTAAAAGAATGGTATCTTCTAGCCTTTCACATCTAAATAACTCAAAATATAATTCAACCCATTTAAGCCAAATCAAACCACCTTAAAACTTTACAAAAATTCCTACATGGCCAATAAGACAAATGACTCACTATAGTTATAACTCCCAAAGAAGTTCATGCAACTAAATGCACTCCTATTTCCCTTGGCCACCATGCCCAAATTATGATAGAGTTTTCCCAAGCATAAAGCTTCCAAATGACAAAGTAAAAATGTACATGCAATAACCTTAATAGGGTTAGAAGTTTCCTAATGAATTTACATTGAGTGGAAAGTTAATGCCATCAAACAAAGTAAAATAACAACACAAACACATTGAACTAATACCTTTCCCATCATGGGTTGTGAAATTTTTACCTAGCCAAATCCAAGGTATGACTTGGTCTAATAAAAAATGAATTCCAATCAAGATTTCTAAACCACCACAAGACCTTAGAGTAGTTAATTGAAGTGTCTAAGACCGATTTAATTGTTAACATGCCTTCGAAACATAATCAATGATTAATGCATTTAATCCAATAACCAATGTTACAATGCCATCAAACAAAGACAAATGATGTTAAATCAAATTTTGAATAGGACTATGACAACAACTAAATACCACTCAAGACCAACACAAGTCATGTCTTCAACAATAAATAAAATAACATAAAAAACTAATAAAATGTTGATAAGTATTGGATCAGGCTTAAGAGTCAAAATAAAAAATTGAATAAATCAATTGAAAAACAAGGAGTCAAAACCAAATCAAGACTCGATTCAAGAACAAAATTAAACTTAAGAATGATAAGCACTCAACATTTAAGTCAAACCTATAAAATGACTCAAAACATAATAACAATGAAAGTTCAACATTGGCAATTTTAAGTTCACTATCTCTTTTCATTCACTTTTTCTACCTCACCTGACTGTTCAAAGTCACATCCAACCTAACTCATATTTGGTACCTACAATCATAATAGATCATCAAGAGTATATATACTATATAAAAGTAATAAGTACAATAGTAAAATTAAATACAATAATATAACTTAACTAAATAATGAATCACTAACTCATTAAGCATGAAATATCCAATGCTTTAATGAAAACCATATGAAATAAATGTCTCAACAACAATCAAAATAGATCAAAAATAGATCACAAAACTATATCACAATAGTAATCCAAATAATTATGCTTGGAATAGTTCATAACTAAACATTAACATCAAATGAAATAAATATAGTTGAGTAGGGTCATGACATCCTCACCCACTTGGAAGAGAGCCCTCCCAGTGATGAAAATGGCTAAGGATAGTGTTGCTTGAAAAGACTCTCATCTTCCCAAGTATCACTTATTTCTAATAAAGGATCCCATTAAACTAAAATTTGGGAAATATTCCAATTTCACAATTAACACTATGATGATCTAGGATTTTCACTATATCCAAATGCATCTTTTCTTCTTCCAAAACCTGAAGATGGGTCTAATATAAAACATGAGAAGGATCAAGTATACATCTTATCAATAATGTAACATGAAAAATATCATGAATCCAAGATAGAGGAGGAAGGACTAGTCGATAAGCAACATGACTAATCTTATCCAAAATTTCAAAGGGTCCTACAATTCAAGGAGCTAATTTGGAAGACTTTCCAAACTTAATAAAACTTTTCTACTGTCTAACACATGGAAAAAAATTATCACCAACTTTGAATTTACATTGTGACATTTTTAAATCATCATAACTCTTTTGCCTATCAAAGATAACCTTTAGATTTTGCCTTATTATTTCTATTTGGCTATCATACTCCTATAAAACATCGGGACCAATAATAGTTCTATTTTATAAACTTTCTCAGCTAAGTGGGTTCCTAAACTTATGTCCATACAAAGCTTCAAAAAAATCCATTTTAATAACAAAATAGTATGTGTTATTGTAAGTAAACTCAACTAAGTTTAAATAATCTTCCTATTTACTTTAAGATGAACTAATATGCATTCTGAGTGATAAGATGAATTAAAATTCAATCTTTTACCAAAAGAAATAGTCAATTTTTTCCAAAATATTGAAGTAAAAAGTCTATCTCTATTAGAAATAATAACTTCAGACATGTCATGCAACTATACTATTTCTTTCACAAACTATTTAGCAAACATAGATGCATCATCAATTAAATTTATAACAATGAAATGACCAACCTTATTAAACTTATCTATTAAAACCATAATAATATCATGTTTGCTTCAATATTTTGGTAAACCAAATATGAAATCCAAAAAAATCATAGCCCACTTACGTCATGGAATATCAAGAGGGTATAATAGTCCTCCTGGATGACAATGTTCACTTTCAAATACTAACATTCTAAACATTTTGAAACAAAGTCAACAAATTCATGTTTCAAAATAGGTCAATAATACAACCCTTTTAGCTCGTGTGTCATCCTCATAACACCATGATGAGAAAAATGGGGTGCTTCATGTACTTCTTTCAGGAAAATGTTTTTTAAGTCACTAGATTCAAGCACATAAATTCTATTTTTGTGTATTTTTAAACCATTAAAATCAACATAAAAGTTAGAAAATTTATTTTCTATAGACGTGTTAAACAAATTTGCACTTGTATCTTGACAAAAATTATTTGAATGCTGTTACTGTAAAATTTTAATTCTAAAATTGTTATGAATAATAGACAAGGCAATGAGACACGTGCATCAACAAAATGATTCTCCTTACCTTTAACATATGAAATATTCATATCAAAATTACTTTGAAATTTTATCTATTTACGTTGGCATGTATTCAGATCATCCTAGGAAAACAAATAGTCCAAGCTATGATGATCATATTTTACTTTAAAATACTTGCCTAATAAAAAGTGTTTCCATTACTTCAAAGCATGTAAAATGGAAACAATTTTTAGGTCATGAGTGGTGTAATTTTTCTCATGATCTTTTAGTTTTCATGACTCATAAGATACAATTGAGCAATCCTAAGTTAATATTCATATCAAAATTACTTTGAAATTCTATCCATTTACATTGGCATGTATTCAAATCATCCTAAGAAAACAAATATTCCAAGCTATGATGATCATATTTTACTTTAAAATACTTACCCAATAAAAAGTGTTTCCATTACTTCAAATCTTGTAAAATGGAAACAATTTCTAGGTCATGAGTGGTGTAATTTTTCTCATGATCTTTCAATTTTCATGAATCATAAGATATAATTAAGAAATCCTAAGTTAATATGCCACCCCAACCTTCTTTGGATGCATCAACATAGATTTCAAAATTATAATTAGGATTTGGTATAATAAATATAGTTGATGTAGTTAACTCTTTAAGATTATGAAAATTTGTTCACAATCATAAGTCCAAAAAAAATTCTTAACCTTATGTTGTAAGGAAGTTATTAGGATAACCAACTTATAAAATTTTTCAACAAACCTTCTATAATAATGAGCCAATCTCATAAAACTACAAACTGTTGGGTGAATATTTTGTCACCAGCTTACTGATGAGCAAAATAGGTCTGATCAATCACAACAAGGAAGATTGGTCAGCCAAGTGTGTAGGTTTACCACATCAAAAGGGGACCAATATCTCCTCTCATCAAGTGGAGGTTCCCTATAAGTATGAAGGTGCTATATACTATAAATATATGTAGAAAATAACACTCAGAGGTAGGGTATCACCATCCATCTCTCTTCTTTCAGAGATGATGCTCACAAACAAAAGAGAAATCTTGGTGAAGACACTGGAGGCATTTCTCTTCTTTTAGAAGTGGTTTTGCAGCAAACATCAGGAGTTCTTTCAGATAGTGGCAAGTAACTGGTAACAAGATGCAGTAACCAACATAATGAAGTGTACCACAAAGTCTCTACTTCAGTTGCCCAAAGAGTGAAATATGAAAGACAATGAGGGCACAAAGTCATCCCAAGGTCTTTTACACAGAAATAAAAAATAAAGAAACACACTAAAGGCAATTGTAGATAGCACAAAGTCTTCCCATAGTTGGCTTCAGGACATCTTCCTGATTATCTCCACTAGCTCTACTTATTTCATTCAATGGACAAGAACACATTTAGAAAGCAGACATAAGAATAGTCTCCTAAATGATATAAGCTATGACAACACAAAGTCTGAAAGTAAATTGCCTTCTCATTCAAACAAAGAAAAATGATTAACAACCTGAGCTCAAAGTCTTAGTGATAGCCTCTCAATTTTGGCAGAGTTTTGCTTCTTTTTACCAAAAAGATCTCCTTTGCAAAAAGAAGGGATTTACAATATATAGCAGCCCAGTAAAGCTTGGCACTTTGTTCCTTGGAGCGACCCATGTTGCATTCAATGCTTTGAATGCATCTTCAATTTTGTCAAAGGACCATGCTAGAATAGGGTGGCTACCTTAACTATGGCATGTCACTTTATCTCATATGTCTTCTCTTGGGCCTGGGTCATCTAGTCTGTCTCCTCTTGTCTACACGACTGTCTACTTCACCTTTACTCCAAGGAAGAAAAATAGGCCACATCTTTGATTTGGTGTGCTCAGATGACCACTTGATCCACTATTTCACCTACTGGAAATAACTCCCTTGTAGATATTTCTAATATTTTGTATTGTTCTCTCTTCCTTGTAGCTGTTTGAGCTCTCAGGCTCTCTCTTCAGCTGGTTTCTTGATTCATCCTTCAAGTTTTGTGCTATTTTTGAATTTTAACAGATATTCCATTACCTTAAATTTGATGTCTGTGGGAATGTCACTGGTTGCTGTTTGCTTGAACCCTATTGAACCATGAACCTTTGAACTTATTGAAAGTTCATTATTTCATTGGTTTATTGGTTCATTCTATCTTTATCAGTCCCCTGGTTCAATCATTGCCTTTGTTCATTCATTTCTTTGCTTTGTCTAGTTGAACCATCCTTTGAACTAGTCTCTGGAATCATCCATGTTCTTCCTTTGCTTGGATCAGTCTTTAAACCATTTGAACCTGTTTGAAAGTTCATCCTTCATTTCTTATTTCTTTTATCCTTCTAAGTCCTAGTGAGGCCTTGAAAAGTTGAACCATTTGGACCCTTGAACCCGTTGAACCTATTGGTTCAAGGTTCAATGGTTCAATCCTTGTTTTTTGAAGTCTCCTTTTAGTCTAAGTCTTTTTGAAGCTTTTCCTTCATCTTTATCAAGCCTTTGGAACACTCTAAAGGGAAGGTGTCCCTTTGGGCTTTTTGAATGGTCCTTTTTTGAGTGGTGAGTGCCTCCTGTAAGGGTACCTACCCTTCAAGATCCTTCAGGCGGCCTTTGGGATTTAATTCCTTCAGTGGGCTTTTATTTCTTCCGTGGACTTCATCCTTTATTTCCTTCAGACAAAATGTCTGAAGGAATTCCTTGGCTTTGATTTGAACATTTTTTCGTTGGTCTTTTGCTTCATGCTTTTCCTTCGGACAAAAGTCTGAAGAAATTCCTTCAGACATTTTGTCTGAAGGAATTGTTCCTTTCCTTAGCCGCTCATTCCCTTGCTTTCGATTAGGATTCAATTTCTATGGGCTTTCTTCCTGGGTGAATTCCTTCAGACAAAATGTTTGAAGGAATTCCTTCAGACATTTTTTCTGAAGGACTTTTGCCTTAACAATTTTTGCCACGGGAACTTTTTTGAAAGAATTCCCTATTCTTTACCTGATAATTTCCTTGGACAAAAAGTTTGAAGGAAATCTTCTCTTACAGCCTTTGAACAAATCCAAAGGAATTCCATCTTTTTTGCCTTCTCTTTGATCATTGAATCGATGTTCCCTGCCCTTTTCAAGGGCACCTACCTTCAATTCATTGCCCTCTGCAAGGACACTTGTTCTTTCAGCTTTAGGGCAGTCCCTTGAACCAACTATTTGAACTGACCGATTGAACCAACTTTGGTTCAACGGTTCAATGGTTCAATCAGTTTAATCTCTTTATTTTGGCTAATTGTTTTGACCACTTGAACCACCCATGCATTGAACCTTGGAACTGTTGAACCTTTAAACCAAAATGGTTCAAGGTTCAATGGTTTAATGGTTTAAGCCTTCTTCTTTTCATTAAGTGTTTTAAAGCAGTTGAACTGTGAAGCAGTTAAACTTGATGAACTTTGACAAAGCGCTTAACTCTTTAAGCTCGTTGATGATGTTGAACCTTGAACCCATTAAACCCTTGAACCAAAATGGTTTAAGGTTCAATGGTTCAATGGCTCAATCCTTGCTTAGAAGCTTGCCGATGAACATTTTTTGGTTGAACCAGGGCATTGAACCAATCCAAAAATTGTTTAAGTGCTAGAAACTTGCTCCTTTGAGAGAATTTACCTGTTAAAGCCATTGAACCTGTTGAACCTGCTAATTTCAAGCCTGTAGAGTCTATAGTTTCAAGCCTGCTTGAAAAAAGGAAAATTTGAATACTCAAAACAAATTTTGAAAAGGGAAGAGAGGATTTTGGTTTGTTAAACCAAAATAGTTCATAGGTTGTCCCAAAAATGAGTGAAATTTTTGGGGACAATAGTTGGCTCCAGTTGGGGAACTTCCTTCAGTTGAAAACTTGGAACAGTTGAGGGGAGTAGAAACTAGAATCTCTAGTGCCTTGAAGTATGCCATTGGGCTATGGAGTCATGCTACCCAAAAAAGAAAAGGCATCAAAAATGAAAATGAATAACACACAATAGAAACAAAGGCTAGACAAATATACATATGTATAGGTGAACTTATCTTATACTTCAAGAATTAAAGTGCTTCAGATGTTACCCATTATGAGGTAGAGAAAAGGGCGTGCCATCTTGATATCTCAATAGGAAACTATTTTCACCATTGAGCTGATGAATAGAGAAAGGGCCCCTCCAAAGAGATTCAAAGTTCCCATGCATTCCCTTTGGTTCTCTTCTCTTGTCCCACAATAGGACTTGGTCTCTAATTTGGAAATCACAGTCTTTTGCTTTCTGGTCAAAGAGATTCTTCACCAGACTTTGATGGGTAACAATTCGGTCTACCACCATAGTTCTCTGCTCATCCAACTTAGTCAAGCACATGATCCTCTTATCAATGGAGCTTTCATAAGTTTGATCCTCAATTGCCTTGGCTAATTTCAATGCTGGCAATTTTAGGGTGATTGGTATCTCAGCATTGAGACCATAAAGAAGTTGAAAAGGTGACATACCAATTTCCCTCTTGGGTGTTATTCTATCTGCCCATAAAGCATCAACCAATGCTTTATGCCATGTTCATTGGTTGTCATCCACCAACTTCCTGATGATAGTCACCAGGTTCTTGTTGCTAGATTCAGCTTGGCCATTCCCTTATGGAAAGTAATCAGAAGAGTGGGAGAGGGTGATCCCATAGTAAAAGTAGAATTGAGTAATCCCTTGGGAAGAAAAACAATCTGCATTATCTATGACAATATTGGTTGGGACTCCAAACTTGGAAATGATGTTCTCCTTGAGGAAATAACACACTACTTCTAAAATGGCCTGCTTGGTTGGAATAGCTTCCACCCACTTGGTGAAGTAATTTGTGGCTGTGAGGAAATAATCATGTCCAGCACTTGAAGGTGGGTTTACAGCACCATGGAAATCATTTCCCCATTGCTGAAATAACTCTTCTATCACCACTGGATTAACAGGAAAAGCAACCAATTTGGGTCTTCCCACAAACTATTGGCATAGTTCACACCTTCTTACCCATTTGTATGCATCTTGGAACAGAGTAGGCTAGTAATACCTAGCTCAAAAAATTTTATAGGTAGTTATAAGAGTAGAAAAATGTCCTCCATAGGCCAAATTGTGGAAGGACTTAAAAAGTTGGTTCTGCTGCTCTTTATCCACGCAACGAAGGAACATTCCATCAAGGCTCCTCTTATACAGGCCATTGTCTTAGAGGACAAAATTGGTAGCTTTCAACTTGACAATCCTTCTTTCTTTATAAGATAGGTGAGCAGGACACTCACCATAAGTAAGGAAATGAGCAATACCTAAATACCACTCATTCATGGTGGAGACAAATAGGACTATTGGCGTGTCTTCAATTTCTCCTTCTCCATGCCCCATTTCTTCTATTCTGTTGTCAAAAATCAATTGGCATAGACCCTTTCCACACACCAACTTTGTTGGTTTGATGACTAGATCAAACTCTTAGATTTTAGCAATCCAATTCCCTCTTTTAGTTCCAAACTCTTGCTGAGTTAATATGGATTTAACCGTGGTATCAGGAACCAGGGTAGTAACATATGAATTCATGATGTAGAAGCAGAAATGCTTCACTACCTTTACCACTGCGTAAGCATGCTTCTCCATGTTTGAGTACTTCAGCTCATGAGCTTTGAGAGGATAGCTCATGAAAGAAATTAGAGATTCTACACTTTCTTGGTTCTGTTGAACTAAGATGGCTAAAAGTATGTGTTCAAAAGTATAACTGTATATGGTGAAAGCCTTGGTATAATCTGGACAAACCATAATTGAGGCGTGAGCAATGGCTGTCTTGATGTCTTGAAACACCAATTTGCCTTCTTCAGTCCAGCTGAAGGTGGCCTTTCCCTTCATCATATTTACAATATGGCAAGTCTTTTCAGTGAACTCAGGGATGAATCTTCGTAAAAAATTCACTTTTCTAAAGAAAGAGTGAACTGTAGTTTTACTCATAGGTAGAGTAAGTTCCTGGATAGAATTGACTCTGTCTGAGTTAATCTTTATGCCTTTTTAGGACACAATGTGTCTGAGAAGTTTCCCTTTTGTCACTCCAAAAATAGACTTCTTGGGATTTAAAGAAATGCCATTCTAGTGGCAGCATTCTAGCACTTGTTGCATATGATCTGGGTGATGCTTGGAAAAAATGGTTAGATCATCTAGGTACGCTACAATGAACTTACCTATTTCATTTTTGAAAGCAAGGTCCATTGCTCTCTGAAAGGTAGTGCCAACATTTATCAGGCCAAATGGCATTCTCCAATAAGCAAAGGTGCCCCAAGGTATGGTGAAGGTAGTCTTGTGCTAGTCTGCCTCACCAACTTCAACTTGATTGTATCCTAAGAAGCTGTCCAACATTGATAACATATCCAAACCAGTTACTGTCTGAAGAATTTAGTCCATGATGGGCAAAGGATAGTTATCCTTTAAGGATGACTGATTCAAGTTATTGAAATCCATACAAAAGCAAATTTCACCATTCTTCTTCCTCACAGGTACTATGTTGGCAATCCATGTGGAATGATGGATTGGGAAAATTATCCTAGCATTCAACATTTTCTATATTTCAGACAGAATAGTATTTGATATCTTTAGATTGTACTATCTAGATTTTTGCTTGTAAGGCACTAAATCACTTTTGAGAGGAATGTCATGGTGAATTTATTTAGGTCTGAGTGACTTTAGATCATCATATGAGTATGCTAAAACATCCATGTATTGGCTGAGCAGAGTAGTGAACTTGAATCTTTCCTCAGGAGTGCAATATTTTTCAATGTTCACCATCTTGGGATCTTCCTTAGTGCTTAAATTTACCTGATCAAACTCTTGGGAGTAGCTTGAATTTGTCTACTACTGTTTGATGAATCTATCATGTTTGTCAAATAGCTTCTTAAGGGAAACTATGCCTTTTGGGATTTTATTCCCTTTGAGTTTCAAGAATTCTTCACCTATGTCTGCACTTGATTCAGGAGCTAGTTCAAGCTTCTGAGGCTCACTGCCTTTGAAATGCAACTGTTCAAAGCTATCTTTTTGCTTTAAGAAGGCAATGATTTAGTTGTCATTGTTAAACACCTACCAATGATTGGAATTATGAGGTACACTTAGGTGAAAGACTAGCTCAATAGTGTACTTGTCTCCTTTGAAGTCAGGGTGAGGGACCGAAAGAGTTGCCAAAATAGCCAATGCATTAGCTCTATCATTAAACTCCTTGAGTATGGCAGAGATGTTGAAAGCATCAAAGTATTCAATCTGATCCCAAACTAAATTGTGGTAGTGGTGAAATCTTTCATTCTTGGTCTAATATAGGTTTTTCACCTGACAAACCACTAGCTCAGCATCTCCTTTAGCATGAAGGAGCTTGATGCCCTTGTCTTTAGCAGCCTTCAATCCAAGAAAAAGAGATTCATATTCAGTAGTATTATTAGTATTGCTGAACTGCAACTTGAATGATGAAGGAAAAATATCTCCTTGAGTAGATATCAACACAATCCCAACTCTTGAACTGGTAGAGGAATAGCTGCCATCAAATTCCAATATCCATACATCATTTGAGACTGATTTTTCCTTAGATTTCTCCTTGCTTGGAAGGGGGGATTCTTTTGCATTTGTACCATGCTCTATCCTATCTTTTGCTATTTCATCTGAACCAATTTTTAGACTATCATTTTTAGAAGTTTCCTCAACTGAAACATGAATATCCTCTATGGTCAAAAAATAATTACCCATGCCTAAAGACTTAAATAGAATTTGAGCTTTAGGCGCTGATGTTTGAGTAACCACATATTTTGCTTCCTTTTCAAGGAAAAATCTTTGCATAATGCCTTTGATAGGGATTCTCACCTTAGATAAATCCATGCTCAACTCGCCACCATCTTTATATAAATTTTGGCCAAGAAGGATGCCGTATGATGCTAGGACATCAGCCACCAGTGCAGTCATCTTGATTCTTTTGTCTAGGAATGTTGTAAATGCAAATTGGGCATCCTTAATTTGTCCTAGCAATGTCACTTGTTTATTCTCCATAGAGAAATATCTCCCAAATGTCTTGGTCAGTGTGAGACCAAGGGATTTTGCCACTTTGGCAGGCATGACATTGTTTGAAGCTCTGGCATCAATGATGTAATTGCTCAGCTTGTGATCATTTATCAATAGGGAAACATAGAAAGGCTCTATTTTCCCAGGAGTAGAAGGAGGAGTAATGACAAGGTTGATTGGGATAGACATGTTCCTTGGGGGATCATGAGTTACCTTCTTAGCTTCTTATCTTTTAGGGATGATTTGTTTCTTTACACACTGAACCAACTTATCCAACTGATCAGGGTTGGACTGTAGGAATTCAAATATAGACATTTGAATTTTGGTTTTCTTTATATGGTCAATTATATCAAATGTTTGAAATGAACTGGGAATAGAGGATGGGAGTTCATCCTTTTGGTTTTTAGAAGGGAGAGGATTGGTCTGTGAATTTGAAATTGGAGGTGAAGGTGCAATTGAAGTATTCACCTTTTTAGCAATCACCAGATCTTTTGGCTAGAAGGGTAGAGTGGTTCCATGCTTAGCAATTGACATTGCTAGTTGAGGTTGCTCCTCTATCTTCTCTTTATCAGCTTACTGGGCTGACTGATTCTTGGATTGAGTAAACACAACATATGATCCCTCAGCTATTTTACCTTCACTTTTGAGTTCATTTTGGTAATTCAAGAAACTAATGTTGAAGTCACCAGCTAATTCTTTTTGGTCCTCCGTGAAGAGATCAATGTCATTTTCTTGATCAAACTCAGGTTAGAAAGGGGAATCATGTTCTATTTCTAGATATCCAACTGCTGAGTTGGTTAGAGGTGCTTCAAGGGCAAGGTTCTTCTGTGGGGGAGGAAGATGATTTGATTGCCCTTTATTCTTGGTAGTATTGCCTTGGTGTGAATGATTCTAAAATTTTCTCCTTGGCATATCCTTGTATGGAGGAGTGGATGACATCCCTTGTGCCATTTGTTTTCTAAGAGCAAGTAACTCATTGTTTAGTTTTGGTACCATTGAATCGGTGGTGTCTATAGATGAGTATTCTAAAGATGAAGAGGATTTACCTCTGTTAGGATCTCTCCTTATCTATCCTACCAAGATAAGGTCATCTTCCACCTCAGTGGCTAGGTCTTGAGCAGTAACAAGGTCTATTTGGCCAGCACGTCTTAGTAGAAAACTCACTTTAGGTAGTTGTGAGTTGATGAAGAAACATTTCAAGTTCTCAAGTGTAGGCTGAATAATTATAGGAATTCAATTCCTCAACTTGTCAAACTTAGCAATGAAGTCCCTCATAGGTTCATGAGGTTCTTTCTTCATTTGTGTGAGCTGGGCCATCAGGGCATGTGCATCTTTTACAGGTTTGAACCTTGCTTCAAACTTAGCTTTGAGGGTGTTTCAGTCATTGACAGACTGAGCCTGTAGGTGGTAGAACCAATCTATAGCAGTACCTTACAATGTTTACACTAATAGTAAGACTGCTACATCCTCAAATTCCACACCTATCACACCACACGCTATACTGAAGGCTACAATGTGTTCATTAGGGTGAACTCTCCCATCACCAAAGAATTTGAGAATTTTTTTCCTTGAACTATGTGGAAGCTCATGTAGGGGTGGAGTTAAATTCAGTGGGCCAAAAGAGTTACCCCAGGGGCCTTGAACTGCCATGATTAGATTATTGAAAGTAGGGATAAAAAATCTGGGTGGAGTATGTATAGGTAAAGCTCTAGTGATAGTAAAAAAAGAAGCTCTACCTTGTATTGGTGACCTGGTACGGATGGGAGGAACACTCTTGAATCATTGAACTTGAGGTTGTGGAGGAAATGAATCAAAATTTCCTTGCTGCACCAACTCAAACTAGGTCAACAACACCTTAGGTTATCTAACTTTTGGTATAGCATGGAGTTGCTAGATTGTAGAATAAAAATGAAAAAGAATTGGCCCTGCTTTAGCTTGAAGATTGAGGCTTCAAACTGCGCATTCTTCCCCAATAGAGTCACCAAAAAACTATTGGGTGAATATTTTGTCACTAGCTTATTGATGAGCAAAATAGGTCTGATCAACCACATCAAGGAAGATTGGTCAGCCAAGTGTGTAGGTTTACCACATCAAAAGGGGATAAATCTATCCTCTCATCAAGGGGAGGTTCCTTATAAGTATGAAGGTGTTATATACTATAAATATATGTAGAAAATAACACTCAGGGGTAGGGTATCACCATCCATCTCTCTTATTTTAGAGATGATGCTCACAAATAAAAGAGAAATCTTGGTGAAGACAGTGAAGGCACTTCTTTTCTTTCAAAAGTGGTCTTGCAGCAAACAATAAAAGTTCTTTTAGATAGTGGCAAGTAACTAGTAATAAGATACAGTAACCAACAGAATGAAGTGTAGCACAAAGTCTCCACTTCAGCTGCCCAAAGAGTGAAATACGAAAGACAATGAGGGCACAAAGTCATCCCAAGGTCTTTTACACAGAAACAAAAAATAAAGAAACACACTAAAGGCAATTGTAGATAGCACAAAGTCTTCCCACAGTTGGCTTTGAGACATCTTCTTGATTATCTCCACTAGCTCTTCTTATTTCATTCAATGGACAAGAACACATTCAAAAGGCAGCCATAAGAATAGTCTCCTAAATGATACAAGCTATGATAGCACAAAGTCTAAAAGTAACTTGCTTTCTCATTCAAATAAAGAAAAATGATTAACAACTTGAGCTCAAAGTCTCAGTGATAGCCTCTCAATTTTGGCAGAGTTTTGCTTCTTTTTACCAAAAAGATCTCCTTTGCAAAAAGAAGGGATTTACAGTATATAGCAGCCTAGAAAATCTTGGCGCTTTATTCCTTAGAGGGACCCATGTTACATTCAATGCTTTGAATGCATCTTTAGTTTTGTCAAAGGACCATGTTGGAACAGGGAAGCTGCCTTAACTATGGCGTGTCACTTTATCTCATATGTCTTCTCTTGGGCTAGTCATCTAGTCTATCTCCTCCTGTCTGCGTAGCTATCTACTTGGCCTTTACTCCAAAGAAGATAAATAGGCCACGTCTTTGATTTGTTGTGCTCAGATGACCACTTGATCCACTATTTCACCTACTGGAAATAACTCCCTTGTAGATATTTCTAATATTTTGTATTGTTCTCTCTTCCCTATAGCATTTTGAGCTCTCAGGCTCTCTCTTCTACTGGTCACTTGATTCATCCTTCAAGTTTCATGCTATATTTAAATTTTAACAGATATTCCATTACCTTAAATTTGACATCCATACGAATGTCACTGGTTGCTGTTTGCTTGAACCCTATTGAACCATGAACCTTTAACCTATTTAAAGTTCATTGGTTCATTGGTTCATTCTATCTTTATTAGTCCCCTGGTTCAATCATTGCCTTTGTTCATTCGATTCTTTGTTTTGTCTGGTTGAACCATCCTTTGAACTGGTCTCTGGAATCATCTATGTTCTTCATTTGCTTGGATCAGTCTTTAAACTATTTGAACCTGTTTGAAAGTTCATCCTTCATTTTTTGTTTCCTCTATCCTTCTAAGTCCCTGTGAGGCCTTGAAAAGTTGAACCATTTGGACCCTTGAACCCCTTGAACCTATTGGTTACAAGTTCAACGGTTCAATCCTTATTCTTTGAAGTTTCCTTTTAGTCTAAGTCTTTTTGAATCTTTTCCTTCATCTTTATCAAGCCTTTGGAACACTCCAAAGGGAAGGTGTCCCTTTGGGCTTTTTGAACGGTCCTTTTTTGAGTGGCGAGTGCCCCCGTAAGGGTACCTACCCTTCAAGATCCTTCAAGTGGCTTTTGGGCTTTAATTCCTTCGATGGGCTTTTGTTTCTTCGATGGACTTCATCCTTTATTTCCTTCAGACAAAATGTCTGAAGGAATTCCTTGGCTTTGATTTGAACATTTTTTCACTGGGCTCTTGCTTTAGGATTTTCCTTTGGACAAAAGTCTGAAGGAATTCCTTCAGACATTTTGTCCGAAGGAAATGTTCCTTTCCTTAGCTGCTCATTCCCTTGCTTTTGATCAAGCTTCAATTTCTTCGAGCTTTCTTCCTGGGTGAATTCCTTCAGATAAATTTTTTGAAGGAATTCATTCAGACATTTTGTTTGAAGGACTTTTGCCTTAACAATTTTTGCCACGGGAACTTTTTTGAAAGAATTCCCTATTCTTTACCTAATAATTTCCTTAGACAAAAAGTCTGAAAGAAATCTCTTCTTTCAGGCTTTGAAAATATCCAAAGAAATTCCATATTTTCTACCTTATCTTTGATCTTTGAATTGATATTCCCTGCCCTCTGCAAGGGCACCTACCTTCAGTTTATTTCCCTCCGTAAGGGCACTTGTTCCTTCGGCTTTGGGGTAGTCCCTTGAACCAACCATTTGAACTGACCGATTGAACCAACTTTGGTTCAACAGTTTAATGGTTCAATTAGTTCAATCTCTTTATTTTGGCTAAGTCTTTTGACCACTTGAACCACTTGCACGTTAAACCTTGGAATTGTTAAACCCATTGAACCTTTGAACCAAAATGGTTCAAGGTTCAATGGTTCAAGCCTTCTTCTTTTCATTAAGTGTTTTAAAGCCATTGAACCGTGAAGCGGTTGAACTTTGACAAAGTGCTTAACTCTTTAAGCTCACTAACGACGTTGAACCTTGAACCCGTTGAACCCTTGAACCAAAATGGTTTAAGGTTCAATGGCTCAAACCTTGCTTAGAAGCTTTCTGATGAACATTTTTTGGTTGAACCAGGGCATTGAACCAATCCAAAAATTGCCTAAGTGCTAGAAACTTGCTCCTTTGAGAGAATTTACCTGTTAAAGCCACTAAACCTGTTGAACCTGCTAATTTCAAGCCTGTAGAGTCTGTAGTTTCAAGCCTGCTTGAAAAAAGGAGAATTTGAATACTCAGAACAAATTTTGAGAAGGGAAGAGAGGATTTTGGTCTGTTGAACCAAAATAGTTCATAGGTTGTCCCAAAAATGAGTGACATTTTTGGGGACAACACATACTTCATGTAAATTTTTAGGAGTAGGCCACTCTTGGATAACTTTAATATTTGTTGGATCAATAACAATTCTAGTTTTAGATATAATGTGCCCCAAATAGTGGATCATAATTTTATAAAAAACATATTTAGATAACTTACCAAATAATATATGCTACCTTGGCCTTTGCAACACTAAACACAAATGTTGTTCATGTTTAGCTACATTCTTGAAATGGATTAATATGTCATCAAGGAAAACTAGAGCAAACTTGTTAAAAAAATCCTTGAATACACTATTCATTAAATTCATAAATGCAACAGGTGCATTAGTTAAACCAAAGAGTATTATCATAAACTTGTATTGCCCATATCAAGTTTTGAAAGCAGTGTTATAGATGTCTTCATCCTTGATTCTTAGCTAGTGATAGTCTGATCTAAAGTATATCTTAGAAAAGATAACTACATCCTTTTTTTGATCAAATAGATTATTTATCCTTGACAAATGATAATGATTATTGATAGTCACCTTTTTAAGCATGCTTAAGTTAACATATAAATGCAAGGTTCCATCCTTTTTTTTCATAAAGACCAAAGGTGCACACTAAGGAAACACACTTGGCATAATGCTACCATTTTCTAATAGCTCTTAGAGTTGAGCTTTCAGATCCTATAAATCTACTAAATTCATATGATAAGGTTCTTTAGATGTAGGGGATATCCCTGGATTTACATTAATAGAAAAGTCAAACTCCCTCTTGAGAGGTAAACCAAGCAATTTTTCTATAAAAAACATCATAAAATTCTTGAAAAAATAGATATTATTGAAATGTTATTTCTGTTAAAGGTATTGTTTTATTCATCTATACAATATATAGTTTGTAACCTTTATGCACTACTTTCTTCAACTCTAATGCTGATATTAGCTTATGTACTTTATGTTTTCAAAAACCTTGAATTATTATTGATTTTCCCATGTCATCACAATATTTTACTACTTTATTACATTAGTCTAGATTGGATTTATGCTATTACAACCAATTAATGCCTAGAATGACATCAAAATAACCAAAAGGAGATAAAAATAGGTTAACTTAGGTCTAAACATTACCTAAGTCTAAGCTTACTTTTTCAAGGCACTTAGAAAATGACACTCGTTTGCCTTCCCAACTATCTTTTAATGTGATATGATTCAATTTACAATTGTTCACTAACTTTAGATTGATAAAACTATATGTTGCTCCTGAATCAAATAAAATTGAAACAAAAATATAATTTAATTTACCTTTAAATTTGATAGGAGTTGCTTGAAAATATATGTTTTTATTAT
This sequence comes from Torreya grandis, assembly GCA_037957365.1. NCBI lineage: Eukaryota > Viridiplantae > Streptophyta > Pinopsida > Cupressales > Taxaceae > Torreya > Torreya grandis. Next base: position 764,166 of record JARHVA010005483.1, read on the forward strand.
CTGCAAATGTATACACCTTATGGTTAGCTAATTAACATAATTTTAACTTGGGATATCTTTGTGATAGTGATTATTACCACATTCCAAACATTATGCAATCATTTGAGGTGACATAGGGATGATATGTTCCCTAGTGGTAGGTACATTTTGACTACCTTGAGTCTAATTTCTCTTAAAAAATTTAGACTTAGAAGAATTTTGATTCTTAAATTTTTTATTCTACCCTTTAAATTTGTTAAAATCATTTATACTCATGGTAAACCTATTATTTTGATCAGATTTATTAAAATTCTTAGGTTAAGAGGATATATTCTTATTCTTACATTACTACCTACTCTGTTTAAAGTCTTGCCTCACTTTTTGATGAGTTTTCTCTTTTTATTTTGCCCTATGAGTAGATTAAATAACAATAGTTAGAGTTTTAGGATTAGTCATATTGACATCATGTATCAATATCTCCTTAAACCCCAAATTTAACTTTGTTACTTTAGTTTTTTCATCATGCATGTAGTTAACATGACACAATGTTAGGGTGTGGAGCTAAAAGCTTCACCAAGGAGCAGACTTAAACAGTTTCGGGTCTACACAGACGCCGGCGTCGGTCAGAAGCGACCGACGTCGGTCAGTTGCAGTTACAGAGGTGCCGACATTGGCAGTAGGGTCGACCGGCGACGGTCACAGGTGAACAGGCAGGAACTGACGTCGGTTACCTGTGTGTCCAGAAAGCGATTTCTGAGGACAAAAGCGAGTGTTTGCATGATGAGTTTGAGTTGTAGACTCAAGCTCGCGTCTCTATTATTAGCAATATTATTTTTAGAGCCCTTGTTGAAGTGGCTTAACTATTTGTTGTAAGAGCATGCTCAAGTTTCCTAATTCTATATGTAGGAAAGATCTTCTTAGCTTAGTGAGTTGAATAGTATGAGTAGAACATTGTGAATGTTTGAAGGACAGTACTGAGTTGCATCAATCCAGGTTGTTGGATTTGAGTGTACTTGAGAGAGAGAGAGCTCTTGAGGAATAGAGATCTAGTGAGAGATCTTGTGTGCATCTGAGAGAGGTGTGGAAGAAAGAAGTTTCTTCAATTGTATTCTTATTGTAAAGAGTTTTAATACAAGTTTTCAGGGTGGTTTCTTGTATATCTTGTTCTGTGCTATTTATCATTCCAGTTGCTTATCTATCTGATTTATTTTTGCATTTATTACTTTCACAAGTGTAATCCATTGTTGGTTGATCCCCAACAAGTGGTATCAGAGCTTAGGTTCACTAACAGGTGGTTCAGATCTGTGTAGTGTGTTTGGATTACAGGTTGCTCACAGGGGTTTCTGCAGGGATTTTTGTTTGAGTGGGAGAAGCAATGGTAGAAGAAAGTAAATTGAGAGTGGAAAAGTTTAATGGAAAGAACTATCAACATTGGAGAATGCAGATAGAGGACTATCTGTATCAGAAAGATCTTTACTTACCGTTAGGTGGGATAGCAAAGAAGCCCAAGGACATGGAGGATGAAGAATGGCAAGTTCTTGACAGAAAGGCTTTGGGGTCTATAAGACTGAGTCTTGCATCCACTGTGATATCTAATTTGTCACAGGCTAAAACTACGATAGAGTTAATGACTACGTTAGCAAATTTGTATGAAAAACCCTCTGCTTCTAATAAGGTATATCTTATGAAGCAATTATTTAATTTGCATATGCAAGAAGGTGGATCTGTTTCTAATCACCTGAATGATTTCCATGGTATTGTTAACCAATTAAGTTCAGTCAATATTGTATTTGAAGATGAAATAAAAGCTCTTTTAATATTATGTTCTTTGCCTGAAAGCTGGCATGGCTTGGTAATGGCAGTTTCTAATACTGCTTCTGCTTCGAATATTTTAAAAGTAGAGGATATGGTTAGTGTTATCTTGAATGAGAAAATTCGTAGGAAAAGCACAAAAGAGACATCTGGGAATGCTTTAAATCTCGAGAGCAGGGGAAGGCAAAAAGAAAAGAGCAAGAGGAGATCAAGATCTAAATCTAAGGGAAAAGGCAGATCCAAATCCAGAAATGGCAGAAGGCCACAATGTTGGAACTGTGGAAAGTTGGGGCACATAAGCAGAGATTGCTGGTCAAAGCCTAAGGAGGAGAATCAGCACGAAGGAAAGGAAGAGGTAAAGGTTGCAGGTATTGCACAAGATGCTCTTATTTTCTCTTTGCATAATAATATAGAATCTTGGGTATTAGATTCTGGTGCATCTTTCCATGCTACCCCTAACAGAGAATATTTCAGTGACTATATCCATGGAGATTTTGGAATAGTGTACTTAGGGGATGATGAGCCTTGTAAGATTATTGGAAAAGGTAAAGTGCAGCTGAAGATGCAGAATGGCAACACATGGGTGTTGAGAGATGTGATGCATGTTCCTAGTTTGAAGAGAAATTTGATTTCTGCAGGTAAGCTAGGTGATGAGGGTTGTACAGTAACTCTCACAGCAGATTCTTGGAAGGTGACCAAGGGTGCACTTGTTATGGCCAGAGGTAAGAGAGAAGGTACTCTCTATTTGTGTAATTGTGTTACTAACAAATCTCCTTCCGTTTTATCTACTTCAGATGTGGATGCTAAATTGTGGCACTCAAGGCTTGGCCACATGAGTGAGAAGGGGATGTCAATTCTTAAGTCTAAAGGTATGCTTTCAGATTTGAAAAGTATGGATCTAGAATTTTGTGAGCATTGTGTATTTGGAAAATAGAAAAGGGTTAGTTTTCTCAAGACTGGGTCTACTAAGAAAAGGCAAAAGTTGCAGCTTGTTCACACAGACGTGTGGGGACCAGCTCAGGTAGCCTCTATTGGAGGATCACGGTACTATGTTACATTCATAGATGACGCCACAAAAAAGGTATGGATCTACTATATTAAAAAGAAATCTGATGTTTTTGAGACTTTTAAGATTTGGAAAGCTATGGTTGAGAATGAAACAGGCAGAAGATTAAAGTGCTTGAGATCTGATAATGGCGGTGAGTTTTGCAGTCTTAAGTTTAACTGGTATTGTTACACTCACGAAATCCGTAGGCAAAGGACGGTTCCAAGGACACCTCAGCAGAATGATATTGCTGAAAGGATGAATAGAACTATCATGGAGCGTGCAAGATGTATGAGATTGCATGTTGGGTTGCCCTTAGAGTTTTGGGCAGAAGCAGTTGACACCGTAGTGTACCTGATTAACAAAGGACCCTCTACAGCTCTGGATGGTGGAATTCTAGAAGAGGCATGGACAGGTAAAAAGGTAGATCTCTCATATCTCAAAGTTTTTGGTTGTGAAGCCTTTGTGCACGTAGATAAGGAAAATAGAAAGAAGCTTGATGCTAAGTCTATGAGGTGCACATTTATTGGCTATGGCTCAGATGATTTTGGTTTCAAATTTTGGAATCTAGGAACTAACAAGGTAATTAGGAGCCGTGATGTTGTTTTTAATGAAAGAGTGATGTACAGTGATCAAATAAGGAAGCTGGATCAATCTGGGTAGAGCAATGGTGAATTGGATGAAGTTATGGTCCAAAATGAGCTCGCGAGAAAAAGAAATAATCACTTACAAGAAAACACAGAGACCGACATCAGCAGGTTAGGAACCGGCGTCGGCAGTATAGAAACTGATGTCGGCCATACAGAGACTGACATCGGCAGATCAGGCACCGACGTCAGCCAGAAAGAATCGGCGTCGGCCAGTAACAGGTCTACAGGTGGCCGAGGTCGGTCACTCTCAAAAAATTTGGGTGGACAGCGTGTTGAGAACGAGTCCAAAACACCCATCAGGAGGTCTAAAAGGGTAAGTAAGCCTTCGATCAGATATTCTCCTTCCTTATATTATTTATTGCTAACTGATGGTGGAGAACTAGAGAGTTTTGAAGAAGCATTACAGGTGGAGTCCAGGAGTAAGTGGGAGTGTGGCATGGTTGAGGAGATGGAGTCCTTAAGAGAGAACCAAACATGGGATTTGGTTGAGTTGCCAGCTGGTAAGAGAACACTGAAGAACAGATGGACCTATAGGTTGAAGGAAGGTGAGGATGGATAGATGAGATATAAGGCCAGATTGGTTGTAAAAGGATTTGCATAAAAGCCAGGTATTGACTTTGGTGAGATTTTTTCTCCTGTTGTTAAGATGACTTCTATAAGGGTTGTATTGTCTTTGGTTGCTTTTGAGGATTTGCATCTTGAGCAGCTAGATGTTAAGACAGTGTTTCTTCATGGAGACTTAGATGAGGAAATATACATGGAACAGCCAGAAGGATTTGAGGTCAAGGGTAAGGAGAAGTTAGTGTGCAGGTTGAAGAAAAGCTTGTATGGCCTCAAGCAAGCTCCTAGACAGTGGTACTTGAAATTTGATAGGTTTATGACTGAGCATGGCTATAGTAGATGTCAATCTGACCATTGTGTATATTTTAAGAGATTTGATAATGGTAGATATATTATTCTATTGTTGTATGTAGATGATATGTTGGTTGCAGGATCTCACATGCAGGATATCTCTGAGCTTAAGGTGAAATTAGCTCAAACGTTTGCTATGAAGGATTTGGGAGCAGCAAAGAAAATCCTTGGCATGAGCATTAAGAGGGACAGGAAAAATCACAGGTTGATATTGTCTCAAGAGGATTATGTGGACAAGGTGTTGAAATGGTTCAATATGCAGGATGCTAAACCGGTAAGCACACCTTTGGCTGGACATTTTAAGTTGAGTAAAGAACAATGTCCTAATTCACATGATGAGGTAGAGTACATGAGTAAGGTTCCATATTCTTCCGCGGTAGGAAGTTTGATGTATGCAATGGTGTGTACTAGACCAGATATTGCCCAAGTAGTGGGTGTAGTAAGTAAGTATATGGCCAATCCAGGTAAGGAACATTGGAAAGCAGTTCAATGGATCCTTAGATATCTGAGAGGAACCAGCAGTAGACACTTGTGCTATGGAGGTTCGGATACTTCTCTACATGGTTATGTAGATTTAGATATGGCAGGTGATTTGGATGGCAGGAGAAGCACCACAGGTTATGTTTTTACTATAGGTGGAACGGCGGTTAGCTGGATATCTAAGTTGCAGAAGGTTGTAGCCTTGTCAACTATAGAAGCAGAGTATATTGCAGCCACAGAAGCTAGCAAGGAGATGATATGGATGACACGGTTCATGGAAGAGCTTGGAAGGGAGAATGGAAGTTGCAAATTGTATAGTGACAGTCAGAGTGCAATCCATTTGGCTAAGAACTCAACCTTTCACTCAAGAACCAAGCACATACAGCTAAGGTACCACTTCATACGGCAGGTATTGGAAGATGGTGAGTTGAAGCTGGAGAAAATCCATACAGACAAGAATCCTACTGATATGCTAACAAAGCTGGTTACGAAGGAGAAGTTGAATCTTCATTCAACTTCTGTTGGTCTTCATGATTGAGTTGAAGATGGAGGAGCTAGAAGATGTTGCTGTACAGGTACTGGTGTAGCTGTTTATCTCCAAGTGGGAGATTGTTAGGGTATGGAGCTAAAAGCTTCACCAAGGAGCAGACTTAAATAGTTTTGGGTCTACACAGACTCCAGCGTCGGTCAGGAGCGACCGACGTTGGTCAGTTGCAATTACAGAGGCGCCGACGTCGGCAGTAGGGTCAGCCGGTGACGGTCACAGGCAAACAGGCAGGAACCGACGTCGGTTACCTGTGTGTCCAAAAAGCGATTTTCGAGGACAGAAGTGAGTGTTTGCATGATGAGTTTGAGTTGTAGACTCAAGCTCGCGTCTCTATTATTAGCAATATTATTTTTAGATCCCTTTTTGAAGTGGCTTAACTGTTTGTTGTAAGAGCATGCTCAAGTTTCCTAATTCTATATGTAGGAAAGATCTTCTTAGCTTAGTGAGTTGAATAGTATGAGTAGAACATTGTGAATGTTTGAAGGACAGTACTGAGTTGCATCAATCCAGGTTGTTGGATTTGAGTGTACTTGAGAGAGAGAGAGCTCTTGAGGAATAGAGATCTAGTGAGAGATCTTGTGTGCATCTGAGAGAGGTGTGGAAGAAAGAAGTTTCTTCAATTGTATTCCTATTGTAAAGAGTTTTAATACAAGTTTTCAGGGTGTTTTCTTGTATATCTTGTTCTGTGCTATTTATCATTCCAGTTGCTTATCTATCTGATTTATTTCTGCGTTTATTGCTTTCACAAGTGTAATCCATTGTTGGTTGATCATAGGTTGAAAAACTTGTTTTCGCACCCAATTATAGACATATTCTCTTGTTTTAATAGGTTAAAATTAATTATTTTATATTCCTTAAAGTTTGAGATAAAATACCTCTTCCTAAATTACCTATCAAAATTAGACCAGGTAAGATTCATTAGATGGTAACCCTCTAAGGCACAAAGATGGTTCCACCAAAGAGCTATAGCTCTAATTAATTGATAAGAAACCACTATTACTTTCACATTAGAGGGAATATTGTGAAGGTTAAAGTACTTTTGTAGGTAAACCAACCATGCATCCATTGCATCACCAAATTCCTCACCTAAAAAGGTTGGTAGAGGTAGATTTTTTAGTTCTTTGATGATAGGGTCAACCACATTTATATGTTTGTCTTGAAGTTATTACTCACCAACTTTCCTTTCTTCTCTAATATGCAATTCTTTAGGTGGAACACTCTTTAAGTTATTCAATCTTCATTCTTGGGTGTCTAACGTGTTTTATAGGGCATTCAATGCAGTAAGTTTCTCTTTCAAAACTACCTCCTATTTAACATTAGGGTTATTTTCATCATAGTTAGGGTCTCCAATATTTCTTCCAACATTATTGAGAGTAGGTGCCTCTCTTTTAGGAGAATTGTCCCTATGACCTCTACTTCTAATAGGTTAACATTCCTTGGGTTATTATTTTACATTCTAGATCTTGTTCTCACCATCCTGAGCTAAAACAGATAACTCAATAGGATAAACAATAAGAAAACATTTCCCAATGTTATATAGAGTAGTATAAATTGCTCTGATACCAATATGTAACAACTATAATTTTTTTTATAATATCGAGATAAATAACTATGGTACAAATACTTAATCATAGATTAGCACAAAAAGATGAAGTGAGATCCATAACTATGTCATAACCAACATAGGAACTAGATCAAATATATAAATTAATAAGGAATTTATTAGGAAACATTTTAACCACTTAGAATTTAGATAGAAGTGGGTTAGTTTATATAGACTCATGCATGCCTATCCATGTACTTCAAAGTGGCATTCCTAGTAAAAGTATCACTAACTTATACACTTACCTGAGTACCTACATAGACTATAAATTCGTTGATACCTCAATGGGTAAATCAAAAAAGTTAAACAAATAGCTATAGGAAGTAAGACAAATTTAACAAAAGAATCATCATACTAAGCTTATATAATCAAGATCTATCAAATTCACAGGTAGAAGACAATGATAATAGAAAAGACTATTTCCACAAGCAATGCAAAACTTTGGAACACATTACATAATTCATAAAAAAGAAAAGGAAAAGATTGACATCCCATTGGTAGGTAAATTAAGGAGGTTAGATCAAAAGTATAAGTGTATTGGTTAAGCTTTTTGAGATGTTTCAACAATCATTCTTATTTCTTGCTTCATAACATCTTTCCTTTTTATAATACATGGTTAGTCCTAAGGTATAATTGAATACATGCATGTTTACAAATATTCTTAAGTTTAGTCAAACCTATTAGGTTATACAAACATACATAAAACATCACTATTTTATTATGCAAAAGTTTAAGGAACTCAATGTACTTATACAAGGTTCAACACTTAACATTATTAATTAAGTGAATGAAACTTAAACTTAGGTCAACATTATTTAGACCAAGCAAAACATAATTGTTTAATACTATATGTTATAATATTTTCTCTTTCTTACTTTTTAAGGAAGACTTATTAATTCTATATTAATGATTATAACTCACCATATTGTCTTGTTACAATTTCATGTCTTTATAATGAAATATAATAACTTATTATTATTCTTCAAGCCAATTTCATGTAAGAAGTACGTGTTCTTCAATCACATCATGCATAAATTAAATAGCCATTAGAATATATGATATTTTAAAAACATAATCATTTACAAGATGGTTTGCTAAATTAGATTTAACATTTGTATAGGATTTGAATGACGTTAATTGAATCTTAGTTATAATTGTTCAACTCCATCAATCCCAAACTATACAAGGTTGTTCTAAAATAGTCCTATCACTTTAAATAATTATATAATGGTTTACAAAAATGATTGTCTTCATTATATAATCCTAAATAGGTTATTAACTTTAGACACTTTTTAAGTTTCTTTAAATGAATCCTAAACATAGAGCCAATTTAATAACTACAATTCTTTAACACAGGTCTTATGTTTTTAATGTAGTAAAATGAAGACTTATCACAAGTATATAAAAATACTAACCAACACAACTTTTCCTTGATCAAGTGATATCATTATTCAATTTTAATAATCGTAGTTATCAAATAATTATAAGTTACTCAAAGTAATCTTAACAACTTAATTTGTACATGAGGTATATAAAATATACTATACATACAAAGTATCAATTTATAATTTCTTGTACACTTCAACAAACATAATGATCACATAGTATCTCAAAATTAAATTTTATAATTATAATTCAAAATAAACTAATTACAATGCAATTGACTTGAGATAAGAAGACTAATAGTATTGAATAGTCATATGAACCTTATCAACCTTTATGAACACATATTCATAATATAGGATAGTTAGATAAAATTTTACAACTATGCAAAGAAATTTATCCTCCTAAATTTAAGCATAACACTAATAAGTTCAATTATTAATGTACATACTATAAATAATAAGTAATTAATGCATGAATCAATTTAAGTCATGTAGCTAAAAGTGCACAATATCAAAATACCACATTGAATGTTTTTAGCCATATATGTAAATGACAACATAAATAATAATTTGATATTTAAAATATTAAACTCTAATCATAATTTATAAGTCAAATTGCATACACTAACCTAATTATGAAAATTAAACATAACATTAACCTTGCATCACATAACTGAAGAACATCAATAAAATTAATTAAGTTAATTATACATTCATGAATTAATTCCTTTTACAATAAACTCTCAAAAAAACTAAACCAAAAGAAGCACAAAAAATAATCTTTCATATGCAATCCAATGTTAAAAACACCCACCTCTCCATCCCTAATGAGCCCAACCATTAATATCCCTAGACCACCCCATCTATCAATTCGATGTGATTCCAACTAGATGATAGAAGTAAGTAGGGTAAAAATGTCTATTGAGCTTGACTTAACAAAACCAAATGATGAAAAAATTTAAACAAGCCTATTTAAATTCATGTTTAATAACACTAACACCATTGTAGTTATTTTAAATGTTGAAGCTTTTTTAAATCATTCTAAGATTGAAGATTAAGAGTGTAATCCATGGCATTGCACTTGTAAGCCCCAATCCATCATTAGGGTACAACACCCAACATAAATGCAATTGTAATACTGTTAGTAACCTTAAATACAAAGAATATTATTTAAATATTTCTATTTAAGTAAAATAAACTTAACTGACTCAAATAACTTTATAAAAATGAACTAAATCATATACAAAATATCCTCATAAAACTTGAATGAAAAAGTTATTAAACTTACAGTAGTCTAATAACAAAATCAAACTCAACTATGGTTCTCATGCAAGGAAACATATTCACACAACTGGAGAAAATAAATTAAAACAAACTAATGAAATAAAACAACATAGAAAATATTTAAAGTTCAAGATCAATGTTGACTAACAATATTAAATGGAAAATCATGATAAAAAATATCCCAAAGTCATTATCACTAATTGATAATGATAACAATTACTGAAATCATTCATACAACTCTTTAAAGTCAAATAAGTTTTAAAAACTCATGATGTATGTAAATAATCAAAATAATCCTTAACTTGATGTCAAACAATCATGCAGATAATTGATATTAAGTAATTAAAAATAGACTTTCATCATGTCAAAAAACTTATAATGATCAAATCAAATACATTGGTCATATGTCTTCTAATGAAACACATTAAAATAATAATAAAATATTATTTTAAACAAAACCCAGATGGTATTCAAACCCCACCTTCAACTTAGGTATTTATTTATATTCTTCTAAGGCCATGACCTAAAATGCATAAGCTTGTATTTATTAAAAATAAACAAGCCAAATAAAATAAAAATATATAGCTAGGGTTTCCAACTCATAAATAATTAAAAAAAAATAACAAGAACCTAGAATATAATGTGCACAGTTGTATCCCTAAATATAATTTAAAAATAATAATGATCTTCTATAAAAACAATATTAAATTTCATAACATACACATAGAAAAATATTATCTGCATGCCATGGCTGAGGTCGTATGGGCTATAAAAATATTTTGTTATAACACAAATACAACCTAGATTAAAAGTAAAACCCTACATGGTTTTATTCATGCAATCCAACCACTACAAAACTTAATTTTGAATTTCATAGAATAATAAAATGACTGCATTCATTTTTAGACAAAAACCCAATCCATACTAGCAAGACCAAACTACAAGCAACTCAGAATTTTAAATGCATTACATAGTTGAGTTCTAGACAAAAAGAATGCAAAAGAATGGTGAGTAATATTGATTCCTTACATTCACAAGATTCTAACCTTTCACATATGATGAATGAAAAGGACTAGTTGACCCATTTAATCCAACTTGAACCACCAAGAAACTCCATAAAAAATCCCACATCACTGACAAGATAAATGACTCACTATAGTTTGAACTCCCAAAGAAGCTCATGCAACTAACTACATTCTTATTTCTATTGGATTCCATGCCCAAATTCCAGTAGAGTTTCCCCAAGCATAGAAATTTCAATGACAAATAAAAAATGAACATGCAATAACACTAATAGGGTTAGAAGTCTCTCAATGAATTTGCATCAAATGAAAAGCTAATGCCATAAAAAAAAGTCAAATAATAACACAAACACCTTGAACTAATACCATGCCCATGGTTGTTTGTGACCTTTTTACATAGCCAAAGCCAAGTTATGACCTAGTCTAATAAACATTGAATGTCAATCAAGAGTTCCAAACCACCATAAGACCTTAAAGTAGTTAAACAAAGTGTCCAAGACCAATTCAAATGTTAACATGCCTTTGAAACATAATCAATGATTAATGCCTTTAAGCTGATAACCAACGTTACAATGCCAATAAACAAAGATAAATGATGTTAATCAATTTTGAATAGGACTATGATAACAACTAAATGCCACCCAAGACCAACACAAGTCATGTCTTTGATAACAAATCAAACAACATCAAAATCCAATGAAATGTTGATAAGTATCAGATCAGGATTAAGAATCAAAATCAAAAATCAAGTAAATAAATCAACAAATAAGGAGTCAAAACTGACTCAAAACTATATTCAAAAATGAAATCAAACTTAAAAATTATAATCACTTAGCATTTAATTCAAACCTATAAAATGACTCAATACATAATAATAGTTACAACTCATTATTGGCAATTTTAAGTTCACTATTTATTTTTGTTCACTTTCTCTTCCTCACCTGACTACTCAAAGTCACATCCAACCTAGCTCATATCTATTACCTAAAATCATAATAAACCATTAGTAGTTTTTATACTATATAATATGAATAAATTTAATAACAATATTAGATACAATAATATAAATGAATTAAATAATGAATCATTAACACATTAAGCATGAAATATCTTGTGCTGTAATAAAAATCATATCAAATAACTATCTCAACAACAATCAAAATGGATCAAACATAGATCATAAAATTGTATCACAAAATTAATCCAAACAATTATGTCCTAAATAGTTCATAACTAAACCTTAAGAGTAAGTGAAATAAATGTAGTCAAGTAGGGTCATGACATGATTCTACATACATCTTATGTTACTATATTGCGTAGTTTATCTATAATGATGACATGCTCTTCAATATTATCATTACTACTCATGTTTTAATATTTTACATAACATCACTAACATAACTTATTATTTTTAGTTAACTCATTGCATAGGCTTCATAACTCACCTTAAAATAAGGGGCATACATAATGGATTATATTAGAGACTAGCTTCTAACAATACACTTCACATACTAAAAAATATAGTTTTTTCATAATTGATCACAATCATTTTCATTTCATACTTGGAAATCATTTTATGACAACAATGCTCCATTTGGACAAGATCACAAGCTGACCATGCCCATAATAGCACACTATTATTCCACTAGGTAAAAAATAATGATTTCCTAATTTCTTAAAATCATAGGTAGTTATAGGACATTTACAATAACTACTCAGATCATGTTAGATAAATACTCAAGTTTTGTCACAAATTTTGTTCAAAATTAGGGGCATCATTTATGGCATGTTTTCCAAGTATCACATAGGTTTTTACTCAAAAAATCACTTGATATTATTTATTCCAAAATCTATATGCTCAGATATAGATTAGGGACATGTGTACGACACATGGTCACTTCTCTTACATAGTCTTGCAATATTTTTATGTAGAAGGAATGGAAACTCATGTCATTATCTATGATGTATACTCTAAACTTAGATCATACTATTTTGCACCAATTTTTCACTAAAAATGAATCTTACTCCAATTGTAGTGGTTAATTCACCTTTTATACTAGTTTTATACCAAAATGATCTATTAGAATTCATATAATGATTTCAAGATACTCTATTACCTTGGTTAGGAAATGATGGAGTCAAGCAAACTTTGAGTTCTTAAACACACTCTCCTATCAATGAGTATTAGGGCATGCACAATCTAATGGAAGTTATTCAACATAAGAGAAATATTTGAGGGTTTTAATCTTTAATCACCATTTTTTTACCAATAAATACAATGGTTTGCATACCCAATAATGTTTATTCATTCCATTTCATTTGATCTATAAGTTTCTTGTCTTTATTTTCATCTTAATTAAGGATGAATTTATATATGTTTCATTGTAGGTTTCCATGAAGCATAATTCAACATTTGACCTAATTCCAAGCCTACTCAACATAGATAAGCTCATGTATACCCCTATTTATTTTACTCTAGTACTTTCACTTTCTTGCATTACTATATTAAAAGGGGGGGAATGTAGTCTTATAAATTAATATTTATTGATAGAATAATGCACTTGTGACCATCTCATTTTACACACTTAGCCCATGCCCAATTCCATGAATATAAACTACTAATCCTCTATCTCTATGAAGATGATCCATATCTTGAGCCAATTTTGATAAGTAATTATTCTTAATATTTATTCTAAACAACCCAAACTCAACCTTTAACTGATTCTAACTTCTAGCTCAACTATCTCAGCTCCCTAGACAAGACTACTCCTTCAAGAATATCCTGCTCATTGGTAGCATTTGATTCCACAAACTTTATCCTACCAACAAATAATAACTAATATAGAAAATTGAAAATCACATAATGGGTCATACCACATGATGTGCAAGCCCCATTTGATGAATTTCCTAAAATATCACTATAAAGCCACATTTAAAATCATTTTGCAGACAAGATGCTCACACATGGAAAAACACTAAGACATTTAACTACAAGTTGAGAGAAAAAGCTTTTTCTCCCAATTATAAATACACACAACTTTAGTAGCCCTAAACTATGTCTAAAAACACCACAAAAGGTCACAAGTCAATGTTAAATCACTTAAATACACTAATATTGCACCAAGATTTAACATTACACTAGTATTTCACACACACCATTATAACATGGGATAAATACATGAAGTTTGATCCCTCTTCAAAATATTGGTATATAGGACATGTTCAACACATGGGGTGTTAAGGTCAAGCACAATTTCAATTGCTAACTTATTTTTTCCATTTATTTAATTTGTTCATCATTATCTATCAAGATAGGGTTTCAAGCAAAGAAGAAGGTACATAATAGATTTCATAGTAGATATCACATCCCCTAATACATACATAACACTAAAGGTAAAAACACATAGACACATTTTCACACAGAGGGAAAAATTGTATCAGATGTTGGTGTTGCCTATGGACTACAACATGGCATGACCTTGTTTTATTGGTGTGGACTTGTCCAAAGATCAAGTGAAGCCCTATTCCTGATTCATAGTCATTGCATACAATCATAGTTTCTATAGTATTTGTCTCAGTTCTACATTCTTAGATTTAAAGCTAAGTAATTTATCCATGTTCTTTCCCTTTCTAGCATATTTTTATATTTATCAAGTTCCAAATTAGAAATATTTAATTTATTACATATCTTAACATTCTAGTTTTATGATTTTTTTAATCTTAATCAGGATCTAAGAACTTTCCTTAACTCACCAATTTTGATAAAATAAGAGGATGTCATAATGATAGTAGTGATGGTGTAATAATATATAATGTTAGCCTTTATTAAAAATTATCATGGGCTAATCCCACCCCATTCCTAGTGTACCATTTAAGGCATACACTTAGGGAGATTGATGCATCTACAAGTTGTTGTAAGAGAAAGTGTCAGTAAATAATAAAAGTGAAAATATTATGTGTATAGAGATTGGATGTGGAAGGATGAATGTACATAATTATTTCATAAGATGTAATTTAAGATTCATTCATGCCTACATAATGTCAGGCATAGTTATATTTGTGTTGAGATAATCTTGTTATTTGCATTGTGTTTTCTTTGACAATTATCAAATTTTGTGTAAATTATGGCCCAGTTGTCTTAAAAATGGAGATGACAATGAAAAAATTTGTGGGCTAGTTCCAAAAGGTGTGTATAGTACCGATAATTGATTATGACCTATGTTACTATAAGTGATTTTTAGGTAAAAAGATAGTTTATTTTTTTATAAACTATACATTTAAGGGATATAATGAAAAATAAAGAAATATAAGATTATAGTTATGGATTATTCATATTAAGATAATAATGAAAAGGTAAGAGTTAAGTGAAAATAAAGCTACATGTTAAAATAAAGGTTGATGTGAGGGTATATATAAAAGATATAAGGATAAGTGAGGATAACCCAATAAACAATCATGAAAACATTTTGTACAATGATGTGTGTCACTGTGTTTTATCAAATTTGAAAAAATAGAATCTAATTACCTAAATGTGATAAACTTATATGTAAAATTAGAATGCTAAAAATATGAAATAAATGACACAAACTTGTTTGGAACTTACTATATTAGAAAAGATGCTAAAAGGAGAAATAACAAAGATAAAGTACTTAGTTATAAATTAGACAGTGCAGGATTAAGACAAACACTAAAAAATACTTATCTAGACAACACTGTTAGACTTAGACAAGAGCATATTGTGCTGGTATCCTTAGGGTGCATCAACATCTTGTAGGGTTTTATGATTTGTAATTGATATGGTTGGTTATCTTTGTCTATGTGTTCTATCTAACTATGTGAGAGATTTTGATCTATTATGAAAACCATTGTGTGTTGTATTCTTCTCTTGTAACCCTAACTCAATAGACAAAATAGATAAAACATGAAAATGAGTTAGTGGTTGAAGTTGTGCTATATGTCAACACCCCTTGTTTGAGTGATACCTACATACCAATACCCCAAAGAGGGATGAAACTCCACGTAGTTATCCCATGCTATGGTTGTATATGTGAAAGACTAATATACTAACTAAATGATTATGTAATTGTAGTGTAATTAAATGCTTCAACTATGACTTGTGACCTTGGAAGTGTATTCAAAATTTAGTTCAGGGATACTAGGGCTGTATGTATTCATAATTGGGATAAATAGGGAATTTTCCCTTAATGTGAAATTAGAATTCTGATGATTTTTAAAGTGTAAGACACTTGGGTGTAAAATGAATTAAAATTATGGATTTATATTAATTAATTAGGAATTAATTTAGATATATCTTTCTAAATGTGTGGGATAGTCCAAATGGCATGGCCTTATCTAAGGAACAAAGATAACTATGTTAGGAGTATGTATTAGTTATGGGATCAACTTGAGCTATTTTCAATGTAGAATAGGGATATTTTGAGATAATTAGTTGTTTGTAGAAATGGTTCATCTACATAAAACATGAATGAAGGGTGGTCAAAAGACCATAGAATTAGGCATGAACTAAGTGCATATAAAGGGTGGTCACAAGTAAATTGTTTTAGATTGATTGTTAATTTATGTGTTTATGTAGACACATAAATTAAAATTTTAGCTAAAAAAATGCACTTGTGACCACTCCTTTACACACTTAACTCTGGAACTATCTTAGGGACCTTTTGATAACTTTTGACCACCTTATACACAGAGAACTCAATATTATAAATTGATTGATGACCCCAGAATGCATCTATACATAATTTTATCAAGCTTAGCCATTATATAAGCAATGTCAAACCCTTAACACCACTATATATCCCATTTAGAAAAAAATCCTTATTGGATAGGAGTGCCCCACTCTGTTGTCCAATCCTCCTCTCTTGTCCTCTAACCAAATAATTGCTAATTTGAAAAATTTAAAGTGATGGAAAGGTTGGAATATGTCCCTAATAAGCCCAATTTGAAGTTATTTCAAATATATGACTATATAAACACATTTCAAGCCATTTGGCACACAAGAGGGATTCCAAATTGAAAAGCACTAGAATTCTAATTGCACTTTGAGAGAAAATTATCTATTCCTCCTAATTCTAATTATATACAACCCTAGTAGCCTAGAGCTAAAGTATGAATACATATCTAAGGTCATAAATCATGGTTAAGGCACTTAATCACACCAGTATTTCACCAACATCTAACACTTTACACTAGATATTCACACATCACTATATCATGGAATATCTACATGAAGTTTGATCCCTCTTTACAGTATCAATATGTAGGCAATGCTCTACAAATGGGTTGTTGAGGTCATGCCCAAATTTAATTGCTAACCCCTTTTACTTCCATTGATTTTTATGGTATTCAAATTTTAAATAGATAGGGTTTTGAAGGAAAAATAAACATACAATGGTCTTCATAGTTGATTGGGAGATCTCACATGGAACACATAACATATAGATGAAGGTGAACAAAACCTATAAATCCTAGATCTTTACTATCTATTGGACATTACCAGCCTCATAAAGGACATGAGTACCCCCTATTTTTTAAAACTTAGGTTACTATTATCTAAATCTCATTTCAGCTATAGATCTAGCTTCACAATCCCTAGACCAATTGACTTTGCTAGTTTCAACTTCTTGATTTATCTCGTTGTAGATGATATTTTGTGATTATGTAGCACCTTAGTCTTATACACTTGGAGAATTCAAACCTTGGATTTTGTTCTTAGTTATATGTATTCCTTGATTATGAAATCCTTGTATCTTCTCTGTCTTATACCCGTTGGCCTATCTATTAGTCTAACTAGTCTGATATTGATGACTTAGACATCTTATCTTGCCCATAATGCTTAAAATGTACTTATCTTACACCACTGTAAGTTATAATCATATACCTATTTTACCACTCCCTGGACACTAACATTTATAATGGATAATATCATTGACGTTATTATCCTACCTTAATGTAAGTGTCTAATACCCTATTCCAATGGTCAACCTAAGTGATTTAATGCAATTTATCTCTTGCTAGGATTGGTATAAATACAATATAAAACCTCATTCTTTCCTCACCTATAAATTTGACCAAGAGAACAAATCACTTATAAAAATCACTCTATCAAGCATTTAATTGATCAAAAGATTCCTTATTTACATACTAATAATAGGTACAACACAACTACATGTTTGAAGTACTAAAGGAGAAGTCATAAGGTCTTATTTGTCAAGTTACAATCTAGGTCACTATTATACATATTGGCTATAAATGTAATGCCTTTTAAAATTGGGGTCATTATGGGTTAGCTCAACACTATGTTCCCACTAACCCATTTTTCCCCAATGTCACTGAAGATAGAAAGCTAGGGTTTTACCATTTCACCAGGAGTGATAGTCCATGACCTAGATTTGAATGCACTAGAGTCAAGATGAATCCAAACCTAGAAGTATATAGATGGTTACATCTTATTTTAGTTGATATTACATACAAGCCACTAATGTCAAACCTAAATAGTAACATTTACACAACCATCCAAGGTTGATGCAACTATCCAAAGAGCCAGAGGTATTAGATCCATAATTTGATAATTATCCTTAATCTCCTTTTTACCTAATTTTAGCATGTTTTAGATCTAGATTTGCTTTAGCATCAAATCCAAATAAGCACCTTTTTTATGTCATTTCTATATCTAACATAGTTTTAGTTTCCATTAATATTTTTATCTTAGTTTAGTAAATTTAATATGTGGTACATCTAAGTTTAGTATTTAACTGGCTTGATATATATATATATATATATATATATGATATTTACTGTCATGCCTTATAATTTCTATATCCTTAACCTTATATACCCAAGTAGGATCCACATCCAAATTAAGGTTAAACATTTGGTGAACCTAATATTTGAACACAAAACCCTATTTTAGTTAGGGTTTTATAATTTTATTTTCTCTGTTGCTGATCCTTAATTATCATAAAATATGTGTAACATGGATTTTTCCCTAGAGTTTATATGCCTATCCTATCTGGTCCTCATTTCTATATTTATAACATTTAAAAAGGAGAAATATGATTTTATTCCCCTTTTAAAATTAAAGGAGGATGATAGCTTTTACCTCTCTAACTAGATTCATGCTATCCCCTCTTCAAAGGGTAAGGTGTATTATACTATTATACAAAAATTAGGTAACCATAAAACCCTTCCAACATCCCTTGATGGTACACATGAATGTTAAATCTAAAATACCTAGGGCTTGTACTTGTGAAACTATAAAATATCCACTAACAAATATGACCAAACAACTAAATGAGTTACAAAATCAAAATCAATATTTAGAATTAGATATCACTTTATTACAAAATTAGATTATTCCATTACAAAAACCCAAGTAATTATCTTATCTAAGGTACTAAGGAGACAATTTACACATTTACTTGAGTCCCCAACTTCATGAGTCCCATGTTTATTAACATGCCAATTTATATCTCTCCCTCATCGTATTTGTGTTGATATGAGTCGACCTCTACCAAAATAATATGATGCAAATGCTTATTATGACTATCATCAAGGCCCTAGGCATTCTAAAAACAAATGTTTTACCTTGAAGCATGAGATCTAGGACCTCATCAATGACCAATAAATTACATTAGAGGATACTCTAAAGGAATTAGCTTCACAAAAACTCACAAAGCATACATGCCAACAAGATTTAACAATTATATTATACATGGGTGGTGCTTATTTTTGGCATAACCATATTGATCCTACACAAAAAAAAACCACTTGCCATATAAAGCATTTTGAGAAACTTAGTTTTAACTTATAAGACTTGAAAAAAAGGGTCACTTAGAAAGACTCATTGGGAAACATAATAATACCAATTGCTTATTGTCCTAAAGTAATCCAAACATGGGTTTGGGTTATGATTACCACATATCCATATGCATTTAAACTTGGAACTCTTTGGCTATATACCAAATGGAATAAAAATTTAACCAAAATCAATAAGGTATTTCCTTTTCTCATGAAGGCAAATTAATACATATTTCAAATGATATCATTAAATATTCTACTACACATGCAAAACATGAGGAGGAACATGTGATGTACTTTTTAAACCTATAAAATCATGATGAAACAATGTAGAAAATCCAACTTAAGGTTGTAAGGCAATGACTAGGGGAGCTACCTATGATCATCTATTCAATAGGATCATAGCTTAGTCTCTCCAAATTTTTCAAAAACCAAAAAAATAAAAACATTCAAAAATCCAAAATCATTTTTTCAGCACTTACATGTTCTATTGTCTCCTTGGAATCTATGTATTAGTTACATGTTGAGGGCTAGCATATCAATTAATTCTACATATAAATTTATAGGCATACATAGATACATGATTCTATACACTTATGGGTGTTGGACTTTCCCTATACTCATGTTTCTAGGATGTTGGGGCATCATCTTGTATGATCTTAATACACACATGTTATATCATTCTATGGTCACATCACATTATCATGATTGGACTCATATGTACTTACGCATTCCTATTATCTATGATTATATCATGTACATGGTACTTAATTGTTATGTGTTAGACCCAAAATTTTGGATAAGTCTTTTATCGAAGAAGCATGACTCAAAAAGAATATGATGTAGAATAAGCATAGCGTAGAAGATCACAATGCAAAATATCGTGGCACTGGAGTCCATGGCATAAGAGGACCAAGTTAGAGTAAAGATGCATAATAAATGGAGAACCCAAGAAAAAAGGACTTAGAACACTAGAGAAAGACTTGGGGAGCGTGCATGAAGTAGGAGATAGTTAGGGAGTAATTCATAGGGATAAGACATATTAAGTCAAACATGGATCAAACACTAGCCTATGGGAGGATAGGAGCTTGACGATGAGGATCCAACATAGAAGATATAATATATGGTCACAAAAGCTCAGGTCTATAGGAATATAATGTAATTGGATGCCATGAATCAAGTCCATTGATGATCATTGGTGAGTCACCATGAATGTGATTATTAATGTAACTACTTGGTTGGGGAAAATCAATTATAAACCCTTGAATATAACTTTGTAATGTTGTAAATATTATTCCATTAATGTAGTCTAGGATACTTTTGTGATATTGTATTCAACTAGATAGTAGAGTCATATGGATGTGTTGTGCCATGCATTTATTTATATAACCTATGCAACTCTTTTAAATATGATGAATGGAATCTGTGTTATGTGAATGTTATTGTTCTATGTATGGATAAAATGGGGTCGGTCATTTTATATGCTAATGTTTAATTAACTAAGTTCAAGTCCATAAATAATGTGTATTTGTTTTTTTGTAATTAATCCCTGAGTAAAGTGGATGTATTAGAGTCCCATTATATGTTAGTACACCTTTTCATGACAAAACCAATAAGAGCTGGTCCCTTGATGCATGCTTTGGGTGAGCATGAGAGAATTTTTTCTTACATGAAATTCAAGCACACTAGCACATTGGGTTTTAATCTTTTCAACACACATCTAAAAATAAGTTATGCCTAGATATATAAAATAATCCCAACATTTTGGTTTCATTGCTAGGATTTGTAGTGCTTGCTTGCATGATGGTGGAAAATGATCGAGCGATTGTCACTTGAGAACCTAGAGTGATGGATTAATAGTGTTGAAAATAAATTTAGACTACCATTTCTTGAACCTATAATTTCTGGTTGTGTGTGGGTTGAATAAAATCTATACAATTCATTATAAAAGACTTTCCTATGGAGGTACCTATTCATCTACATGTTTGGATTATGGTTTATGCTCAAGACCAGTCGAGAAAGCATTGATGAAAAATAACTTATATATTAGATCATCAATATTATCTTGCATGCCTGGTAGAAGTTTAGATGAGTGTTGTTGATGTTTGGTGGTGAGGTGTGTTAAATAGTTACATCTTGGAGTACACAATTTTGACTTATTCTTGTCTAAAGAAAGCTTAGTTCCAATTTCTATAAGAAATGCATGGTTGATATCTCAGATATTTTCCCTGGAGGTGAAAAAGATCTTTATCAACTTCAGATATGACACTTTTTCCATGGAAGGCTAATCTCTTGCTTTCATGATTAATGCAATTAGTGAGGGAATGCAAGGGTACTTGTGAAGAATTGTTGGTTTGGTATAGTAGTTATTAATAAATAATTATGAAAATGCAAATATAATGAAGCTTGATGAAAGGTTATAAGTGGAAGTGATCTAGGAAGGGGATGAAAGGACTTAGAAAGTGATATAAGGATCCATAGGGAAGCAAAAGATCATAAGGACTCTCCAACTTTGAACCACAACCAATGATAGCTCTAGTATATGCAAGAGAAGCAAGCCAAAAAGTGGTGACTAAAGAACCCAAGTTGGATAGACCTAGTTTACCAATCATAGTGTGAGCTTATGATTTAAAGTTAGATGATATACATAACTAGTATATAGACAACATAGAGTCATATACTGAACTTGTGAGAGACACCTTAGTAGAACAAGTTTTAAATATAAGTGTATTAGCTATTTATTTTCCTTTGTAAAGTAAATATATGCCCCAACTTGGAATGCCTAGTATACCTAATATAAATAGTGGGAAAAGTATTGGATTGACTATAGTTACTCAACATGCTTGCACACCCAACATCTTAGTTGTTTCTACTACTATTAGAGGCACCAAAGGTGGACTAGGTGGTGGTTTAAGCAGTGGACTAGGATGAGGTGTATGAGGTAATGGTGAACTTACCCCCAAAGAATAGGAGGGATCAGAAGGGTTCCTCAATAGACACCATTAAAATCACCTCAAATTCCCACCATATGATATGAAATTATGCTCTAGTTTCCAAAGTATTGAGGTGTGGAGAATGCCGCAAAGCATGTTCATAAGTGTAGACTTATCTCATGAGTGAGCGGTATAATTTCTTCTAAATAGAAAGCCATCTAGTTTACAACGACCCTTATGGGACATGTATATAAGTGGTACTATAAATATGATCCTTAATAAGCTTTAGTATATTATGATCATCTTAAGGTAGCATTCCTCCATAAATTTGACATTTTAGAGTTTAAGCAATAGAGTATCATGACACTAAATGATATCAAACATGAACTTACTAAGAGCATGAGTGAGTATGATGCATGTTTCAAGACATTTATTTCCAAGCTTTCATTTGAGATAAATGATGATTAGCACACTCAATGGTTTGTGGGATATTTGTTGTTTCCCTTTAGATGAACATTATCTCAAAAAACTTTAAATAGCCTGTGTAAGGCCTTGAAAGCTACCCTTTGCACTGAAGATGTTGGTAGTATTGATATAAGGATCCATCATTTCATTGAGGCTCATATCACTACAATGTATTCTCAACTAAAAAAGATTATTTCACATCATGCTCATGACACTTACATTAGCTTATAGTGTGTCGATTGTGAGTCTGAAGGCCATAACCAAAATAATTATCCCTGTAAGAACATATGAGCCTTACTGAAGTGTCATGTGAAATATACTAGTAAGAGTAAGAAATCCAAGCTTGTCCTTTGCTATAACATGCCACTTAGTCAAAGGTGTCAACTTTTTGTAAAATATATGATGCATATACTCATGATACCAATGATTACCATCACATTAGTGACATTCATTATGTGCGTGCATGTTACATGTTAGGCCTTTATTTAAAATAACCAAGAGAATGGAGGTGTTTATCATGGGTGAGGTTGAGGTTAAGGGCATGGAGCTAGATGCTTTCCACCATGAACTTGATATAAGTTTGGTTTCCCTAAGCACTACCAACATGATTGTCTAGTCTATCCTACATGTGCCTTTTATAAAAATGAGCACCATGTGGAGGAGTGCCTTAGCTTGTACATGGCAATTACAAAAGAAAAAAATGAGAAATAAAGGTGTCAACATGATATGTAATGAAAACCCACATTGGAGACCATGCCCTATAACTCTAGTTGGCCTTAAAGTTAATATTATGACACACAATGGTAGACAATCCTATTTTATGTCCACTCTACCTATTAAAAAACTTCAGTGCAAAGAGCCTCATGCTACTTGGTATTTTGATGCTCAACAAAAAAAGGAGGTTCTCTAGGACACCATGAACTTGGTAAGAGAATTTTAAGGGGATATCTAATTTATTAAGGATTATGATGTCGTTCAATGTGCTAATATGCAGAAAGCCATAAACCATCATGACATAGTGCAAGATAAATTTTAAGAGATCTAAAAGTGACTATTAGATGAGGTCATTATACCATTATTGTGTAACTATCTAAAGCATCATACACCAAGGCCTAATAAAGATCATCATTTAAACCATGCATGATGAAAAATACTCCCATCCAACCTAGCCTAGAAGGGGATAAGGAAATATTGGTTAACATTATCATAGATGGATAGGTTATCCAGGCCATTTTAGTTGACACTGGTGCCAAAGTTAATGTTTTCACAAAGGATGCCTGATGGAAGATGGCTAGCCTATATTTGCAACCTTCACCCCATGTATTATTCATGGATAATAAAACTCATGCTTTGACCATAAGTGTACTTAAAAATGCCACCATGGATATCTTAGGTATTACATTCAAAGTAGACTTTGAAGTCATAAAGTTGGTTGAGGTTGATGATTTAATAAATTTATTGGGTTGTCCATGGTGTTACACCAACAACGTTGATTTGAGATTTAAGAATCGATACATCAACTTTGAAAATGATGAGCAACACGTCATTATTACATTAGATCATATTAAGGGACCTTCTTATGTTGAACCAGTCAAAGCTAATGAAGACATCAACCATATTTATAATGTCATAGCTTGAGGTACTGAACACCATGACCCCACCCTTGATGGAATCTTGTGATGGATGGATGCAAAATTCTTATCTGATACCACTAGTAATGCCTATGACTACTAGGTATAGGGTGAAAATGACCATACTTTAAGAATATATGGTGATATCAATAGTAGTGACAAAACATGGTGGAAGTATAAAAAAACCATAAATTTATTTGTCTGTTACATGGATAAATCATGATTGTGCTTCCTACAATTCTATATGAAGCCGTGAGGTTTCATGATTAAATGAAGGTGTATGAATTTGTCCAATAGTTAAAAGAATTTTATGATTCTGATGTTAATTAAGTGTGACAAATCATTCATATTTTTTATGACACAACTACTAGGTGGTGGCAAACTCATTAGGAGTGTTTGATTATTTAAGATCATGTACATTCTACATTGTATCATATATTTCACCATGATAACTATATGTGAGGTGCTATCAATTATAGTGGTATTTGAGCTCTAAAACCCCACCTTGAGCCTTAAGAGACAATGTGGACAATAGATGAAGATTTATTTATAGAATACCTTTGGGTTCATGTGTTTTATGGAACTCTACAAACTTGGGCTAGAGTGTGGAAAGTCAATAAAGATCACCATATAGATACAAGTTCTTAGATTCTACTGAAGAGTGATATGATTGTGTTGTTGTCATATTAATCCCTACAAATGGATTTATGCCTTACACTAAAAGCTATGCATCAAGCTGTCATAGTGACCCAGGCCCTATTGAATACTAGATTCAAAGCATACATGGTATTCTAGAGGAAAGATTGGATATTTTTCATGAGCCTAATGTGTAGACATCCTCTCTCCCACCTAAACCTATACTAAATCATGCACTAAGAGAATAAATATGAAAGGGTAAATAATAAGTTATATTTTAGGTTGATGAAGGTGATGGATCTAATCCGTCTAACCCATCGACTGATTATTTTGATATACACACAGAGTATGGTGCTCAAAATGTTCATGACACCATTTATGATGAAAAAAATCCATAAATGGAACCACTCCAGATTGTTCAACACAATATTGGCATAGAGGAAGTGTTAAAGATGGATATCATGGGGAATTACTAGTCTGATACCAAAATCATAAAGGTATTTGAGCCATTGAAAGAGTATTAGGATATTTCTCCATAAAATTATATTAAGATGAAGGGTGTCCATTCTTCTTGGGTAAAATGCACATCAAGATGGTATAAGGTGCTCGACCCATCAGAAAGAGGCCTTATCACATGAATCCCAATTTTTATGCTCGTATCAAAGAAAAAATTGATAGTATGTTATGCATGGGAGTCATTACTCCTATCGATGAGTCTGAATGGGTAAGTATTATGGTAATAAGTATTAATAAGGATAGGCAAATATGGATTTGTGTGGATTATAGAATTATTAATTTTGATTGTGTTACTAAACCTTTCCCAATGCCACTTACTGAAGAGATCCTATAAGGTGTTGCTGGATGTGAAATTTATACCTTTACGTATAGATTCTCTAGGTACCATCAAGTTTAGATAAAGAAGAAGATAATCCCAAGATTACATTTACCATTGAGTGGGGATATTTTTATTATAATGTCATGCCGTTTGGATTGAAGAATGCTCTTGCTGTGTTCTCTTAGATTATAGTTAAATCTTTCAAATAGTTTATTGATAAGTTATTTTAGGTCTATTTAGATGATTAGATGGTTTATAGCTTAGTGAAAGACCATTGTTCCAATATATATCTCATGTTTGATCACTATAGGAGTCTTTAGATTTCTCTCAACTTGAAGAAACATCTCTTTGATACTCCATTCAACATTCTCCTTAATCATATTATTTGTTGAGATGGACTTATAGTGGACCCAACCAAGATCATCATCATCCTTTACCTGCTAGCATTGAACACCAAGTGAGAGGTTCAGACCTTCCTAAGGCACACTAACTATTATATAAAATTTATTCATGGATATGCTAGGATTGTAGCACCTCTAGAGGAGTTACTAAATCATAATGGCCATTTTATTTAGACCAGTGTTCACTAAGAAGCCTTTATTTCCTTAAAGGATAAGCTTATCATTGTACTAATTCATTTCTAAACTAGAATAAACCTTTCCATGTTCATGTTTATGATTACAACATGGTGGTCGATGGTATACTTTTTTATCCCAATGAGGTTAATTTGGATCACCCTATATACTTTTACAAGTTGAATGCTTACTTTGGCTGAATAGAACTATATAACTACAAAGTGCGAGGAATTATCTATGGTCTATGACATTCAAAATTTCTAATAGTATTTGATGGTAACCTTATTTTTTTAATTCATAGACCATGAGGCATTAAAGTATTTGGTCGACAAACTAGATTTTAATGGTTGCATTTTATTAGTGGATTGTGATGTTTCAATAATTTTAGTTCTTAATTATGGTCAAGCCTAGTAAGGATAATTATAGTCCAAACTAACTTTCACACATTGAATCTAGTGAGTAGATGCATAGTATAGAATATGAACTACCTGACATGTGGTTGTTCCATGTCTCATGAATTCTTGAGAAATTATAAGAAATCATTACTTTATTAAATACTAGATCAACACCAGGTTAATTTAACACTCAATTAAAGAATTAGCTCACTGTTCACACTACTCCATTCCAACTTATCGAGGGTATCCTTTATAATCTTGGTTGAGATGAGGTGATTTGACACTGCATTATGAAACATACGTGCACTGAAGTGCTCTATGAGCTCTATGAAGGTGTTATTGGAGGACATTACACCAGTGAAGCTACTATGTGAAAAGTTCTTTTGGCTAGCTTGTGGTGGCCTACCTTATTTAAAGATGCTAATACTTATATGCACTGATGTGATATTTACAAGTGGTTGAGAAAGATGAATAGGAAGGATACAATGCCCCTTTATCCTATTCTATCTTAGGAACCTTTTAAAAAGTGGTCCATTGACTTTGTTGGCCCTATAAACTAACAAGGTGTACTATCTCTCACTATGTTATCATTTCTACTGATTATCTCACTCACTAGGCTAAAGCTACATTGATACATGATTGTACAACTAAAACTGCTACCCATTTTATCTGGGTGCATATCATTACTAGGTTTGATTTTTTTTTGAGTTTCACTAGTGATCGAGGTACTCACTTCCTCAATGAGACTATCCATGTCCTATTGGTAGAGTTCATGATTGTTCACCATAAGATAACACCGTATCATCCCTAGTACAATGATACAATTGAGATGTTCAACAAGATCTTAGACACTACATTAACTAAGATATGTAATATTGGTATGAACTAATTAGGATGATCATGTGTCTAAAGTATTATGGGCTTATTATACCACTTATAAACTCTTAAACAAGAACATGCCACTCAATTTTGTGTTTGGTATTGAAATAGTTCTTACTATAGAGTTTCTTATTCTTTCTTTTTACATTACATGAATTGGGTGACTAGATGATGATGCATATTTGAAAGTACACCTTGATGCTTTATTTCAGTTAGATTAAACTCACTTTCTCTCCCACTAGAGTCAAGAAGTGGAGAAATTCAAACAAAAGATAAGACATGATCATCATCTCAAGCACAAAACTTTTTCTCATGGAGTGCAAATATTAATATATGATTCCAAGTTTGTGCACCACTCTGAAAATGTTCATGTCCATTTGGATGGTCCTTTCATTATTCATAATATCCATACCACTGGTGCCTATAGGTTAAAGCATTTAAATGTCCTATATTTTCCTGGTCATTATAATGGTAGTCGGTTGTGACCATACTTTTCTAAATAAATATTTACTATTTATATCAATAAGGTATATGCCATTAGATTAATTTAGGTTTTCCTTTTTTTCAATAAAGTACCACACTATTTATGCACCCCTTAGTGGTTTTATAATCAACATTTATAGTTTTATACTTATTTTCTCATGGAGGACTACAAAGCACTATTAGTGTGGGGTAGGGGTGTTACATTTATGAAGTGCCATGATATGGTTTATAGGAATATGCATGGAAGAAAAGGTGCACAAGTGAAAGTGTATAAGGATAGAAGGTTATGTAGGATGTGGTGCATAAACACAATCTAGTTAAGGTAAAGAATGATTCCCACTTTTGGAATGGAAAACAATTAAACTTATTTACAACTATCATGCACTTTGAGAAAAGAATGGGAATGAATATGTAATTAATACAAAGAGAATAGTGGTAATGTCAATTTTTCAAACATCACATTGTGGCAATACCATTGGTCACATTTATTGCATGAAGTGATGGTCAAGGAGGAGAGGTCGTAAATGTAAGTTACCCAATTGAGCCTATAAAAGGATAAATGGGTCATTTCACTTTTTACTATTGTTACGATTATGAACTTATAGAGCTAAAGGAGCAAACTTGAGCTTTTACAAAATGATTTTCATAACATCCACATGAGTGTAGAGTGTTGAATTCTGATTATTTTAGATCTTGAAGTATGTATTAGCTGATAAGAATAAACAAGGCAAGGAAAATTGTAAAGATGAGTAGGATTTATAGATTTTTAGGTAACAAAGGTCAATGTCTACCATTGATGAGCATTGAAATAAGAGAGCCGAAGAAATTACACAATCAAACACATATTCTATTGAGAATATTGGATGGCCATGCCTCAACCTTTGAGCTCTATGAAGGGTTATGCATCCTAAAAAATGTCTCAATGAAGTGAACCATTGCTTGTAATTTTAGAATAAGAAGAGTTGAGTGTTGGTGGGGAGATGATATTAATCAGATAATAAGTACCTAAAGAACTAGGCATGCACATGGGAGACACAGAGAGAGAGATGGTGTAATAAGTAAATAAGAAAGATGATGTGCCCCCACATCCACCTTTGATGATTGAAGAGATGTATTACATAGAGATCGTATTACACACTAAAAACTAGATGTCCAACATGCTGGCCTACACCACTTTTGACTATAACCATTTCTAGCTTAAGAATGAGGTAGACTTATAAAAATACTATAAGGTAGAGTACCAAAATACTAGGAGTGAGCTAATTTGTGACTTAAATATTTTCAAAACTTTGGATACTAATATCCTTTTCTAACTCTTCAACCTTCCTAAATTTGGAAATCCAGTAGAAGTGGTGAATTTTTTGATCTCATGGGTATATGAGGATTACATCTATTCTACTGGGTGCCAGATGAGAATCATAGATAAAATAATTAGTAAGGTATTAGGATTGTAGTGCTCAAGCATGGAACTTTCATATTATTTAGAGGACTAGGATGAGATAGAGAAGATGACCATGGTGCTTGAGTACCAAAAATAAGTCCATGCCATGCACATCATAAGTATTCAAGTTATTACCCTTTGAGTGGCCACATGAATCATTATGACAAAGGTTGAAGATAGAAAATGATGGAAATATGTGGATATGGCCCACTTGTATGTTTCAAAAGAAGTTATTAAGGGGTTGAAGTATAATTGGGTGCAATACTTTGCTACCAAGATTTTAGATAATGCAGAGAAAGCCCATTGGGTACCCAACCATAGCTTTATATGGGGCATGCTCCTATTATTGATCGTGTTTGATGAAATTGGTGTACTTGACTACACCTATGGAGAACTGAACTGGGTGTACCCACCCAAGAATAAATCCCTTATAGAGTGGTATTAGGCATTCACCTACCTTGGTCAGATCACTCCATCCCACAAGATCAAGATGAAATCATGGTATGATGGGATGAAGGAAGCCTTTGGGAATGAATGGTGCATTCCATAGGACTTGCCTACATAAATTAGATACCAAACCAAGTTTTTTGTTAAGTAACACTTCTCCCTTGTACACATAAAAATAGCCCCTCTAGAGATTGATCTACATGGATTAAGCTGTCATATGATTTCATGGTGTGATACTTCATGAAAACCATTAACAAGATATTTAATGCACAACTTGTAATAATTGTTGTTGAATATATTGATTTAGAGACTCACACCCTCCACTAGTTATATGTATATCCTGGGAAAAAAGCCTATAGAGAAAGGATTAATTCAAATAGAACTGACATGAAAGTACAAAAAACTTTAGTAGGAAATTCTATTGATTGTTTATTCTATATGCTAAATCCCAAGAAGAAATCTTCAGGGAGTGTGGATCATGAGTGAGAGAGATTCCCTCTAAAATGGGTGGAAGAAAATAATTATAAGCACACTAGGCATGATGTGAGTATAATAACTTAGTCAAAACCTTTAAAAAAGGAAAGAAATGCCCATACACCACTAGAGAACTATCCACTAGCTAGTCAACCTAAAGGCTCAGAGCCAACAACATAAACTATTCCCTTAGAATAGGAGATGATGGTGCCTAAGGATGGTGATGTGGAAGAGATAGGAGAGTTATCAAAAGGGACACAAAAAATATCTGATATTAAAGAATAATAAGATACATATGAATATGAGAAGACACCCTCACTAACATAACATGAAGAGACCACCCTTGAGGAGGCACAAATATATATTGAATATCTTCTCAATAAAGAGAGGGATGGCTCTAAAATAGATATAGGAATAAGTAGCCTTGACATTGAGACTAATTCAAAATATCAAGACATAGATGTTGAGATACTTGAGTGAGATACCTTGAAAGGGAAGGAGCTAGTTGATGACTCTATTCTAAGAACAAACAAGCCCAATGTAACCACAAACCTCTATGCTTAGTACTAGAAAGGAGTACCTAATAGGATGTTATATGTATTCTCATCTTGCTTAGGAGGATGCATCTAACCAGACCTAGACTAACATTTCATTCTTAATCAAAATGTATAAGAAATAACCCCAATTTGAGATGCCCTTCTATAGTCTTGTACTATATCCACAAGTAGTGGTGCTACCCAATAATCTTTGTGTAGATCCCCATTAGATTACCTTTGTACAGGCTAGCAAAACACTCTCAAAAATAGCATTTGAGGTTGTAAGGTAGAATGTATTCATAAAGTATGATACATGGTGGGATGAGAAGAAACATGCCCAAATGGTGGCATTATATAATAAAGAGTTCACTACAAGAACAAATTTAGATGAAGAGCTAGCTAAGTTGAAGCACCAATTAGATGTAGAAAAACTACTAGGGTTAAAATGTTAAACATATGTAAGTCAATTTTAATCAAAGACCCAAAGTTATTAGATGGATTCCTCCTATTTGGTGAGGTGATAGAAAAATTAGGGACCTTTGTGGATATACTTTTGAAATGATGTAAAGAGCATCCTAGCCCTTGGGATGAGAAAATATGGGCAACATAGCAATTTATATATTCTATGAAGGTGTGCAAGCGAGCCTTGCATAGATTTGGATATGTCATTCCCATTTTAGATGGAATTTTTGAGAAATTGTCACGAATCAAAAATATTTTGGAAGTTTGGATTCAATTAGAAGAGCTTTAGTGACAACAGTTGGCTAATATAGCCTTATTAATAAATTTTTTTTCTTAGAGTGTGCCAAAACATTTAAGGATGTGGATGCCATAGAGGAAAGCATAATAATGCACTTACATGAAATAAACTCTAACTATGTGGCATTCCAAAAATAAGTTATTGTTGAGGTCACCATGCTTGAAGGTGTTCATAAGGATGCTTCCACATCCATTGAATGTTTGGTCAATAATGTAGGCAAGTGTCTCAGCCATCCTGATGAAACCAAGAAGCTAGAAGTGGATATTGAATAAATAATGATGAAGTTGATAAATACCTTGTCACATTGGTAAGGTATCAAGAAGTATATCGAGCAGATTGGCCCTAATTTTTTGGAAGATATTAAAACTAGTGCTTAGTCTAGGATGGACTAATGGCATAGTGTGGGGTGATATTAGACCCAAAATTCTGGCTAAGTCCTTTACTCAAGAATCATGACGTAAAAGGAGTATGACACAAAAGAGTCATGGTGTATAAGATCATGAAACAAGAGTCCATGAAATGAGAGGACCAAGTCAGAGTAAAGATGCATAATAAATGGAAAACCTAAGAATTAAGGACTTAGAACACTATTAAAAGACTTGAGAGGAGTACACAGGAAGTGGGAGACAGTTAGGGAGTGATTCACAGGGATGAAATAAACTAAGTCAAGCATTAATCTATCACTATCCCATTAGAAGATACACACTCAATGATGAACATCCAACACAAAATACAAAATATAGGGGCATAAAGTCTTAGGTCTATAAGAACATAATGTAATTGGCCACCATGACTCAATTCCATTGATGATTGTTGGTGAGTCACAATGAGTGTGATTGAAAATATAACTATTTTATTAGGGAAAAACAAGTATAAATACCCCTGAATATAACTTTTTAATTATTATTATTATTCCATTTATGTAATTGATGATACTTTTATGATATTGTACTCAACTAGATAACATAGTCATATGATTTAGTTGTACCATGCATTTATTTATGTAACCTATGAAACTCATTTCAATATGATGAATGGAATCTATGTTACTAAATGTTACTATTCTATTTATGGATACCATGGTGTTGGTCATTTTATATGTTAATATTAAATTAACTAATTTTAGGTCCATAACTACTGTGTATTTTTTTCTAGTTAATCATTAAGTAAAGTGGATGCATTTGAGTGTCATTATACGTTAGTACACCTTTACATGACAAAAATAATAGGAACCATTCCCTTGTTGCATTATTCAAGTGAGTACATGAGAACTCATTTTGACATGAAATGTTAGAACTCTAGCATTTTGGGTTTTAATCATTTTGGTTCATGCCTAAGGAAAAGTTATGCCTAGATAGAGAAAGCAATCCCAACACTATGTACTTTAATTTTTTTACTAACACATTTGATTCATGGGCCAATGTGACAATTTTATGATGGTTTTTTGTGTTTTTCCTTTATACACTTCCTTAAGTGTTTTACCTTTCTATTGTCTTGCTTGTTCAAGCATTTGAATATGCTCTGTTGTATGTCTCCCTTGTGCCTATAATTAACTTATTAGACATTTGAATATGTTATTTATTGTTGTATGGACATTTCAATATGTCATTCCTTTCTTTTTTAACACTTGACTAAGTCATGTCCATTCAATTTTATGTCATTTGAACATGCCCCTTGTTTGTGGTCTCCTTGGACCATTACTTTTTGACTTGTTTTCAAGTGCTATTATGTGTGTTTATTTTCTTATTAAGCTCATACTATTCCTATATAGACATTTCCATGAAATTTATCATGTATCTTAGGCCTACATGTGATCAAATTATTTCTATGTGATTCAATGATAAATTTACCTAAACATGTTTCCTCTTATATGCTACATGGTCACATTCACATATTTTATAGTTGTCTTACCCTTTTGAGATGAGGTAACTTCCAGGAACTATTTTATCCTCACCTCAAATGGTGGGGGGAACATTCATTATTGGGAAGCATGTTCTCCACACTTTGCATAGTTCTCAGATTTAGTGGGGGCATATCATATGAACATGGATTCTACTCATTGAAAGTTTTCAAATTCAATGGGGGCATGCTTTGGAAGCATGTTATCCACATTCATTTAATATGGTACTTATATAAATACATAGATTTAGTGGGGGCATGTCATATGGACATAGCTGACACACATTCATATTTTATAGATTACAATTAAGGCATGCTTTAGAAACATGTTCTCCACACTCATTCAATATGTTGGTACTTATACCAGTTTGTAGATTTAATAGGGGAATGTCATATGGACATGAATTCTACACATTCATATTTTTTATATCGAGTGGGGGCATGATTTAGAAGCATGTTATCCACATTAATTTAGTATGATACTCATACCAATTCACATATTTAATGGGGGCATGCTTTGGAAACATGTTATCCAGAACTATCCAGTATTCAAAATTTCCAGTTTAGAATGGTGTATATTTTAAGAAACAAGTCCTCCACATTGGTACTTATATAAATTTTTATATTTTCTCCATATATAGTGGGGGAATGTTTTGGAAGCATGCCCTCTAAACTTACATAGTTATTTGAATTAGCCAAAACACATAGTTATATGATTTAGATTCATAGTCATGGTAGAATTCTATACATTGGTACCATTATTATATATGTTTCATCTTGAGACATATCTAAGGTGCATATGATATGCAACATGTGCCTAATATTTCAAAATCAAAATAAATTTTATATTCCAAAACCATTTCATGTACTTATACCCCACAAAAGTTTACATACTTTATCGAACTAATCTAATACAGTAGTTGGTTCACCTTTTTGGTATGGTTGAGTTCATTCAATCTTGGCAAGTTTTCAATTTGGATCTAATTGTATAAACCAACCTCACTAGGTTATACATATCATTGGGTTGCACAATTGAGCTAATCTAAACTAATAAATGGGAACTCACTTTTGCTCTAAATTTAGGGGCATGTGCCTTCTAATCTCTCTCCCCCCTCCATCTCCTTGGATATATGAATTTTAAAGATTTACCTATATTTATCTTAATCTCAGGTTTAGATCCTTAAAATGATACATCTTTTATAAAAAAACTTGTCAATAGGCAAGGTGATTACATCAACACACGTGTACTCTAAAACCTTACTTTTTCAATTTCAATCTATTTCAAGTACTTTAAACCCATATTATATGCATTAATTTTACACTGTAACATGCTCTTGGTTTCAGGTTAGTCATAAACAAAGCACCCAAATTTAACTCAAGCAAAGACAAGGTGTGAATATTTATCCAAGTAAATATTCCTTTCCTTTAAACTAGCAATTTCATTACTAGATCAAAGAGGGGAGGAAATGTAGACAATATTTTGTGATTATGTAACACCTCAGTCTTGTATACTTGGAAAATTTAGACCTTAGTTTTTGCTCTTAGTTATATACATGCCTTGCTTTCACAAGCCTCACATCTGCTCTATCTTATGGTTCTTGGCATATTTTTTAGTCTAACTAGTCTTACATTGATGACTCAAACATCTTATCTTTCCCAAATTTTTTAAAATGTACTTATCTTACACATCTACAAGTTTTGATCCAATACTTATTTTTCTACTTCCTTAACACTAACATTTAGGATAGATAATAACATCAATGTTACTGTTCTACCCTAATGGAAGTGTTCAGTTACCTAAAGTCATCAAATTTGTAATTGAAACATATTCCAATGGTTTGCCTAAGTGATTTAATGTGATTTATCTCCTGATAAGATTTGTATAAATATAATATAAGCCCTCATTCATTCCTCACCTAATAATCAGACCAAAAGACCAAGGCACTTATCAAAAGCACTATATCAAACATTTAATTGATCAAAAGCTTCCCTATAACAACCCCACTAAGTTTTACTAGAATAGGTTAATTTAAAAAAAAATTAATTACACAAATTCAATTAATATATTCCATCATTATGAAACCTACAAGAGTGATCTTTAACTAAATACATTAGTTTTAATTAACCATACACATGTATATATCTAAACTATTTAGCTAATGATCACAATCATATTAACAATATCAAAAAGAGGTATAATGCTGATTATAGAAATAACGACTGCATTAATTCATAAAAGTATTGTTACAAATTTAGCCACAACTGATACAATATTATATCCAATTAATGTATGGTATATATGAATACAAAGTATAATTTTATCAATATAAATGTTTTAATAATAATATATAATGATACAAATCTTCATGAAGCATGCGAGTTTCAACAAAATCAAGTATCTATAAGTAATTTCAAGTGTAGTACTGTTATAAAGAGGGGGAACATCATCCGAGTGCTTTTATACACTAACCATGGACCATATATCCCCCAAACTATCTCCCAATTAGGGAATGACCCTCCCTTCATATATGGGTGGATAATGATGGTGTAGGAACCTAGAGTGACAACCTATAACCTGTGTGTTGTAAGATAACTAATGCGTGATGTTTACCTTAAATAAACTTATTCTAACATGATATCATATAAATATGTAAATTAAATTAAACATATGAAATGACAAAGTTTAACTATAAACATTAATTTAGCCAAATTTTTCATATAATTATTGATCATGAAGATTAGTCAATTTCATACACACCACTCAATCGGATTACACCTTATCTATGCATTAATGGCACTAATTAAGCAAGTGAAATCTATCACACTACTTATTTAAGGTCATTAATGTGATATTTAATTATATATTTACTAACATAAAAACCAATAGATTCATAAAGAATATTCCCTATAAATAGATAATTTATATGTTAAACTAAGAAATATTAAACACATTCATTTAGTCCATCAAATGCAATGTAGTGAATCTAATATATCTAATTTTTTACTACATAATAAATAAATAGCAAAACAATCCTCAATAAAAATCATACCATCTAGGTAATAATTATATTTAGAAATAAGGTTATAGAATATTAATATGCAACTAAAAATGTTATTTCATCCATCTAAATAACATTAATCAACAACTTATTTTTTTACTCCATATCTCATGAATATATCCATAAGCTAATCAAATGCTAGCAAAACTTAATATTATTTGTATTAAATCCTTAATATCACTCATTTAAAATTTCCTTCAAACAATAAACATACATTCACGTTTAACTCGTATATGGATTCCTAGATTTCTTTTGACATAATATGTATTATTTATAAGCTTACAATAGAATTTGTATATCTATATATGGTATACACACATTTTATATTTGGATTAAAACATCTAATTACTGTTATACCATATATTTATTTACACAATTCCTCACTTAGCTAGGTCTTAGTATATTCCATCAACAACATGTATTAAATGTATGTTATGCTCTAGATAAACAAGAGTTTTGTCCATAATCTTTGAGTATCTTGTATACTAATTTTAATAGACTTGACATTATAACTAATTTCGTTCAAGTTATAAGAAACCATTTAATTATGGCTTATTCCATTATGTTTTCTATATAATCACACCCAACAACCATGATTTTCATATACTAAGTACACAAACTTATTTCAAACTTAGCCATGTATGTAAATATACATACTTCACTATATGAAATATATTATACAAAACATGTAATCATTTATATTTAATATATATATAATTGACATATAAAATCATAGATGAATATATGAAGAGATAATTCAAGGCACGCAATTTCATATAAATTCTTATTTTTTAAATTGAGTTCAAAATCTATATAAGTAGTTGTAGGTGAATTCAATCAATTCACGTTATCTAAAACCTCAATAACTCATAGTGAAAAAAATCCAGCCACACACACACACACACACACCCACATATATTAATACAGAGTTCATGATATTATATGGTAATTTATAGAAACACAATCTTAAACTATATCCAATCTTAAAGCATGAGTAGCCATACTTTGATATGCGATTGCAAGTTTTCATTTAATTTTGTATAAGGATGCAAGAAGTCATAATAATATCATTAGTATAAGTGTGAAATTAAGTAACAAGTTTACACAATAAGATCTCCTAAAGTATATCCATAATATTGATCTTTTGACCTATACCTCTGTTTCAGTTCAACCATCATACTAACATAAGGATATACATTTATAAGTGTGTACTATAATTTTGATTTATATGTATATATACATATATATATACACACACACAAACACACACATATCATGAGTTAGTAAGTCCTAAGGTTATATATACACATCTATGTTTATGTATATGTTTTTATACTATTCATAGAATGAAATAAAACTAGACTCAATTTATTGTTGCACATAATAGGATTATGTAATTTAAATGACTTATATTAAACATTAATGTACATCTATAGGTTGTATTCTTCCTTTATTCAACTTAAGTTTAATAAAAATCTATACACTTAGCATTGAAAATAACTTGACTTAGTATATATGTATTTTGAACAAAAGGTCCAATGTCTTAAGTAGTATACCGAATGATAAAAAAAATAGAGTCTTAAAGGTATACTCTATTAATAAAAACTATCTACCCTTTTAGTTTTACCTAATGTTTCTACCAAACCATATATACATAGTTTTATTTAATATAATTTTACTTGGTTTATATTTGCATAGAACATAGTATGATTTCATCCCACACAGGGTTACCCTACTTAATATATAATATGGTAACTAAAATTTAATTTTTAATCCAAATCCCTAGAGTTAAAATTTATGATAATAAAATACACATAATTGTTATTTAATTGAGCTTAGTATTTTATATATACCTAGCAAAGAGTTATATACCATGGCCATTTAAAACTAGGGTTTGTTTAGTTATAAGGCTAGTTTTGTGGATGGTCAAGCCATCTACAGTACTGGGCTTATAACCTAGTTTTTACACACCCTAAAAATAATAAAACAAAACCCTTAACCTTAAAAACTCTATTGATTTAACTCATACTAAACCAATATGAATTTAATCACAAAACTGACCTGGTAATGAAGTTCATAGTATTGTAAATGGTAAGCTTTTCTCCAAATTTCCTTGAACCTTTCCTCTTTTCTCTGTCTACCATCATGTGTCATCCCCTCTATGGCACTTCCTCCTCCCATTTTATCTAGATTCATGCTTAATTAATGCAACTAATTCCTCCATTTTCTCCTCCAAACTCCAAGTGGTATTCATGGCAAAGTTGATGCATGGAAAAACCATTGATAGAACTAAAAGTCATAAAAAGCTTTATCATTCAAAAATCACAAAACTAAGTGATTATGTTGCATAATATCTTGTTTAAAATTCAATACCACTAACCAAACCCTAACTCTCAAACATTCCCAAATTAAATAATATAATAATCCATTTAAACATTATCCCTTTAAACATCAACTTTATAAAAGTCATTCAACTATTATATTTCCAATGCTAATGTCAATTTAGCATATGGTGATTAACAAGACCATCTAAGAATTCCATTTAATTCTATAAAGTCACTCATTGTAACATTATAATCTTTACTAAATATCATAAAGTTCTAATATCATTAATGATACAAATATTGTTTAGCAATAACAATGATTTTGCCTAGTTATAATAACATTGATTAAACACAAATCAATTTAACACTATGTATATTTAATATTGCAATTGACTTATTTGAAAGTCCTATTATTATTAACAATAATAACCCTCTAAATATTATGTGTAACATCATTTATTCTAAATAGCAATATAGACTAAGGAAAACATTATTATAAAAGCATTCACTTAAATCCAAAGATAACTACAAGGCCTATTACAGACATGCATGGATTCTAAATAATTATAATAATAACATCAAACATGAGATAAGATAAGTAAAATAACACAAATGCAACATTCAACCATATTCAAACATAAAAAGCATGATTATAATTGAAAGCAAATATTAGCTATCAAATCAAATCAAGCAATGAATAGAATAACATATTATCTATTTATGGTGTGTACGGGTTCTTATTTTTAGTCTATCATC
Organism: Torreya grandis; assembly: GCA_037957365.1. Taxonomy (NCBI): domain Eukaryota; kingdom Viridiplantae; phylum Streptophyta; class Pinopsida; order Cupressales; family Taxaceae; genus Torreya; species Torreya grandis. Next base: position 804,230 of record JARHVA010005483.1, read on the forward strand.
CCCCAACACCTCCATCTATACCACCCTCTCTGATGATGCCCTCCCTCTATCAAACTCTAAGGGATGGATCTATCCTAAATCCACCTTGTTATTTCTCAATTGTACACCTCACATACTCAGCCTTGTACACTTGAAGGAAAATTGCAAGCAATGATGGAAAACCCACTAGTATGTCATTGTAGTCGGGGAACGGTTTGACATCAAGATTAGACCAAATGCAAAAAATAACTGAGAGATACCTATAGATGGTATGGTTAACTCCCTAATACTTTTGGCTCTACCTAAACCAAGGTGAGAGAACCTATCAAAAATAGATCAGGAGGATATGGAAATGAACACATGATAAAAACACAATGAAATTATACAAATAAGGCCCAAAATATAAGGGCAAAAAAATTATAGAAAGATAAAGCAACAAAACACTATACAATATGGTACACAATTACAGATAGACTCAATCAAGGAACTATTTTAAATGTCTACCATTGACTGGTAGCTCCATTATGTCACCATCCAGATCTCTCAGGAAGAAACTATGATCCTTAATCTAGTAGTCAATGGAATAAAGACCCATCCATAAGGCATCAAACTTGCCATGCTTTCCTTTTTCCTCATGCCTGCTATCCCAAGGTAGTACTAGATCACCTACTTAGAAGTTTCTTGGAGTGACCTTCCTATCAAATATTTTCTTCAACTTCTCTTTGAACTTGAGGTGTCTTTCATGAGCTTGTCTTCGAATTTCATCAAGCTCAATAATTTGGTTCACCCTACTTTCATAGTGGTGGATTTGCTCATCATCCCCTAGTTATTGTATGAGATGATAGGTGTGCAGATATAAATTCATAGGTAGAACTACTTGAACTCCACAAACATGCTCAAAAGGGATTCTGCCTGAAGCTCTCTTAGGCATGATCCTATCATCCCTTAAAGAAAATTTCAGCTATTCATCCTTCTTCTTCTTTACTTCCAATATTTTTATGATGATCTTGAGAAAGTTATTGTTACTTGATTCTACTTGCCCATTCCCTTGAGGATTGTAGTTAGAAACATAGGTCAATTTAATCCCATAGTCTTTGCACAATGACACTAAATGTTTGTATTTGAAGCTCATAGCATTATCAATAACAATTTTAGCAGGCACACCAAATCTATAAATAATTTGATTTAGCAAAAAATCCATAACTACTTGGTGTGTTTCCTTCTTTTTAGGGATTGATTTGACCCATTTTATGAAGTAATCAGTTGTAACTAGTATCCATCTATGTTCAACGCTTGATGAATCAACAATTTTTCCAAGAAAATCCATTCCCCATTATTTGAATGGTATTTTAATCATCATAGGCTATAAGGGAAGAGAACCTAAAGCTTTCATCCTCTTATCAAAACACTGACATTTCTCACATATTTTGACTATTTGAGTAACATCTTTAAATAAAAATGGACACCAATAACCAATTCTCAAAATTTTATGTGCTGTAACTTTAGGTGCAAAATGGCCACCACATACTCCACTATAGAAGTATTCTATTAGGAAAATAGTTTATTCTTCTAGCACACATATTAGGAGAACCCCATTTGGATTCTTCCATGCTAATCCATCCTCAATCAAGAGGTATTTTTGGGATATAAGCTTAAGATTTCTTCTTTAATTATTATCCAAATCAGGGGGACAATTCAGATTTTGCAAGTAATAAATAATGTCTCTATACCATAGAGATGCATTAAATTTACTCAAGGAATCATCAACATTAAAAATAATAGTGTTTACCTAAAAAAATTGGTCTCAACTTTAAATGAATGAATCTCTCGACTTGATTCTATCATCTTCATCAAAAGATGCTTCTAGACTGACTAGTCCTCATGGAAGAGTGTTTGTCTTTAGCTGAATAATATCCTTCCCAAATAGGGTTTCCTTCCCATCACAAACCTAAACCATAGAGTCCAAGTCTATGAGCTAATTGTGGAACTCAACGTCACACTTCATAAACATCTTAATCTATTCATCATCATCAAAGACCTACAATGATGAACATTGTCTAGGATTGAAGGCTTGACAAGCACCTCCACTTGTTACTGACAATGAGGGCTCATAGTTGTAATGTTAAATTGAGCACCTAAACTTACAAGTATTTTAGCTTCTTTGTTGAAACTTATATCATGATAACATAGATTGAATTTATCAAAAAATTCAAGAAAATACTAGACAACATTTTGATACTATTTCAACCTCTTATTTTTTGTGGAAAAATCACTACAGACTTGCTTTACCACTAGCTTGGAATCACCCTTGAAAATAAAATATTTTATTCCATATTCATAATAAATCCTTAAAACAAGAAAGAATGCCTCATACTCATCAGTACTGTTCATGCACTTAAAGGAAAGCTGAAAAGAAAACATAAAACATTTACCATTGGGGCCATAAAAGACAACCCTAGCTCCATTTCGAAGATTGGAACAAGCCCCATTAAAGCACATTTCCAAACTATGCTTTTGTTATCAGGTTCAACATCAAGAACAATAGGCTATTCACTAGTATCAACATTCCCAACAAAGTTTGCTAATTAAACATCTATGTACAACAATTCATTGATAGCATACTTTGGATCTTCAATCACATGTAACATCTTTGGCTCTCTATAAATTCTGACCATCTTACCATCCAAAGGAATGGTGGCATAGGAAAGGTCCATCTACACACTTATACCCATGTTAGCAGCCCATTTACATGATAGGAGTATCCCCCATTTAGGTGGGTAGTCCACAACAACCACACCTATGTTCAAGTACTTTCTTAGATGCACTACCAATTGTACCACCATTACCTTAACTTATCTAATAATTAGAACCTATCATGAGTCCATGGCATAATACTTACCAAAGGATGACATGATATTCACTATAATATCATTGACGTCACCTAAGGGAATCACATTACAAGAAGCACCAGAATCAAACATTCATTTGTGAGTAATCAAATCATTGATCTTTGAAGTTGTGTAAACTGAATCCACATTCAGCTGATTTTATACAAGTGCAATCCCCAAATAGACCTCTAGAGTGGGTTCAACAACCTCTTTTGATTATTCATCTTATTTTATGGGTACTTGGGGTAACTCAACTTTATTTGCAGTTAAACTTTCACTAAATTCTAAATATTCAAAGGCCCTCTTCCTATGTTTAGGTATTCTCAATAACTCAACAAGTGGAATGGTGATTTTTATTTGACTCAAGATTTGATCCATATCACACATGCTATACTAAGGAAGAGGTATATTTAGTGGAAGGGTAAAAACAACTTTAGTTGGAATATAGTCACTCAAGGTCTAAAGTGGAGTAGGCTGGGATGGATTAACATTTTTAATAACAAACTTCAAAGATGTATTTTATTTGAGATAATTAACACCCTTAGGGATATTAGACAATATGGATTTTTTTCTCTCTTATTAGTAACACCTCTAAGCTTAGTAGCTTGGTATACAAGTGCTATCTTGGAAGCTTCTGGGACTACTGTAGCTTTCTTTGCTTCCTTGCTTGCATTCTCTGCCCTTGAATTTGTAAGGGCAATGTCTTAAGGAGAAGCACTTGGTCGCCTAATTCTAAAGTTGTATTCCTTCTTTTGGGTAGTTGATGCATTAATTAACAAAAATAAAAATCATGGATGGGTAATTCATATGCTTGTGCCACATTAACATCAAAAGCAAACTCAAAAGTTTGGACACTCTTCATTTTGATAGCACTCCAAAATTGATCAACTATAGTATCATTCAACAATTCCATAGAGGTAATTGATTCATTATGAGGACTTTGATAATCAAACATAAAAATATCAGAGTCTAATGATGCATATTCATGTTCATCTAGATCTTCATCAACTTGTTCACTAGTATCAAATGGAGGGTGTGGAAGGAAGCACTTATCATACCAATCAATGTATAAATTATAATTCACAACATTTACCTTGGCATTTAAAGGATCAGGTACCTCCTTTCTAGACCCTCTATTCTAGTTTTTATCCATTCTTTCTTCATGTGCATGCTTCTTCCCTTTCTCATTATCTCAATGGTGGAAAGTAGGACCCCTTTATGCTTGATTCAGATTTGGAGCTTGCTCGTAGCTAGTAGACACTTGAGGGACCCCCTTTTTATCTCTAACCAACTTGTATGACATTTATTTGATATCAGAGGCCAAAGTTTTGATAGTTTCCTCCAAGTTGGTTGTCTTCATGGATTGTGTCTTTTCTGGATTGACCAACTTTACATCAACCCACTTTTTCATGGGCTTTCCCATAGCCTTTATGTTGTTCTCAATTTGGATGGCCATATTGAATGCTAAATATAGGTTAGTGGGAGCCTTGTCCCTCAATAAATATGTAGTCTTATTATCAAAAGCATCGTATTACTTTATCAAGAACACTGTATCACTAGGCCTAATGTTTTTGGGTAGCCATATCATGGTCTTGTTGAACTATGTATTGAAGTCCTGCACATAATCATTATGATTCTTCTCGATATTTTCAAATTCAACCAAGAGAAACCTTGGATCAATCATAGTACCATACTAAATTCTAAAAACATTTTGGATCTCTTCCTATGAGTTAATGCATCCAGAAAGAAGAGAATTGAACCATTTTTGAGAATCTTATTCTGGCATGTGCATTAATAACTTGATGCACACATCCTCATACTGAACCTCATAATATTCAATAATATTTTGAAAGGCCCTCAAATGCTAATCATCACTCACTGCATTGTTCCCTTAGAATTTTGGGAGGCATTTCTTAAATTCATTTAGTACTTCATTAGGATAGCCTTCCATCTCATCAATATTGATAGGCTTGAATGTGGGAATGCAAAATGCAGGACATGTATTCTCATCTTGGTCCCTATGCCTCATTATTGGTTCAATAAGAGGTTAAAGAACAAATGGAAAAGGGATATGAGGGGGTGAATGAGGTGGACTTAGTGGATTAGACTTAGGAGGGGACTCAACTAGTTGGGAAGGAGTTAGAAAATAAATGGGACTATGTGTTTCAGAATCAGTAGAAGAGTAGTGATAGTCCTCAATGATGGGGGGTTAACAAAGATTTCAAGATTATGAAGTCTTGATTATCCTGAGTAGCTGAACCTTGCCCTTTAATAGGCCTCCAGACTTCTCCCCTTCTTCTTTGAGGAATACCTAAGGGTGGAACAAGTCTCTTAGATGGGTCACCTTTAAAAGATAATCTCAGTCCTTCTAGATTTACAAAAAAAGAAACACTTAAAGCTGAAAGTTAGCAAAGATATTTAGAATAAGCACCAATCTTCCTTGAAACTAGAAAATAAAATGGTGTCACCACTAGAATCAGAATTATAGAATATAATAGTTGACAAATTGTTTGTGATACATGCTAAAATAGACTTGTTGAAGCTTAATGAGATAGAGAAAAAAGACACTAAATTTTTTCAAAATAATGTTCAAAAGGGACAAAACACCTTTTAACATGCAATGTTAGCATCTCTTTGTAACAACATTAGTAGAATTAAAATTGTCAAACCTTAAAAATCTTCATGGCATGTCTTCAGTGGAGTGCTCTGATGTTAACAACCAAGATAGTCAGATCAATGTAGTAACAATATAAAACTTCACAAGATGAAATACTCATGGTTCTGTTGACCATTTTTTGCCCAACAGGCCAAAAATTGATCACCTTCCATCCCTATTGTTCTAGGCCATTTCATTTTCTGATTTTGCATAAAATTGTTAAATCTATGGACTCTGCATGTCTAAATCTATGGACTCTGTAGGTTTTGGATTTCTACAGAATCTGCAGGTTAGTCTTTTGGTGCATGGAGGATCAGTTCAGAGAGTTCCAAGTTTTACAAGGCTTCTTCGAGCTCTGTTCTGAAGAAAGTCACAAGAGAAGTCAGCGTCTTTGAACCATTGAACCGGTTCAATGCCTTAGTTCAACGCTCAGTTCAAGCGGCTCCTAGTTCAATCGGATGGTTAATCGGCAAAGTTCAAGCGGCATCAGTGCGCTTCATTAAACTGTTGAACCAATTTTAGTTCAATGGGTTGGTTCAATGGGGTGCCCCAAGGCCAAAGGTTCAAATGCCCTTGCGGAGGGCAGTTAGAGTTTCAAAGAGCCTGATAGAGAAGACAAAGAGCGGCCAATTCCCACAGACTTTTTATCTTCGAGAAAAAAGCTTGAAATAGAAAAACCGCAGGGAAAAGGCCCAAAATAAAAGACCCAATGAATTTTGCCGAGGATGGTGATGTCTCGAAAGCCATCAATTTTAATCAAGTGAACTAGCTATTGGGTGATGGCCGTGTGAACGTCAAAATTAACCCAGTGAAGTAGCCATTGTTTTTGAACTGCCTAAGCGCCAAATCATGGAAAGAGCCCAAGGAATGTAGCGACCCACCAGAAGATCACCCCCAAGGGCTGAAAAAGTAGGAAGAAGACAAAGAGAAGAAATGATAAAGCATTCAAGTGGTGAAGGGAAGGTGAGTTATTGTAGATGAGCGGCGTGACCTATTTTCTGTAGTTGGTATTGATGAGGGGACAAATCGCAGTCTGTTCACAGAAAAGAGGCACAGCCATGTCCTTACATTAATGTTTTAATGCCAAATTCAATTTGGGTGATTGTACAGCATGGTTCTAGCAGGCCTTTTCTGAAGAATGACACCAGTAATAATGGTTTCCTCTTCCCAAGGTTCAGAACACTCATGGGCCACTTACAGAGAAGAGTGCCAAAATCTTCCCTAGGAAGTACCAAGTTGCTTTTCCTTTTTATATAAATTGTAAACTTCTCTTTTGAGAAGGAGATCTGCTCTCAGCCTTAAGGTAAAACTTTGCCCAAAAATCTCTCGGGCTTGTAAGGCAGAGCTCTGCCAAAATTTTTACCTTGAATCAGAACTTAGCATTTTTACCTCCATCTGAGTTTTGCATCTTTAGTATGTGTCTATGCATTTGATTCTATGTTAAGTCATTTTCTTAAATGCTTTTGTAGAATGATTTCAGCATATCTGGTGTAATTTTTGAGTTTTCCTTTTACAGGTCTGTCAGAAGTGTCCATAGAGGAGTATAGGTGAAGTGGATAGGCTACTACAACGTGTCTCAGAATGCCTCTAGTAGTTATTTCCTCCATATATCTCCATGAACCCCTGACCCATTAATGCAAAAGGTTTTCTCACTTTAGGTGAAGTGTATAGGCGCTTCCTTTTGGTGAAAAGTGTATATTCGGGCTGGGTGGATCACATTTTTTGGTGTATCACCTTTTCTTTTTTTAGGCTTAGGCTTTGTTTTCAGCATCTCTCTCTCCCTTTTCATCCCCCACTTTTTTACATTTTATTTGTTAGCAGTAGGAGAAACCAGGGCCTAAAAGATACATTAGAGGGAACTAGCCCTCATCTAAAGACTCTCCCCTTCAGCTTCACCGGTCCCACAGGCAAGAGGGGAGTTTCCATTGTTGCATGAAGAAGGCAAGAGCTTGACCTCATGCCAAGGGTGCAATCTTTTGCATCAACAATTTCTAGCACGCCCGATGGGACCAACTAAGACAAGTTGTGTCTAAAGAGTTAAAGAATTTTTGGTGTGTTCTTCAACCAACCAGCCTTTGGAGGCTTTGCATCAAACACCAATGGTGACTCTGAGTTGAATCAGCTGGTTAAGTAGCCTGGTGCCATCAAAAATCACTTTCTGTATGTATAATTCCTTTGCACAAAATCATGGACCTTGTGTTCCTTCACATGGTTTTAATCAAGCTTAGGGTTTTCATGTAATCCCCCCGAGCAGCTTTCCTAGTCTTCCTCAACCCCCTCAGGTCACTGATCCTAATGGTAACCTCCTAACTTGGGGAAAATAGTGGAATCATGGGGCAGGAAAGAGGAGAAGAAAGGTTTTGCTCAAAACCTTAATAAAGATAAAGCTACTCCTACCCATGATTCCCATGACATCCAAGAGGCTATCATGAGCAACAATGAAGAATAAATCATCATTGATGCTCCTTGTGAAGGCCTCATCAGCAATGGAGAAGATGCAGGTCACACATGCATGTAGATGTTCCAGCAGTATGAGGAGGAACAAAAGCATGGTGAGCTCTCTCCCCCCTTGTTCGATGAACTTCCTTGTTGTTTCGATGAGGAGGATGACTACGCTAGAGAGCCTGAGTTGGAAGAGGACCAGATGGATGCCTTTGAACATCTAAAAACTCTGGTCCTCGAGCAGGAAAAGGAAAGGCTGGTCTCCCTTGAGGAAAGCCTTGGAGAAGAAAGCTTTGAATAGAGAGGTGATGTTCTATGGGATGAGAAATCAGTTTGTGATTCCATTTCAGACATCACAACTGTCACCCTTCTTCAATAAAGCTAAGAGGAAGCAAAGGATGAGTCTAACAGAGCCTACAACGAGGCAAAAGGAAACAAGTCAGACCATGATGCATTGCAAGGGGAATGTGCATATCAAAGGGCTTATGGTGATGAGCCAATAGCCACATATTTCTTGGTGAAGAGCACCAGCATGAAGGACCAACATTCAATAAGCCTCTAGGGATAAGAAGAATACATGTATGTTGGAGGCATGTTTGAATCTGATCCACTCAGATACCAGCCAAAGTAAGTGACAGGTAAGAGGAGCAAGTCACCAAATCTCCTTTTCATTCAGCTACTTGCTTGGCACCATAAGTCTTCTTGCTAGAAAGGGGACTTAAGAAATTTTTCCTTTGATCTAGGAGGGGGGCGAACATTCCTGGTTAGCTATATATAGTAGTTTGCTTTCAGTTGTCTTTCATGTTTTCCCTAAGTGCAGTTTGCACAGGTAGTGTTTTTAGCCTTGTGTGTTTCCCTTTGTGTGTGGGGTAAGAAGCTTCATGTTTTGATTCTCAAATATTTTGGGGCTGTCACTACCTTTCTTCATAGCTGCATCTGACTCCATGCCTAATCGACTGCAAGGTAACTAGTCCTTAAGCATAGCAGGCATGCTTCCCCTGGGAGTCACCAATTTGTTGACCATTTTTTGCCCAACAGGCCAAAAATCAGTCACCTTCTATCCTTACTGTTCTAGGCCATTTCATTTTCTAATTTTTCATAAATCTGTTAAATCTATGGACTCTTCAGGTTCAAATCTATGGACTCTGCAGGTCTAAATCTATGAACTCTACAAGTTTTGGGTTTCTATGGACTCTGCATGTTAGTATTTTGGTGCATGGAGGATCAGTTCAGAGAGTTTTGGGTTTTACAAGGCTTCTTCAAGCTCTGGTCTGAAGAAAATCATAAGAGAATTTGGTGTCTTTGAACCGTTGAACCGGTTCAATGCCTTAGTTCAATGCTCAGTTCAAGCGGCTCCTAGTTCAGTCAGACGGTTAATCGGCAAAGTTCAAGCGGCATCGACGTGCTTCATTGAACTGTTGAACCAATTTTGGTTCAACGGGTTGGTTCAATGGGGTGCCCCAAGGCTAAAGGTTTAAATGCCCTTGTGGAGGGCAGTTAGAGTTTCAAAGAGCCTGACAGAGAAGACAAAGAGTGGCCAATTCTCGTGGACTTTTTGTCTGCGAGAAAAAGGATCGAAATAGAAAAACCGTGGGGAAAAGGCCTAAAACAAAAGACCTGATGACTTTTGCCGAGGACGGTGACGTCCTAAAAGCTGTCAATTTTAATCAAGCGAACTAGCCATTGGGTGACGACTGCGTGAATGTCAAAATTAACATAGTGAAGTAGTCATTGTTTTTGAATTGCATAAGCACCAAATCATGGAAAGAGCCCAAGGAATGTAGCGACCCACCAAAATATCACCCTCGAGGGCTGAAAGAGTAGGAAGAAGACAAAGAGTAGAAATGAAAAAGCATTCAAGTGGCGAAGGGAAGGTGAGTTATTGTAGATGAGCGACGTGACCTATTTTCTGGAGTTGGTATTGATGAGGGGACAAACTGCAGTCTATTTGCAAAAAAGAGGCACGACCATGTCCTTACTTTAATGTTTGAATGCCAAAGTCAATTTGGGTGATTGTGTAGCATGGTTCCAGTAGGTCTTTTCTAAAGAATGACATCAGTAATAGTGGTTTCCTCTTCCCAAGGTTCAGAACGCGCATGGGCCACTTGCAGAGAAGAGCACCAAAATCTTCCCCAGGAAGTGCCAAGTTGATTTTCCTCTTTCTATAAATTGTAAACTTCTCTTTTGAGAAGGAGATCCGCTCTCAACCTTAAGGTAAAACTTTGCTAAAAAATCTCTCAGGCTTGTAAGGTAGAGCTCTACCAAAATTTTTACCTTGAATCAGAACTTAGCATTTTTATCTCCACTCTGAGTTTTGCATCTTTAGTATGTGTCTATGCATTTGATTCTGTGTTAAGTCATTTTATTAAATGCTTTTGCAGAATGATTTTAGCATGTCTAGTGCAATTTTTGAGTTTTCCTTTTACAGGTCTGTCAGAAGTGTCCATAGAGGAGTATAGGTGAAGTGGATAGGCTATTGCAGTGTGTCTCAGAATGCCTCTAGTAGTTATTTCCTCCCTGTATCTCCACAGACCCCTGACCCACTAATGCAGAAGGTTTTCTCACTTCAGGTGAAGTGTATAGGCGCTTCCTTTTGGTGAAAAGTGTATATTCAGGCTGGGTGGATCACATTTTTTGGTGTATCACCTTTTCTTTTTTAGGCTTAGGCTTTGTTTTCAGCATCTCTCTCTCCCTTTTCATTCCCCCCTTTTTTACATTTTATTTGTTAGCAGTAGGAGAAACTAGGGCCTAAAAGATACATCAGAGGGAGCTATCCCTCATCTAGAGACTCTCCCCTCTAGTTTCGCCGGTCTCACAGGTGAGAGGAGAGTTTCCATTGTTGCATGAAGAAGGCAGGAGCTCGGCCTCCTACCAAGGGTGCAATCTTCTGCATCAACAGGTTCTTTACAAGAATTCTCAAAAACATAAGTGACCAAAAGTTTAGTTTAGTCCTCAACAATGACACCTACAAGAGTGTTGGTTGCCAATTGTACACCTCATATACTCGACCTTGCACACTTGAAGAAAATGGAAAGCAATGATGGAAAAATTGCTAGTATATCCTTATAGCTAGGGAAGGGTTTGGCATCAAGATTAGAACAAATGCAAAAAATGACTGAGAGGCACCTACAAAGGGTATGGTTAGCTCCCTGCTACTTTTGGCACTGACTGAACCAAAGTGAGAGAACCTATGGGGTAGCTTGCTTAGATAGAGGGATTTTGCAATTCAATCTCCATAGGCATTCTTGGTACAAGGAACAAATATGACCAGAGCATAACCAAGTTTTCATACTTCACCCATGAAGGGTTGTCACACAAAATACATAAATTATTTAACTAATACACAAGCTACTAAAAATAGATGAAGGGATGATGGCAATCTTCATTCTATAAAATATTCAATAATAGGGGCCAAATGGAAAACTATAACACTAGGATTTAAAGCACAAAGTGCAAACACATTTCAAATATGCAAGATCTTATGCATTTTAAAGGCAAGTAACACTTATAGTATGTGATAAGGTGTGTTATTTTCAAGGTAGGATAGGGTAGGACAAATTCGATGATTAAAAGGGAAGGAGGGTGACATGCTGGTGGTTTACAAATAATAATGTATCTAACAGTATTTCATGACAATGTTCCTTAGTAAAGATGTAGTAGAAATTCAAATGCAAGATCATGGTAAACACCAAATGATTCTTGAGAGACTTGAACATACACTAAAACTAGAATCACAAATACTATCTCTTACTAAATTCATGAACCTAGGGTACCCTTAAAAGGTATTCCACAAGACATTTCCAAATATAACCATAGAAATGGATTTATAGCCTAGGTACATGCTCAGAATGACAACTAGTAATGAACATAGACCTAAATATCTAATTAGTAGCACTTGTACAACATATTACTACACTTCATTAATAGGATATAATATAGAACCAATAACATTTTCCAATAACTTGAAAAGAAATATTACAAATATCAACACTTCAAAATGTTGACATAGGGAAAAGCATGGTGAGATTTCTCTTTTGACAAGGGAGACATAAACATGCTCTCAAAGCTTGTTAATGGTTGTATAGATGTAACCACCTTATCAAGGGAGACAATATCTACACACAATAGTTGATCCCAAAAAAATTTCTATGAAACCTAGACTTAAAAAAATAGACACCTAAAATAGTGACCTACAACAACCAACAACAAACAACAACCTTAGAACAGAGGATAAAGCCCCTATTTATAAATTTTTAAATCTGGAACTATGGGTCACAACTTGTAAAATTTTAGAATAAGCCTTAAATTCCACCAAGATACTTCTAGTTGGAATATCCCCTTTGCCATGCTTGAGATGCTCACCCACTTGCAAGAAAAGAATCATTATTGCAACTAACTTTGAAATGAATGATGGAGATTTGCAATAAACCTTTGATATTTTGATTGAATATGCTAATGAATTCATGATCTGGATGGTGAAATTCATAGTGGAGGGCCAAACAACTATTTATCATCATATATAACCTATTTGGAAATACTCTCCTATTGATTGATTTACAAATCATAGAAACTTCTAGTTATGAAATCTCTTCTTTGTGCATGCCAAGGAAAGCCCATTACCTTGTGATGATTAGAATTAGAAATATTCAAATGTGATGAGAATAGAAAAGATATGTGGTCGTTAAGAAGATATACGTTAGAATGGTAATTATGCATTATTCTGTGCTTCAAATCATTGGCATGTCCATGAAATAACCATTAGCTTTTAAACCAAATTTTGTCACATGCTGACATTTGACACACCACATCAAATTCAACTAGGCATTTGTGGGGCCTAAGAGTGACTAAGTCAATTAATTGGATATAATTTGGACACTTGTCACTTCCTCATGCAAATCTAACCCCTTTGAAAAGTCCATCTTGACTTGCATTGTTGGATCATCCTTGTCTAAGCAAACATGAGCCATAAATCTTATGCAAAATGATCAATTTATAATTTGTGGCATGAAACTATGCCACTTAGCATTTTGGAAAATTTTCATGGGATCCTTGACTTTTTAACCTTAGTTATGCACCATCAGATCTAGTTGGGGTAAGCAAACACCTTCTGTCAGATCATGATCTGAGGGGTGGAGCATTATTAGATACTACTTTTTAATTGGCCTCAATGATATGCCACTTGGTAACCCCATGGGATTCTTGTGTACCTTGAGGATAGTCTCTACTACTTTGAGTGCCCTCACACCATGTGGATGTATCTCATTTGATCTTGAGTCATGTTAAACTATCAACTGTTAGTTCACACCATTAGATCTATGGAACATGCTCAAACTTTAAATCATGCCTTGCGAGCTTGACACTTATCACACCTATGCTTATCCTAGGTTATTTTAAATATTCAACTTTGATCATGCATCATTGGATCATCTTGATCTATGCAAATGCATGTTGTTGGATCTACCTCCATTTAAAAGCAAACATCTAATTCATAGGGTCTAAATTGATGCTTGCATGACTATCATGGAACATTTGAATCCCAACAGCTAGTCCTTGTAGCTTAAAGTTGATGTTCACATGCCCATCAAAATATTTTTATGAGACCATCATACTTGTAATTCAAAATTTTTTTAGGGACTTTTAGTAATTTGATAAGTGAGCTCTTTGTCTTCAACATTCTTATTTGCTTTAGCACTTTTGTCTTTGGCTTCTCTTTATCCTTGGCACTTATACTTTGAGATTTTCTTTGGCACAATTGTCTTGCAACAATTATTTTGGAAAATATATCAGGATAATTATTTTGGATAAAATGTCTGAGAAAATTTCTCTAGAGAATTTTGACTTCACACTTTTCATACAAGAATTGAGACTTCGGCCTTTTATCTTTAACGGGACAATTATTTCAAAAATTTTATCTAAAATAATTTCTTTGTAAAAATTGAGCTTTGCAATTTTACCAAAGAATTTGAATTTTACACTTTTCCCAAAGAATTGCAATTCTTTTGAACTTTTTACAAAGGTAAGATTCTCGAAAGAATTCAGCCTTCAGATTTTTGCCTTCGTTAGAACAATTGTTTGGGATATTTTTGCCAAAATATTTCCCCTAATTAAAATAGTATTTTGCACTTTTGTCGAAGGAATTGGACCTTTGCACTTTTATCAAAAGAATTGAGATTTAGCTCTTTTTGTCTTCATCAGGACAATTGTTTCAAACATTTTATCTAAAACAATTTCCCCACAAGAATTAAACTTGGTACTTTTCCCAAAGAATTAAAATTCTTTTAGACTTTTTGCATGAGAAAAATGTCTAAAAGAAATAGGACTTCTGCTCTGCAATAACTTTACTAAAATTACCCTTCGACCATTTGAACATACCCTTCAAAATTTTTTTTAAGGGCACTTGCCCTACAAAATTGCCCTTTGACCTTTTGGAATGTCCCTTTAGATCTCTTGAAAGTGTCTTTTAGACTTTTTGAAATTGCCATTTGAGAATTTATCAAAGGCAGAAAGCTTGAAGGAAATGATCTTTTGTAAATTTTACAAAGGAAAAATGACCCTTCTACAAGTGTCCTTCAAGAATTTTGTAAAGGCAAAATACCTGAAGGAAATGACCCTTCAAATTTTTTGCAAAGGCAAAATGACCCTTCAGAATGTTTTTAGACACTTTGGTTGAAATAAATAAGTCTTTACAATTATTTTGGGCTTTTTGTGTGGGTAAAATTATCAAAAGGCAAGTCCCCTTGAAACATTTTTCTGTGGACAAAAAGTCCAAAACAAATGACCCTTCAAATTTTTTTTGAAATAAATGATTTCTTTCGAGCTTTTTGTGCGAGAAAAATGCCTGAAGGGCAAGTGCCCTTCAGATGTTTTTATGTGGACAAAAAGTTTGAAATAAATGAACCTTTAGATTTTTTGTGAAACACTTAGCTTAAAATAAATAAGACATTGAATTCCTTTGGACCTTTTATAGCGAACAAAATTTTTAATGGAAATAAGTATTTGGACCTTTTGTCTGAGACAAAAATCTTGAAGACCCATTTTTATCAGACATTGTGTTTGCGCAAAATACCCAAAAAAGTCTAAGAAAAAAACACATTCATCAAGCAAATATCATATTAGGACTTAGCCAATTTTTATATAAACTTGACCTTCCAAAGGAACACTTGAAGATGAAAGTTAAGCTAATGACATAGTCATTTACACTTAACAAGGGCCCAATTGCTTTAGTGTAATTTTGAGCACTAATACACCCCATAACAATGAAGATAGTTAACTCGAAATAATATAAAATATATAATATATTGTTGTAATAAATTAAATAAACATGATCATCATGTACATAATATGCAAGTACAACTAACTCATTAGTTAACAATTATATAAATTAAGAATCATATAACTACTCATATATTAGTATATAAAATAGATCTTAACTAAAATAATAATTAATCAAAAAATAACCATAAAAATCTACAAATTAATAGGTTACTAGGTTTAGAGACAAATCAGGATGTGACATCCTTCCCCCTAAAGCTGATCATCATCTCGATAACATTTATTGAAACACAAGTTTTGAAATTAAACATTATTCAATAAAAAATAAAATAATATCTAAAAAATTATCAAGTAAACAAATATGGAAATAGCCTAAAAAATTCATCATAATCCTTTCAAGTGGTACTATCTTTAGAATATTGGTCTCACTAGACCTTGCACTGTGACACTTCTCTAATATGAAAACTAAGTTTGCGAGTGCCAATTATTCTGATTGGTTTTACTGTGACCACCTCAGGATCTAGAACTTACAAAACATTCCAATTCAATACATGTGAAGGATAAATAACATATTTTTTAAGATATGCCACATGAAAAATATTATGCAAAACAGATAAAGTTAGTGGACATTCAAGTCTATACGCTACATGATTAACCACTTCTATAACCTCGAAAGGTCCCATATATTTAGGTGAAAGTTTTGTTGACTTTTTGAACTTAATCAAGATTTTTTGAAGATTAACACACATAAATACTTTATCACCTACAAATTTTTTTCTTGTTATTCTCTTTAGATTAGCATAACTTTTATGTCTATCATTGGCCTTAACCAATTTATGCTTGATTGATCTAACCTAATCTTCTATTTCTATAAGCATATCAGGTCCAAAGACTACCCTGTCCTCTAACCTATCTCAACTGATTGGTGTTCTACACCTCATTCCATATAATGCCTCAAATGAAACCATCTTTAATGTTAATTGATATGAGTTGTAAGCAAACTCAACCAATAGAAGGTACCCCACCCACTTGTATTGTTGATCCATTCAATACATCTGAAGAAGATATTCTAAAAATTGGTTAACCCTCTCAGTCTATCTATCAATATTCAGGTGATATGCAGTGATGAAATTCAACTATGTGCCCAGAGCTGAATTCAAAGTCAACCAAAATCTAGATGTCATTTTTGGATCTCAATCTAAAATTATCTTTTAAAAATACATATAATTAGTACAACTCCATTACAAATCTATTCACAAGCATAAGTGCATCATCTATTAAGTTGCTTGGTATAAGTGAGTTACCTTGGTTAGTTTGTTAACTATAATTAAGATCATATCATGTTGGTTCCATGATAATAAAAAATATAGGACAAAGTCTATGTTAGTCACTTACCACTTCCATTATGGTATATCATGAGGATATACCAATCCTACTTGATGCACATGTTCAAACTTCATACGTTGACATTCCAAAAAATGAGACACAAAATTCATTGCATCTTTCTTGATCCCTTTCTAGAAATAGAAAGGCCTTATCTTAGCCATGAGTTTAGTTACACCAAGATGTCCTAAATATGGGGCATTGTGCATTTCTTTCAGCATTGTGCTCCTCAAATTCTCTCTATCAGGCACATACATCCTACCATTGTATCTCAAAAGATCCATCACTCTCTAATTGAAATGTTTTATACCTAGGGTTTTGAGCATTCTATGATAATGCTTTTTTGATCTGATCATAAAATTCATCTCCTAGTAAGAATTTGATTACCTAATCATGGAAAGTAATTTTGATAGTAGCCAAGGCTGCTATGTACCTTATATGACTTAGGGCATTTGTAACTCTATTCTCTTTGTATTGATATAGTTAATATCAAATCATAATCGGATAAGAATTATAACCATCTTTGATGTGCATTTAAGTTTGGTTAGGTGAAGTTGTAATTGAGTCCTAAGTTATCAGTCTTAAGTTCAAATGGTTTTTCCAACAAATAATGCCTCCAAATTTAAAAGGCATGCACTATTGAAGCAAGTTATAGATCATGAGGGGCATAATTCACCAAATATGGCTTTAGTTTTCTAGACTCGTATGTTACAACTAAACCATCCTACATAAAAAATCTTCTAAGTCCATCCCCATATACATCCATGATCACTAAGCACTGATCATTAGGATTTGGAACTCTTAACATAGGTGCCAAATTAAGCCTCTTTTTGAGTTTCTAAAAGCCTTTCTCGCACTTATTTGACTAGACAAAATTATAATTCTTTCGTTAAAGAGAGGTAACTGGATTAGCTATCTTTGAGAAATTTGGAATAAATTTCCTATAATAGCATGTTAAACCCTTGAAAATCCTTATCTCATGCACATTCTTTAGGCTCTAGTCATTCCATTATGGCTCTTATCTTCAATGGATCCACTGAGATACCATTCATGGAGATAATATGTCACATATATTACACTTTCTTTTGGAAAAATACACACTTGGATAACTTGACATAAAATTTGTGCTTCCATAAATGCTACAAAACCAATTCTAGACGCTGAAGATGTTATTTCTCATCCTTAAAATATATGAGGATGTCATCTAGAAAAACCAACACAAAGCAATCCAGATAATCTCTAAACACACTATTTATGAGATTCATAAATGCTTCTAGAGTATTTGTTAACTCAAAAGGTAACACTGTGAACTCATAGTGCCCATATCGGGTTTTGAACACTATTTGGGAATATCCTCCTATCAGATTCTCAATTGATGATACCCTGATTTAAAATCAATCTTAGAAAATATGGTTGCCCCTTGTATCTGATCAAAGAGATCAACAATGCAAGGTAACAAATATTTGTTCTTGATTATCGCCTTGCTCAACATCTTGTAATCAATACACAGGGAAAGAGTACCATCCTTCTTAATGAACACCATTGGTTCACCACATGGTGACACACTTGGTCAAATCAATCCTTTCAATAATAACTCATGAAGTTGAGCCTTCAACTCAGCTAATTTGGTAGTTGTCATCCTGTATGGTGCCTTGGATTACAGATCAGATCCAGGTATGATGTATATGTTAGAAAATAGTCCTAACATGGAATAAATAATTAAATTATAAAATAAAAGAGTTGTTGTATGTATAAAAATAATTCATTAAAATAGAGAGTTTGGTGATATTATTATCTGATGTCCCATTGAAACTACCTCCATATTCAAGAGAGATGGCACTATATGTATGTTTCAAGTATATGGAATAAAATATGTTATTATGACCGAACAAATTTTATTATGCTCTGCATATTTTAGAGCCTTCGACTCTTCACCAAAATGGGGTAACACCCACATCTGGTATCAGATCAGGGCCATCCTGGGCATTTCTATACCCTCCATTTGATTGTTCCTGCATCAAAGGAGTTCATATAAAGGCTATGTAGTGCAGACCATGTGCAACAGCCATTGCTTGTCTGTTCTCCCTTTCTTGCACACCACCAATAGTATAGCAGTGCAAACCACATGCAAACCTGTTGGCTTCATCACTCATCCGCATCTTCTTCCACACTGTTCACCTCTGTTCATAGTCTATGCATCCATTTTATCCATAGTTTGCATCCCAGAAAAATAAAAAAATAAAAAAAATAAATACATATTGGAGTTCTCTGGTTTTCTGTAATTTTCTATTTCAAATTTGTAGGAAATTCAAATTTGCATGATGAAGGAGATATATATATATATATATATACAGGGCCGTACAAAATCAAGTTGGAAGCATTTTTTAAAGTAACTCGCCCTGATCCACAACTCTCTACTGCATCGATCTATTCTGCATCAAAGCTTGGCTTCTATTCACATTACGAGTTCTACAACATAACGTATCTCTTGGCGACACATAAGACACCTAGTTTGACACATGGCTTCCTCTTTACGGTCTTTGACTTACAGCTCAGCTTCCTGCAATAAGACTGGGATCAGATCTCACTAGGCAATCCTAATCTCAACGATGAGCCCTCCTCCATTATCCATTTGCCCTCAGCAATAGACTCTCCATGCCAACTTGATCAATGTGGTGGATCCTTAGCTCTCTTCAATGGCTTCTATAACAAAAAATAAAAAATCTTTGTGGCATTCCTACACCCATCATGGCCCCGATCTGATCAAAATTCTTAGCACGGTGAATAACTTGGCGAAGAATCCACCGAACTTCATTGCAGAATCTGTGCCTCTCCCACCGCAACGTTTAAAACTAGCTCTTGCTGTCATAAATCCCTTGCATTTCAAATCAAAAAAAAAAAAAATAGGTTTGTTTTTTTATTTTTAGGTATTCCACTTTTATTTATTTATTTCTTTTTTGTTTTAGGTTTCGTTATGTTTTTTTTAAATTAGAGTTTTTTAAGTTTATTTTTTTAATATTTAAATTTTTTAATGTAATTCGAATTTTATTAATATTATGATTTTTTTTTTTTTTTTTCAAATTCATGGTTTTGTTTTTTCATTTTTAAAAGTGTTTTTATATATATCATTTGTTAATATGTGTTTTCGATTTTTTTAATATTTTATTATTATTATTTGCTTTTTTATTAAATTTTAGTTTATGTTTAGGTATTTTATTTAGTTTGTATTATTTTAGTTTTTGATTTTTTTTTTCTTTTGTTATGAGTTTTAGTTTTTGGGTTTTTTATTTTATAATTTTGTTATTAGATTTTTTATGTCTTAGCTGTAGTTTTTTTTAGATTTGTGGGTTTTGTTTTGTTTTTAGTTATTATTTTAAGGTATTATGATATTTTAAGATTTAAGTTTATTTATATTTAAAATTTATATTTTTAATTTGTGATTTTTTTAGTTGTTTTGAAGTGTCATAGTTTTTGAGTTAAAGTTTTCAAATAAGTTTTAAAAGACAATCTTCAATAAGATGGGATTTTCAAAATCGTATGTTTGTAATCATATGTATTATCGGTTGAAATTGACATTCAAATTTCTTACCCTATGTTAGAACTAGGGGAGTAAATGTTAGAAAATAGTCCTAACATAGAATAAATAATTAAATTATAGAATAAAAGAGTTGTACATAGAAAAATAACTCATTAAAATAGAGTTTGGTGAGATTATTGTGGGATGTGTTGTTGAAACTACCTCCATATTCAAGAGAGATGGCACTATATCTATGTTTCAATTATATGGAATAAAATATGTTATTGTGATTGACCAAATTTTATTGTGTTATGCACATTTTAGAGCTTTCGGCTCTTCACCAAAATTGGGTAACACCCACAGTCTATTGAGAAATCAAACTCATGTTTGGGTGGTGGTCTAGGCAATTCTTATGGCAACACATCTTGAAAGTTCCTAAGAAAATGATAATCTTCAATGGATGGTTCCTTAGACTCCTCCATCTCATTTATTTTTATAATAAATACCTGACATCCCTTCTTTTGAGCTTTCTTGAGTTGAATTATAAAAATTTGCCTAAGATTCAACTCTCTTTTTTCACACTGAAGTTGTGTCTAATTTCCAAAATCATCTTGACACTCAACCTTCTTCAGATAACAATCAACCTTAGATTTATGTTCCATAAGCCAATTGACTCCTAGGTTCACATCATATGACCTCAATATTGTAGCATATATATCCACTATTATAGTGCATTCAGTGAATCTGATCTCAACTTCCACTAGACACTTGTCAACCTTAACCTTTGACTCATTCTTATACTATACAAACCATGCATTTGTCATAACTCTATCTTTTTTAGAAAAATCATTAAGTATTCTAGGAGCAATAAAACATTATTAGCCCCAGTGTCAATCAAAATAAAAATTAGATGATCAAATAAAATATCTGACAACTCAATACATGTAGATTGGAATTCAACTTAATGTTTGTCAATAGCTACATGAATATGCTGCTAAAATGTTCCTTGTTGAGAAGAAGAACCATTGTTCTTTCCACCTGACTTATCCTGAGTACACTCTCGAGCATAATGGTCACCTTAAAAAATGAATCAACTTCTAGGTAGGCCTTTCTTATCAGACTATTGGTTTCCCTTAAAGCCTCCCTTGAAACCATTCCCAAGTTTCCTTTTCCCTGAGCTACTGTTGAACTTAACATTCTAGTTCTTGAATTGGCTCTTGGAGTCTCCACTCCTCTGCTTCTAGTTCTTATTTTTGAAAGTTGGTTTAGAAATTTCAAACTTTTTCTTAAACTTATCTCTAACCTAAGCAAGAGATTTTAACTTCTTCTCCTACTTGAGTATTTCTCAAAGACCTAATCCATGATAGATGACCTATGCACATCCACCTCACAACCAATTTGGGGTTTTAATTTCATAATGAATTTTCTAATTTCAAACCTCTAATCCACCTAATATTGAGGTACATACTTTAGAAGCTTGGTGAATTTCTCCTAATATTCATTCATAGAAAGGTCTCCTTGTTTAAGGTTATAAACATCCATCAATTTCTGATCAAAATATAATTGAGAAAATCATCATGACCTAAATAATGTCATAAATTGTTTCAAAGTGGTGGTGGTAGAGTTGAGAATCATCTTGAGTTTCTTGTTTGCCCACAAAGTTGCTACTTCTCCAAAAAGATGATATGTTCCCCAAATTTCTTTGGTGACTTCAGATTAATTTTAAATATTGAAATATTTACCCATATCTATCAGTCATGCTTCAGCTCCATCTCCCAACATGGTTTCATCTAACTTGGGTGGGTTTACCTTATTCATATCCCATGCCAACTCTGTAGTTGCTCAAGCTCTGGCATCTTGTGGCACTTCCTCACGTCTCTACTCCTGAGAATTTTACTATTCAATAGGATGTTCTTTAGGTTCTTATTGAACATTCTCTTCAATATGCCCATGCACTTCCTTCTCTAGGTCTATGATTTAGTTCCTAGTTTCGTGCATGACCATGAGGATCTGATCCAACTTCATAACTTAATGATAAACTAATTTGGGTCTAATGGAGGATTGGTATTTGAGGTACCCTCACCTATAGGTATAGTGCATACCATTATTCTTCTTACTTAACAGGAAAATACATTTGCATTAGTAACAACATTAAGTCTTAGAGTTTGAACCTCAGCTCAAATACCACAATGTAATAATGCCACTAGATTTTACTAGATCAGGTTCATTTTTTTAAAATTGATTACACAAATTCAATTAATAGATTCCATCATGATTAAACCTACAAGAGTGATCTTTAACTAAATACATCAATTACAATTAACTATACTTAGGTATATAGCTAATATATTTAACTAATGATCACACTCATATTAACAATATCAAGAATAGGTACAATAGTGATTACAAAAATAAAGACTGCATTAATTCATAAAAAAATTATTAAAAATTTAGCCACAATTGATACAATATTACAACCAACTAGTATATGATATATATGAACACAAATTATAGTTTTAGTAATATAAATGTCTTAAATATAATATGCAATGATATAAAGCTCCATGGAGCATGCGAGTCTCAACAAACTCGAGGATCCATAAGTAATCTCAAGTGTAGTCTCTAGTGTCTTACTGATGTGGGGAGTGAGATAATCATCCGAGTGCTTTTCTACATCAACCACAGATGATCAATATCCCTTACTATCTCCCAACTAGGGAATGACCCTCTTTTCATGGATGGGTAGATAATGATGGTGTAAGAATACAGAGTGACAAACTAAAACACATATGTTTTAAGATAACTAATACATTATGTATACCATAAAGAAACCTATTCTAATAGGATATCATACAAATATGTAAACTAAATCAAACATATGACATGAAAATGTTTAACTATAAACATTACTTTGGTCAAAATTTTCATATAGTTATTGATCACGAGGATCAATTAATTTCAAACATACCACTCAATTAGATTACATCTTATCTACATATTAGTGTCACTAATTAAGCGAGTGGAATCTATCACACTACTTATTTAGGATCATTAATGCGAGATTTGATTATATATTTAATAATATAAAAACTAATAGATTCATAATAATTATTCTTTATAAGTAGATAATTTATGTGCTAAATCAAGAAATATTAAATACATTCATTTAATCCATCAAATGTAATGTAATAAATCCAATATATCTAATTTATTACTGCATAATAAATAGATAATAACAAAATCTTCAATAAAAATCATACCATCCAGTTAAGAAGTATATTTAGACATCAAACTACAGAATATTAACATGTAACTACAATGTTATTTCATCCATCTAAATAACATTAATTAACAACTTATTTATTTATTCCATATCTCATGAATATATCTATAAGCTAACCAAATACTAGCATAACTTAATATGATTTGCATTAAATCCTTAATATCACATATTTAAAAGTTCCTTTAAACAATAAACATACATTCACATTTAACTTGGATATGGATTACTCCCATATTTATTTTGACATAATATGTATTATTTATAAGATTACAACAAAGTGTGTATATCTATATATGGTATATACATTTTATATTTTTATTAAAACATATAATTAATATTATACCATATATTTATTTACACAATTCCTCACTCAACTAAGTCTTAGTATATTCCATCAACAACATGTATTAAATACTTATGTACATTACACTCAAGCTAGGCAAGAGTTTTGTCCATAATCTCTGAGTATCTTTTATACTAATTTTAACATACTTGACATTATAACTAATTTCCTTCAAGTTATAAGCAACTATTTAACTATGGATTATTCCATTATTTTCTATATCATCATACCCAACAATCGTGATTTTCATATACTAAGTACACAAACTTATTTCGAACTCAACCATGTATGTAAATATACAAATTTTACTATATGGAAGATATTATACAAATCATGCAATCCTTTACACACACACACACACACACACACACACACAAACACACACACACACACACACAAACACAATTGATATATAAAAACATAGATGAATATAATAAGAGATAATTCAAGGCACACAATTTCATATAAATTCTTATTTATAAAAATGAGTTTGAAATCTATATATGTAGTTGTAGGTGACTTCAATCAATTCATAGTTATATAAAACCTTAATAAATCATAGTGATAATAGTCCAACTCTCTCTCTCTCTCTCTCTCTCTCTGTGTGTGTGTGTGTGTGTGTGTGTGTGTGTGTGTGTGTATGTGTGTGTATACATATATATATATATATATATATATATATATATATATATATATATATATATATATATATATATATATATATATATATATATATATATATATATATATATAGTTCATAATATTATATGTAAATATGTAAATATACAGACTTTACTATATGGAAGATATTATACAAATCATGCAATCCTTTACACACACACACACACACTCACACACACACACACACACACACACACACACACACACACACAATTGATATATAAAAACATAGATGAATATAATAAGAGATAATTCAAGGCACACAATTTCATATAAATTCTTATTTATAAAAATGAGTTTGAAATCTATATATGTAGTTGTAGGTGACTTCAATCAATTCATAGTTATATAAAACCTTAATAACTCATAGTGATAACTCATAGTGATAATAATCCAACTCTCTCTGTGTGTGTGTGTGTGTGTGTGTGTGTGTGTGTGTGTGTGTGTGTGTGTGTGTGTGTGTGTGTGTGTGTGTGTGTGTATAGATAGTTCATAATATTATATGGTAATTATAGAAACACACAGTCCTGAACTATATCCAATCTCAAATCATGAATAGCCATACTTTAATATGAGAGTGCAAGTTTTCATTTACTTTTGTTTGAGGATGCAATAAGTCATAATATTATCCTTAGTATAAGTGTGAAATTAAGTAATAGGTTTACATAATAATATCTCCTAAAACATATCCACAATATTGATCTTTGGACTTCTACCTCTATTTTGGTTCAACCATCATAATAACAGAAGGATATATGTTTATAAGGGTGTCATGAAATTCTAATTTATATGTGTATATATACATTAATATGTATATAACATAGGTCAGTAAGTCTTGAGGTTATATATACATATCCATGTTTATGTATACATTTTTATATTAGTCATATAATGAAATAAGCCCAGACTCAAATTATTCTTACATAGAATAGGATTCTATAATTTAAATGACTTATATGAAACATTAATGTCCATCTACATTTTTTATTCTACATGTGTTCATCTTAAGTTCAATAAAAATCTATACACTTAGCTGTGAAAATAAATTGACTTAGTATATATGCATTTAAAAAAAAAGGTCCAACGTCTTAAGTAGTATACCTAATGATAAACACAATAGAGTCTTCAGGGTATACTCTGTTAATTAAAAGTATCTACCCTTTTATTTTTACTTAATGTTTCTACCAAACCATAAATACATAGAGTTATTTCATATAATTTTGCTAGGTTTATATTTACATAGAACATAATATGATTTCATCCCACACAAGGTTTACCCTGCTTAATATATAATATGGAAACTAAAATTTAATTTTTAAGCCAAATCCCTAGGGTTCAAATTCATGACAATAAAATACACATAATTTTTCTTTAATAGAGCTTAGCCTTTTATATATACCTAGTAGAGAGTTATATACCATGGCCATTCAAAATTAGGGTTTATTTAGTCATAAGCCTAGTTTTGTGGATGGTCGAGCCATCCGTATTACCAAGCTTATAACCTAGTTTTTTCACATCCTCAAAATAATAAAATAAAACCCTTAACCTTAAAAATTTCCATTGATTTAAGTCATACTAAACTAATATGAATTTAATCATAGAACCTACCTGGTAATGAAGTTTTTAGTATGGTGAATGTTAAGCTTTTCTCAAAATTTCTTCGAATGTTTCTTCTTTTCTCTATTTGTTATCATGTGTCTTCCCCTCCCTAACACTTCCTCCTATTTTATCTAGATGCATGTTTAATTTATGTAACTAATTCCTCCATTTTCTCTGCCAAACTCCATGTGGTATTCATGACTAAGTTGATGCATGAAAAAGCCACAAATAGAACTAACATTGATAATAGCTTATTAACAAATCAATGCCACTAACCAAACCCTAACTCTCAAAAATTCACACATTAAACAATATAATAATCCATTCAAACATTATCCCTTTAAACATAAACTTTATAAAGTTAATTCAACTATCATAATTCCAGTGATAATGCCAATTTAGCATAAGGTTATAAATAAGACCATCTAAGATTGCCATCGACTTATAAAAAGTCACTTATTATAAAATTATAATATTTACTAAATACCATGACTTTCTAATATCATCAAAAATACAACTATTGTTTAACAATAATAATGATTTTACCTAGTTAAAATAATATTGATTAAACATTGAAATATATATCAAAGTTTTTCAGCTTAGAGCTAGAGTTGGTTTGAGTTTTTGAATTTTTGAACCTGGTTTTTGGGTGAGAATGGAAGGTGACAGTTCAAGGGGGCCCTGTGACCCTGCCCCCTCAGGATTTCATGGAATCCACCTTTGACAAGGACCCATGTTCAGAGCACATGAACCTGATTGTGCCTTTTATTTCTAAGGGTTAGAAAGAGGCCCTATTGGGTGTAGCTCTAGGTGGATACTCTAGCCTGTTGGGTGGAGATTTTCTCTCGATGAGTACACCTCTATACTTAGGGTGTGAGGGTGCCAAAAACATCAAAATTCTAGACTAATCTATGTTAAGGGTGGTATCCTCCATGTAAAATATGCTCATGGAAGTTTCTTTGCATTCAGACCCAACATTGATCTCGTTAGGAATTTGGTGAACTCAAAGTGGATTCTTAAAGGGAGTGTCTTGGCTAACATGATGGCAAGAGGATTGTTCTTATTCAAATTTACCTCCCATGATGATATGCTATTGATTCTAGCTAGAGGATCATGATTTTATGATAAACATTCACTTTTTTTTGTGTAAATAGAAACCTAGCTTTGATCCCAATGTGGACCTCAACTAGTCGACACCAATTTGGGATAGACTTCCAGGCCTCCCTTTGGAATTTTGGGATGAGGAAATTTTTGGCTAGATTGGAAACTCCTTTGGAGACTATGTGACTATTGATAAAGTAACTAAGCTAAAAACAAGGTTAGTCTACACTTTTTTTATGTCAATGTTGATATTATTAAAACACTTCCCACCTCCATCATTTTGGAGTCTAAGTTATGGAAATAGAACCAAAACATCTAGTATGGAAATTCTAGGGTTTTCTATCATAATTACATGAAACTAGGGAATATTTTTACTCAATGTAAGGCTCCCAAATGCCCCCCTCTGATAGAGGTGTAAAAAGACTAGGTGGAAATTACGGATGATTATCCCTTCAAAGGGGATATCCTCAATCTCATTAAATCTCCTCTTTCTTCACCTACAAAAATGTCTAAAGTAGTCGAGAAGATGACATAATCCCACTAGGGATCCCCTAAGAAAGTGGATGAGACACCTACTATGGTATTCTAGGAGGTGGTCTCTAGGGAAAAGGTTCAATGCCTAGAGGAGAAGGTGAATAAGGCAAGCCTTAAATATCAACCATAAGACTTGAGTCACCCCCTGCTTCCCCTACAAAGAATCCTAGGATGAATGGGTTGGTAAAAGAATCCCATCAAGAGCTTCCAGTAAAGCTCTTAGAGGTGGCCCCCACTAGGGAAGATCAATGCCTAGAGGAGGAGGTGGCTAAGGAAAAGACCAATAACTAGGTGGATGACTTGGATAGTAGAATTGAAGAAAGAGAGGAGGGTGAATTAGTCTAGCCCTTTAGATGTCCACTAGAGAAGAAGATTTAGAAGAATTATTTTCAAGACACATGACCCAAAAATAAAAAAAGAGAGCTCCAAGCCAGATTTGAGCCCTAAGTAGAGAAGTTTCTCCTAGTCCCCTGGTGTGGGAATTAGCAAGAGTGCAAAAGAGATAGAGGGTTGGTCCACTACAATGAGAAAAGACAAAGGTAGCATCAAAAAGGTTATGGATGTGGGGGGAGAAAATGGTAGAGGTAGACCCTCACTCAAGAAAAGGAGGTAGAGAGAGATGGAAAAGGAGATTACCAATGATAGGTAGTCTACCTTGGTGGTCCCCCCTAGGAGGACTAAAAAATGAAGATAGTCTCCTAGAATATTTGAGGGCTTAATAGCCCTCACAAGCAGTTACTTGTTAAGAACTACATAATGGACAATAAAATAGATATTATACTAATTCAATAAGTCAAGTTGACTGAGGAGAACTTCAAACTGGTGTTTAAACACATTTGGCCCAATGCTAACTATGCCATTAGTGGAGCTCAAGGAGATTCAAGATGAATTTTCACTTTATGGAACCATAAATTTTAAGGGAAGGTAGTGACTAGCTTTAGGTATAATATGGAAATCTCATTCTAGTGTAATCTTAATCAATGGACATTGATCAATGTCTATGCCTTGAATACTCATCTTGGGAGAAAGGAGGTATGGTACAACCTCTCAAACAAGATCAAAAGCTCTAGGAGAACCAATTGGATGATAGTAGGTGATTTGAACTCCCCTCTTTACCCATCAAAAAAAATGGGAGGCTTGATAGACCCCTTTGATAACATGGCAGACCTGGCATATTTTTAAGCAACACGGGCCAAATGGATATTGATCTAGAAGGCCAATCCTTCACCTAGTCTAATAAAAGATAAGGGATCAATCTTATTTAGGTAAAGCTTGATAGATTCTTAATATCCTCTAATTGGATCATAACCAATCATGTTCGCTTGACTACCCTTCCCAGGGTGGGTTCTTACTACAACCCATTATTGTTAATTTGGCAAGAAATAAATCTTAAAGGCCCTTTCCCATTCATATTTGAAATGATGTGGATGATCCATCTATAATTTAGGGACCATTTGATTAAGTGGTGGAACATTCCTATCTAGGGGCTAGCTATGTATAAGTTGTTTTAGAAACTAGCTAATGCCAGAAACAAAGTTAAGGGATGGAATAAGTATACATTTGGGAATATTATGTTTCAAAAAAAGAATATCAAGGATCAATTATCAGATATTCAAACCAGAATGGAGTAGGGGGACTCATAAGAGGAATTACAATCCTAAGAAAACTCCCTCTCAAAAGATTGGATTCAAACCCTAAAGGAGGAGGAAGTCTTTTGGAAACATAAATCTAGGGTTCAATGGCTTAAAGAGGGAGATAGGAATACATCCTTCTTTCACCAATCCACTTTGAAACACAGGAAGAGAAACTCCATTAATAGACTCATGAATGAGAATGACATTATGGTAGAGGAAGTTGAGGAAATTGAGAAACTCACCATCAACTATTTTGAGTCCCTTTTAGCTGTTCATCAGGTTAATACCACACCTAATGCTACTAAGTTCTTTATAGAATCCATCCCTTCCATTTTAATTGGTGAAGATAATAATCTCTTGACTAAACCAATTATAGAAGAGGAAGTTAGGGATTCTATCTTTTTAATGGGAGATATTAAAGCTCTAGGGATAGATGGGTTCCCCCCAACTTTTTAAAAACTTTTTGGGATATTATAGGGAATGATGTTACCAACATGACTAAGGATATTTTTTAGACAGGCAAGCTCCTATGGTCGTTGAACAACAATTAGATAGCCTTGACACTAAAGAAGATAGATACTTCCTCTTTGATGGAATTTAAACCAATTAGCCTCTATAATATGGTTTACAAAATCTCCACGAAGATTTTAGTTTTCAAATTACAACCATTATTAGACAAACTCATTTCTCCTAGTCAAAAAGGTTTTGTTCTGGGTAGGTAAATTCTAGATGCTGCTATCACCACACATGAGATTATCCACTCAATCTCCAAGTGAAAAAATCTGGGTATGATATTTAAATTGGACATTTCCAAAGCTTATGATAGACTCAACTAGAATTTTTTGATCAAGGTTTTCAATAAATTTGGTTTCCAAGATCATTTGATTAACATAGTGAAGGAATGTATCTCCATGGTCAAATTTTCTATTTTTGTCAATAGATCTCCCAAAGGTTACTTTCCCTCTGGAAGAGGTCTTAGGTAGGGATACCCCCTCTCCACCTACTTTTTCATCTTGTTGGTAGAGAAAATGGGTAGAACTACTTGTAACTTGCTCGTGTAAGGTAGTCTCAGAGGTATCAAACCTGCTTCCATGGTCTAGCCTTCGGTCATCCAGTAGTTTGTAGATGATACTATACTATTTGAAACTACATCTATTGTCAAGGTAAGAAGATAGAAATACCTTTTCAATGTTTATAAAAGGGCCTCCAAACAGAGTATCAATTTTGATAAAATTCACATCTATTTCCTTAACACCCAGGAAGAACTACAATAGAAAATTATTGGAATCTTGGGCTGCCCTAGTGAAAAATTTCCTAGTATATATCTTGGACTCCCACTTACGATTTCCAAATTCACCCTTGACTATTGTAATATGATCATAGAAAGAATATAGAGGAAACTAGCTAGATGGAAAGGGGTGATATTGATTCAAGCGAACAAATTTCAACTTCTAAAAGCATCTCTGCAAGGCATCCCTAATTATTTACTTAGCCTCTTTAGAATCCCAAGATACGTGGCTGAAAAGATTGAGTAGATTAAATTTTTTTTTCTCTAGTTAGAGGTAGAGTAAGAGAGGATATTAGCTTTAGTTGGATGGGATAAAGATTGCACCCCCAAATGCTAGGGGGGTTTGGGATTGAGAAGGATCCACCTAATGAATAAAGCCCTCATGTCAAAGATAGGTTGGAACTTAATGCAAAGAAATAAGGAATAGATTGAAATCATGAAAGCTAAATACCTCAATGGGGATAGCTATAAGATAAAAAATGATCATAGTCTTCTTAAAGGTTTGGTAACATGGAATGGGACTCTCAAAAATTGAAGTCTCATTTGAAGAGGCATTAGATGGAAGATTGGAGATGGTAAGATTGTAAACTTCTGGGAAGATAAATGGTTGAAGGATATCCCTCTCAAGGACATGAATTATGGTAGAATTTGTGATATAGATAGTAATTTATTTGGTGATAAAGTGGCCAATTACATTAATATAAATGAGGGCTCTAGGAATTGGAACAATATTTTGGACTGTGTTAATGGTGAAAAGGAGAACTTAGAGTCTACTATGTAACTACAAGGGGAGTTGACTGAATTTAGGCTATCCATTTTTCCTAAACAAGATTAATTGATCTAGGAAAAGGATGCCAAAGGAATATTCACTGTAATGAGTGCTTATGGGATACTTTTAAACTTGGGTGAGGAAAAACTATGGGGGAAGGTTTGGCTTCCCAAACTTATCCCAAAAATAAATTTCTTCTGGTGGACTCTAATGCACAACAAAATCTTGGCCATTGATAATTTGAAGAAGAAAAGATTAAAAATACCAAACATATGCATTTTTTGTGGAGAGGAAGAGGAAATGTCCACCCACATCATGCTGTATTGCAATTTTGCCTAGGAGGTCTGGATTCTCACAATATAGAGACTAAACTTAAACTAGGTATTTAATGAGAAGGTGGAGGACTTGGTCAAAACTTGGAGACCCCCTTTTAGACCTTCTTTCCTTGTACTAAAGGAGCTATGGCTGAAAATTCCCCCTCAACTTGACTGGATCTTTTGGAAATAATTTAACAATAGAATAGTCAAGGAAAAATATAAAACCCCTTTGGAGGTGTTTCTATCATTCTCCAAGCTTTTGGCTAAAAATATCAATGCCGATAAATTTAAAGTTGTGGAGAACCCTCCAAGACCAAAAATCTAGAATTTATTGGAATAATGGACTATTAATCCAAATATCTTCCAAATTGATAATTTTAAAAGATAGATAGAGATAATACCAAATGGTCATTACCTCAGTAAGGATGAAAAAAGCTCAACTTCGACAAGGAAGTCAAAATAAACCCAGGAGTGGCTAGTGGAGGAGGCATTATTAGATCAAACTCAGGCATGTTTGTGGTAGCCTATGCAGGGGGATTAGTATCAAAAGCAACAATGAGGTGGAAAACCAAGCCATGTTATGGGTTATTAGACTTATAATTTCCTTAAACATTTGAAAACTTCATGTTGAGAGGGGTTCTCAAATAATAGTTAATGTTGCCCTTGGTTTAGCTAGAATAGGCTAGAAGTTGGTTGACATAGCTGGAGATATTTGGATGCTTCTTAACACCATGGAGGAGCACAATGTCACCCATATTTATAGGGAGGTTAATAGAGTAGCATATGCAATGGAAAATTTAGGGAGCAACAATAATGGTTGGTGGTATTGGAGAACTTTGTCTACACTACCCAATGGGATTTAAATTCTTTTAAACAAAGATATAAGCACATAAGTGGATTAAGTTCTATGAGATATTTACCACTCTCTTTCTTGGATTGATTAGAGGTGATATATATCCTTTTATTAGTAAAAATACTTTAAATGAGTATTGTATGGATTGTTTTAAATGCCAAGACTATACTACCAGAAGTATTATATTATATTACGTTTGGATTGTACATAGCTCTTTAGTCCATAAAAATTTGCCTAATAAACACATAAATTTCCCTAAGTGGCATGTGGATAATGTGGAAAAAATTTGGTTGAAGTATAGGTCTATTTGGAAAATGAGGAAGCTATTTAGAATGGGACATGCTGACTAGATGATAGTCTAGCCTAAGGCGAGAAGGAAGAGACATGTGGCTGACATACAAGATGATGGGATGGATAGTTGGATAAATAGGAGGATGAGATGGAAAATGATATAAGGGAGTGACATCTATAGAGCTATATGGATCGTGGGTAATTATTTCCTCACATGCCCTGGCTATAGTGATCCCCATGATTGCACAAGATGGCAGTCGTGGGATATCACTAAGACTAATTTCAAGCATGGTAAAGGTTTTATAAATCACCATAATCATTATAAATTGAAGAGGTTAAGACTTTTATGGCCTTATATCCTTGTATAGATTCAAAAAAGTTATCAGTTTGGTTGGGTATTCTAGCCTTTGCATTAAACAATTTCACGAGTATAGTTTTTCTTAGGATTCTAACATGGGTGGGGATATTGTTAAGATTGAGTCATATTATATTGAGGAATTTTTCCAAGACCCTCATGTTTGGTATATCATTTAGGAGAGAGAAGTGGCCTCCTTCCTTGAAGGGTTGATTGGACATGATGATAATTTATTTTGCCAGTTTGTAGAGTCTTGGGTGGAGGATTCCAGAAGGGTATCCATAGGAAGTATTAGCTTTCAAGTCTCGAAGGAAGTAATAAGGAAAGCCACCAGGTTCCCCACCAAAGGTAAGAAGATCAGTTTATGTAGTAAGGTTTTAGACCTAGAGAATATGGTAATTTTCTTTAAAGAAGGTGAAGTGGCTGAGAAACTTCATGGGGGATTCGAAAAGGAGATGCTGTCAACTCCATGGGGATAAATTTGTCTCATGATAATGAAATACTTCACCCTTAAAGGTAGGTATAAGGTTTTTTACCAATACCATTTTGATTTAATTAATCATTTTAGACATAAGTTAGAAATTATCTTTCCTTTCTTTTTGTTGTCTTCCTTGGAGAATTTGATCAAGTCAGCTAAGGATATTTGGGCCAAAAACATTGACTATCACCCCATTCCCATCCATCAAGGCCTTATTATAATAATCCATCACTTCCATTTGGCCTTGTGTCTTCCTAATCCAATTAAAGTGATATTTTTGGAAGATCCTCCTACCAACTCATCTCCTCCTAGAAAAAGTAAAGGCAAAAAATTCCCAAGGACCCCTAAAACCCCCAAAATTTGGTTAGAGGGACCCAATATTATTGATTGTGACATTTTGATTGAGACCCCTCTTAATGACCCCCATTCCCTTTCCCCTTTGCCTCCTAGTGTTAAGTCTATCACTCCCAACTAAAGACCTAGAAATGTTTACATTAAGATAAACTAGAAGGCTAATGAAGAAGAGGTCAATGTTTAGCCTAAGAAGGTAAAAACTAGAATTGAGGACAATAGTGGTGGTGTGGATTTAAGAAATATTTAGATCTTAGACCCTAAACTAGTGGAGGATGGTAAGTGGGGTAGTTTTGGTATTAATAAATTTAGACAAATTGCTAGGATACCTCCCACCAACCCCCAAGGCATTGCTATATCTGATGATTTTGAATTTTTTAAAGATACCTTTGGGAAAGATGTTGATGAAACCCCCTCTGAGTTAGAACATGAGATAGAAGGAATGAGCTACTTTCTTGAGATGAATGAACCCTACTCAAATGGGATGGATGATGATGTTATAGAAGTCTATAGTTAGGAGAAGGAAATTAACTACTCACTATGCACCAAGATAGTGGCAGAACTCAAGGTGATCAAGACCAAGATGGACAAAATGCACAAAAAATGGAGGATTATGGTAGAATATGCTACCAAGGCTCTTAGTCATATGGCTTCAGTTTTTTACACGGTGAAAGACTTTTATAATAAGATCAAAAGTGTTGGAGTGGATAGTCTTGGTGATTATAAATGAATTTTTGAGTTCCTAGCTAAATATGGGATGACTGATAGTCCCATGTCTTTTCTATGCTCTATTACTTTACTTTCTGTTATGTCTGCTATTATAGTGATGTGTGTTCTTTGTTAGTGTGTTGTTTCTATCTCATCTAATTTTTTTTTGCCTATGGGTTGGCTTTGTACAAGGCCTAGGACCCTATTATCCTACTTTTTTGATCAAAAACATTGATTAAACACAAATCTATTTAACATTATGTTTATTTAAAATTACAATTGATTTATTCGAAACTCCTATTATTATTAACAATAATAACCCTCTAAATATTATGTGTAACATCATTCATTCCAAATAGTAATATGGACTAAGAAAAAAACTATTATAAAATCATTCAGTTAAATCTAAAGACAATTGAAATACATATTATAGACATTCATGGATTCCAAATACTTATAATAGTAACATTAGACATGATATAAACTAAGTACAACAACACAAATGAAACACACAACCATATTCAAACACAACAATCATGATTATAACTAAAAGCAAATACTAGCTATCAAATCAAATCAAGCAATGGATATAATAACATATTATCTATCTGTGGGGTGTACAGGTTCTTATTTTTAGTCTGTCATACCCCAACACCTCCATTTATGCCACCCTCACTAATGATTCCCTCCCTCCATAACTCTCAGAGGGATGGATCTATCCTACATTCACCTCACAATAATGAAGGTAGTTAACCTGATATGAAATCCAACTTAACTAAAATATTAATTAACCAAACAATAACCATAAAAATTTACATATCAATAAGTCATTAGGTCTATAGATAAATTGGGATGTGACATTACCTATTTCTATACTATTCATATATACAACACATTTAAAAGTTTGAAGTACTAAAGGATCAGTCATAAGGTCTTATTTTCTAAATTATAAGCTAGGTCATATTTGTACTTGATTTACACATGTTGCATGATTCACATAGAAGCTAACACATAGGGGAGAACTACATGAGTCTAAGGCCCTATTATAAAGTATTGGCTATGTAGGTATTACTCTTTGATAATGGCATCATTATGGGTCATCTTGACACTATGTTCCCACTAACCCATTTTCCCCCAATGTCACATTAAAGATGGAAAGCTATGGTTTTGTGATTTCACTAAGAATGAGAGTCCATGACTAGACATGAATGCACTAGATCAAAGGTGAAGCCAAAACTAGAAGCATCTAGGTGGTCACATCCTATTTTAGATGATATTTCATATAAGACACTAGTATCAAACCCAAATAGTAGTATCGATGCAACCATCTAGGGTTGAAGTAACTATCCTGAGAGCCAGAGGCACTAAATCCAAAATTTGAAGACTATTCTAGAATCTACTTCTTTCCTGCTTTTAACCTATCCCAAATCTAGATCTACATTAGCATCAAAGCCAACTAAGTATCTTGTTTTATGTAATTTCAATATCTATCATAGTTTTACTTTCCATTTATAGCTTATCTTAGTTTAATAAAATTAGTATATGGTAGATTTGAGTTTAGCATTTAATTGGCTTACTGTAGATATGATATTCACTCTTATTCCCTATCATTTCTATATCCTTAACCCTATCTATCCAAGTAGGATCCACATCCAAATTAGGGTTAAACACCTGAAACTCTATTTTATAACTAAGTTATAGTTTTCTATTGTAGTTTCCTTATTTAGTAGGTTTCTAAATTTAACAAGTTTCAAATTAGTTGTATGCATCTAATTCTGCTTGCCCACTTAACTCATCTAATTTATTCTAATATTTTATCCATATTGAATAATTAATCATTTTAATTTATTCCCATGTTCCATTTATATATGATAACCTCACCCTTCTCACCTTTTAAATTAATTAATTTCTAAATACCCATAATAACCAAGTATTCCTATTTAGAAAATGTCAAAATCCTAAATATTCCCTCCACTTTCTAATATAGAGAATTCCAATCTCTATAACTTTCTCCATTATGTATCCATTCTCCATTTAAAATTTGGGAGGGAATTTTACCCTCCATTTCCCCCTCCAACACCTTTATAAATACAAGATGACCCAAGTATTTGGGGCAAGCTAGAGTTGGAATGTGTTTATGTTATCAAAATCATCTCTTGAGTAGACATTAACATTATATTTTTGAGCACATTTTGCAATCTCATATCCAATTTCAAGCATTCAATTCATCAATTTGGTCTTTAATCTACATTATGGAGTCTTACAAGGGAGATTCAAGAGCAAGATGATGGTAAGATCTTTCCATTATATGTTGATTGCTCTCCTTCATTTGGATAGATTTTAATAGATCTTTGTATGTTAAATTTGAGTGTCCAAATTCTTGATTATACATTTGGAGACCACATTGGGAGCCCTCCTTTTGAGCTAATCATTTTTGTGCTTTGAGTGTTTGTAATTATATCATAGATCAGATTGAAGAAGGATTAGTGGCTCAAAAACCTCAAAATTTACAAGGCAAGTTGAAGATTTGATACTGGTAGTTATGAATTTGAAGTGGTAGAAATGTGCTCAAGATATATATTATTTATTAGTTTCAATTTTTGACCATGGTCCATTAATTATTCTCTTTATCTATGTTATTTGAACAAAATAACTTTTTTTATTAATAATATTGCCTTTGATTGGTTGTGGTATTGTCTCAGATCACTAGATGTTAAGCCAAATATCTCACAATTGTAAATTGCTATATTGCATTCTGATCTACAATTTTGCTCATCTACTTGTGATTTTTCTCTATATCCCTAAAACATCCATATATTATATATTTGATCAAGTGGTCTTAACAAATTTGAATCTTATAGTTTTTGTGTAGGTGTATTTTTGTCTATAACTTTATTTTATAAATTAATAGGATCTTGGAGAGGATTTTTCATAAGCATTGATCACTTTCCGATCTTGTTTCAAGATAAAAAATACCACAATCACAGTTTTATCAAAAGTATTAGAAACTGGTATAATCTACTTTTATCTAGTCATAACACCTATTATTAGCTTCACATGGTATGTGTGATGCCTGATTAGGTTATAATCTAATGGTTTGTGTGATGCCTGATGCCTAAACGAGATTCTTTACTAGTGATCTTGCCTTTTATCAAATTTTGGTTAATTAATCACTTTGTTTCCAATACCACAATCATATATAGTCAGTTGATAGGCATTCAAAGGGTTTTGATTGTTAGCTATTGTGTATATCTAATAAAATATTGTTTATATAAGATCCTTATGACATAAGTTATGAAATATGTTATTTCAATCATTTTTAGTGGATTTTTATAGAAAATCACTAACATGTCACTGTTTGATCAGTTTCTAGTTTCTAGTTTTTAGAGCTATGTTTTTTTGTAATATCACAACTTTTGGGTTTGTTCTAACAGAAGGATTTGAGATAGATAGTTTTCTCATCTTTTTATAATATCAATTTCATATAAATCCCATGATTTTGATCAACTTATTTATGATTATGGGGTTAAAACATTAAACCTATCATGCTAAAATAACTAACAAGAATTTCAAATTCCATGGCCATCTATAGACTTCTACCACATCTAATTGAATTGGTGCCAAACCTGTGCTGTCAAAACATTAAAAAAAAAGTTCTTAAATATTTGATTTTATAGAATATTTGTATTTTTGTAATATGATAAAAACATTACTTATTTATTCTAGTTAAAAAAATAAATTTTGAGAGTATAGAATCATAAGTTTATAGAAGTCATTTTAGATAAAGTGTTTATTACTATCATTTTGATAGAATTTTGTAAATATAAAATAGATTGGATTTTGCTTAACCTAAATTTTGAAATGGCCTTATGTTTGTATCCAAAATTGTACTTCTTTTTTTAGTGCATTTTAGACCATTTTGGTGAATGTTGAGTCATTATGAGCATCCCGTAAGCCTCAAATTGCTTTTGGTGCTGCCCTAAAACCCCATAAGGGGTGCTACCCCTTAACCCCATAAGGGGATCTACCCCTTGACCCCACTAGGATATTCCTCCCCCAAACTCCCACATCCCATTCCTTCATTCAAAAATTTATAGTCCAAGGCCCACAATGTTTTTTCAATGTTGTTATTAAGGCTTATTAGACAAACATTTTGTTTGTATTTTCACAGAGATAAATTTGGTGGCAGTTTTGTCTTGCTTGATTTTATTTATCAAATTACTAACATACATGTTTACAAATCCAATCATTCTAAGGTAAAACATTTAAAACTACTGACAACATTTGTAGAGGGTTGATTGTCGAAGTTGCCAATTTTAAAACTACTAAACCATGTTCTTACACGATAGTTGGTCCAAGGCTTAGTAAAAATTATTTTTTATATAATTATTTATTATTTATTTGTCAGTTGTTTGATTCTTTCTTGCATTAGAATAACAAACACACATAAATTAATCAGTTAATAAATATTTTTTTATTTGTTTGAGTGTCACCTAAGGGCTACACTAGTGTATACTCTCATCCTTGCATCCTTGTAATGATTTTTAGAGGATAAAAACCATTAATAAACCCTCCCCATTTTTATTTCAATAATTCAACACAACTATGGCAGTGACATCTAAGAACTTTTCATTAGTATATAGGGGTTAGTGACATGGATTTCATCAACATGCATTAGACCACATACCATGTTCTAGCAGAGTATACATATCATGACAACTATTGTTAGGTTCTAAAGTGGAATTCCACATAAAGTGTTCCATGGAGTGAGGGGCATTTTGGATCCAATACATAAATTGGTTAGATAAAAACCTCTATGGATTTGGACCCTACTATACCTAGCATGTTTCAAGGACTCTTCTAGTCAGCTTGTATAAAAATAGAATAAGATATTTGACCATAGTAAGTGACTTGCTACCAGATTTAATATCAACTCCCATAGTGATTGTTATGTTTAAACTGGGTTGAAAGGGTTTAGGAGATTCTATAATGGGTCACCAACCTACAACCTCACCCATGAAGGTGTTATATGGTATAATCATCAAGTTATACTTATGTGTCAGTCACTAAATTTAGTTTTGTGGCTTGTGTGTGACCTATGTGAGTGTTGTAAAAATGAGTAATTTTTGTGAGCCAAAAAGCCAAAAACTAAAAACACTAGTTTTCATCGTAGAAAAACTTAGTGCTTTTCCCATTCCCATCTAGTCATCCTCACAAAAACAATCACTTAGATGCCATAATACTTTAATTACATCACCAAAACCTACCCTCAAAACACTTACACTATTTCATCATCTCTATGCCATCACCTCAAGCAAGTCAATTAAGTTACTAGAGCTAGTCTCTTTCTACCACATGATATTCACTCTGTTATCACCTCCAACCATCTCATCACTATTTGTAGTGCCATATTGATAGCACCTATGACCTTGTAAATTTTAAAACTTGGTATTCATCTTCTTATCAGCCCATAACCCTACCAAATTTTAGATTAGTATTTGTCATCATCTTGTCATCTTGCTAACTCAAAATTTGGTGATCATCGATTTCTCATACTCTACTAGTTTGAACCCAATAGCTATTGACACCTTACTAGTCTATTCCATACTAATAGTGCCTATCCTTAAACCCTCATTATTATCTCAAACCCACTCATCATTACCTATATTACCATATTACTAGTATCTGTCACTTTGTCTATTTTCAAACTCAACATTCATCTTCTTATCATTTTATCATTCTACCAGATTTGAGATTAGCAACCATCATTATCTTGTCATCTCATTAACTTAAAATTTAGAAATCATTTATTTCTCATCACTCTACTAGTTTAGATCCAACATTCATTGATATCTTTCTAGTATATATTGTATTGATAGTCTAAATACTTGACACACATGGCCTAAACAAAGATATATCTATTTATCCATAACTTGTCAAATTGGCTCTAATTTCTTAAGCAACCTTGCTTGAAGGTTTCCTATGACATATATTTCATCCCTTCTAATTCAGTTACTTATGTTCAATCCATCTCTCTTAATACAATAAACATATACTTTCTACCTACAATCATAATTTAAATGACATCCAATACTCATTCCCAAGCCATTAAAATAGGACAAGCATATAGGCCAACAAATGACCTATTGGGAACCTTGGGTAAACAACCTATTGATAATGAATAAAATTAGAGTGATATGCACACCCTAGGGGGAAATGAGGATAAATCAAATGAATTTTTGGATAATGATAGAGCCAATATTGAACAATATATCCATGACCATTGAGAACAACTACTCATGCACCTTATTGAAATTAGAACCACACTAGCACCAATTTTTTTTGTGGAACTTTTGAATAATCTTGTCCAACCTCAACCTATCACATCTCACAATCCTCTTCCCATTGAAATATAAGATAAAGAAGACTGAGAATTGATCGATGTTGAAAAATAAGATGAATAACCATACCCTCTACCTACTATCAATAGCAATAAGGTTGAAGCTACTAAGGGAAAGCACACTCTAGAGAATCAAGTAAAAAATAAATATAAGCCAACTATGATAGACCGCCTCAACCAAATCACTAAAAAAATTAATTCATTATCATCCTAGTTCAATGATAAACCTCTAAAGGTTAAACCAACTAAAAGACACATAAAATTGTTTTATCATCCACCCATCTTGATCAAAATAAGTTCAAACCTAATGCCTCCATCTCTAATCCATTGATGGATCCATATTTTGTCCTCAAATGGAAAACCATGAAGGACACTCTTCAGAGCCTCAACATCTGAGCTTACACTAATAAATATCATTATGAATAGTTCTAATCTTATCCCCTAGATATGAGCATCCTTAAAGTGCCTTTTCTAACACACTTTAAATCTCATAAGTTTGATAAATATAAAAGAAAAGGTGACCCATAAGATAATGTCAAAGAGTTCTTCATGGAATGTCAGGAGGTAGCATATAGGGAGACATACATGCTCATACTATTCCCTCAAAGTCTTGGAGGCCCCACTTTAGAATGGTTTATGCAATTGCACAAGGGATCTATAACATTGTTCAGGGACACAATAGAGAAATTTGTGAAACATTTCTCTTATAATTTGGAGCATGAAATAACCATGTTATATTTGTATGACACTAAAAAAGATTTTGGGAAAGTCTAGCATCATTCTTGCAACAATGGCATGGTCTTGCAATCCATTTCCCTTGCTCAATTCTTGAGAGGGAGTTAACCAAGATATTTATCAATAATCTTAATTCTAAATTAGGCCACCAATTGAAACTTCATTATATCTCAAATTTTGAGGAGGTTGTGGAGAAATGGATTTAGATTAAAAAGGCACTCGTTGAAAAAGTATAGTTAAAATTTATTCCCAAAATAATTACCATTAAAGTAATACCCCTTCCAAAAAACCTAAGTTCTTTAATAGAAATATAAATGTTATTTGGGATGGGGTTACTAACTCTAAACATGTGTAAATTGTTCAGGGCTCTACCTAATTACCAGTATCACATAACACATATAATTTTACTATACCAAGAAGAAGGACTAAGGTTTCCACTAGGAAATGACACTACACAAAATTGGGCAAATTGATAGAGGATGTTTTAATAAAATTAATATCTATAAAGATGATCACCTTACAAGAGATCAAGCCCATGAAGAAAATAAACCTCACCCTGATTGGTTCAATGAGAATGAATTTTTTTATTAACATAGAATACAGGGGAATGATACTAATATATGTAGGAAACTAAGGAATTTGATTCAAGATTTGATTGAAAAAGGGTAAATAGAGATAGAAGGTGCAAAAAGATCATCTTCCAAAAATCAACAAATAGGAATTTATCAAGACCCTTTTCCAAAGCATGATCAAAATTAGAAGGGTGCATTATGATATCAAGGACAAAATAAATCTAAATATGTTTCTTACCATCAGATCCCTTACTTATAATAATCACATAGCCACCATTAAACTTAGGTAAAAATTACCAGAAGAACCCAAAGATTAACATCCTATCCTAAAAATCAAAGGATCATCCTCTGATTGTGCCATCACTAGTTGATGAGGAAAAATCAATGTATTAGGGGATCCTCCCAAAGCCTCACCTCAAAAAACTCCTCTCAAACTTAATGTCCCTAAGAAAACCTCTAACATTTCTAAAGGAAGCTATAATATTATCTAACAACTTGAGAAGACCCTCACCCAAATTTATATTATGGACCTTCCCAAATCCTTAATAGTCCATCATGACATCCTAAATAAAATATTTCATAAATCTAAGGTGCATATAGATATTGATGCTAGTTAATTCCATGCATTGGTTGGCCTCCTATCACAAACCTAAAAAATCACTTTTCACCCCCATGACCTTCTACCCACTAGACCTAATCATAATTATCCCTTGGACATCAAAGTATCCATTACCAACCATCAATTTTATCTATTACTTGTAGATGAAGGGCCAATAGTCAATATGTGTAATATAAATTTGATCAAAAACTTTGGGGTAC
The DNA here is from genome assembly GCA_037957365.1 of Torreya grandis. NCBI lineage: Eukaryota > Viridiplantae > Streptophyta > Pinopsida > Cupressales > Taxaceae > Torreya > Torreya grandis. The sequence continues at coordinate 847,478 of JARHVA010005483.1, forward strand.
TCATAATCATCTCTTAGGAAAAATTTGATCATCATCAAAGCATATGATGATAACAAGAGACAATCAACAAACACAATCTATCTCCTAATCATGGTGGGACTTATAGTTCACCAAACCCTCATCCTTGTTGTCAACTTTCATCTTCCCTATACTATTCTTCTTAGATGACCATAGATATATGAGATGTGATTAATTTCATCCATTCTCCACTAGCACCTAAAATTTTCTCATTCCAAGATGGAAATAACAATCCATGAGGACCCACAATCTTCCCATAATTTATAATTAGAAGGTGAGGGCTATAATATGTATTGTCCCACCAAAGAAACCAAACCCTATGATATTATGTCAAGGAAATATACTCATCTTGATGAGTTATCACCTAATCTATTGAATCCTTCTAAGTATAACCACATCATAACTATTTCAAATGGTGATGGGGAATATGAATATCAGACATTCAATGTTTCTAATCTAGCCCTATCATCCTGAAGCTATGATTCCCATACCATGCAGAAGGTATGATTGATTGTCTACACATATGGGTCTACATCATTTGATAAATTAGAAATATTATGAGATGAATAAATAGAAAGCTCAGATGATTCTTGGCTATTTATAGAGGGTTTTGGTTCATATTTATAGAATCTAACATACCCCATAGTTAATCAAACTATCAAGAATATGGATTACAAAAGTAGGGGTTTGGGACTACATAAATAAGGTATTTTAGAACCCATTCTAACATTTAAACATAGGGGATGTCTAGGCCTAGGATATAAACCACATGGTGAAGATATCTACAATGTCATATCAGATACTTAATTAGTTTCTAAATACCCTTTGAGTGATATAGACATTGCCACAAATTTTATGCATAGTCTCTATGAGGATCTTGCTATCACAAACCTTTTATATAAAATTTATATTTTCACCATTGACCTCAATCTCTATTACCCTTCCTTCATCAATTTGGATCAATTTCCCATACCCACATTTGATATTTTTCAAAATGATGAGCATAATTGAATATATGATATTTTGAGGTCACATGCCATCAAAAGATCATAAGGAGGGGTTTACAATCAAGTTGAATGATTCTAACTATTTTGATGGGTAAATCTAGTCATTACATTGAGTTGATCCAAACAAATATCCAAAAATCTTGTCTTCTAAACTAGAACAAAATACCAAGGATTTTCTTGGTCTAAAAGAGTAAAGATCATATGATGAATTATTTGAGGAACATCAAAGTACTCTCCAATCACCTGATGATTATAACTTGCCTTATCTTCATGTATATTCTCTAGATACATCCCCCTCCTTAGTAGAAGAGGTTGTTGAAGTCAATATTGGAATTGAAGAGGATCCCAAGATTGTTAAACTAGGGGTAAGTCTTATGCTAGAATAAAAAGAGGTTATCATTTATCTTCTTAAGGAATTTCTATATTTTTTTTCCTGGTGCTATGATAACATTCCAAGTATTGATCCATATTTCATAGTGCATCACCTTTTTGTTCATCCTAATGCTAAACTTGTGAACTAGACACTTCATAAAATACACCCCAAGGTGGCCTTACTAGTCAAAGAATATCTCTAAAGGCTTTTGGAAGCTGACTTCATTCATCTAGTTGATTATTGTAATTAGATTGATAACATTGTCCCTATTGGAAAACCAAATGGAGGAGTTTGCATCTGCACAAACTTTCAAGATATTAACAAGGCCTATCTAAAAGATGACTTTTCCCTTCCAAACATAGACACAATTTGGGATTCCATGATAGGATATGAAATACTCTCCCTCATGGATAGATTCTCTAGTTATAACTAAATCAATATTGCACTATAATATCAACACAAGACAACCTTCACCACTCCATGGGGTACCTTATATTATAAAGTCATGCCCTTTAGATTGAAAAATGTGGGTGCCACTTACCAGAGAGCCATGCCTATCATTTTCCATGATATGATTCATGACATAGTTGAAGACTATGTCGATGCTATTTTGGGAAAGTCCAAAATAAGAGTTAAACATCCAACAATCTTACATAAAATATTTGAAAGGTTAAGGGACTATAAAGATAGACTAAATACTAAGAAGTGTGTGTTTGAAGTGACATTTGGGAAAATCTTGGGGTTAATTATTTCTCATCATGGCATTAAAGATGATCTAGAAAAGGTAAAAGTAATTACTAATATGCCTCCACCTGAAAAACTCAAGCAACTATGTAGCCTCCAAGGTAAAATATAAGATATACATATATTTATTTACTAGTTGGTAGATAAATGTCACTCCTTTACTCATCTTATGAAAAAGGGATCCCAATCAAATTGGAATATAAAATGTTAGAAGGCATTTGATGGTCTAAAATAGTATCTACTAAAACCTTTTATGCTTACACTGCTAGTATCGGGAAAGACTTTGCTCCTATACATTTCAACCACCCCACATGATTTAGAAGCTCTATTGGCACAACATGATGAACATGGTAAACAAAGAGCCATATATTATCTTATCAGGACCCTTGTCTCTTATGAGATTAATTACACTCAGATTGAAAAGGCCTGCCTAGAAGTTATCTTCACTTCCCAAAATTTTAGGCATTATATGCTCAATAATCAAGTTAATCTCATTGAAATAATTGACCCACTCAAATACTTGCTATCTAAATCAGATCTTATCAGATTAATGGCTAAGTGGATTATGTTCTTAAGTGAATTTGATATTGAATATGTAAACTAAAAAGATATCAAAGGACAAGTATTAGTTGACTAATTAGCTAAAGCTCTTTTGTCTAAATCATCACCATTATTAAAAACATTTCCTAATGAATTAGTTATGACCACTACAAAATCTCCATCTTGAAAGTTGTATATTTATGGATCCTTGCCACTCATGGATCCATAGATGGAATCCTCCTCATCACCCCTCATAGAGACCTTATCCATAAATATTTCACAATTGATTTTACATGTACAAATAATGTTTTCAAATATGAAACATTGATCACAGGTCTCCAACTAGCTACTCAATGAAATATCTAGACACTTCAAGGTTTTGGGGATTCAAAACTCATAATCAAACAAGTCAATAATGAATTCTAGATAAAGGATGATAAATTACTTCCCTATAAGCAGATGGTTGATACTTTGAAAATGAAATTCTAGATATTATCCTTTGAGCAAATTCCCAAGGGAAGCAATAAATCAGTAGATGCAATGGCTACTATTGGATCATTACTGGGAATGACTTTGGACATGCATCAAATACATTTCTTGGTGGAATAATTGATATCACTAGCCCATAAAAATCCCATATCAGAGTAGGTATGTACGATTTCAAATCCCAATCTTCCTTATTATCAAGACATTTACACTTATCTCCATGATAACATCATTCCACCTAATCTTAATCACCACTATCGTAAGGCCTTCATCCATAGAGCTTCTCATTACACTATCCTTGGTAGCATGATCTATTGATGGGGATATGATGGATCTTTGTTAAGATGTCTTAACTTCAATGAGGCTCTTTCAACACTCAAGGTGGTCCATAATAGAAATTATGGGAGTCATACCGGTAGAATGGTCCTAGCCAAGAAACTCCTTTAGATTGGGTATTATTGGCCCACCATGGACCATGATTCCTGTAAATATGTATAGAAGTACATCACCTATAAAAAACATAGAGATCTCATCTATGATTCCTCATAAAAATTGTAGCCCATTGTTAGTCCATGGCTATTTTCTACTTGGGGACTCAACCTCCTTGGTAATATTGATCCTTCATCCTCTAACGGTCATAAATTCATTAATAATACCATTGAATACTTCACTAAGTGGGTGGAAGCCATACCACTCACTTACATTACTGGTAAACAAATTTCTAAATTCATTTTCAATCATATAATTTGCCATTATAGAGTTCCCACCTCAATTGTATTTGATAATGGTACATCCTTAAAAAATCAAGATGTCAAAGCCTTATGCCATAAATACCATATTAAACACAAAAGGTCAATACCATACTGCCTATAGGGTAATGGTCAACCAGAGGCAACTAATAAAACTCTTCTTAATATTATTAATAAAATCATCAATAAGGCTATCTATAATTGGCATCTTCAGCTTTATCCCACCCTATGGTTTTATCATATAAATGTTCATACTCCTAATAGTGCCACTAAATACTCCCTTGTCTTTAGAAGAAATACTATTTTACTAGTTTAAGTCAAATTCACCTCACTATGGATATCACTCAAAGGTATTATTACTGAGGACTCTTATAGGGCTGCTCATCTACATGAGCTACAGTTATTAGATTAAAAATCTCAATGGGCCTTAGATCATATGGGATCATATCACAATATGTGACATGACCAATATAATAAGGTCTGAGCTCACGAGTTTAAGGTTGTGGCTTGGTACTAAAAATTAGAAGAATACCAATTTAGAATAGGAAAATAAGTGAAAATTTGAGCCAAACTAGTCAAGAACTTACGTCACATTGGCCATGTTTGGGTATGAAGCATACAAGTTGGGTACTCTAGATGGTCAAGAGTTGGATGAACTGATGAATATGATGCAAATGAAATATTTTTATGCCTAGGGATCTCCCATCCTATGTTCATTCTTATGTATAGTCTTAAATAAATAAAAGAACATCTAATGGTAAAAACCAAAGCTTCTAGTGCCTTGGATAAACACAATGATGAGAACTAGGTTCTGAGCATCACTTGTGAACAAGATCCATGTAGTCATAACCTTGGGTACTTGGGGGAAATGTTTAGCCATCCACACCCATCCATTCATCACCCATCCTCTTTGGCCTTGGTCTCCACACAATGTAACATGTTGAACAAAACACAATCTACAAGGACTGTCCTCACACATAAAAAAAGAAATTCAATACAGGTCTAATTAGGGGAAGGAACAAGCAAATTTTGAAGAGTTATCCCATGGTTTCCATTCCACCCTCCTCCTTTTGTAAAACCTATGCACAATCCATTTCTAGTTTTAGTATACCCTCTTGATTACTATTGAAGTGGATATTCCTTGGACTAGTTTTAATTGATCCCATTCTACACCATCACATGCTCTACCCTCTGCTTCATCTAGCCACTTGTCTTTATTCACCAAGTCCCTTTCATGTCACTATTTATACTCAGGGTGAAGAAGATATTACACACTCTGAATGATAGAATTAAGGGTTTCTCACCTACTTTCCAAATTGGCCCATCTAATTACCCAATTGCCATTTATATTTAGTTTTGCATATTTATGTGATGTGTCTATGGTGTGCTTGTTTGTGTAAATTGATTATATTTTCAATTATCAATACATTTTATTTTTTATATTATATTGTCACCATTTGCATATATACTTCATGTTATTTTATTATTTTTACATCTTTCATTTTTTTATGTATTCGACATCACGTTGTGATGTTAAATTTGTAAGTTTATACCAATGGTTCCTCATGTAAGATGTCCATTTTTTATATAGATTTTATGTCCTTAATGCACTTTAACACCAATGAGATCCTGATTACAACATATCTGGGTCTAACTCAGGTCATGTTAAATTAACATGGATTGCATAACCTACATGGTTCAAGACATTATCATTCCACTTTATCCACTAATTCCACTCCCAAAAACATATAAACTTAGTCATTTCTCCCTTCCCTAATCCCTCAATAAGGAATATCACACCTATCCATATCATGAAACCATACAAACCTTTATCACATTATCATCTACAACTTTATTATTCATGATTACAAAAAAACCACATACACCATAACATTATCCAAACAACTTTTTAAAATAATACAATAATAACAATACAAATAGTTGGTTGATATATAAATAACCAGTAACCATGATTTCACATAATCACATAACCATACATCACCTATAACACATTTATGCAATTCATATACATCTTCCATATATATATAATATATCATTTTGTATAATTTTTTTTGTCATCCTTATCCATAACTTCATTTATTCCATACATCTATCCTCTTATTCTTGACACCTAATGATACATCCTAAATTACATCCCACCTTACGGTGGTGGCCTTGGTGATTAGTGAAGTGATCGACTATATGATTAGGAACCTAATGACCTCTCAGATTGACTGATCACCCTATATGATGGGTCCCTTTGTCTTATTATCATTGCTTGATCATATAACACCCTCTAATATTGTCTCTCAAACCATCTTACCACCTGGGCCATCACATATCCTAATCCTAGTATGTCGAATAGTATTTGATCCACATTTTTCTCCATCTTAGCCACCCATGCCTCTATCTCTCTTTGCTCTAACCATGACTACAGATGTATATGGTTGTTCTATTTTTGTTCCACTTATTTTTTCACAACCCTAATCTATGCCTTCTAGTGGTTCACATGATCCTAAAATATCATTACCTAGGCCAATACATTAGTAATCTATAAATCCCTTTGAATAATTTAACCCTACAAGAGTGACACCTATCATTATAATCCTATTATCTCCCTTTGAGCATCTTATAATCAGCTTAGATAATCTCTAGTGGCCATATTATTTATATTTATTCTCCCATACCTCCATAACTGGTATACATTCCTAAACTGCTACATACATCTCCATTTTTGCATCCATATCGATGCATTTATGCCACCATTATTACCTATAGTACTTGATCTTATTATCACATAAATATAATTACCCATAAAATAGTGCATTTCATGACTTCCCTACCCTACCACCAAAATAACTCCCCAAACTATGACCTATCTCCACATGACCCTTATTTCCCCAATGCAGTTTCCCTTACCATGACCTACTATGAAGTGACCTTAGTTTCATACCCTAAAATTCCACCCATCACCTAAAACCTCCCTCAATCATATAACCTTATCTCACCCACACAATCCCTACCCTATGCCCCCTCATGCTTTGTCCTCTTCTCCATTTGAGTTTCTACTCCCCTTTACCTATGAACCCCTCACCCAACAACTTATACTCACTTGAGAAAATCCTTTTAACTACTCCCTAAACTCATGACTTTCCCATTCACACCATATGATCTTCCACACCATGGTTTCTTACCAAAAATCCCACACTTCTTCTCAACTTGTAGCTCACAAAAACCTAGTTCACTTATAATACAAAAATAAATATAAAACAATTCACATAATAAATCCATACCTAGTTTCTACACTCACCTCGATGTTGATCCTCCTACTTGTTCTCCTCACCATTTCACATGCCTAGTTTTTCTACCATCCATATCAACCACAACCTCCCTCTCACAACATGATATAATATTTTTTCTTTGTCTTCTCTTTTTACATGCCCTACATGCTGGGAGGATATAAACCGGAAGCACACAATTTGATTACTAAACCAAGCAACTTAATATGCGGAAATTAACCAGATTCACCAAGTAACTAGAATTCAGAATAACACATGATATGCGAGACAATACCAGATTGTATTAACACTTTATACAGAAAAGAATACAATAAAGAAGATGCCACTTCTTCTCCACCACCTTACAGAGGTTTCCCACACCTCAAGTGAACAGTAATTCTCCTCCCCAAAGCTCTCCCTCTCACAGGTCCCAACACCCAACTCAAATACAGAGTTGGTGTTCACCTCCCATGCTCCACACACACCACAAGTGCTCCACGCACTCCACAAGCACTCCACGTGCTCCACAAGTACTCAAGGTACTTCAAGTAGATCTCCCATGAATCTGCAACAACCTGCAATTCAACAGACCATACTTATGGAAGGAACTCCCTTGCCTTCCTCTTGCTCTATCCGAGTACACACCTGTACTCCAAGTAGATCATGCCTGATACTGCTCCCTGTTGTGTTGCTGTCTATATGACCTTGCACACCTGCAAATCAAACAATGGTTCTATTCACCTGTGAACCTCGACCTTGCACACACATACACCTGCAGATCAACGATCTTACTTACCATGTAGATCTCCTATATAGGCCATGCAACTGTGACCAAGATCCTACACTCTTGAAGAACCCAGCTGGCTCTCCAATCCAGCACCAACACACCTGGTACTGTGGCACTAGGAGGAACGCACCATTGCTCTACCTCACACACAGAAGGAGCTTATAATTATGCTCTCTTACTCCCTAGCACACTTTTCCAATACAACCATGAGTCTATTATATAGATCTCATCCAAACAATGATTAGACATCTAATTACAATAATTAGATCCGCAGCTCTCAGTCTATAATTAGCCCTGATCATGCAAACACTTGGTTCGTTAGCTAACTGCCTGTAATTAGCTCGCAGTCGAACCACACATGCGATCGACGTCGGTCCCTGTCTGCCCGGAGGTGACCGACGTCGGCCGATATATGACCGACGTCGGTTGCTTCTCTATGCTTTCCCGCCGACGTCGGCTGATCAGACCGACCCCAACTTCTCCTGCAACTCAGCAACCTTCAACAACCTCCTCTCCTGTTTGCATCAGTGAAGCTTTTAGCTCCACAATCCTAACACTACATCTATTTTACACCTTTTATTATCTTTTCAACTTTTTATTAACTAAATTTAATGTTTCTCAAGTGGAATTTGAGCCTTTGCTACCTTATTCACTAGTAACCATGCCTTTATCCTATAGGTCACTGAGCTTGAAACTGATGATGTTATCCTATGTTCCCTATAAGGATTATTGGTATAAAGATACAAGGAAAAATTATATGTATATATCCCTATGAAGAGTTTGAATAGGCTCTTCAAATATTACCACATATCATTTATCATCCTTGGCACATAATGATGAAAACATTTTATACAACAAACCCTTATAGGTCTCAACTTTACTATAGATGGTAAAATTTGGCTCATAGTGATGATTGGATTTTTATAAAAAGACTTTATAGATCTTGATAGATGTCCCCATCTTAAAACATGGCTCGTAGTGATAACTTTTACCACTCCACTCCTACTACTTTATTAAGCTACCTCACATTTTTAGCCTGGTAACATTCTTTGCCTTTTCTAAATAACCCACCTCTTATGTATCCACTCCATTTTTTGGTGCCTCCCTATTATTTTATATTCCTATATATTTTCCTTTATCACTATCAAACTATTACTCCTAATGAATATGGTATTATTCCACTCATATAACTCCATTAACCTTTGGTCTTCTTCGCATCCTATAAGCACCTCAATCACTTGAGCTACCTAAGTTTTGCGTGATCATCATCATGGCATCATCACAACCCCCATCCTTCATCCACAAACCTCATATCCTACCCAATATTAGAAATCACTCACCTTTCTAATCTATAATAAAACTCATCTATCTTAAATTAAAAACCCTTAATTCTCATAAGCATGTGTCCTTTCTTGGAATATGTCAAAATCTTTCATATCTCTTTGTTACTCTTTTGTTATGGTTGATTTTCCATTGGGATGTGTTGATAACTATGAAACTATCATTTCTTATCCCTATGCATCTATCTTTACCAAGGGCATCATCAATACAATAAGATTGTATCTCATTGATTGATAACACTTCACCTCATCCACCCCTATTATTTACATCTAATTCCTCTAATTCCTCTATTCATCAAAAGTCTCATGTTTATCACATCATTCATCCCCTTTTAGGAAAAATACATTGCCTGATGTCTCTTCAAACTATGTAGGTAGTGCTTGGTCATCTATGGTATCCAAGGATATCTCAGTTGTACTACCCATTTCCTCCCCTTCATCTCCTAATCACTCATTTTTCACTTGTCAGATGATTTGAGCTACACCCATCATCTTATTTTGGGCCCATAACTCTCCTTGGTATGTGTCCTTTCTTGGGATATGTTGAATGTTTAGGGCCTCATTTATCTTCTCCTTATCTTATCTTAGATTACATCTCTCCTTGGCATGTGTTATTACTAGGGATATGTAAAAAGATTATAGATAATTCACCTCAGTTAGGTTGTAATTATCCCTTGTATGCATCCTTTCTTGGGATACATCAAAAAATTGTAACCAATTCCCCTCATTTAGGTTTGTATCTCTTCTTAGCATGTGTCCTTTCTTGGGATATGTCAAAATCTTGTAGCTTTTTATATTATCCTCATCCCATTATAGTTGGATACCATTTGGGATATGTCAATAACTATGTCATATTTACTCCATGTGCATCAGTCTTTACCAAGGGCATCATCAGTTTATAACTCACTACTTTTGACACTTTCATCCCACACTCCTTGACTATTCACACATTTTATCCCCTTTTTATACTTTCAAGTGGACATTCGTGTCATCTATTCCCCCAGTCCCCTTGATAGGGCATCAAGAGTCTACTAATCTCACTAACATCCATAACCATATTTATTCTTCCAAAGACCATTACTTCTCTTCATAATGTTGTTTCAAAGAGGGGAAATATGTATGTAATCTAATTCTACTCACTCACTTAACTCATCTAATATTTTATCCATCTTGAATAATCAATCCATTTAATTTATTACCATGTCCCCTTTCTACATTTTAAACTCACCCCTCTCAACTTCTAAATTAATTAATTCCTAAAATCCCACAATAAATAAATATTCTTATTTTTAAAATGTAAAAATCCTAAATATTCCCTCCACTTTCTAATCTAGGGAATTCTGATCTCTAGAACTTTCTCCGTTATATATCCATCCTCCATTTAAATTTGAGAGGGAAGCTTCCCCTCTATTTCCCCCTCTAAAACCTCTTTAAATGTAAGATGACCCAAGCATTTGGGTAAAGCTAGAGTTGGAATGTGTTTATGATATGTTGAGACTAACACCCCCATATATTTTTTAAATGGAGGACCCCTATATTTGTTTCCAAAAAGTCTATATTCTGGATTGAATATGAAGAGTTATCTTATCTTGGGTATTTAAAGGCAAATAAATTTTGAAAGAGGAACATGTGCTTTGATATATTTGATCATGTTTACATTTCATGGTTCAAAATTACTAATAATTATCTTCAAGGTGATTAGTTGTAGGTTCCATGGAAGAAGATAAGGTTTCTAAGGAAAAAACCCTAAAAGGGTTTAAATTTAAACACTTGCAAGAAAATACTAGCAGGAAATTTTATTTCCTTTTGATTAAATGATCCTAAATCTAACTTTATATTAAGCTTCTAATATGTTTTTTATTTAAAACATGACCAAATATTAATTTAAAACCTTAGACTCAACTTAAAACATGATCAGTTATTAATTTAAAACATAAAGACCCTTTTGTAGATCTAACGGTGATCGTTTACTCAAAGGTTTCAATCCAATGGTGTGAATTAAATTTGACACACAAAAGGAAATTAATAACTATTAACCACTCAGGATTTGATCCAATGGTGATCATTTTCTTAGAGATTTAAATCCAATGGTGTGAATTGAATTTGACACCCGAAAGGATGTTAACAATTGTTAATAACTTAGGACTTGATCTAATGGTTCACATTGCCTCAGAGGTTCTCAATCCAATGGTTCATATCAACCCAAAATCCTCAAGATTTCTTAAAGGTTTTAATACGTGGCACTCATTCATTAGACATAAATATTTTATCATCTTAAATTTGATAGGTTTTATCCCATTATTTGACATTTGTGAGGATGTATTTGATGGGATCAAACCCATAAAATTTAACTTAGTCAATCCCTAAAGCTTTAATATCTCCTAAAGTTTTTTAAGCGTGGCACTCATTCATGGGACATAAAGACTTTATCATATTAAATTTGATATGTTCACTCCCATCATTTGACATTTATGAGGATGTATTTGATAGGATCAAACCTGTCAAATTTAACTTAGACAATGCTCAAAGCTTTGAGATCTCTTGATGGTTTTACACATGGCATTCAATTATTGGATCAATAAATTTCATTGTTTTAAATTTGATCGGTTCACTCTCATCATTTGACATCTTTGAGGATGTTTTTTATGGGACCAAACCCATCAAATTGAAATTGAAATTGAAATATTTTATTGTCTTAAATTTGATAGGTTCACCCCCGTCATTTGACGTCTATGAAGATGTATTTGATGGGACTGAACCCATTAAATTTAAATTAGATAAATTTTTAAAGCCTAATCAAAGGGGGAATTTTTAAATACTTTTAAGAAATTCTTAATTTTCTTAAGAAGGTAAGATTGAGATAGAAAAATCTTGGCCTAGGTATTTTTACTAATTAAAAGGGCAAGCATCTTTCAGGATCCAATGGTGATCACTTGCTTACTGGATTTGATCCAATGGTGCACATCAACCTGAAATCCTCAAGATCTCTTGAAGGATCCAATGGTGATCGCTTACTCACTGGATTTGATCTAATGATGCAACAAAATTGAAGACTTTTCAAAGGCCTCAAAAAATTGACACATCACACAATCAATAAGCTCAAAGATCAAGAACCAATGAAATGCAAGGACCTAGATTTGGATTTTCAAAGCAAAATAAAAGGGACATTTGAAAACCAATGGTCACTCTTCAAATGGAATTTATGAAAAATGACCATGAAAGGCATGGAACCCTACCACATAAGTTCCATTTAAGTATGGAGGATCTAAATGAAAGATATCTCATGATCGAAAACACATGAGATATGATAAGTAAGGTTCCATCATATCTAAGGCATGTATGAGATCAAAGTTGGATGTTTTGGTCATTAAATAAAAAAACCCTAAACCCTCCATAAAGAAGGCCAGAGTCAGTTCAAATTGATTATGTGACACTTAAGATAATTGCAAACTGAATTCACAATAGGTGCCTTAGTAAGAACTTTGATAGCTTTTCAATTACAATACAATGTTATCAATGGTAGTGGGTAGGCAATAGATGAATATTGAAGCAGAGATTTATCTAAATTTAGATGGTGAAGGAAGGGTATTTAGAGACATAGTGTTGGATTCAATAGCATTGAATATATATGGAATCAAGAATTGGTTCAAATTATTCTTCTTTGTCAAAGAGTTGCAACTAATTTCCCAAGAAGAAAAGAAGAATGCTTCAGTGTATCAAATAGACAAGGATTTAGTATCAATTAAAATGGTAGGCATTCATCATGCAGTTTCTAAACTAGAGGTAATGCATTGCATCGACCTTATTATTTTCATTGACTACATAGTAGATGGAGAATGGATTATTCAAGAAGGAAATGTTAATAAAGTTGCATGCATAACTCCCATGGCCTTTGAGACTTATTATAAGCTCCTTTTACCTCATGTTGATCTTCCATCTTTGAGAGAATGGAAAAATTCCCAAAACCTGGATTCAGTTCTTTCACCTTGGTTAATCCAAGGTTCCCATGTTTTCAAGACCCCTAATGGTGAGATTCCTATTACCCAATTTAGAGAGGGTGTTAGGGTAGCTATGACCTTATTGAACATAGCCTTTGGTGCCTCTTCTAAAACTTATGTGAGTAAGGTTTGGGTGTCTTATGTTCATTGCATGTTAGAGTAGAATGTAACTCCTATTAGAGACTTAATAAGTTTCTTCTTGGACAAATAATTTACAACCATCAATAGAAAGATCTCCAGACATTTATTTATGATGTCTTACCTCTTAGACTCACTCTTGGCCTCTATTAATTTCCCTAGCATTTGAAATTGGTCCCCTAATGGTAGGACTACCATTTCTCATCATTACTCCAAACTACATATTTTAAAATATAGGAATCATATGCAATTCATTTGTGATGGTGTCATCCCAACCATTTTTGAGACAATCACTGGTATTCCTCTACCTAAACTTCATCATCTAATAAAAAATAAGTGAAAACCATGGGGGATGTGTGGTTCTATCTAGATTGCACTGTAATAAGGATAGAAGGAATCATTGTCTAACCATACATACTACCCATATGTGTTCCTAGTAAGCTTTTAGAGAAATAAATTTCTTATCAAATCATCTAGGGCATAGATTGACACTGGAATAAGAATAAAAAGGCTCAAGTTCATCCCTTCCCACTAGACATTGGTAGAATTGTAATCAAGGATTGGAAATAAATGGAGATCATGGTGGTACACAAGAACTCTTTTGATTTCTAATTAGATGATCTTAAGATGTGGGAACCTGATAATAGAGTGGCTAACCATATTTAGGATAGGAAGGTCCTAAAGACTAAGTAGAAGCATCAACCAGGTGTGGGAGATTGTATTTACACAAATGCAAAGAAATTTGAAGAAGTTCTATCTAGGGTTAAAAACTACAACATAAATTTATAACATAGGTTAGTCAGGGATAATAAGCCTTTAGGAGAAATATGACAGTTACATCCTTTATAGTATCATTTGTTGCCAGGATCATCTGGGAATACACACCAAGAGCCACCTATTAAGGGACAATATTCTAAGCCTCAACAGGGAGAATTGACAAAGTCATCTTATATTGAGAAATTTGAGGATGTAAAAGGAAAAGGTAAACCTATAAGTGAAGAGTCTAAGATTAAGCAAAGACTTGTTGAAAGCCTCCAAATTTAGGCATCTCCACCAATGCCTTCTTCTCCAATAAAAGTTATCAACATAATTGCTTTAGAAATTAGAGAAATATTGGAGAGTACCCTTGATAACATCATAGCTACTTATGGTTTAGATAAGGAAGAAGACCCATGTAAGGAAGCAGGCAAGGAATTGGTTTCATTGGGTAGTGGAAAGAGATAGGCAGAATTAGCCTTAGTTCCTCTAGCTCCAAGAAGGAGGCCTAGGTTAACTTTCACTCACCCTACTAGTGAAATAAAACTCTTCAATAATGAGAATCATATTTATGGACCAACCATTCCTAATTGGTCTATTTATGGGAAGTTACAAAATATCCCATCTCTTTCTCCTTCACTGGATCTGACTTGAGTGGACATAGGTGTTCAGGATAATGTCAAGCCATGGATTTAGGATATGTTGAATAAACAAGTAAAGAGAAACATCCAAATTCTTCACAACAAGGAAATCTAATGGGTTGGTATGTTAGGAGCCTCTGGGAGTTCAAATGTAGAGATTCTTGAATAACCATAGGTGAAAGAGTTTGATCCTCAAGTCTAATTTAATCTAGAGACATCAACTCTTGAAAGAGTAGTGACCAAGAAAATTACTATTGGTATTAAGGAGTTCACCTTTTAGAAGGTGGAGCCATTTATAGGCTTAACTCCTATTTTAGGGTAGGCAGTAGGGGAATATCTTATTTTTCAAAAGGATGTAGCTAATGTGGTACTATCCCAATCAATAATGGCCTTGGTTAGAGTTCAAGGATTGAAACATAATATTCTCAACTTGGAAATAGAAAAAAAAAGATTTGGAAGCTTAGGTCTTCTTGACAATTCTTGAAAATATATTGCAAATGCTAAATAAATCCTTGATAGATGCATTCAAGAATTTGAAAAGCATTAAGTCTAGATTAAATGATTTGGACCATAAATTTGAGATGGTATAATCCTTAATCACCAATTGGTAGAATTCTCAAGCTCAAATGGAAGAGCTCATCAAGGTGCATAAGATAAAGTAGGCCTTGAATTTAAAGATTATCAAACTCAAACATCTAGACATCCTCATGGTAGTTTTGGTAGATAAATAAGAAGATTTGATCACCTGGAGTAGTGATGTTAAGGACTTCATCAAGAGAGACACAGACTTGGTAAACTGGATTGAGAAACTTCTAAGGAATCTATTAAATAACCCTTCTCAAACTACTACTTTAGGCCTGGTTGATGATGAAGAATTCAAACAAAGGGTTGATACCCACATTCAAGGCATAAAAGATATCCAAGGTTATTTATATAAGGACAACCAGAAGACCCTTGATACCATTAATTTTGTAAGGAAGCAAATTATAGAAGCACAATGTGCTAAGTAACTTGTATCTTGGGCAGATAGTGAATTTGACAAGTTAGCAGATAAAGAAGAGGATTGTCTAATGAAGTTTGCATTGGATTTTGAGCTGATCAAGGAGCAATACATCAAGGTGAAAGACTTCCTCAAATAGGGCTAATTGGAAGGACCCACTAATGAAATTCCTAAAAGAATATTATTTTTGTAAAATATATGCTAGTCTGTTAGCATGTACTCTTTCTTGTCAAGTTGGCATGATTTTTTTCACATTGTAGCTTTGTATCAAAGAAAACTATCCTTATCCACATTTGGATATTTTCAAAAGTTAACTAGTTAAATACCTATGTTTCCTATAAATAGGTAGATGGTTACCATTTATTAAGAGAGAGTTTTTTGAACAATTGATACCAAGAGCATTTAATACAACTAAGGAATTCTAAAAAGATTGTCTGGATAGTTTTCATTAAATGTCTATGCTATCTATCAATTACAAGGAGTTACCTTTGATTTGAATGATTCTTATTATTTGAGTTACATTATTTATCATAGGGATGCTAATTTGTGCTAAATTAACTGTAAAGATCTCAAATATACTTCATTTTATTTGCTCTGTATTTGGATGTACTTAGGTTATTCAAATCATAATAGCAAACCTTTAAAGTAAATTTGGTTCTTACTTATGATTCATATTTATTCTTTGAATTTTTCTTGATTTATGATATAATTTTAGCTTATGATATTTTATAACATAAATTGGTTTAAATGTGCTCAAAGCAATTGGATTTTTGTCATAATATTTGAAATGAAAACCTACAATCATGTTTCTTTCTTCCTCATCCTTCTTTTTTCTTATTTTTATCAATATTCACTCTAGCTTAGAGGTCATTTTTAATAATCATGTAGTTTAATTATCAAATCCTCATAATTATTAAGTATTAAAATAGTATAGACCCAAGTGGCTCCCAATAAATAAATCTAATAAATATTGTGGACAGTTTTCATACTTTGCTTCTATTCCACCAAAGACAATCACTGAATAGTCACAAACTATAACTCATGCCATAGATTCTAAAAATATTAAAATGAGAAGTGTTTTTCAACACTAAGATCACCTATGGTACAATTATAATAATCAATAGGAGAAGATCCATTGGTGCTAGAAGGAGGGCCTCTTTAAAGATGCTTAATATGTTTTGAGTGCATTTGGTTGAAATTATCTACATTTTACATGATTATATTTCTTTTAACATAAATTGTGTAAATATTGGTGACCTTTTTGGAAATATGACTTTTGTTGTTAAAAATTTATTAGTATTTGGAGTTAAGATGTCTTATTTTTCTCAAAATTGACAATTCTTTGACAATAAGAAGTTTATTTGAGTCATAAGTTGTAAAGATTGGTCATCTTTGCATAATTCAATACATTTTTGAACTTGTTTTGTTAAAGATTGATGTCCTTTGTCCTTTGTCCTCTTATTATTATTTTTTCAAAATAAGTTTAGTGTGCATATTATTTGTCATTTTTTGGAAATTAATGTGTTACACCATGTTTTAAAACATGATCCTTAGTATTTAAGATGGAATTACCAAGGATTAGGACCAAATCACATTTAGAGACTAGAGAACCTTTTCTCGAACTAAAAACTCATAGAAGGACTAGGAAAGACAAAGGCAAGCATAGTTATTCTAAATATGTAACATCATCACCTTTGTAAGGGATTTTTGTGGTTTATCTTCATCCAAACATGGCATGGCTTGGAAGTTCCCCTATCAATATACTAGGTGTGGTTCATGATTTACCATGTAAAAAGAAAAATATTTTCCAATATTTAGTCCAACTGGTATTATGACTGATGAGGAACATGTTAAATCTTTCAAAGCTGCATTAAGATTGTTGAATGTTATTAATGAAGATGTAGCATGTAGGTTGTTCTTGTTTACATTTGAATATGCTGCATATGAATGGTTCTTTAATTTACTTGACAATTGTATTATCTCATGGAATAATTTTGACACTATTTTAATTAATTAATTTGGAAAGACCATAAGTCCTTGTATCATTTATCATCAATTCAAAACTATTAGTAGAGATATGAGTGAACTTATTAGGTCATTTAATGTCAGGTTCCAAAATATATTTAGTCAGACCATGGATCTATATAAACCTAATAAAGCTTTGGCTTTCAAGGTTTATAAAGATGCTACTGGCCCCATGACTTCTATGTTTTTGAAGAGAGCTATTCCACTTATCATCACATTGGCTCAAGCTTATTTTGAAGTAGTGATTATTACTGACCAAATTCAACCCCAAGGATAGATGGCTTATTCTATCCCAAATATTAATCCTTAAATGCCTACATTAAACCTTTTCCCAAGTAATAACAAAAATACTCTAACATTAAACTAGTTTCTTACTTCAAATGTATTGCCTACTAGTCATGCTACCCCTAATCAAAATCTAGGCTTCTTGAGCCATCAAGTTACCAATGGATTTCATGATAATGATCATAAGGCTTTAGTGCCTATTAATATCATTAACAGTAACCAAAGTCAAAGTGTTGAGGTTTCAAAAAATGAGAATGAGTCTATATTGAAAATGGTACATAAGCTTAGCACTGATTTTCTACAATTGCAAAAACAAATTGGTAATGCTAATGACAATTCTAGAAGGAACTTCACTTTCCAAAAGTTCAATAGACCTGGGAATAGGTTTTAGAATGATAGTTTCTATAATAACAAAGCTAATGAGTCTTTCCCTAGAAAAAAGAATATGGATATAAACCTTACTGATATTGCCTTATCAGATTATTTTAGGGTGAATGCTACATCTAAACATGGTGATAATGATTGTATTGAGTTTTGTAAAGCCTTTGAAGCTTTTCAAGAATAATTGGACACGTTTAAAGTGTTTCCAAATAAAGAGGTTGCTAAAAATTCTTCTAAATCTAAACCATTTGACCAAGTGCATATGGTGGAAAATTTCCCTTTTTAAGAGGATAATGAGCTTGAGAATATTCTTAAGGAAATTCAAGCATTCCAATAATTTTTGAAGACATATCCTCTAAGAAATAGGGAAAAAAAGCAACCATTGACTACCTCTACCCCTCCTAATAATTATGGGACCCCTCCAAACACTATATCAAAGAATAATCCTGAACCTCCTAGAGGAAGTTATACTAAGTTAACATTAACTGTTGATCTTTAAAGCAAAGCTAGCTATAACATTGTGGAAGATATGAAAAGGATTAAAGCTAATATCACTCTGCATGAGCTAACTCAAATCAAAGAATAAAGAGACCTACTCTTATAATCTTTGTCAAAGAAAATTGGGAAATCCTTTAAGAATTATAGTGCAAATGTAATTACACAAGTGATCAAAGTAGGGTCTCCACATTTTTTACTTACAGTCAGGATATTTGGAAAAAATGTTCATAATTATCTTTTAGATTTGGGATCCTCAACCAACATTATGCCTGCTGGGATATGTGAACAACTTGGGTTAACTCTAATCAAATTTGATAGAGTAGTCACTCAATTGGATAAATCCAAAGTTAAGGTTGTAGGAGAATTATTGAATGTGCATATATAGTTGGCTAGTGAACCAAGGGCTCAACAATTCATTGATATACAAGTGGTAGAAAGGCCTAGTGCTTATGGATTGCTTTTGAGTAGAGAATAGACTAAGGATTTAAATGGATATATGTATATTGATTGTTCGTACTTATGGATTCCTTGGAAAGGTGTTCCAAATCAAATAAGAGTAGAAAGAGAACCTTTAATGAAACACATGATAACATAATATAATGCTATTAACAAAAGGGTAAATTTCTTGGATTTTGATTTGGGAGTTTTCACTTTGGAAATTATAAAAGAACCAGTTTCTAAGAGTTATTTTCAAATGTGTGGTTTGTGGAAGTTAAAAATTGATGGTGCCAAGTGTAAATTAAGATCAGGATCTAGTATTATATTGATTAATCCTTCAAAAAAGCAATACCATGCAGCTTATTAGTTAATATTTCCTTGCACCAATAATTTAGCTGAGTATGAGGCTCTCATAATTGGATTACAATTTTCCATTAAACACAAACTTAAAGAACTCCTTGCCTATGGAGACTCTAAACTTGTGGTTACCAAGTGAGAAGTAAGTACCAGTGGAAATTATCTTACTTAAAGAGATACAAGTTTAGGGTGTGGGATTTTATCAAATCTTTTGAAGCCTTCAACATCTTAGTTGTTCCAAGAGAAAAAAACAAAACTAATGATGAGATTGCCTCTATTGTAGCTAACCTCATGCCTAACCATAATTATCAAAGCATCAGTATTGAGTTAATACCTTGTCCTTTAGTTCTTGAAAATATAAATCATTTCCAAGTTTTTAATGATGATCAACAAATCATAGATTTCAAAACTAATTCTAGGGATTTTGAAGCTCACATTATTGATGAGATTGATGAAAATTCTCATGAGGAGGGAATTAATGGTAAAATCATCCAATTAAGTGATAATAAGATACCTAAAGTGATGACTCCATTGGAAAGACTACTTGATTTTGAAAAAATTTCTAAAGCACCTAAGTAACCCAAGGTAAATGGTAAGGATTATCATGTAGCGAATCTTGGCTCACATGATTAGCCCCAAATGGTGAATATAGGGAAGGCTTACACTGAAATAGAAAATAGAAAAGCTAGAGAGTTGATTACAAAATACAAGGATGTAATTTCTTGGTCTTATGAAGATTTGAAAATATTTGACCTGAGGGTCATTACTCATACCATACCTCTTCAAGAAGGTTGAAAACCTTTTAGATAGAAGCAAAGGCCAACCAACCCTATTTTAGAACCCATGATTTTTAAAGAAGTCAAGAAGATATTGGATGTAAGGATAGTGTTTCCTATTATACATTCCACTTGGGTGGAAAACCTAGTCCTAGTTATAAAAAAGAATGGAGAAATAAGATTGTGCATAGATTTTAGAAATTTGAATAGAGCATCTGAAAAGGATAATTATTCTTTACCTTCTCTAGACTAGTTATCCAAACTATTTTAAGATCTTTCATGATGTATTTTTGGGATGAATTTTTTGGATATAACCAAGTGCTTGTTGCTCCAGAAGATAGGATGAAAATAGCTTTTACTACTAAATGGGGAACATATGCTTACAAGAGAATGCCTTTTGGATTAATTAATGTAGGGGAAACTTTTCAAAGGGCCATGGACCATGATTTACAAGGTTTATTTGGTAAGTGTATCATCATATATATGGATGATCTTACAATATTTTCTAAAAATAGAGAAGAGCACTTCATACATTTGAGACTAATATTTGATAGATGCAAGAAGTATAGTGTATCTCTTAACCCCAAGAAAAGCATATTCTATGTCACTGAAGGAAAATAGTTGGGACATGTCATTACCAAAGATGAAATTTATATGGATCCTAATAGAGAGAGAGGCCATTTCTAAAATTGGGTTGCCCAACAACTAAAAATAACTTAAGTCATTCTTTGGCAAGATTAATTTTGTGAGGAAGTTTATTTTAGGCTTTGCTGAGATTGTTAAACCTTTGAATAACATGTTTAAGAAAGATGATATAATTTCTTGGAATGAAGAATCCAAGAAGGCCTTTAATGACATTAAGAAGGCAATTATTGAATCTCTAGTCCTCATAAGTCTTGATTTTTCAAAGGATTTCTATCTATATTCATTTGCTTCTGAGCATACTATGGTTGTAGTGTTAACTCAAAAAGTTGATGGGTATGATCATCCTATAGCTTTCATGAGCACCAAATTTAATAATGTAGAAGTGAATTATTCTGTGATTGATAAGCAAGCTTATGCATTGGTTAAGGCAATAAAAAAATTTAGACATTACCTCCTTAAAAATAAGGTACATGCTATATTACCTGATCCAACTACAAAACTTATGTTGAGTTAGAATGAGCTTGGAGAAAGAAGAGGCAAATGGATGGAAATTATACAAGAATATGATATAGAGATGAAAATAGCCAAAATAGTGAATGTCAGGGTCTAGTTCAGATGATCACTAGTATTGACCCAAAATTTCATATCATGCAAGTAGATCAATAAAACTTTCAACCTAATGAGTGGTATGACTCTATTATCCATTTACTTGTCAATGATGTTTTCCCCCAAGGATTTATAGGAGAACAAAAGAGAGCCTTGAGGCTCAAATTAAATCATTACATCATCAAGAATGGAGTCTTGTATAGGAGGAACTTTGAGGGAATTTATTTGAGATGTGTGTCCAAGGAAGAAACAACTTGGATTATGACTACCTTTCATGAGAAACTAGGAAGTGGACACCCTTCAAGAAGAACCACAGCTCATAAGATTCTCAGGGATGGATATTATTGGCCCACACTCTTTGAATATGCTTATAAGCATGTAAGGGAGTGTCATTCATGCCAAATATTTATCACAAAGGAACCAAAGGCAACCATGCCTTTACAACTTGCAATGGTAGATAAACCTTTCGCACAATGGGGATTAGAATTTGTTGGAGTAATAAACCCCAGTTCTTCTGAAGGTCATAAGTATGTTCTAACTATTATGGATTATTATATTAGGTGGACTAAGGTAGTAGCCACTAAGCAATGCAAAATAAAGGAAAAGATCAATTTCCTAGAAGAAAATATTTGTACTAGATTTGGAAACCCAGTTTCTTTGGTTTATGACAATGGATCTACATTCATTTATATTGAAATGATGGAATGGGCTTATGACCAAGGCATTACACTAAAGTTTTATTATTATAAATATCCTCAAGGAAATGGTGTTTCTAAATTCACAAATAAAAATTTGATGAAAGCTATCAAGAAATCTACTGAAGATAGACCTAGAACATGGCATAAACTTCTTAAGTTTACATTATGGGTAGATTGAATTAGGATCAAACAAGATCTAAAGGCTTCACCATTTTTTTTCTATATATGGTTATGGGCCCATATTTCCCATCACTTTGAAGTTTCTTACGTTTGTATTCATGCAAGAATACATGGAAAGTTAGGAACTTGCTAATTCTTGGCTGTTAGACATTAATCAAATGGAAGATGCCAGAGAAAAGGCATTTATAGACTCTAGTAGACACTAATCAACCATGAAAAGATGGTTTTGATAAGAGATCTAAAGTGAAGGTATTTAGATAGAGAGATCTAATCCTTCTTTGGGACAAGGCATTAGAACCCAAAGGTAAACATGTTAAATTCACTCATTTATGGATTGGTCCTTAGCAAATTACAAAAATCTTGGGAAACAATACTTTTAGGTTCAAAGATCTCTAAGGAACAGAGTTCACATTGACTACTAATGGAAAATATCTCAAACATTACTTTGCTACTGTCCCACTAGAGGTCTTAATGGAATAAATGTGTAATATTGTTAAAATTAGAATAGGTAGGCTAGTTAGTTCCTTTTCTTGCTTTATTTTTTCTTCCTTACTAGACTTGTTTATATTTGTTTTGTTTGCATTTTGTTTTTTATTATTGCTTGGTGGTATTACTTGGTTGTGGTAAGGTCTCATGGTATTATTTTTTTGGTTGGAAATTTCTTAAGAGAGTGTGAGTGAAGTTTACAAAAGGTGACCATGACTGGCAATAAAGTAGTATGAAGCAACCAGGGGTATTGGCATAAACTGGTATAAAATTTATTGTCCTGTAAAGATTTAAATCTTATTTTGAATTAAAACTTGGTTTTAAGAAGAATCATACGTATATGATTTGAATTTATTTTATTAACTCATACTAATGCTTACACTTAAAATATATCCTTATCATGAACTCAAGTTTCAATTAAAGGAAATTATCCTACGGCCAAATTTTTTGATCAAATCCCTAAACTTGGCTAATCTAGTTCCCAACCTTCATTAGAAGCCAAAAAAAAAGGCTTATTATCAAATTAAAAGCTTCTAAATCAAATTTTATTTAGGTAATCTCCACCGGGGCTATGGATGCCTAGCTGGTAGTGGAGCAAGACCTTGAGTGGAACCAAAGGTATCTCTATTGGGGTTATAGATGCTTGCCCGGTAGCAAAACAATGCCCAAGCCTTCCTTGAACTAAGAGTTTTTATTATCAAATAATATCTAAAAATTCTAAAAATTAAATGCTATGGACCAAAAGGACATGAACCTAGATGTTGTTTTTTGAGTTTATGATAAATAGTAAGTGTAATTAAAGCACACACTACATGTTTGTGTTCTAATACCTAAGTTTTGATTTTATACATAAGGAAATTATTTCAATTTAAGTTTGATTTAGGAAAGAGCATATGTTTGAATGAGATATAGAGTTCATGTACAAGTTTAAACTAGAGTCTTGTATTCCAACATATTGCTATGTTGCCCCTGTGAGTCACCATTTGTTGAGACCAACACCCCCTATCTTTTTTGAAAAGAGGACCCCTGTATTTATTTCCAAAAAGTATATATTCTGGATAGAATATGAAGAGTTATCTTATCTTGGTTTTTTAAAGGAAAATCAATTCTAAAATAGGAACATGTGCTTTGATATATTTGATCATGTTTATGTTTCATGGTTTAAAATTGCTAATAGTTATCTTCAAGGTGATTAGTTGTAGGTTCCATGGAAGAAGCTAAGGTTTCTAAGGAACAAACCCTAAAAGGGTTTAAATTTAAACACTTATGGGAAAATATTAGCGAGAAATTTTATTTCCTTTTGATTAAATGATCCTAATTCTAACTTTATATAAAGCTTCAAATATGTTTTTTCTTTAAAACATGACCAAATATTAATATAAAACCTTAGACTAAACTTAAAACATGATCGGGTATTAATTTAAAACTTAAATGCCCTTTTGTAGATCTAACAGTGATCATTTGCTTAGAGGTTTCAATCCAATGGTGCAAATTAAATATGACACCCAAAAGGAAGTTAATAGCTATTAACCACTCAATATTTGATCTAATGGTGTTTGTTTACTTGGAGATTTCAATCCAATGGTGTAAATTAAATCTAACACTTGAAAGGATGTTAGTAACTGTTAACCACTTGAGACTTGATTCAATGGTTCACATTGCCTCAGAGGTTCTCAATCCAATAGTGCACATCAACCCAAAAGCCTCAAGATCTCTCAAAGGTTCTTATGCATGGCACTCATTCATTGGACATAAATATTTTATCATCTTAAATTTGACAGGTTCACTCCCAATATTTGACGTCTGCAAGGATGTATTTAATGGGACTGAACCCACCAAATTTAACTTAGACAATCCCTAAAGCTTTAAGATCTCCTGAAGGTTTTTACACGTGGCACTCATTCATGGGAGAAAGATTTTATTGTTTTAAATTTGACAGGTTCACTCCCATCATTTGACATCTATGAGAATGTATTTGATAGGACCAAACCCATCAAATTTAAATTAGAAAATCTTTGAAGCTTTGAGATCTCTCGATGGTTTAACATATGGCATTCAGTTATTGGATCAATAAATTTAATTATTTTAAATTTGATAGGTTTACTCCCATCATTTTATGTCTATGAGGATGTATTTTATGGGATCGAACCCATAAAATTTAAATTGAAGCAAAAAGATTTTATTGTCTTAAATTTGACAGGTTTGCCCCTATCATTTGATGCTATGAGGATGTATTTAACAGGACTGAACCCATAAAATTTAACTTAGAATTTTTTTAATGCCTAATCAAATGGGGCATTTCTAAATTCTTTTAAGAAATTCTTAGTTTTATTATGAAGGCAAGATTGAGACAAAAAAATCTTGGCCTAAGTCATTTTTACTAATTAAAAGGGCAAGCATATTGTAGGATCCAATGGTGTTTGCTTACTCACTGGATTTGATCCAATGGTGCACATTAACCCAGAAGCCTCAAGATCTCTCAAAGGATCCAATGGTGATCACTTTCACACTGGATTTGATGTAATGGTGTGATAAAATTGAAGACTTTTCAAAGGCCTTGAAAGCTTGACACATGGCATAATCAATAAGCTCAAAGATCAAGAACCAATGAAATGCAAGGAATTGGATTTAGATTTTCAAAGCAAAATAAAATGGACTTTTGAAAACCAACTGTCACTCTTCAAATGACATTAATGAAAAATTTCCACAAAGGGCATGAAACCCTACCATATAAGTTCCACATAAGTATGGAGGATTTAAATGAAATATATCTCATGATTGAAAACATAGGAGATATGATAAGTAAGGTTCCATCATATCTAAGGAATGTGTGAGATAAAAGTGGGATGTTTTGGTCATTAAAGCAAAAAAACCTAAACCCTCCATAAAGAAGGCTAGAGTCAGTTCAAATTGATTATGTGACACTTGAGATAATTACAAACTAAATTCAAAGCATGTGCCATAGTAAAAACTTTGATAGATTTGTAATTACAATACAGTGTTATCAATGGCATCAAGTAGGCAAAAGATGAATATTTAAGAAGAGATTTATCTAACTTCAGATGGTGAAGGAAGGTTCTTTAGAGACATAGAGTTAGATTCAACAACATTGAATGCACATGGAATTAGGAATTGGTCTGAATTATTCTTCTTTGTCAAAGAGTTGTAACCAATTTCCCAAGAAGAAAAGAGGAATGCTTCAATGTACCAAAGATACAAGGATTTAGTATCAATTCAAATGGTAGGCCTTCATCATGTAACTGCTAAACTAGAGGTAATGCATTACATCAACCTTCTTGTTCCTATTTTTTTTGACTGTAGAGTAGATGGAGAATGGATTATTCATGAAGGAAATGTCAATAAAGTTGCATGCATATCTCCCATGGCCTTTGAGACTTATTATAAGCCCCCTTTACCTCATGTTGATCTTCCATCTTTGAGAGAATGGACAAATTCTCAAAACTTGGATTCAGTTCTTTCACCTTGGTTAATCCAAGGTTTTCGTGTTTTTAGGACCCCTAATGGTAAGATTTCTATTACCCAATTCAGATGGGGTGTTAGGTTAGCTATGACCTTATTGAAAATATCATTTGGTGCCTCTTCTATAAGTTATATGAGTAAGGTCTAGGTGTCTTATGTCCATTACATGTTGGAGCAGAACCTAACTCCTCCCATTGGAAACTTAATAAGTTTCTTCTTGGCCAAACAATTTACAACCATCAAGAGAAATACCTCTAGACATTTATTTATGATGTCTTACCTCTTAGACTCACTCTTGGCATTTATTAATTTATATGGAATTTGAAATTGGTCCCATGATGGTAGGACTACCATTTCCCATCATTATTCTTAACTAGATATTTTGAAATATAGGAATCATATGCAATTCATATGTGATGGTGTCTTCCTAGTAATTTTTGAGACAATCACTGGTATTCCTATACCTAGACTTCATCCTCTAATAAAAAAATAAGTGAAGACCATGGGGAATTTGTGGTTATATTTAAATTGCACTATAATAAGGATAAAGGGAATCATGGTCCAACCATACAAACTACCCAAATATGTTCTTAGTAAGCTTATAGATCAATAAATTGCTTATCAAATCATTTAAGGCATATATTAGCACTGGAAAAAGAATAAAAAGGCTCAAGTTCATCCCTTCTCACTAGACATTGGTAGAATTGTAATCAAGGATTGGAAATAGCTAGAGATCATGGTGGTACATAGGAACTCTTTTGATTTCCAATTAGATGATCTTAAGATGTGGGACCCCAATAATAGAGTGGCTAACCATATTCAGGATAGGAGGATCCCAAAGATTGAGTACAAACATCAACCAGGTGTGGGAAATGGTATTTACACAAAGGAAAAAAACTTTGAAGAAGTCCTATCTAGGGTTAAAAAACTATAACATAACTTTAGAATGTAGGCTGGTCAGGGATAATAAGCCTTCAGGAGAAATATGGTAGTTACATCCTTTACAGTATCACTTGTTTCCAGGACCATCTAGGACTACACATCAAGAACCACCTATTGAGGGAAAATCTTCTAAGCCTCAGTAGGGATAATTGACAAAATAATCTCAGATTGAGAAACTTGAGGATGTAAAATGAAAAGGTAAAGCTATAAGTGAAGAGTCCAAAATTGAGCAAAGACCTATTAAAAGCCTCCAAATTTAGGCATCCCCACTAAGGCCTTCTTCCTTAATAAAATTTATTGGCATAATTTCTTTGGAAACTGGAGAAATGGTGGAGAGTGCCCTTGCTAACATCATGGCTACTTATGGTTCAGATAAGGAAGATGACCCATTTGAGGAAGCAAGCGAGGAATTCATTCCATTGGGCAATGGAAAGAGATATGCATAATTATCCTTAGTTCCTCTAGCTCCAAGAAAGAGGATTAGGTTAAATTTCACTCACCCTACTAGTGAAATAAACCTCTTCAGTGATGAGAATCCTATTTATGGATGAACCATTCTTGATTGGTTTATTTATGGGAAGTTATAAAAAATCCCATCTCTTTCTCCTTCACTGGCTTTGACTCGAGTAGACATAGGTGTTCAGGATAATGCCAAGCCATGGATTTAGGATATGTCGATCAAGTAAGTAGAGAGAAACATCTAGATTCTTTACAATAAGGAAAGCCAATGGGTTGGTACGCTAAGAGCCTCTGAGAGTTCAAATGTAGAGATTTTTGAACAATCATAGGTGAAATTTTTTTATCCTTAAGTCCAATTTAATCCAAAGACATCAACTCTTGAAAGAGTAGTGACCAAGAAAATTACTATTGGTACTAAGGAATTCACCTTTTAGAAGGTGGAGCCATTTACATGATTAAATCCTATTCCAGGGTAGGCAATAGGGGAGCATCCTTTTCTCTAAGAGGAAGTAGCTAGTGTGGTACTGGCCCAATCAATAATGGCCTTAGATGGAGTTCAAGGATTGAAATAGAAGATTCTCAACTTGGAAATAGAAAAGCAAGATTTGGAAGCTCAGGTCTTATTGATAATTCCTAAAAATATATTGTAAATGTTGAATAAATACTTGATGGATGCATTCAAGAATTTGAAAAGCATTAAGTATAGATTGAATGCTTTGGACTATCAAGTTGAGATGAAATAAGCCTTAATCACCCAGTGGTAGAATTCTCAAGCTCAGATGGAGGAGCTCATCAAGGTGCATAAGACAAAGTAGGCCTTGAACTTTAAGATTATCAAACTCAGACATCTAGACATCCTCATAAAAGTTTTGGTACATAAACAAGAAGATTTGATCACCTGAAGTAGTGATGTTAAGGACTTCATCAAGAGATACACAAACTTGATAAACTAGATTGAGAAACTTATGGGGGATCTATTAAATAACCCTTCTCAAATCACTACTTTAGACCTGATTGATGATGAAGAATTCAAGCAGAGGGTTGATACCCATATCCAAGGCATAAAAGATAGCCAAGGTCATTTATTTAAGGACAACTAGAGGACCCTTGATACCATTAATTTTTTAGGGAAGTAAATTATATAAGCACAATGTGTCAAGGAACTTGTATCTTGGGTAGATAGTGAATTTGACAAGTTAGTAGATAAATAGGAGGATTATCGAATGAAGGCTACAATGGATTTTGAGCTAATCAAGGAGTAACACACCAAGGAAAAAGACATCATAAAATAGGGCTAATAGGAATGACCCATCAATAAATTCTTAAAAGAATATTCTTTTTGTAAAGTATATGCCAATGTTTTAGCATATACTCTTTCTTGTCAAGTTGGCATGCTTTTTTTTGCATTGTAGCTTTATATCAAAGACAACTGTCATTATCCACTTCAAGATATTTTTAAAAGTTAATTAGTTAACCACATATGTTTCCTATAAATAGGTAGATGGTTACCATTTGTAAAGAGAATTTTTTTCGAGCAATTAATACCAAGAGTATTTAATACAACTAAGGAATTCTGAAAAGATTGTTTGGATAGTTTTTATTAAATGTCTATGCTATCTCTCAATTATAGGGAGTTATCTTGAATTTGAATGATTATTATTGTTTGAGTTACATTCTTTATCATAGGGATATTAATTTGTGTTAAATGCTAAATTGATTGTAAATATATCAAATATACATTATTTTATTTGCTTTGTATTTGGATGTACTTAGGTTATTCAAATCATAATAGCAAACCTTTAAAGCAAATTTGGTTCTTACTTATGATTCATATTTTTCCTTTGAGTTTTCCCTAATTTATGATATAATTTGAGATTATGCTATTTTATAACATAAATTGGTTCAAATGTGCTCAAAGTAATTGGAATTTTATCATAATATTTGAGATGAAAACCTACAATTATGTTTCTTTCTTCCTTACCCTTCCTTTTTATTATTTCTATCAAGATTAATTCTAGCTTAGAGGTCATTTTTAAAAATAATTTCAATTAATTACCGAATTTTCAAAATTATTAAGTATTCAAATAGTATAGACCCTGGTGGCTCCCAACCACTAAATCAAATAAATATTGTGGATAGTTTTCATACTATGCTTCTATTCCACCACAGACAAACACTGAATAGTCAAAAACTACAACTCATGCCATGGATTCTCAAAATCCTAAAATGAGAAGTGTTCTTCAACACTAAGAGCACCTGTGGTACAATTACAAGCATCAACATGCTACCAACATCATCTCTTGAGTATCCATTGTCATTATAATCTTGAGCACATTTTTTAATCCCATATCTAATTTTAGTCATTCACTTTGTCAATTTAGTCTTTAAGTGACATTACTAAGTCTTGTAATGGATATTTAGGAGAAAAATGATGGTAAAATCTTTCCATTATATGCTGATTGCTATCCTCCTTTTCTTTTGGTGATTCTTAGATTTGGATAGATTTTAATAGCTCTTTGTCTATGAAATTCAAATTTAAAAATTCTTGATCATACATCACTGAATACTTAATATTTTTAGTATTATTATATTTATTTTACACATTAGTTGATCACTTATGGTAATAGACATATTATTACATTTCCCCAAATTTGATAAAATATATTGGTGAACTTATTTATTATTTGAATATTGATAAAAACCTAACCATAGATGTTGTTAGGTTTGTATCCTTATTATTAATGTTTAAATTTTCTATTTTAGGATATTTATATTTGATAAATTCTATAATAGCTTCAATATTCCATCATTTTTATTTCTCTATCATACAAGTTAAGAAAATTATTTTTATTAATTTAACCAAAGTATCACACCAAGTTGTTCCCAAGTTGAATATTTTAAGATTTCAATTAATAAATCCATAATGGTAGAATAATAAAATATATTTAATGACACATATAAGAGATAGTTACAAGAGTTTATCTCTAATAATAAGGATATGGAATATGACTTTTTTAAAATTGTGAGAGAGGAACTTAAGAAATCATCTGACAAATAATCATATGAGAATTATAACCCTACAATCCCATTGGATAAAAATTTTGTACCACCTTTCATAATGGGGGAAACTCAAAGGATTCAATATATTACTATGCCAAATATTAATCCATCATTGGGAACACCACCTTTGGTTAGCACACATTCCTCTTCTCCTAATGTACAATCCCTTATTTAAGAGATTAAATGTGTACAAACTAAGGTGTCACATTTAGAGGAAGGTGATTCAAAACCTAATTAGGCACTAGATTCTCATATTTTATTTCACTCTCCATTGGCACAACATATAGTAGTATATCCCTACCTATAGGTTTTTTGGCACCTAATATTAAACTATATAATGGAAAGGGTGACCCTGAGCAACATCTCAAAACATTTCACACATCATGTTTGGATTATGTGTCTAATGATAGATTATCGAATAAGTTATTTCCAAGAATTCTCAAAGACTATTCACTACAATGGTTTATGATTTACCACACCAATTGGTACATGTATTTCATCCATTGTATAATATGTTTCTATCACATTTATCAATTAATATCAGTGAGAAGGTTTCATATGCTCAGATTTCCCAACTCAAACAAAAAACTAACAAACCTATCATAAAATATATCTTAAGGTACAAGACCATGTTGTCTAAAATGAAAAAGCCTATGGTAGATACAGAATTACAAGACATATTTAATCAAATTATGTTCAAGTTTTTTATCTCAGTCATAGATTTGTGTCACACAACAAGGGAAAGAGAAATTAAGTTATTGACAATGAATAAGCTTAAGTATACAACTAGTTCAAATTCAAATAAAAAGAGTTCAAGTAATCCACCATAAAATGTGAGGTGAAATGATAATAATAATGATCAAAAGGCTATAATACATGCATTTTAAAATCTTACTCCACACATTGTCTTATAAGCTCCTTTAATGAGACAATTCACTAATCTACCATAAGTTCCATATAAGGTCCTCAAAATGCTATTGGAGTACAATGTCATATCTTTCCATCCCATTAAAAATGATTATGTGAATAAAACTATTCCAAAAGGTTTTGACTATATTTATTTGTGATTATCATAGGGCACCAAGCCATACTACTAGCATATGTATCAATTTGAGACACAAGATTAAAGATTTGATAGATGTAAACATAATTGATGTGGGCACCCCAACATAAATTACAAAGACAAAACCAAGTGAAATTAAGGAAATGAAAATATTCAATTATCCTTTCCTAAGCATAAAAATAATGAGAAAACATATACATTGGGCATGCACTATGCATATAATGCACACCATCCTTATCATTTACATGCAAAGGAATAACATCCTTTGAATGGAATCATAGGTGCCTATTATACCATAGTGATATTTAGGCCATTCATTATATTTTTAGAACATGAGACAATAGATTATGGCTCATATTTACACTCTCTATTTATTTGAACTCACATTGATCACTAGCCTATTTAGAGTGTCATGGTTGATAATGGTTTAAGTGTGAACATGTCTACAAACACACTTATTCATCATCTCAAATGCACATTTCAATATTTTATTCCCATAACCACAGCCATAAAAAGATTCAATGGTCACATTTAGAGCTCCACTAGTGAGAATAAATTACCATTAAAGGTTGGTCCCACACATGTGGCCACCGGATTCATAATAGTATCTAGTGTAGAGGTCTTTGATATATTATTAGGATACCCTTAGATTCATTAGATTCATGTTATTCCTTCTAAAATTCATAGATGGTTAAAGTATATATATGATAATGAGGCCATTGTAGTGTTAGGTAACACTTATGATCACCCTCTATTATGTACTACATAATAGATTTTAGTTGAGACACCTCAAAAGGTGCAACTTACTTAATATACTTTCACATCATATATATAACCCTACATGGAGGCCTATCCTTAAGAGACCAATTTAATAGATATTTGTTATATATTATAGAGAGCCTCTCTCTACTTTTACACATCCTTGATTGATATTATAGAACACCAAAGGTACTTCACATAAGGTACAAACATAAGATTCACATACTTCAAGATGGGTTCTAAAAATCCCTATAGTTTATCATGATCCACCAAAAATACAACATGCTATAAATTATTAGTATGGAAGTCATAAATATAATACAATGGGTATTCCATATTTATATTCTCTATTGATATCAGTGTAGTCACCACATCATAACAATTTATCTTCATAAAAGGTTACCATTCCTTTCTAGATATAAATACTATTGATTGTGTGTCCCTTGTAGGACTCATTGGTTAATATATATACTTCACTTTGTACATATTATTTACACACACACTCTCTCTCTCTCTCTCTCTCTCTCTCTCTCTCTCTCTCTCTCTGTCACACACACACACACACACACGCACACACACGCACACACACACACACACACACACACACACACACACACACACACACACACACACACACACACACACACACACACACACACACACACACACACACACACACACACACACACACATTATAAAATACCAAATTTAGGACCTATGCATGCTTATATGTACTTTAAAATACATCAATTTATTTATGTGAAATACAAACTACATTATTTTTAGATTAAGTTGTAAGTAATATGACTATTACACATTCATAAATTACAATTAGACAAGATCACCCTATTGGATATAAGTGCCTTACTCTAGTGTTAATCAACCCGCTATTGTCATAGTGAGCTCAAACTATAACTACTTAGTTCTAGACCACATACATGCTTTCTATAGCATGTACGAATATAACTCACTGGGGATATATTATACACATTTTTTATCCTTATTTAGCCACCTTATCTTACTCATAGATCAATTATTTACATAGCATTACAAATTTTGATAGTGATCACTCACTAACATATTGATATACTACTAGTTATCTCAATTACTGATTCTGCTCATGTTACAACTTAGCGATTATTGATTAATCACATACTATCATGCATACTTTTCATGTTGCTTTCCTAGATTAATGGCTTGTATCATTCTCTCTTTACAATTGAGGATATTTTAGTGTCTATTTTGCATGTGGATCTAATGCTTCCTACTCTATTTTTAAGCATGTAAGGACAATTGAATATGTATTTATGTGTATTCTATGTGTATGTAAATATTTGAACATGTCCTTATATATGACTATAAGCCTTCATTACTTACTTCTATGTATGTGAGGACATTTGATAATGTCATCATGTGTGATTTTATTCAAGTGAGTGACATTTGAACATATCCCTTGTATGTGGTCCCTTGGACTTCTATTGTGTGTTTTGTGTGATTTGCATGTGCTCTTTAATTGTGTGCATCATGGCCATAACACCTTACTTGATATTTTACTTAGATTTATTTTCTATGATGGACATCATGCATCCATCTACCCATTCTAATGTCATGATGGATATCATGCATTCCTACCCAAGTAATTATATTTAATGTTACAACTTAGTTTGATCACTTATCCACATGCCTAAATGTTAACATATATTTAGACAACTTTGCTATGAATGCTTGCTCATACTTGCATCTCACATTACTATTATGCTTAGTTTACCTATATGATTATTCCATACTTCTCCATGTTATCACTATTACATAGATTTACATCTTTATTTTATAAAAATATATCACATATATTTTTTAAATTTTGAGTTAACTTATTGTGAAGGATAAACAAATCACCTCAAAATGGGGAGCAATCATAGAGGTTTATATTAGAGACTACAGCTCCTAGGTCAACACTTAAACAAAATTTGGAAATTATTACACACATCATAGTTTTAGTTTCAAAAAATACACAAGCAATTATTTTAGATAGGAGCACCTTGTTAGACAAGAGAGTAATGCTCTCTTATCCTTCCCACTATTGTTGTCTAAATGCCTAAAAAATAAGTAGTTAAATTTTTTATCAAATCTTAGTTTACTTAGGTTAGTATGTAATGATTTTACAAACTTAGTTTATATAATTAATTAGTATTACCTTAGATTTTCTTAGTTTGGGGACATCATGCATGGCATGTTTTTTAGGTTAACATATGGGTTTGATTAGAATCATAGTTGTTATTACTCAATTTTAGAATCTATATAAACTAGATAGTTTAGGGGTAGGTACACGACACATGGATTCCTAACTTCTCAATTTTTACACTAGTTTCATAGATGGAATGTAAAATCCATGCATTCTCCATTTTGTATACACTAGACCCAAATTATACTCATTTTCACTAGTTTTTCACCAAAATTAAACCCAATTCCATATGTAGTAGTTTGTTGGCTATTTACACCAGTATTCACATTAATTTTACACTAGAATAATCTATTGGGATTCATACATGGATTCTAAATCACTTTATTAATCTAATTATGCAATGATGGAGTCAAAAACACCTTGAATTTTTAATTACACTTGCCTATTTATGATAATTAAGATCATGCATAGTGAAATCCAAGCTATTCAATGCAAATGAAATATCCAAAGGCATACCCTATATAGTCACCAATGTTGCACTGATTTTTGCTCTAGGGAAACACAACAATTTGTATACCTAATTAAGTGTATTTACTCCGTAATTCTCTAGTTTTTTGTCTTTTACTTTTTGATATCCATCTTAATTAAGGATTGATATTATAAAGTTTTCATTATAATTTTGCATGGATTAACATTCAATGTTATGGCCTACATTTAAGATTAAACTTCAGAGGCAAGTTCAAGTACACTTTTTTCCTTTCACTCTAGTACTTTCACTTTTCTACATTAATAAGATTAAAGGGGGGATTTTGACATATAAATTAACATTTAAGCTAAAAGAATGAACTTGTGACCATTGCTTTACACACTTTGATCTGAACCTATTCTAGGGTCTTTTGATCATTTTCAACCACATTAGATTTGGAGGACTCACTCTTCTAAGGTGATTGATGACCTGAGAATGCACTTTTCCATCATGTTATCCACTTTAGTCATCATCTAGGCCATGCTATACCCTTAGCACTGCTATTTGTCCCCATTGGATAATAACACCTTCATGGATAGGATCACCCCACTATGTTGTCCAATCCCCCTCTCTTTTCCTCCTACCAAAAAATAACTAATGTTCAAAATTCAAAGTTTTAGAAAGGTTGTATTATGTCCCTAATAAGCCCATTTAAATGAATTTTAAAGATATGACTATATTAAAACATTAAAGCTATTTGGCACACAAGAGGCTTCTATATTAAAAAGAAGCATAATTCTAATTGTACATTGAGAACAAATTCTCTATTTCTCCCATTCCTAATTACATACAATTTGTTTTATGTGCTTTAGGAGTTTTATAAGATAATAACCTAGCAAATAAAGTTATTTGAAAGGAATGACAATGGTTAGATTCACTAAAATATAATCAATAATACATATTTACCTAATCTAGCATGTGAAATAAATATAGTAAGTACAAATCAAATAAGGGACAAAGAGAGCATATATTATTTGATGTTCTATTTTGGATCATGACAATGGTTAAGAGTCATCATAGTGTTGTGTTAAAGATATAGATTTTGTTCATTTTGTCTTTTGACTATTTTTGACCTTTAGATAGTTACATCGATCTAGCACAATAATGTTAACATTTATGTCCATATTTGATGCTAGTGTCTAGTGAGAGATATATATAGGAGTGACCTCAAATTTGGATCAGACCTGCATTACCCCTATGTAATTATTCTATGTCTTAAATTATGATTGCCTATGGGCTAGATCTAGATAATAAGCAAAACCTAGTTCTTTTACATTATACCTATCATAACTTGGTAAAAAGGGATTAGTAACATGAGTTGAGCTAGCCTTAATAACCCTACTATTGTTAAGTGCTACCTACATAGCCAATTCTCCTAAGAGGGTCTCAGATTCACATGTAGTTCTTCCTCCTATTCATGTGTGTGGAATTATAATAGTATAAATATATTCTCTTTCTCTGAGTAACCCTTGGTACAAGTGATGTAATAGTATATTTGACCTTTTGAATGCTTTAAATATTTAAAAGAGTGTTATAGTGAAATTTGATAGCTTGAAATAGATAGTTCTTTTTTATTACATAATTGCCTTATCAAATTAAAAGGTCCTATTAATTAGACCATGGCCTTTGTATATATAAAAAACTTTTGAATTTTAATTATAAATTATGATGCACAACAATCCAACCATATGATGAGAAAATAGGGCTAAAAAAATGGTCATAACATAAAAGATAGGATAAAAGATAAAAATATAATACTGGATAGTTGCATCAATCCTAGACACTAACATTGATACTAGTGTCCATGGTAGACACAAGTGTCTAGGGGATAATTTTTTTTATAAAATAAGAAAAGTAGGTAAGGGTCTCTGGTATACACTATATGAAGATAAAAAAACATAACACACATGCCCAAAGACTAGGTAAATGAAGTGAAATAAGATGAAACCAAAGAGGTCCTTGAGAGACTACATCACTAAATGTCTAATTCTTAGGAAAAAGGTATATTAATAAAATAAGACTAGTAATATGTGTACGTTTACCAAAATGGGTGTCTACATTCCCCCCTTAATATAGTAATATGAGAAAAATGGTAATTATTAGTTTAAAGGAAAGGAAAATTCATACCATAGTGTGGACAACACACCCTATCTTTTCTCGAGTTGTGCCTTCAACCTTTTATCCCTTGAACATTATCTAAAACCAAGCATATGCAAAAAAATAACAATAATAAAATATAATCTGTATGTGATCAATACTAAAGAGTATCATAAAGAAAGATAATGGATAAAGTACACTTGTGTATGTGTCATGCAGTAACTGGGTCTGAAGAGATAGAAACTTGAGTGATGGAAATTGGAAAAGAAGATAGGGAAACTTGAAACCTCATCCATATTATGGTTAGGAATATGAGTGAGTATATAAGTGGTAAAAGTGTGTTTCACCATGGTGGTGTTGTACCTAGAATAAAGAGAGTTGGGAGGTGATCATGTCCCCAACCTAGAATAGGAAGAGTGGTGCTTCAACATTCATGAGTATCATTTACCAATGAGTATAACATGAGTTCAAAAGATATTTATATGTATATCTCAATATAGGGTGAGTGATATAATCAATCACACCCAAAAAACTTGATAATACTAGATTATTTAATCCCTCCAATCACAACAAAAAGAAGAATCAACTGCTATAGATGGGTAAGTTTCAATACAATTCATAAATGCTTAATTGAGGTATTAGTACATCAGGGTATTAGTACATAGAAGTTTTAGAATTTTGAATCTAATTTGGATTTTTTCAATAGTATGTGCATGTTGCATAGCATATGCAACTTGGATATATCTCATGCTAGAACTATGTATAATAAATAGTTCAAATGTATAGAATTTTGCCATAATTATGAATCTCAAAAATATATTATTTACATTTTACCAATTTTTAAATTTTTATAATAATGGAGGACATGTTTCCAAAGCATGCCCCCAATATGTATAAAAGAATCTAAACTAGAATAAGTACCAATGAAGAGGACATGTTTTCCAAAATGTTCCCCCGCTATGAACTGGAGATGATGGATACTAAATAATTGTGAAAAACATACTTCCCAAACATGCCCCTATTGTAATTTAGAAATTATGAATATGTGGAATCCATGCCCATATGAAATTCCCCCACTATATCTAAAATCTAATATAAGTACCACATAATGAATGAATATGGAGAATATGCTTCCAAAGCTTGCCCTTACTATATCTGAGAATTATGCCAAGGGTATTTCAATTATGTAGAACATGTTTGTAAACATGCCCCTAATGATATGCCCCCCTTTTAGGAGGAGAGAGCATAGTGCCTACTGGTGGTCTCCTCATAAAAGGAATAATAAAGAAATTACTTGGTAATATTTTGGTAATGTCATAGCTAATAATTTATAATATTATTTTTGGTAGTATTTAGAATGTTATAGGATATCTGTGTAGTAAAATTTTTAGTTATTTTTGACGCTAATTGAAAATTTAAAATTTTGGTATGATATGGAAGGGATCATTACCTTGATCCCAATGCAACTTGAAATTTCTAATTTGGATAATTAGGGCTCAAGATATGGTCATTTTAAGTTATGCCAAAGTGATATATTAAGTGGGTTGGAATATAATTTTTAAATGATTTAATTTTTGAACCTTTCTAAATTTTGAGCTCTAAGCTTAGAGAGAAATAATACCATGAGGGAGATATCCTCATCCTTTATGGTTTGATATACTCCTAAGTGTGCTAGTTAACCAAGACTTTTTTGAGTTGGTAAGTAGTTGTTTGATAATTTATTATTAATTTTATTTTTTTATGAAAATGTACATTTTGAGCCTTTTTTGACATTTTTTAGGCTATTAAATGCTTGCATCAACATTTGAGCTGCTTGTGTTAGGACAATGATGCAACCATCCACTATTAGATGTTATCATCCTACATATGTGTCCGATGTGGATGTTAGCATTTGCTACAACTATCCTATATGGACATAACATATGACACTATAATATTTGTATATTGTGATTAATTAATTGATATTTATGAATTTTTAAAACAAAATGTGATCACTGATGATTTTTTATTATTATTTTCTAGGTTGTATAAGGATGTGCATATTTGGGAGTTCTAGCACAACCAACACTAATTAACTTTGGTAGAGCTAGGTTTAGATGTGGTTGATTGGGATATTATTGATCACGTAGGATTAGGGCACGTGGTCTACTTGTGCTATATTACATATGACATCCACTTCATCACCACTCTAGTGGAGAGGTGAAACCTAAATACCTATACATTCTGACTCCCTACTTGTGATATGACTACCATCTTGGAAGTATTATATCAGATATTTCCAATGCTAGTTAGGGTGAGAAGGTGTAGGTTATCGGTGATGGTAGTCATGGTTATATTCAATGGTCACATGTATGTTTTAATGGTAAGAGGGATCCTAGGGACAAATCTTAGTAGTATGATTAAGATTGATAACATTATCAATGGTGATGTTCCATGACTATAAAAGTTTATTTGTGTATTAATATTATCATTTTAACTATGGGCTAGGGCCTAATGGAATTTATTTTTACCTATTATATTTTGAGTTTTAGGTGACATTCTTGCAACATAGGGTGGTGGTGGAGAGATAGGTGGTGATGGAGGAGATGATGATCTAGTAGGACTAACACTAGCTGATAAAACATCCATTATAGCCACATGTGAGTATCTTAGTTTTGAGTTTTTGTATTTGAGTTTTCTATAAAATTATTAGATTTTATATATGTTTCTAACTAGTGTATTATCTCAAATGTGTGTAGGTACTAAGAGTGGTCAAGTATGGTAAATCAAACAATTTAGGTCCTTAATTATAGTGTGCCAATAGATATAGATGGGCATGGATTTATATAGAGAGTTTTTGATATTACTAGTGCACATGCACCATTTTTTGACCTGATTATGAGAGTTGTTGTGGCATACCATATGACAATCATAAATAATTAAGAGTTACACACATAACTATATAGATTGGACATACTAGAGTAGGGTTCCATTGAGATCATCTAGACACTAATTAAACACTATGATTCTTTGAGATGGGAGCATGAGGATACAACGTGATGGTTAGGTATTTTTGAGGAGAGAGTGTGTGTTATTTCACATATATAAGGCCCACAATTTGATCCTAGTATGTCTACCTCTAGAGGTACTAGATTTATGGATGTCAATAGTGATTAGGAGTATACCCCAGGGGACATCCCATATACTTATGATTAATATGTTTCTTTTTAGAAAATTTATATCATTTTATATGTATATGGTATTATTTACATAGATTTAATTTACTGTATAATATATTTGCACTACTTTATTCTCTGTCGATCATTTTATGATTTGTTAATTGTATTTGACTAACATGGTGTATGTTGTGGATATGGTAAAAGGCACAAAAAATATTTACACTAAATGAACTATTTGTATGATTTGAATAAACAAATTATTCATCATATGAAATGAAACTCTATAAGAAATAAGATATATTTACTATAATGATCATGTGGTAAAGTAACTATTGGTTTTACTTTTGTAGTTAACTCTATTGGAATTATAGGCATAATCAATGAATATGTAGGTACTATTGGAAAAATTTGGCCCACATATGAATCTCTTGCATGGTTTGATGAAGTATTGGATCAAAGGCTTATAAATGGGTCCAACAATGAAAATGGAGGATACAAGTAGGTTCTCACATGTTTTGGGTATTCAAAATCATGGACCAAATTACACAAATCTTAAGAATGCATCAAACCCCGAAAAGGATGATCAAAAGATGATCTATACAAGTTCAATAATTAAACCATCACCAAAACATCACAAAAAAATGAATGGACCAGTTATCTTGTATATTTTATAAGTCAACTCAGAAAGGCTTGTGAGCTAAGATATTATAGTGCCATGTATTTATTCATGCCAGGAACATGATATGAAAGTTTCATGCCTACGTGAGTTCTTTGGATCAAGTTATGAAGCTTCAAAGTAGAAATAACAGAGTAATATATCTACACAAACATCAAAATAAAGCTTGAGAAAAAACTTTTAAGCTTAAATTTTATAGTTGTACAAACATTAATTATGGTCATGTGAATGCCATTTAATGGGAGTGTAGATGTCAAATTTAAACTCATTAAATAACCATTGGTTTTCTAACAGTGGGTCTTAGTAGATCTAATGATATGCATTGCATCATACATCTTGATCCAATGGTGTGAGATGAGTTAAAAGGTTAAGGATCTAGAGAGATTGACGCATGGCATAAGCACTAAAGCTGATAGACTAATAACAAGATCCTAACATTAATTTGTGATTGACACATGGCATAATCTTGGATAGAGTTGAAAAGTCAAGGGAAATATCAATGGATCTTGCTTGATCATATAGATCAAGATTGACAGTACGAGTAAAGGTCAATATGTTAACAAGATGAGTCAGATATCGATAGCTAATTAACATAAAGGTGAACCCATGACATTTCAATGAAACTTGATAGGGAATTCTTAGACCTAGGTAAGGTAAAGATGAAGGAACATAGCTCAAGCTCAGCCTGAGCTAAACCAGATAGACATTAAAGGATATAACATCACCATTAAATATCCCTAAGGACAAAATAGGTCTTTCAAACCTAATATAGATAAAGGGTTGATAGTTTAAATTATGAAATGAGAACAAAAATTTCTATCAAAGCTCCATGGAGGAAAAATAGGTCTTTCAAACTTAATATATACCAAAGGGGGTGGTATCTTATTGTCAAATAAAGAACATGAACCTATTAACTTATTCTATCAATCAAAACTATAAGAAAACCAATAATCTTAGATTGGTTTTCTACTTATATATGAACCTATGATCTAGATATGGAAATGGAGTAGATATGTGTTTAATGTAAAGGGTATCATCTATTAACATGGATTTATCATTGATAACATAGGTACTAACTGCCGTTCATGACATAGCACTATCAGTTTTATGATTTGAGTATTTGATCCTCATTAACATGTCAAGTGGACTTAGGGTCTCAAGGTG
Organism: Torreya grandis; assembly: GCA_037957365.1. Taxonomy (NCBI): domain Eukaryota; kingdom Viridiplantae; phylum Streptophyta; class Pinopsida; order Cupressales; family Taxaceae; genus Torreya; species Torreya grandis. The sequence continues at coordinate 890,274 of JARHVA010005483.1, forward strand.
GTGAGATGGTAGTTTGAGAAGAAATTAATATCATTGATTCCATTCAAGTAGACTTTATCATCACGTACAATTAAACCTTATCTCTAGTAGGATCTTTTATCCAATGAGAGGAACTCAAGTATTATTGGGATAAAATAAGGTCTATTTGTTGATCAAAGCACACATATAGAAAGCAATCAATGAATTACCACTTCATTTCTTGATCTTGATTAATTTTCTCCACTCCCCTCTACAATTTTCCCATCTCTCTTTTTGCTATATATAGAGGCTTTTGAGCCAAAAAAAGGACCCTCTCTGATCCTTTTGGTAGCCCTCTACTCCTCTTGTGCATGACTAAAATCCACCAAGATGGATCTTATAACTTCTTGAGATGAGTACATGACTAATTTTAAGATTTCATTATTTTGGTATAGTGTGTACATGTCAGATTTACATATGTGGTAGAGCTATTCTCCTTTGTCAAGTATTAATCTCACCTAGTTACTAGTTCATCTTATTATGAAGGTCATGTTTAGTGTTCTACATCTCTTGATTGAAGCCTGCATAAGGATATCATGTCTAGTTAGTGTCTTCCATTAGACCTCTCCATCATTTCCCTCAGCTTGTGATCATTTGGTGAACCTATTCATGAAACATAGATGCATGATAGATATTTAGAATCCTAGATTTGGTTTTTTAGTTGTTTCATTAGTGTTTAAAAATCAAATAGAGTGGATCAACCATAATTTAGGTACATCACCATCTTTAGCTCAAGTTTTCCTTTCAAGTGTTCTCTCTCCCTCTTTTTACTAGTCTTTAGTAGGTTTTAGTAGTGGAAATGGGATAAAATGATGAATCAGAAGAGGTAGCCTCATTAAAAATCTTAGATAGAATACCCATAGCTTGGGTTTAGTCCCATGATGAACTAGATTTAGAAGTAGGACATGAACACTTCTACTTCCCACTAGGGTATAACCTAAGCCACCAATAGTTCTGCATGCCTGGTGGGACAAGGGTCTAAAAGAGTGGAAATATCTTGGTGTGTCTTTCCTCTGATCAAATTTTGGAAGCAAGAAAATTAGCACCAATGGTGACTTTAAATCAAATATTCTAGTTATGACAAGATGAGGTATGTCTCATTGAATATTTTAGTCAAATCATCTCATTTGACATATGAGGTTAAAATGGACAACTATGGTGAATATCCCTATTATCCACCTTCTTGTCAGTAACCCCCATATGATCCTCATAATCCATATGACCCTTATCACTCCTACCCAGATCCGTATTAGCCTTATGATGAGTGTAATCAATCACATAATGGTCATTACCAGTAATATGGGAACCAATATCAACCATATATGCAATAACATCACCCTGATCCTTCTTATGGACATCAATCCCATCATAATACTGCTCCTCATCAACCTTATCATGAGAAATCCATACCATTACTTAAGCAAACTTTAATAAACCTTGAAAAGCATGCACTAGAATTATGCTCACAAAAAAATTATGGCCAAGATGTCCCTACTTACCAGATCCATTATGTGAGGGAGTCATTATAGAAAATAAAAGAGGATTGGACACCTATTGAGAGAGAAAATTGGAACAAGCTCATAGGTGAGATGATGGATGTAGGTGGTTACATTCAAAGCATTAAGGACAAGCTAAAAGGCCTTGAGGAATAAGAGGTCCAACCTCACCAATCTTATGTGCCTTTATATACACCACCTCAACCTTTTTATGTGATACCCATTACTCCCCAAGAGACCTTTCCAAGTGACCCTTTGAGTATGCCAAATTCCTCATGTGTTATTTAGTCCTTTTTTTCTTGGAGATATATCCAAAAGAGATATCAAATAAAGAAGGAGATTGTTGTGGAACAACTTGATTTTAAGATCCAAGACTCCATCCTTCTTCAAGAACCCCTTATAAATTCCTTCAAGGTTCCAACATGGAATCAAGTGGTGAAGTCACAGGGTGGGAAAAATGAGACAAATATAGATTTGAAAGCCCATGTTAAATGAGGATCTAAACCTATGCAAAACTTTCTCATCCCCCCTCAGGATTCTTCTTATGTTCCTTATCTTTATGAAGCCATTGACTACCTTAAAGAGAAGGCATTCTAAGAGAATATTGATAGGCAAATCAAAGAGTTGGAGCTAAAAATAAGGAAAGAGGAGGAGAACCAAAATTAAAAGGTTAAAAGGAAACCTCTATCTTTTCCATCTTAGAAACAAGTCATGTAATTAAGCAAATCCAAGGTCATTTAACCACCATCCCTTGCTCCTCAATAATCTAGGTCATTTCTTTCTTGGAAATCCATCTAGAGTAGCATGCAAAAGAAGGAGGAGGGCATGACTATCAAAGATAAATAGTTGGACTAGATGGGTGCCACATGTGTCTCACCTCCCTTGGAGTCATCCCAAGAATATCCTATGCCACTCTTTAAAGAGGTAAGTAGTGAACTCCATGTTGAGCTCATAACTAATAATGATGTATTGTCAGAGTCAAAAGAGGAAATCATTATTGGGACACCACTTGGAAATAATGAGCATGTTTCATTCTTTCATCATATACCATGATTTCATGAGTGAGATTGGTGAAATTAAGATGGCAGAGTTGGATGATGAGATGGTATGGTAGGTTGGATCTCCTAAAATTTTCATTAATGTTTTGGAGTTTCTAGAAGATAATGATAATCTAGGGATTCCCAAGTAAAATGAGAAGGCTGGTCTTGATGAGATATTGGTGTAGACACCTAAATCTTACCACTAATAACCTCTAACTAGGATTTTGATCAATTTCCACCTAAAGTGTATAATTTATCCTAAAAACACTAAAATTCATTAAATATATTAAAATTGATATCTTCAAGTACTGACTCTAGCTAGGGTATCCCTAAATGGGGCAATGTAATTTATGGGCTAGCTAACTTTGATCAGATCATTCCTAGTCAAAATGCCAATTTTGCACCTAAGTGATCTGGATTGATCTTTGCTATCAAATCTCTTACACAAGACACATGCCTTTGTTATTTGATATTGATATTATCCTAAATGGGATAATGGATCTAATGCATCTGACATCACCTTATAATTCTAATCCAGTTAAATTTTGGACCAATAACAAAGAATTCTAATTATTTTTAGTAATTTATACACAAAGTGCTTAATCATGCTTAGATCTAATTAATCCAAATCAAGGCCTAATCAAGAATTCCATGGAAACTTGTTGAATAATTTGTTTTGGAAATGAATATTGAATATCTACATTATCAAGTGACCTCATTTCTTGGGAAGACATCCCTAGGCCATAAATGCCACAAATATTAGGATTCATGCCTCCCATGCTTCATCAAAGCCCTCCATGCCTCTTAATTGCTCCTCTATCATAAATATTGATGAGCCTATTTATCAATTTTAATTTCATAATTGGATTAATCCTTAGCCACACATCTTAATCTTGAGATGGATGGTTCAGGTTGATTCTAGAAATTTGTAAAAATCTATAAATAAGAGGCCTTACCACATTATTTTTAAGCTTAATTTGTGTAAATTTATAATGTAGGATTGGTTCCAAAAGCTTCAAGCAACTAGTGTTACTATGCCAAATTGATTCCAAGCAAAGCCAAACCACAAGCCAAAGGTGGCAAGGAGAGATGGAGGTAGACAAGATGCCATTGCTAAGGACTTCATGAGCACAAAATTGAGTAAGCCACTAATACAAAGGCATTTGGAGCATTCAAGGAAGGTGAAGGAATTCTTGTGTTTTTCCTTACTTTTTAGTTATGTTTTTCATTTGTTTTTGTTAATAATCTCACCCTAGTAACTAGGCATGAAGGTGTTAGCTTAGTGTGATCTTTATCAAATTGTTTTGTGGATTTTGTCACTAAAACCATACTAATCTCCTCTTCTTAGTCAAATTCCTAGTTCATAATTGGTAAAAATTGTAGACATGGATGTGATTGAGATATCTCTTATTAAAAAGGATTAATATGATCATCAAATTGATCTTATCTAGTTTGATCAAAGTGAAGAACCAAAGGATGATTTACAGCTACAAATTAAGTTCTTTCAAGAGCTTGAAAATCTCTATCAAGATGAGGATCAAGTGCTTAAGAAGGTGGACAAAGAGTTTCCCATAGAGGATAATAACCAAGATTGGGAAAAAAATGTAGAGCTCTTTGATGATCCCAAAGAGCTTACAACCAAGAAGAATCCCAGTCTTATTTAAAGCACCATGGAAATCAAAGAGGTATGTCTTATTGGACCACCATTAGAGGTTGTAGTTAAGGAGCCATATGAAAAAATTGAGATTGTTTGGATGTACATAGTTGACCTCTTTGGAATTTCTTAGGTCTCATTGAACATCATGCTAAAGAAGCTGATATTTTCAATAAAAAAGAGTCAAGCATCAAGACCAAGGGTCAAGAAGTTGCATGCCTCATTCAATTCCTCATCCCATGAAGAAGGAAAGTTGTCAAACTTTCCTTTTGATCCAGGAGGAAAGTTACACATAGTTTTAAGCTATATATATTAGGATAGTTTTGTTCAAATTCCTCTAAGTACAGTTTTGGCACATTTGTTATTGTCCTTGCTTCATTAGGTTAGTTCCCCATATTTTATGTGTTTCCTTTCAATAAGTTTCTTGGGCACTCTATTTTGTTTTGGTTTTTATTTTGGTCTTTATTCATTTTAATAGAGGTTAGAACAAGATTGGTAGCTAGTGTTATATCTTGGTCAATATGTTGGATCCAAGTAGAGACTCCATACCCAATGGACTAGAATAGGCACATGGTTTAGGTTATTTTACATAGATAGACATGCAACCCCTGTGAGTCACCAAATATGTTGGCCAAATATGGCCCACAAATGAATCTCTTTTATGGTTTGATGAAGCAGTGGATCAAAGGATTAGAGATGGGTCCAACAATGAAAATGGAGGAGCCAAGTAGGTTCTCATATGTTTTAAGCATTTAGAAGCATGGACCAAGTTTCACAAATCTTAAGAATCCATCAACCCTCGAAAGGATGATCAAAATATGAACTACAAAAGTTTAATAATAAGACTATCACCAAGATGCCATGAAAAAAACAAATGGACTAGCTATCTTGTATATTTTATAAGTCCACTCAAAAAGCCTCATGAGCCAAGAGATTGTATCACAACATAGTTATTAATTACATAAATATGCTCTAAAATTTTCATACCTGTGTGAGTTCTCTATCTTGAGTTATGAAGCTTCAAAGTTGAACCAATAGAGTAAGACATCCACACAAATGTCAAAATAAAGCTTGAGAAAAAAAACCCTTTTAAGATTAAATTTGATGGTTGTATGAACATAAATGATGGTCATATAAAAATAATTTAATGGGATCATAAACATCAAATTTAGGCTCATGAAATAGCCATTAGTGTTCAAACAATGGGTTTAAGTAGATATAACAATCAATGTTGCATTATACATCTTGATCCAATAGTACCAAATGAGTCAAAAGGTCAAAGAGCTCAAGAGATTGACACATGATGTAAGTACTAAAGTTGATAGATTGAAAATAAAATCTTGAAATCAATGTGTGATTAACATGTGGCACAAGTTAGATAGAGTTGATAAGTCAAGGACAAGATTGATGGCTCTCGCTCAATCGTACATATCAAGATTGATAGTTTGAGCAAACGTCAATAGGTCAATAAGCTGAGTCAGATATTGAAAACAAATTAAAACAAAGGTGAGCCCAATACATTTTGAATAAAGTTAATAGGGAATTCTTAGACCTAGGTAAGGTAAAGATGAAGGAACCTAGCTTGAGCTCATCTCGAGCTAAACTAGATAGACATTACAAGATTTGACATCACCATTAAAGATCCATAGGGATAAAATAGGTCTTTAAGACCTAATATAGATAAAGGGTCAATATTTTAAATGATGAAATGGGACCAAGAATTACCAGTAGAGATCCATGGAGGAAAAATAGGTCTTTCAGACCTAATATAGACCAAAAGGGGTGACAACTTATTATCAAATTAAGAAAATGCACCTATGAACTTATTTTATCCATAAAAACTATAGGAAAACCAATAATCTTAGATTGGTTTTACACCTATAGATGAACCTATGATCTAGATATGGAAATGGAGTAGATATACATTTAATGCAAAGGGTCTCATCTATCAATGTGACTTCATAATTGACAAAGCAGGTACTAATGACCATTCATGATATAACATTGTCAATTTCATAATTCAAGGATTTTATCCTTGTGAACACATCAAATGGAATTAGGGTCTCAAGGTGGTGAGCTGGTAGTTAGAGAAGTAGTTAAGAGCATTGATTCCATTTAAGTAGACTTTGTCATCATGCAAAACTAAACCTTGTCTCTAGTAGGATATCTTAGCCAATGAGAAGATCTGAAGGATTATTGGGATAAAAGGAGGTTTATTTATTGATCAAAACACACATATAAAAATCAATCAATGAATTTCCACCTTATTTCTTAATCGTAATGACTTTTCTCCACTCCTTTATACGATGTTCCCATATCTTTTTCTCTCTTTCTACTATATGTAGAGGATTTTGAGCCAAAAATGGATCCTCTATGATGTTCTTGGTATCCCTTTCCTCCCTCTCTTGGGCATGAGTAAACTCTACCAATATGGAGCTTATAACCTCTTGAGATGAGTACAAGACTACTTTTAGATTTCATTATTATTGTATAGTGTGTACATGTCAGATTTACATATGTGGTAGAGTTTTTCTCCCTTTTCAAGTCTTGATCTCACCTAGTTACTAGTTCATCTTGTTATGCAATTCATATGTAGTATTTTACATCTCTTGATTGAAGCTCACATGTGGATACCATGACTAGTAGTGTCTTGCATTAGATCTCTCCATCATTTCCCTCATATTATGATCATTTGGTGAACCTATTCATAAAAAAATGATGTATGATAGATATTTAGAATCTTTGATCTAGTATTTTTCTTTTTTTATTAGTTTTTAAGATTAAAACAAAGTGGATCAACTATAATTTAGGTGCATCACCATCTTTAGCTCAAGTTTCCCTTTTAAGTGTTCTCTTTCTCCCTTTTCGCTAGTCACTAGTAGGTTTTAGTAGTGAAAATGGGATAAAATGATGTATTAGAGGAGCTAACCTCATTAAAAATCCTAGAGGTTTGACCATGTTATAGGATACCCATAGTCTGAGGTTAGTCCTATGTTGAGCTAAATTTGGAAGTAAGACTTGAACACTTCAAATTTTGACTAAGGTGCAATCTAGGCCACCAATAGGTACCTATTTAAGAACCTAAATATACTATATAGGTACATACCCTCCACAAATTCCTCTATCAAACACATGATCAAACAATGGTTCCTTGGTAGGATCAATGTAGGAGAAATCAATCCTGGTAGACAACACACTAGGAGAAGGAATTCTACTAGTGAGCCTCATCTGTGAAAGTCGATGGACCATGTTTTCCTTAGAAAGATTAGCATGGGATGGTTTTACCCTATTATATGTGTATCTAGAAGAATTATATAGATGCCTCTTTTTTAAATGCAATAATTCCTGATCTGCTAATTGTGTAGGCTTTTTCTCAAGGGTAAAACACTCATTATCTTGATGCCCATTAATACCATGATAAGTGCAAACATGGTGTCCTTTTACCTTATCAAATATATGAGGTGGTTAATATGAATTACGAGAGAGTTTGATTATTCATTAATCTAAAAAAGTTCATAATATATCATGTGGTCTATCTCAGTACCAATCAAACTGAAGAGGCTAACATCTAGTGGTGCTATTTTTTCTATGGGAGGTAATCGAAAAACATGCTCCTTTCCTTTGTTCAATACTTTAATTATTGGTGATTTTATGTTATTGGTGGTTCTATAGAATTTTTTTAAGTGGTTTATGATCCTTCATAACTTGTTTATGTTTCCTTGAAACATGAGTCTTAGCATGCCTAATTGGTGATGGAAAAATAGGTAACTGAGTTTGTGTATTGGTTAGATTACATGCATATTTATGCACATCCCAATATAAATCATAGAATAAATTAAATTTATTGTGAAATGATCTCTCTCTAAGTGGAGAGATAATACCCCTACTAAATATAAATTATATTTCAAAATTTGAGGGTGTAAATTTTACTGAATATAAAACATCCTTAAATCAAATATTATAGTCTTGTAGAGATTCATTCTCATTTTGGGTCAATGCTTGAAAATGTTCCAATGGAAACTTAGGTAAGGTAAATTGGTGAAAATGTGATAGGAACACATCCTCAATCTTCTTGAAATTAAATAAAGAACCATATGACAAGTTGTAAAACCATTCAAGAGATCCTTTTGTTAAACTATGATGGAATGCTTTTAATAACAAGCTTCCATTTTGGGTCTAATGTTCAAAAGAGTGTATAGATTGGTGAAAATGACTAGAAAGGTCCCATTGATATAAAATAAGGATAAATTGGGCATGATAAAGTCTTGTGGATAAATATATTCAAATACATGCTGAGCAATATGTTGTCTTGATAATGTAATCTCCTGAAAAAGAACTTCATGAGAAGGAACTTTCAACTTAAGATCATTGACTTGTTATTGAAAATATATCATGGTGGTCATAATAGATAACATGTCATGAATAGAGGTTGAATTTTGTGTTAGAGGTTATAAGATACCATTCACATGAAACATAAGGATGGTGGGATTTGTAGACATGCAATTTCAACCATAACTGGGTTCTGATCGAACTTCATATTAATTCGTACCAACCATTGCAAATTAAGCCTAGGAATTATTAAATATCCCAAATTTATATGTGCATCATTCATCAATGCTAAGAATCATGTTGAGGTATTCCTATTTGGGATACTAGCCTGTATATAACAATAAGCTCTCATGGATTCATCCCCAATCACCTTGCAAAAATACTAATAAAAATATATCATATAATTAAATAAGATTAAATGCTTATTTGAATTATCCATTTACAATTAATGAATATTAGAAAATGAAAATTCCAAAAATCAAAATATCAAGTATTTTCATCATTGCCTTTATGAGTTGTTAAGCTCTTCCAAAATATCCCAAAATATCTAATTTGAGAGCCATGCCTAGTAATTGAAAATCATAATTACATGAAACTTTTAACTCAACTAGATTTAGTCTCAACTCATCTAGGGTTAGATTTAACCCATTCCATGATTAAACTCAACCTTAACTCACCTTAGGTGAGAGTTAATTCTTAAGGCTATAAATACAAGGTCATGCCATTTTATTTCTAAGCTTGGATATTGTAGAGTTATTATGCAAGATTTAATCCATAAGCCTCATACAACTAATGTTACCATGCCCAAATCTTAAAACAATCAGTCAAAGCCAAGGTGCCAAGGAAAGGTGAAGCCAACAAAGATCCATTGATGAAGATTTCTTGATGCACAATTTGAGTAAGCGATTTTTCCAAGCCATTTTTTGCTCCAAGGAAGGTAAAATAGTCTATTCTCCTATGTTTTAGTTGTGTTTTCATATGCTTACTTGTTACTAACCTCCCCTCTACATATTCCTTATCCATATGTTATCACACCTAGTGGGACCAAACATCCCATATAAATAAAGAGATTGATATGATACTTTTAGTTTTTCTAATGAATGCATAAAAATCTTCAAGTTTCCAGTTTTTACTTAATTTTCTATCTTTCTATTTTAACCAAGTCATAGGTTGTAGGGATCAACACCAATTTTCTAAGATTTATAGGGATCAATGCCAAAGTTATGGATCAATGTTGATTATAGGGATTGACCATGATATTTATGTGAAAAATAGAAGAAATTAGGAAATTGGATAATAGTGGTTTTATTAGGTTTTCTTGGCCATCACTTTGTGTTTGAGGATTTGCATATTGTTTGTCGAACCCATTTCTTGCAAGATCTAGTGAGATATCTTATTTTAATACTAGTTTGTTGTTAACCATTTTTATATACAAACATAGTTTATTTTTCTATATTTTATATGGAAACATCTACGATCTACTTAATCAACATTGATCTCTATATATCTATGTCGATTTTGATCTATGTGGATCGATGATGATGGGTCTCTGAGACAAAAAATAAAAGACCTGAGAGATAATTTTGAAATTTTGTTTTCTCACTTGACTTTAAACTTCTAAGTAAAGTTTAAGCATGGTTAAATCTTACACACATTGTATTTTATACTTAAAACATACTTGGTTATTTTTGTCTCTTAGTTTATTTTTAAGTTTATTACAATTTTTTTCAAAAAATAAATGCCAAGGGGATCAAACTTCAAAACACATTTCATTTTGGTGATTAAAATGAACTCTCACATTAGTTAAATACTCATAAGAGTTTCATTTTCATGATTATTTGTTTAAAGTGTTTGTTTAGCAAAATGAGTGATGCATGTATGCTCTCCTTCCATCCCCTTTAAAGGACTTGGGTGATAAAAAAATGCTCATTATTTGAGTTTATTCATTTGGTCCAAAATTATGTAAGTAAATTCATTAAGGCCCTCCATAAAATACATATGATTTGGGTGACCTAAAACCAACCCTAAATTCCTTCCACTTGTCTTTATTTAATGCATTTTGGCTTGTGGGTAAGAGTTCATCACCTCCTCACAAGTTATATTGGGAAGAGTTAACCCAAGAATTCACCTTCTAGCATTATTTCAACCCCATTCCATAGTGGGGTATATAAATTGAGGGTGACCCATTAGGATGATTATTTTGAGAAGTTAAAATAAGTTTCATTAGTGGTACCCAGCCTCAAAACATAAGGGCATCTCAGACATCACACTACACTGAGTAATTGATGGATGTAGTGGTCATGAAAAGGATAGGACCTTTTCATAAAAAAATATTTGATGTAGATTCAAATGACATGATTGTGACATAGTGTTTTCCACACATATAAAACCATCTAAAAATGAGAAAAAAATGATAGTTTAGACAACCCCACTTACCCCATACATACTATTGATGTAGGGTAAGTAGCTTGAATTTCTATGTCACCATATAAACTCTTGAGAGAAGAGGGGTCCTAAAAATCCTAATTTTCATGAACTTTTAATTTTTGGATTAACAAGTTAAAATCCTATAAAAAATAAAGTATATAAATAGAATTTGATAATACGATGCAACCTTATCAGTTTTAGGATTTAGGATGATATACTTAGATGTTTATGTCATTTTATCCTTTATTACATGGTCTTGTGTCTAAATTGTTTTTTAATCATAACACATCTCAAAAAATTCTTGTTACACACCACTCCTTTGTTTGAAGAGGCAATATGTCATCCATTCTACATCACACCTTTGCATTTAAACTTTTGTCAAAACCTTTTATCACACATTACTAACATTTTAGTTGTGATATATGGGATGCTTGAAGGTCCCATTGGGCATGCCATTTGTGATCATAAGAAATAATTAAGGTTAGTAATATGTTATTTCAATTAAGAAAACTCAATAAAAACATACCAAAACTTCCACTCCAAGCCTAGATCTTAAGGGTGAGCTTAGTAACAAAAGACAAATGAAAGCACAACTAAAATGCAAAAGATAACAAATCCTTTACCTCCCTTCGGATATCCAAATGATTTGTAACATTTAGTTTATTAATTTGGTTTAGCTCCTTAATTAATTTTGATTATATTTTTATCTCTTTCAATATTTTATATTTGTTCATGTACCCCACTTAATAGGTTCATAGGCCAAATTGACTATTTTGAAGTCGCAAGGTGCTTAAGGATGAATCTATAAGAGGTTATTATTGAATATAATATAATGAGATAATTAGGTATGTCTTAATGTGATTATGAGATTTTATGAATGATGTGCAAGGAAATTTGATAAGGTTAGTGATTCCTAGGTTCAATTTATAATGGTTGGTAAGAATCAGTCTGAAGTTCGGTCAAAAGCAAGTTGTGGATAGTTTTAGGTGTCTATAGTTTGCCCCTATTTTGAAAGGTGTTGAAAAATATAGGCATATTAACATCTTCTCAAATAATTAAACATGTTAAAAATAAGATATTATTGAAGAAAAACTCCAAATAATGTTTGGGAAGCCTATAATGATGCCCCCTTGAGGGAGTGGTTGACACATATGATTGATGGATAGTCCCTCATAAAAAAGAAGAATAATGAAATTAACCCATGGGTGAGATTAATCCAAATGAGAAAATTATTGCATGCATTTATTTAAAAAGTACTAATTTTCCCAAAGTTAGTTATAATTAGTAACAAAGGTTGAGATACTGATTTGCCTAAAGGTGGTTATAATCAGTGGCAATCACATATGCCCCAATTAGGGATTGTGAGTTAGAATAATGATTTTCCCACAAGAGGTTATAATCATTAGTATGTCTTAGATTAAAAAATGATTTTTGATCATGCCCTAGTGGGGCATATTGGCAAGCATAAATCAAGGATATAACCTATTGTACAGATTAAATATTAGTGGGTGCAAAATGTAGAGGCAATGGTCTAATGATTGAAAAAGCCACAAACAACCAGGCACATGAGGATGCATAAAGTGATGAAAGAGATGACTACAAGAATAATAATTGATAAATGGAAACGATTAAGTTATACCTACAAATGTGGAGATGCTCATCCTTATTAGCATTGATATAACCAAAATGGTCAATGGGTTGATTTGATAAAGGAGGGTGGGAGGATTTTCTAAGGTTACCAAAGAGAAAATTATATGGTTCCATTTCTTATAATAATTCCCAAGATTATTTGTTATATAACACATGATGATATGCCTCATGATTGAACACCATGATAAATTTGCCAAAATATACATAAGGAATGACTCGATCTAATAAATAATTGAAAAAAATACACTAATGTTGACATATGAATATGGTTGGACTCAAGAATAATGTGTAAGGAATCACCCAATGAACACATATAGATAGAGTTGAGGCATATAATTGAAAGCAAACAAACATGCAAGTAAACAAACAAACAACTAAGAAAATAAACACACAAAAAAATTGAAAGAAAAATCAAAAGAAAACATCATAACAATGGATTTGCCCCATTAGGGTGGATCGAGGATGACTAACTAGGCTTAGATAGGACAAATGATTTTGGATTTTGAAATTTTTGAATGGTTTTAGAATTTTGAGATATCTTAACTCATTAGAGATTGACAAGATACCACATGCAAAATAGTGAGAGCATTATCACAGGTTTCTTACAAAATGGTGAGTGTATGGAAAGGGGGACTAAGGTAACCTCAAAATGAACACATAGTCCCATTAAGACCTCAATTCATAGTAGTTATGCCCACACAAAAGTTGGTGAGAACTAACTAGGTCACAATAAGTTTTAAAATTGAGATAAAGGGCTAGAAAAATGAGAATAGTAATGGCAAGTTGATGTGATAATGCATGGTAAATGTATTGTTCTTAATCTTCCCATAGGAAATTATAATTAAGAAATAATGACATAGGTTGGTGATACTAATTTTCCCATAGATAATTATAATTAATAACACATGCAGGATATTGATTTTCCTATAGGTAGTTATAATCAATGGTACCAATCAATCATGAATGAAAGATAACTTTCCAGATCTATTATCATATTACTTTCATAAACTATCAATTAAACATGAAATTTAAAAGCTACTAAAACTAGATTAGAATCCCCTTGTGGAAGGTGTGGGAAGAACCAAAGGAACTAAGATAAAAATGGGTTAGCTAGGATGGCCAAAAATAGGCTTTGGTCTAATAGGGATGGCTTGGTAAAATGGCATGGAGTACAACATTGTTAGGATGATGATGGTATGAAGATTGGAAAAAATGGCAAGAGGATTTCCCCTAAGTGATAAGGCAATGAAAATGGCAGGGTATGAAAAAATGATAAGAGAAATGACAAGGTAAATGGAAAATGGAAAAGGCATATGATTCTGGAAAATGGCAATAGAAAGGTAAATATTTTTGGCCAAGGTAAATGTTTTTGGCTAGGTAAATGTTTGTTTAGGTAAATTTTTATGTTATTCCTACTAATGTGGAGATGCATGTCTTGATCAACATATGATACAACTAATTTAATAAATCATGTAAATTGATAACCAACACCCCTTATGAATAGTTCTTTGTCAAGAACCTAATGTAGATTTGGATGCCAATAATGTTATTGTGATCTTCATTGGCCATTGATTGTATTTCCTATAAACATTGAGACAAGGTATATTTGTAGCCTTTACAAAGGAAAGTATGGCCAAGAATGGTAAATGCAGATAAATAGTGGAGATAGGTTTGATTTTGTTACATCCTGATTTCACCCTATGACTTATAAACCTTTAATATGTTGATTAGTATGGTTAATCTATGATTAATATTGTTTTTATTTGAGCTTTATGATATATACTATAATGGGATAGTGATATTGATGATTAGAGTACATGATGTGATAACTGTATGTTATATTCCATATATTGTAGATATGTATTAGTTAGTTTTTACATCATTAGTGATATTTATGATGACTTAGACTAACTACCTACATGTGATGTGGATGAAGGATAGGTCCTACCCTTAGAGATTGATGAGGGAGAACATCATCAAAGATGATTATATAGATGGAATGATTAGGGTAATATCAGTGGAAAATGCTAGTGACCCTACACACATGCATAATAGATTTTAAAAGATATTTACGTAAAAATATTAGTGAATATTGCTTATGATTATAGTTGTGTGTCGAATTAGTTTTAGTATGCATTAGATTTATTTAGTCTAATTGACTTAATTTTTGAATTTAAATTAGAAAAACATGTATTAATTGCTATAAATATATTATTATTATTATGGAAATAATTATCTTACAAATAAAAAGTAATTAATGATTTATTTATCTTTTAGTTAAATAATTTAACATTATTTTAAAAATTGCATGGAAGTTGAGTTAATGAAATTTAAATATTAATCTTGAATTAACATGCATGAATTTACTTTAAAAATTAGGAAAATAGTTTAAGGAGTCAACTTAAGTTAATATTGAGAAAACAAAGAAAAAGATGGTGTAGTAATTTAAAAAGCATGTTTTAATTATGATGAAGATAAATTTAGAATAGATTGACATACAAGGAAAAACCTAAAATAGAGAGTTTTCATGCAAAGGGGTAGCACAAAATTTAGAAGGAAAGTGTAATATATAAATAAAAGAAAAATTTAGTGAACTAAAAAAACACAGGGAGACAGATAGAAATCAAGAGAATTTGGAAGAAGGGAGTTGGAAGGAAAAGGGAAAGGGGAAATCTCTAGTAAACATTCAAGGTAGATTATGTAATTACTTTCTATGTGAAAATGGATTTTAAGTATGTATTATAATTCTTTGAATCTAAATTTGATTGTTTTAACTATGTACTATCCCTTTTAGCCATCATGATATTGTTATAGGGGTTGCATATTTATTTTGTGGCTTGAGTTTTCAATTGTTTTGACTCTAAGACTGCATTGTCATTTAATTGATTCGTTGAATTATTTTTAACCCTGCATGCTAATTTTATAGAGTTACATCCTTTATATTAGCATGTGATCCCAATGACTAGTGTATTTTTATATTTATGAGGATGCATTCTATCTTAAACCCTACGTCTCATTTCTTGTTAAGTTGTATTGCAAATTGAAGGGCAACATATTGCTTTACAGACTATGTTCTTTCTTTTAAAGAACTTGTGGTTTGTATATATATTTAAATATGTGTCTTTTCTTAGCTGAATTATAATTGATAGAGATGTGTCCTTCATATAGATATTTTGGTTAAATATCATTATGTTTAGTAGATAAAAATTATCCAATTCCATGTTATGATCCTTTAAGCCTGCATTTTACCCATTTAGGTAAGTTGGGTTGTATTTTTAGAACTCTATTGAAATTTTTATTATAGAATCTTTTTATTTATTGAAACTAATTATTATTTAAGCCTATGTCTCATAGAAAGGCCTATGTTTTATTTTATAATCATGTGTAACATTTATTTGGTAGAAGCCTACACTTTGTTTAAAGACTGCATCCCTTTTTATAGAACTACATTTTATTAGCAAACCTATGTTTCATTCTCCTAGATACATATAAAAATCAAGAAATCTGCATTACAAATTGCTTAATTACATTGGATTTAATTACGTTGACTTATATATGCCACATTTAAATTTGGTGCATCATATTAAGTTATAATGTTGTGTTTTCCTTCATAACTTTAGTTTAGAGTTTCAGCTCTTGAAACTAATGTAGTTATTCCATTTAAGCTTGTGTGGTGTTGTTTTGGCTATGTAGTAACTAGTAAAGGCTGTGTTTCAATATTTTATGATCTGCATATGTTTTAAAAAGGCAACATTAAAATTAACCAACCTATTATCTCCATAGGGTCAACATGTTATCAAAGGAACAATCTACATTTAAAATTTAGACCTGCATCCCAGCTTAATAGTAATGTTTCATTTCAATATATCTAGTGTTGCATTCCAAAATTATACTGACATCTCTTATATTGATTATTTATGACCTATGTTTTATTGGTTAAGATTATGGAACTTCTCCTTATACCTTGTGATGTTAGACTTGCATTGTAAATTCTAGAAACTATGTTTTATAATTAAAGGTCTACATTTTAAAAATAGAGGGCTACTTGATATTTAGTGTGGAGTCTTAATTGTATGTGCTACATTACTATTTGCTTGGTTATATTCAAATCTTAGGAGGTTGTGTTTTAAATAAAGTGTTGTATTTTGATTTAACACCAAATGTTATTATCTATAAAGCTACATCAAATGCTATAGAGTAATGTGTGTTTAGAGACATGCATGTTGAAAATTTAGAATATGTCATATTCAAGACTTGCAAATAGCTTGTTTAGACTCTAAATATTAGTTATATTTAAAGTTGTGTTGAAATTGAGTTGGACAATGTGGCATATTGATTTGATTAGATTTTGGTGATTTTATAATTGTAGATGAAAAGTGCTGAATGAATATAATTAAAACCTTGAAGTAGGATGGGTCCTTTTAAAAATATGAATGAATATATTTTAATTTTATTTAAAGAAAATCAGCTTAGCAATATAATTATTCATCTTTAAGAAATTAAGTGAGTTTAATTATAAATTAAGGGCCTAGGTCATATATGTAAAAAGGATATACAAATATAACCAGTTAGATAGATTTATGTAAGTTATAGTAATAAGTATGTTACTTTTCATAAAATAAGAAACCGATCTTTTAAATGGTTAATTAAAATATTAGTTTACTTTTGACATACATGTATAGATAATCTGTATATGGAGCATACCCAGATGGTATGAACTTGTATGCATTGTATTGTTATCAAAGTGTTATCTTGTGTTAAATACCACATTTTAGATTCATTAAGCTTTGGTGAAATAAAAGAATGTTCAAGATTATTCTATTTCATAGTATAGTAGAAATATATGCATGAATCCTAGAAATATATATTATGTTATATATATTTATTTTAGAAAAAGGTATTGATGATGTTAATAGGTAGTGTGACAGATTCCAATAGCCTAGGTAGTACTACCAATATATAATCTGATCAAGTGATGTGTTATGAAATTGACTGATCTAGTGATCAAATGTTATTTGAAAACCTTGGCCAAAGTAATATTAAATGTACATTATCATTTCATATGTTTGGTTTTCATGTAGTGTGATATCATATTTGAAATGTATTTTTTTTGATACACATCATGTAGTAGTAGTAAATATTATAACACATGGGGTACTAACACATCTCACTAGTTTATTTCACCATTCTATCTACCTATCCATAAAGGGAGGGCCATTCCATAATAAGGAATTGTGCAAGGGATTGTTGATCCATGGTTGGAGTAGAAAAGTGATCGAATGATTCTATCCCTCCCCACTGTAGTACTAATTAGAGATAACACTTGAGATTATCATCGATACATGAGTTGGCATGACTCAAGCTTTAGAGAGCTTGGTATCTATTATTGTATTAGGTTATATTATTGAAGGAATGTAATTATATTATGTACTTATATGTTTAAATAATAGATGTTGTGTTTTCAAACCAATTGTAGCTGTGTCTTGTCATGTTTACTTTCCTTGGAGATGTATAAGATTTATATTATATATAGTATTTGAATTTCAAGTACTATTTTTCTTGGTTATGATTTATATATGTTGTATTGTCTAATTCTATGCTATGAATGTTAAATTAATTATTAAAAAAAATTATTGCATTTTTTTAAGTATAAATTGAGGGGTTGTAACATGTGGTATTAGAGCTTAGGCTCAAACTCTAGGAATAAATGATTTTGATAACAATTTCATATTCTTATTTTTAATTAGAAGAAAGAATGGTGAAAACAAGAGCATCAGGTGAGGGTCCTTCATATGTCAATGAAAATAACCCTCCCATTGATCCTAATCTAATTACCATTAAGCATTTAACAAAGTTAGATCAGATTATTATAGCCATGAATGATATTATGGATCATATTAGAACCCTAGATCAAGAAGTTCATGACCAAATCAAGGAAGAACATCAGGAAGTACCTATTGAACACCTTGCTAAATAAGAAAAACAACATGATGTGAGAGCTTAGGTAGCTGTAGAGTTATTGAGGGACATCAAAAAGGTGAATCCACCAAATTTTGATGGAACTATCCTAGGTGATGGAGATGAGGCATGGTTGATAGAAATGGAGAAGTATTTCAAGATTTGAAACCACTCTAAAGTCACCAAAGTAATTTGGGGAGCTTACCAATTGGTTGGTGAAGAAAATACTAGGTGGGATAATAAGAAGATGGAGATGAACCTTAACTCAAACACCATAACTTGGGATCAATTCATGATGTTGTTCAGATCATGGTGGTTTTCATAACTTTAATTTGATCAAAAGATTATAGATTTTTAGAATTTGAAGTAAGGAGAGTTATCGGTGAATGAGTATTATAAATAGTTCACCAAACTTCTAAATTACATACCTTAATAAAAAGCTAATGAGGGGTTCAAAATCAAGAATTTTATCATGGGATTAAAACCCTAGATCAATGGTGAGATAGATGTTCAAGGACTTCACACCATGGACCAAGTTTTTGAGAAGGCAATGAAGAAGGGGTAGAAGTTGAAGTCTCTTGCACAATCCATGGAGAAGTTTAAGAAGAGGTTCATGAATTCTAAGCCAAATCTCAAGATAAACTAAAAGTAGAGGAGAGGAAACTCTAATGGGTAGTCTAGTAAGTAGAATACTAGATTAAACAATAGAACTAGTGATAGGAAACTGGATAATGGCTCTTAAGGTAGTTTTCAAGGAAACACTCAAATTGACTGGAAAGGACCACCATGTGGTTGTTTCAATTATGGAGGAAATAATTATACTCCTAAATTTCCTTAAAACAAGTCAAATAAAAAAGGTCCTAATACTCATTAGGGAAATTTTTAGTAGTGTATTCATGTAACAATTGATAATCGATAAGTTGAATTTCAATCTCACCCATAAAGCTATCAGGTATTTTGTTTAAACATCTAGTTTCTATTTCGATAGATACAAGGGCTAATAAATGTTTCTTAGCTCTTATAATGCTTAGAAAATTTCCTATAAAAGTTGGATATATGGAAAATTTATGGTCTATACAATATGTAAATGACTCAAAAGTCATGGTTAATCAGTGTCTAGTTAAAGTAGTAATTGAGTTACTTGAATTTTAAACTATAGTGGATTTATATGTAGTACCACTAGGATCATATGACATGATCCTAGGAGTCAACTATATTGATAAACACAAGGCCAATGTTAAATACTATTTAAATAAAGTTGATTGTCTATATGATCTTGGAAACTAGACACAAATTTAGGGAGAAAGGAAAGAGTTCTGACTCAGGCAAATTTCTACAATGCAACTCAGAAGGGCTCAAGAAAGAGGGTGTCAAGCATTTATCATCAAGATAAATGAAATTGAGGAACATATGGAAAAATCTCTCAAAGATTATCCATTTTTTATAGATTTCCATGATGTGTTTTTAGAAAAATTACCAGATTTACCTCCTAAACATGAGATCAATTTCACTATAGACATCATACCTAGATCAGAACCATAATTTAAGGCACCATATAAGATGACAACCACTAGGTTGAATTAAAGGCTCAACTCCAAGAAATATTTTCAAAAGAGTTGATTAGGCATAGTGTGTCACTATGGGGTACACCATTTATTTTTGTGAAGAATAAGGATGGTACTCTTTGACTATGCATCAATTATAGAATGTTGAACAAGAAAACTATAAAAAACAAGTATCCACTACCTTGTATATTTTGATCAAATGCATGGAGAAAATATATTTTTTAAGATAGATATTAGATCATGATATAATTAATTAAGGATTTAGGATGAGGATATTTTGAAAACAACAGTCCATACTCACTATGGGCATTATGAGTTCACGATGTTACCTTTTGGGTTGACTAACACACCAAAAACTTTCATGAACCTCATGAACAATGTTTTTAGAGATTATTTAGATCACTTTGTCTTGGTATTTTTAGATGAAATTATTATATACTATAAGAATGAAGAGGAGCACCTACAATCTAGAATTGGTTCTACAATGGTTGTGGAAGCACAAGCTATACAAAAAGTTGTCTAAGTGTGCATTCTTCTAGGAAAGAGTGTGATATCTAGGGCATATTATTTATAGAGAAAGTATTTTTGTAGATTCATCTAAGATAAGGGCCATTATGGCATGGCCAAAACCTATAAATGTACATGAGGTAAGGAGTTTTATGGGGTTAAAAGGATACTATAGGAAGTTTGTTTTGAAATTTTACAAGATAGCTAATCCAATTACCTCCTTACAAAGGAAGAATTGTGAAGTGTGGAGTGTGAAGTATATTTTCAAGATTTAAAAAGAAGGCTTACATAAACACTAGTGTTGAGAGTTCTTGATCCCAATGGTCAATTTTTACTGATCAAAGATGCATTAGAATAGGGTTTAGGTAGAGTCCTTATACAAGATGCTATAGTAGTGGCTTTTGAATTAAGGATGTTGAAAACTCATGAGGTGAATTATACCCCTCATAATCTTGAACTTGCATCAATAATTCATATTTTTCAAGTTTGTCAACATTATTTGTTGGAAAAATCATTTGAGATCAATACTAATAAATTAAGACTCAAATATATCTTCATCCAAATAAATATTAATACTCATTAGAGACATTGGTTAGAGTTTATTTTCAACTATCACTTTTGATATCAACTACATCAAAGGTAAAGAGAACATAGTAGCTAATGCTTTGAGTTGTAGAAGGTACATAGTAGCTATAGTTACTATTAGGAGTACTTTTAGAGAAAAAGTGGTTAAGTTATCATTAAGAGATGAATACTATGAGAAGGTCAAAAAAGAATTATCTGATAATGCTTAGAATCCTCTGTATAAAGGATTTAGTTTTGAGAGTGACAATCTTCTATATTTCAATGGGAAAGTGTATATACTAAAACAATAAAATATGTGGGGCAAAGTGTTGAAAGAGTTACACAATGATCCTTATTTATGACATCCAAGAGTAACAAAATATATGGCAGAGCATAGATCTTTGTATTTTAGAAAGGGAATCAAGAAGGATGTGGGAGATTTTGTGTCACATTATCTGAAATGTTAGCAAATTAAAGGTGAACATGTGCACCTAGTTAGATTGATTTATCAACATGATATACTAGAATAGGAGTGGTAGGTGATCAATATGGAATTTTTATAGGTTTATTGATGTCATGGAATAGGCATGATATGATATTGGTAGTTGTGGATAAACTAACTAAGGTGGCTCATTTCATACTAGGCAATTTGATAGATGATGCTCTTATTACTTGAAAAGAGGTTTGTAAAGGAAGTGTATTGCATGGGTTTCCAAAGAAGATCATTTTGATCATGATAAAAAGATGAATTTCAGGTTTTGGGTAACTCTAAACTCAACTTTGGGTACTCAGTTAAATTTTAGTACCGCATATCATGTAGAGACTGATGGTCAGACTAAGTGAGTGAATCAGGTTTTAAAGGATCTTCTACATATATATTACATAGATCAATAATAAAAATGGGAATATTATCTTCCATTGGTTGATTTTTTATACAAAAACTCATTTTATTCAACATTGAAGATGTCTCCTTTTGAGACACTATATGGAAGGAGGTGCATGATATCAATCAGTTATGATAGGTTAGAGGATAGGGTAGTCTTCAAGCTAGAGATGATTTATGAAATGGAAGATCAAGTTAAGTTAATCAAGTAGAGATTGGTTAAGGCCAATGATAAACAAAAGAGTTATGCTAATCTAAAGAGAATAGATAGGAGGCTTTCTATTGGTGACAAAGTGTTCTTGCAGGTTAAGTTGCATACGAGCTAAATTAAGTTTAAGAAGTCAACAAAACTATCATCAATATATGTGGGACACTTAAAAGTGTTAGAAGTGGTCAATCCTATTATGTATAGGCTTGTATTCCCACCATCCATAGCTCTATTACATAATGTTTTTCATTTATCTTTTCTTAAAAAGTATATAGTTGATATTTCACATGTTTTGGATTGGGAGGCTTTGTAAATTCTAGATCTCAGGGTGGCCATGGTAGAACCAATCATATTAATTGACATTTGTAAAAATTATTTGCATAATAGAGAGATGTCTCAGTGTAAGGTCTTGTAGGACCAATAATCTGAATATAGTGTTACTTGGGAAGTCTTTGATGCATTTTTTAGGTTGTTTCTACATTTGTTTGCATGATAGATACTTGATACTATGTTTTTAAATTCTTTTAGACTCTTTTAATATTCAAAAATATTATTTGAATAAGTGTCATCAAGATGATGACAAATTTTATGGGGAGAGGATGTTACATTATAATTTCACCCTATGACTTATAAACTTTTAATCTATTGTTTAGTATGGTTAATATCTAATTACTATTTCTTTGATGTGAGTTTTATGACATATACTATAATGAGATAGTGATATTGATGATTATAATACATGATGTGATAACTGTATGTTATATTCCATACACTATGGATATGTATTAGTTAGTTTTATCATCATTGATGATGTTTATAATGACTTAGACTAACTACCTACTTGTTATGAGGTGGATGCAAGATAGGTCCTATCCTCAGAGCTTGATGAGGGAGAGCATCATCAGAGAGGATAGGCTAGATGGAATGATTGGGGGAATATCAATGGAAAATGATAGTGACCCTACACACATGCACATAAATTTTTTATGATATTTGCGTAAAAATGTTAGTGCATATTGCTTGTGATTATATATGTGTGTGTGAAATTAATTTTTGTATGCATTAGATTTTTTTAGTCTAATTGACTTGATTTTTCAATTTAAATCAGGAAAATATCTATTAATCACTATAAAGATATTATTATATTGGAAATAATTATCTTAAAAATAAAAGATAATTAATGATTTATTTATCTTTTAGTTAAATAATTTAACATTATTTTAAAATTTTTATAAAATTTGAGTTAATGTAATTTAAAGATTAATCTTGAATTAACATGCATGAATTTACTTTAAAAATTAGGAAAATAGTTTAAGGATTCAACTTAAGTTAATATTGAGAAAACAAAGAAAAAGATGGCTTAGTAATTTAAATTTCATGTTTTAATTATGATGAAGATAAATTTAGAAGATTAGATTGACATGTAAGGGAAAAAATAAAATAGAGATTTTTCATGCAAAGGGGTAGCACATAATTTAGGAGAGTGAAATTTGTAAATAAAGGAAAAATTTGGTGAATTAAAAAAAACATAGGGAGATAAAGGGAAAACAAGAGTATTTGGAAGAAGGGATTTGGAAGGAAAAGGGAAAGGAAAAATCTTCAACAAACATTTAAGGTAGGTTATGAAAAGTAAATGGATTTTAATTGTGTATTATAATTCTTTGAATCCACATATGATTGTTTTAACTACATGTTATCCCATTTAGCTAGCATAATATTATTATAGGGGCTCCGTATTTATTCTATGGCTTGATTTTTTAATTGTTTTAACTTGAAGATGATGTTATCATTTAATTACTTCATCAAATTGGTTTTAACCTTGCATGTTGATTTTATAAAGCTACATCCTTTTTATTAGCATGTGATCCTAATGACTAGTGTATTTTGATATTTATGAGGTTGTGTTCTATCTTAAACCCTACATCTCATTTCTTGTTAAGTTACATTGAAAATTGAAGGGAAGCATATTGCTTTATGGACTACATTCTTTCTTTTAAAGAACCTCTGGTTTATAAATATGTAAATATGTCTTTTTGTGGATGAATCATAATTGATACAGATGCATCCTCTTTATAGCTATTTTGGCTAAATATCATTATGTTTAGTAGCTAAACACTATCCAATTCTGCATTATGATCCTTTAAGCTTGTGTTTTACCCATTTAGGTAAGCCAGGTTGTATTTTTAGAACTAGGTTAAATTGTTATTATAGTGTCTCTTTCTTTATTAAAACAAAGTATTATTTAAGCTTGAGTCTCATAGAAAGACATGCATTTTATTTTATAAGCATGCCTAGCATTTATTTTTTAGAAGCCTATGCTTTATTTAAAGACTGGATCCATTGTAATAAAATTATGTTTTTAATAGAAAAGCTACATTTCATTCTCCTAGCTACATATAAAAATCAAGAAAGTTGTGTTCCAAATTGCATAATTACATTGACATATATATGTTACATTTAAATTTAGTGCAACATATTAAGTTATAATGTTGTGTTTGCCTTCTTAACTTTAGGTTAGAGGTTTAATTCTTGACACTAGTGTAGTTATTCCATTTAAGCCTATATGGTGTTGTTTTAGCCATGTAGTGACTAGTAAAGGTTGTGCTTCAATATTATATGATCTACATATTTTTTAATAAGGTCACATTGAAATTAACTAGCCTATTATCTCCATAGGGTCAGTATGTTATCAAAGGAGAAGTCTATGTTTAAAATTTAGACTTGCATCCCAACTTAATAATAACATTTCATTTCAATATATCTAGTGATGCATTCCACGATTATAATGACATCTCTTATACTAACTATTTATGACTTGTGTTCTATTAGTTAAATTTGTGTAACTTCTCCTTATACCTTGTGATGTGAGGCTTGCATTCTAAATTCTAGAAACTATGTTTTATAATTAAAGGTTTGCATTTTGAAAATAGAGGGTTGCATTGATATTTAGTGTGGAGTCTTAATTTTATGGGTTGCATTGCCATTTGCTTGGCTGTGTTCAAATCCTAAGAGGCTATATTTTAAATAAAGGGTTGTATTTTACTTTAACACCAAACAATATTATCTATAAAGCTGCATCAAATGCTATAGAGTATTATGTCTTTAGAGACCAACATGTTGAAAATTTAGACTGTCTTATTCAAGAATTTCAAATAGCTTGTTTAGACCCTAAATATTATTTAATTTAAAACTACATTTAAATTGAGTTGGACAACATGGCAAATTGATTTGATTAGGTTTTGGTGATTTTGTAATAGTAGATGAAAAGTGTTGAAGGAATATAATTAAAATATTGTAGTAGGATGGGCCCTTTTTAAAATATAAATGAATATATTTTAATTTTATTAAAAAAAATCAGCTTAGCAATATAATTATTCATATTTAAGAAAACTAGTAGCTGAATTACAAATTAAGAGCCTAAGTCATTTGTGTAAAAAGGGATATGCAAATATAACCGGTTAAATCCATTTATGTAAGTTGTCAAAACAAGTATTCTAATTTTCATAAAATAAGAAATGAATATTTTAAATGGTTAATTAAAATATTAGTTTACTTTCAACATGCATGCATACATAGTCTTTATATAGAGCATACCCAGATGGTATGAAATTGTATTCAATGTATTATTATTAGAATGTTATACTGTGTTAAATAACATGTTTTAGATTCATTAAACTTTGATGAAATAAAATAATGTTCAAGATTGTTTTATTCCTATTATAGGATAAAAATATGCATGAATCTTGGAAATATATACTATGTTATATATATATTTATTTTAGAAAAAAGTATTGATGATGCTAATAGGTAGTGTGACAGATTTCACTAGCTTGGTTAGTACCGCTAATAAATAATTTGATCAAGTGGTGGGTTATGAAATTGACTCATCTAGTGATCGAATGTTATTTGAAAACTTTGGCCAAAGTAATGTTAGATGTACACTATCATTTCATATGTTTGATTTTTAAGTAGTACAATATCATGCTTGAAATGTATTTTATATATGATACACATCATGTAGAAGTAGTAAATATTACATTACATAGGGTAGTAACATGTCTCAAACAAATTATGGCTAATTAGAAGATCCTAAATCTTATTCCTACTCATAATAATTCCAAAATATTATAGAGACTCAATACTAGATGGAATCCCCTGAAGCCTAACTAGTTAAAACTTAACTTTCATGGGCCTCTAAGGTTGATGGTAAAGCTAGTGGGGGAGGGATTATAAGAGATGACAAAGGGTGGATGATTACTGTCTATGTTGGTGAAATGGGCTATCAGAGTAAGAATTATGCTAAATCAACTACTCTCCTATGGGGGATTAAATTGGTTATATCCCTTGATATCAAGAATTTGAGTATTTAGGGGGACTCTAAATTCGTTATTGATGCAGTTAACAAGGTATCAATTATTGGTATTAAGTTGAAAGATATTATTATGGATATATAAATTCTCCTGCAAAAGTTTTCCAGGGTAGACATCTCACATATTTATTGTGAGGGTAATGGTGTTGCCGATGCCTGTGCCGCTCTTGGCCAACAATATTCAAATTGGCAATGTTGGTGCCAAATTGATCACATCCCTTTAAATATTAGGGATCTCATTCAAAAGGAAGTGACGTGTTAAGGATGAGTCAGATATATTGGAAAGATAGCTCACTTCATCATTCCTTGTGGAGGGTGTTGACGTGTATCTTGGAGTATGGGTCCTTTTGTACTTTTTTTATTATCATTTCTGATTTATTAGGCCTCTTTGATAAGGTAAGCAGACTAATCCATCATTAAAGAGATTTCTGTGAAATTATGTTTAAGCATGGGATGAGTAAGTGTCATCTTTGCATGATGTTCCTAATTATGTGCTATTTCATCACCATTATCAATATCTGTGATCAAGGGATTGAAGTTACTACTAATACATTAGTGAAAATTTGGGGTTTTTCCAATCTGTTCTGTAAGTCCAACATGGGTGGTGATAGAATACGAATAGAACTCATTTCTTGTTACAAGTTCAAAGACAACCCAGTGGTCTAGCACTATTACAAAGAGGGTGGGATTAGTCCTTATTTGGAGAGGCTCAACAGGTATGATGAGAACCTTTCTGAATAATTCTCTAGGTCTTGGTTAAACCAGTGAGTCTCTATGGGGGGAATTAGCTTTGAGATTTTAGAGAATGTGATTGCTATAGCTACTGGCATGTCTACTTAGGGGATTAAATTGAAACAAAAAACCAAAATTGTGGACCTTTTTAGTCAGAAGCTCTTTATTGGAGAAGGTGAAAAACTTGTACCCTATCAGGGGGATTTGATCGAGCCAAGTTGCTTGAGCCTTTAGATGACGTGTGTTTTATCCTCATGAAGTATTTCACTCTCGAGGGGTACTTCACTAGGTTTTACAACTATCATCTTCCTCTTTTAAACCATTTTAGGTGAAATGCTCACATTAGCTTTCTTTTTTATCTGCTTTCTTCCCTTGAGAATTCTATCCTTAGGGTTAGAGCTAAATTGGCTAAGAAACCTGATAAGAATCCTATCCCCCTTCATCAGGGCCTTATTTTCTATCTTTACAATTTCCATCATGCTCTCGAGCCTTCCAAGGCCATTCAAATTGATAGTGGGGGAATTTCTTCTAACCCAAATGCTACCGATGTTGTCAAAGATTCTTTCCCTTCCCTTGTCTCTACTAAGACTAAAGAAGTTTCTTTTTCTACTCCCGAGGAGATTCCCATAGACACTCTAGGCTCTACTATGAGTATGAAGTGTAAGAAGAGGAAGACATATGCTGGTGAAGTGGGCATTATGGGGACTACTGTGGGGACCCTAAAAAATCCCTATAGGACCCTTGGGGGTCAAGGAAGTAAGTCTCATTCATCTACTAAGGCTATTAAAGAGGGTTTTTCCTTAGGAGTTAGGTGGTTGGGGTGCATTGCTAGTAAACCTACCCCCAAGGCTAGGCTTATCAACTACTCTAAGAGTGCCTCAAATGAATCCACTCAGGATGATGAGGTCAAGGACATGGATATTCAATAAATCTTTATGGATATTGAGGGGAAGTAGGAGACTAAAGAATTAGAGGCTACTATTGAGGATGCGACTGACTTTGTAGAAAAGGCTAGCAAAGTGGGAAAGATGTTTGTGGAGGAAGCTGATGATGAAATCAAAATTAAGGCTGGGTTGGGATCTAAAATTGTAGTCCTGAGGGGTCACATTTAGAAACTAGAACAAAACTTTTCTACTATGCTCTAGAATTCTATTTTCCTTAACATGTCTGTGATGCAAGATTTGGGTGCTGCTGCTACTACTGGCAAAGAAGATAACTTTGCAAACTTGGATGACCTTATTAAATCCATATTTAACCAAGGAGAGAACCTTCCTCCTTAGTTTTTGCTATTATTTTGATACTGTACTTCTCTGTTAAAACTATCTTAGCTTATAGTTCAATTTGTTGTGTCTTTTGGATCTCAGGCTGTGATGTTTCTATTTTAAGGCACCTTTTGTGCTGGTTGCCTTTGTCACTTTTTTGCTGCTTGTAAGGGTTCGGCCCCTTGTTTTGCCACCTTATTTTATCAAAAACATGTCTCACGAGATTCTTGCACTATTCTATCTACCTATCCTTGAAGGGAGGGCCATTCCTTGATAGGGAATTATGTGGGGGATTGTTAGTCCATAATTGGAGTGGAAAAGTACTCAGATGATTCTCTCCCTCTCCACTATAGTTCTACCTAGAGATGACACTTGATATTATCAGTGATACATGAGTTAACATGATTCAAGCTCTAAATATCTTGGTATCCATTATTATATTAGGCTAAATGCATGAAGGAATGTAATTGTATTATGTACTTATATATTTGAATAATAGATGTTGTATTGTTAGACTAGCCATAGCTATGTCCTATGGTGTTTACTTTATTTGGAGATGTATAAGAGATATATTGTATGTAGTATTTGAATTTGAAGTAATATTATTCTTGATTATGATTTAGATATGTTGTATTATTTAATTTTGTGATATAAATATTAAATTAATTATTTAGTTGTTTTAAAAAAAAATTACTGCATTTTCTTAAGTACAACTTGAGGGGTTATAACATGTGGTATCAGAGCTTAGGCTCAAACTCTAGGACTAAATGAATCCACTAACATTTTCATATTATAATTTTCAATTAAAAGGAAAAATGGTGTAAACAAGATCATTAGGTGAGGGTCCTTCATATGCCAATGATAATGACCTTCCCATTGATCCTAACCTAATTGCCATTGAGCATTCAACAAAGTTAGATCAAATTTTTGTAGTCGTGAATGATATTAGGGATCAGATTATAGCCCTAGACTAATAATTTCATGACCAAGGTGAGGAAGAATGTTAAGAAGTACCTGTTGAGTACCTCATTGAATAGGAAAACTAGTAGGATGCAAGATCTCAAGTAGTTTAAAAGTTGTTGAGGGACATGAAAAAGGTGAATCCACCAAATTTTTATGGAACTATCCTAGGTAATGGATCTAAGGTATGGTTGACAAAAATGGAGAAGTATTTCAAGATTTAAAACTACTCTAAAGTCACCAAAGTATTTTGGGGAGTTTATCAGTTGGTTGGTGAAGTAACTACTTGGTGGGCTAATAAGAAGATAGAGATGAACTTTAATTCAAACACCACAACTTGGGAGAAATTCATGCCATTGTTTAGATCATGGTGGTTTTCACAACTTTACTTTGATCAGAAGCTTACATATTTTTAGAATCTGAAGCAAGGAGAGTTTTAAATGAATGAGTACTAGGAATAATTCACCAAACTTTTAAAGTACATTCCTTAGTACCAAGATGGGATTAAAACCCCAAATCAGTGGTGAGGTAGATGTTCATGGAGCTCTCATCATGGACCAGTATTTTGAGAAGGTGGTGAAGTAGGAGTAGAAGTTGAAGTCTCTTACATAGGCTATGGAAAAGTTCAAGAAGAATTTTAGGAATTATAAGCCACCTTTTAAGAGGACCTATAAGCAAAGGAGAGGAAACTCTAAGGGGCAGTCTAGTAACTAGAATACCAGATTCAACAATAAAACTAGTGATAGGAAACTAGGCAATGGCTCCAAAGGTAGGTTCTAGGGAAAAACTCAAACTAATAGGAAAGGACCACCATGTGATTATTTCAATTGTGGAAGAAATCATCATACTCATGAATTTCATCAATACAAGTTAAAGAATAAAGGTCTTAATACTAAATAGGAGAATTTTCAATGACATATTCATGCAGTAATTGATAATCGACAAGTTGAATTTCAAGCATCACCCATAGAGCTGTTAGGTATTTTATTTGAACATCCAGTTTATATTTTTATAAATACAAGGGATAATAAATGTTTTATATCTCCTAGAATTCTTAGAAATTTCCTATAAAAGCTAGATTTATGGTAAATGCATGGTTGGTATAATATGTGATTGATTCAAAAGTCATGGTTAATAAGTGTCTAGATGAATTAGTAATTGAGTTACCTAAATTTTTAACTATAGTGGATTTATATATAACACCATTAGGATAATATGACATGATCCTATGAGTCAAATGGCTTGATAAACACAAGGCCAAGGTTGATTGCTATTTAAAAAAAGTTGAATGTCTAGATGATCTTGGAAATTAGACACAAATTCAGGGAGAAATGAGAGAGTTGTGACTCAAGTAGATTTTGGCAATGCAACTTAGAAGGGATCAAACATAAGGGTGTCAAGAATTTATCATCAAGATAAATGAAATGGAGGAACCTATGGAACCATCTCTCGAATATATCCATTTCTTAGAGATTTCCATGACGTGTTTCTAGAAGAATTACTAGGTTTACTGCCTAAACGTGAGTTTAATTTCTCTATTGAAATCATACATAGATCAAAACCACAATCTAAGGTACTATATAGGATGATAACCATTGAGTTCATTGAATTGAAGTCTCAACTCTAAGAACTATTGTCAAAAGGGTTGATTAGGCCTAGTGTGTTACCATGGGGTGCATAAATTATTTTTGTGAAGAACAAAGATGGTATTCTTTAACTCTGCATTGATTACATAATGTTAAATAAGGTAACTATCACAAATAGGTATCTTATACCTCATATAGATGACATTTTTGATTAGATACATGGAGAAATTCTCTTTTATAAGATAGATCT
Source organism: Torreya grandis (assembly GCA_037957365.1). Lineage (NCBI taxonomy): Eukaryota > Viridiplantae > Streptophyta > Pinopsida > Cupressales > Taxaceae > Torreya > Torreya grandis. The sequence goes on from JARHVA010005483.1 coordinate 921,732, forward strand.
TAGATCATAATATCATCAATTGAGGATTTGGGATGAGGATATTTAAAAAATAGCTTTTTAAACTTGCTATGGGTATTATGAGTTCATCATGTTACATTTTGGGTTAACCAATGCACTAACAGATTTCATGAACCTCACAAATAGTGTGTTAAGAGACTATTTAGATCACTTTATCTTGGTATTTTTGGATGATATTTTTATATATTCTAAGAATGAATAAGAACACCTATAACATCTAGAATTGGTTTTGAAATGGTTACATAAGCACAAGCTATATGATAAGTTGTCTAAGTGTGCATATTTATAAGAGAGAGTGCAATATCTAGGGCATATTATTTATGTAGATGGTATTTTTGTAGATCCATATAAGATAAGGGCCATTATGGAGTGGCCAAAACCTATAAATGTGTATGAAGTAAGGAGCTTTATGGGGTTAGCAGGCTATTACAAGATGTTCATTTGGAAATTTTCTAAGATAGCTAATCTAATTACCTCCTTAAAAAAGAAGAATCAAAATTTTGTTTGGTTAGAGAAGTGTGAAGTAGCTTTTCAAGAGTTAAAAAGAAGGCTTATGCCAACACCGGTGCTAAGAGTTCCTGATCCTAATGGTTAGTTTTTAGTGATCATAGATGTGTTATAAGAGGGTTTAGGTGGATTCTTTATGTAGGATGGTGTAGTAGTGGATTTTGAATCGAGGAAGATGAAAAATCATGAGGTAAATTATTCCCCTCATGATATTGAACTTACAACAATCATTCATGCTTTACAAGTTTAGTGATACTGTTTATTGGAAAAACCATTTGAGCTCAAGACTGATAACTTGGGACTCAAATATATCTTCACCCAACAAAATCGTAATGCTCATCAGAGATGTTAGAGTTTCTTTTTGACTATGACTTTGATATCAATTATATCAAAGGTAAAAAGAATAGAGTAGCTGATACTTTGAGTCATAAAAGGTACATATAAGTTATAACTACTATTAGGAGTACTTTTAGAGAATAAGTGGTTAAGTTCTCACTAGGAGATGAATACTATGAGTAGGTTAAAAAATAATTCTCTGATAGTGATCAAAATCCTTGGTATAAAAGATTCAATTTTGAGACTGATAGTCTTCTACGTTTTAATGGGAGAATGTATGTACGAGATCAAGAAAATATATGGGCTATAGTGTTGAAAGAGTTAAATAATGCTCCTTATTTGGGACATTTAGGAGTAACAAAACTCATGGCATTGCTTAGACCTTTGTATTTTTGGAAGGGAATCAAGAAGGATGTGGTAGATTTTATGTCACATTGTCTAGAATGTTAGTGAATTAAAGCTAAACATGTGTACCTGACTAGATTTTTATATCCACATGATATGCCAGTGGAAGTGGTATATGATCAGTATGGATTTTGTCCAAGGTTTACTGATGTCATAAAATAGGCATGATATGATCTTGGTAGTTATGAATAGACTAACCAAGATGGATTATTTTTTACTAGGAAATTTGATAGATGATGCTCCTACCCTTCTAAAGAGATTTATAAAGGAATTTTATAGGTTGCATGGGTTTCCAGAGAAGATCATTTTGGATCATGATCTAAAAATGACTTCTAGGTTTTGGGTAACTCTAAAATCATCTTTGGGTACTTAGTTAAATTTTAGTTCCACATATCATCTAGAGACTGATGGTTAGATTGAGTGAGTGAATCAAGTTTTAGAGGATCTTATACGTATGTATTGCATGGATCAAACATATAAATGGGAAGATTATCTTTCATCGGTTGAGTTTGCATATAATAACTCATATCAGTCAGCATTAAAGATGGATCCTTTTAAGGCAATGTACAAAAGGAGGTACAAGACACCACTCAATTGGGATAGGTTAGAGGATAGGGTAGTATTTAGGCTAGAGATGCTTTCTAAAATGGAAGATCAAGTTAATTTAATCATATAGATATTGGTTGAGGCCAATGATAGATAGAAGAGTTATGGTAATCTGAAGAGAACAAATAGGAGGTTTTCTATTGGTGATAAAGTGATCTTGTAGGTTAAGCTATAGAAGATCTCAATTAAGTTTGGGAAGTTAGAAAAACTATCACCAAGATATGTGGGACCCTTCGAAGTATTACAAGTGGTTAATCCTATTACATATAGGCTTGTATTGCCACTAGCCCTATCTCTATTACATAATACTTTTCATGTATCTTATCTTAATAAGTATATAGATGATCCTTCACATGTTTTGGATTGGAATGCTTTACAAGTTTTAGATTTTAGGGTGGTCACAGTAGAACCAATCAAAATAATTAACACTTTCAAACTTCCTTTACATAATAGAGAGGTGTCTTAGTGTAAAGTTTTGTGGGACCAATACTCTAAAGATAGTACTACTTGGAAAGAATTTGATGAGTTTTTTAGGCTATTTCTATATTTTTTTCTTGATAGATAATTGATACTATGTTTTTAAATTCTATTAGACTCTTTTAATATTCAAATTATTATTTGAATAAGTGTCAATAAGACAATGACTAGTTTTAGGGGAGAGGATGTTATATCATAATTTCATCTTATGACTTATAAACCTTTAATCCATTGATTAGTATGGTTAATATCTAATTACTATTACTTTGATTTGAGCTTTATGACATATACTATAATGGGATAATGATATTGATGATTAGAGTACATGATGTGATAATTGTATGTTATATTCCATACACTATAGATATGTATTAGTTAGTTTTTGCATCATTGGTGATATTTATGATGACTCATACTAACTACCTACTTGTTATGAGGTGGATGCATGATAAATTCTACCCTCAAAGATTGATGAGGTAGAGCATCATTGGAGAGGATCAACTAGATTGAACGAGTGGGGAGATATTAATGGAAAATGCTACTAACCCTACACATGCACAATAAATTTTAAATGATATTTGTATAAAAATGTTAGTGGGTATTGCTTGTGATTATATTTGTGTGTGTTGAATTAGTTTTAGTATGCATTATATTTATTTAGTCTAATTGACTTGATTTTTGAATTTAAATTAGGAAAATGTGTATTAATTGTTATAAATATATTATTATTGTGGAAATAATTATCTTATAAATAAAAATTAATGATTTATTTATCTTTTAGTTAAATATTTTAACATTGTCTTAAAAATTACATGGAAGTTGAGTTAATGCAATTTAAAGATTCATCTTGAATTAATATGCATGAATTTACTTCAAAAAATTAGGAAAATAGTTTAAGGAGTCAACTTAAGTTAATATTGAGAAAACAAAGAAAAAGATGGTGTAGTAATTTAAAAAACATTTTTTAATTATGATGAAGATAAATTTAGAAGATTAGATTGACATGAAAGGGAAAAACTAAAATAGAGAGTTTTCATGCAAAGGGGTAGCACAAAATTTAGAAGGAGAGTGAAATTTATAAATAAAGGAAAAATTTAGTGAATTAAAAAAAACACATTGAGACAAAGAGAAAGCAAGAGAATTTGGAAGAAGGGAGTTGGAAGGAAAAGGGAAAGGATAAATCTTTAGCAAACATTCAAGGTAGGTTATGTAATTAATTTTTATGTGCAAATCGATTTTAAGTGTGTATTATAATTCTTTGAATTTGAATTTGCATTTGATTATTTTATTTATGTGTTATCCCATTTAGCTAGTATGATATTGTTTTAGGTGATGCATATTTATTCTGTGGCCTAAGTTTTCAATTGTTTTGACTCTAAGACTACATTATCATTTAATTGCTTCATTGAATTATTTTTAACCCTGCACATTGATTTTATAAAGTTGCATCCTTTTTATTAGCATGTGATCCCATTGACCAGTGTATTTTGATATTTATGATGATGCGTTCTATCTTAAACCATGTGTCTTATTTCTTGTAAATTTGCATTGAAAATTGAAGGGCAATGTATTGATTTGTAGACTATGTTTTTTATTTTAAAGAACCTATGGTTTTTATATATTTAAATCTATGTATTTTCTTGGATGAATTATAATTGATAGAGATGTGTCCTCCTTATAGCTCTTTTGGTTGAATATCATTATGTTTAGAAGCTAAACACTATCCAATTCTACATTATGATCTTTTAAGCCTATGTTTTACCCATTTAGGTAAGCTGGGTTGTATTTTTAGAACTGTAAAGAAATTGTTATTATAGTGTCTCTTTCTTTATTGAAACCAGTTATTATTTAATCATGAGTCTCTTAGAAAGACATGCATTTTATTTTATAAGCCTACGTAGCATTTATTTGGAAAAAGCCTATAAGACTATGTCCCTTTTTATAGAATTACATTTTAATAGCAAACTTGCATTTCATTCTCCTAGCTATGTATAAAAATCAAGAAAGTTGCATTACAAATTGTTTAATTACATTGGATTTAATTGTGTTGACTTCTATATGTATATATGTTGCATTTAAATTTAGTGTAACATATTAAGTTATAATTTTGTGTTTGCCTTCATAACTTTAGGTTAGAGGTTCAATTCTTGAAACCAACATAGTTATTCCATTTAAGCCTGTATGGTGTTGTTTTAGCTATGTAGTGATTAGTAAAGGCTGTATTTCAATATTTTATGATTTGTATATTTTTTTAAAAGGTAGCATTGAGATTAACCAGCCTATTATCTCCATAGGGTCAGTGTGTTATCCAAGGATAAGTATACATTTGAAATTTAGACCTGCATCTAGCTTAATAGTAACATTTCATTTTAATATATTTAGTGCTACATTTTAGGATTATATTGACATCTCTTATACTAATTATTTATGAACTAGATTCTATTGGTTAAGCTTGTGAAACTTCTCCTTATACCTTTTGATGTTAGGATTAAACTCTAAATTTTAGAAACTACATTTTATAATTAAAGGTCTACATTTTAAAAATAGAGGGCTGCCTTGATATTTAGTGTGGATTCTTAATTATATGGGTTATGTTACTAATTGCTTGGCTATGTTTAAATCCTAGGAGGTTGTGTTTTAAATAAAGGGTTGTATTTTGATTTAATGCTAAGCAGTGCTATCTATAAAGCTATGTCAAATGCTATAGAGTACTGTATGTTTAGATACCCATATGTTGAAAATTTAGACTGTCTTATTCAAGACTTGCAAATAACTCGTTTAGACCTTGAATATTATTTATATTTAAAGCTACATTGAAATTAAGTTGGATAATGTGGAAAATTGATTTGATTAGGTTTTGGTGATTTTATAATAGTAGATGAAAAGTGATAAATGAATATAATTAAAACCTTTTAGTAGGATGGGTCCTTTTAAAATATGAATGAATATATTTTAAGTTTATTTAAAAAAAAATCAGCTTAGCAATATAATTATTCATATTTAAGAAAACTAATGAGCTAAATTATAAATCAAGGGCCTAGGTCATTTGTGTAAGAAGGGATATGCAAAAATAATTGGTTAGATCCATTTGTGTAATTTATAGTAACAAGTATGTTACTTTTCATAAAAGAATAAATAGATCTTTTAAATGGTTAATTAAAATATTAGTTTACTTTTGACATGCATGCATAGATAGTCTTTATATAGAGCATACCTGGATGGTATGACCTTGTATCCAATGTGTTGTTATCAAAATGTTATATTGTGTTAAATAGAAAATTTCATATTCATTAATATTTGGTGAAATAAAAGAATGTTCAAGATTGTTCTATTCCTAGTATTGGAGAAAAATATGTATGAATCTTAGAAATATAAACTATGTTATATATATTTATTTTAGAAAAAAGTATTGATGATGTTAATAGGTAGTGTGATGGATTCTACTAGCCTCAGTAGTACCATCAATAGATAATCTAATCATATGGTGTGTTATGAAATTGATCGATCTAGTGATCGAATGTTATTTATAAAATTTGGTCAAAGTAATGTTAGATGTACATTATCATTTCATATGTTTGATTTGAATATAGTGTGATATCATGTTTGAAACATATTTTATTTAATACACATCATGTAGTAGTAGTAAATATTACACCACGTGGGGTCCTAAAATGTCCCACTAGATTCTTGCCTATTCATGAAGGGAGGGCTAATCCCTATTAGAAAATTATGCATGGAATTTTTGGTCTGTGGTTGGAGTGGAAAAACACTCAGATGATACTCTCCCTCCCCACTATATTACTACTTGGAGATGACACTTGAGATTATCAAAAATACATGAGTTAGCATAAATCAAGCTCTAGAGAGTTTGGTATTCATTATTGTATTAAGCTATATGCTTGAAGGAATATAATTATAATATGTACTTGTATATTTGAACAATAAATTTTTTATTGTTAGACCAATTATAGTTGTGTCCTATAGTGTTTACTTTACTTAGAGATGTATAAGATGTATATTGATGCGGTATTTGAATTTGAAGTATTATTATTCTTGGTTATGATTTAGATATGTTGTATTGTTTAATTATGTGATGTGAACGTTAAATTAATTATTTTGTTATTTTTTTTAAATTACTATATTTTATTAAGTATAATTTGAGGGGTTGTAATAGATTTGGAAATGTAATGGTGAATGATAATGGAATGTATAATGGTTGGGTGATAAATGAATATCAATATTTTTAGGCACACATAATGTTTCTAATTTTGGATTTGACATAATTTTGGTTATGGTAGGGCCGAAGACTTATGAATATTCTCTTGATAGGACCATCAAATTTTTCTATTATTTGAGATTGAGATTAGTTACCATCTAATTATGCTATAGATTGGATTCCATAATGATATTATCTTTGATAATATCTCCATCAAGTAGTGAAGAATTGTTATGCTTAGCTATTGGCACTTTGATGAGGTTTTCACCAATGAAGTTATATTGATTGTCCCTTAGCACCTCTGAGAAAGTTTCACTGAGGAACGTAGAATTTTATCTTTGATTGTCTTATATCACATCCAAAAAGGTTTCTCTAGAAGATGTTGAGTTTGTATTTTGATTTCACCTTAGCACCTTTGAAAAGGTTTCACTAAGATATTATTCTTTTTTTAAATGAATGTGATCTTGGCCCCCTTGATATTCTACAACTGACATGTCACTATAGAAGTAGTTCAATAAGGTGTGATTGTGTCAGTACCAATTGACACTTATGGGATATGGAAGGTTAATATAATGGCTAGGTTGGTTGTTGGTAATGGAATGTTTAATAGTAATGGAATGGGAAGAGGCCACACAATCCTCATAGAAGATACTAAGATAACTTGTGTCAAGGAAAAATTAGTCATCCTAAAAAATTATAGAAGGATCACAAATGTATTCAAACTAATCTACAAGGCATTGCATAACTAATGTTGTAACAAACACAAACATATTATAATTTTGAAGCTGATTTTGACTCAAGGGACTTTGAATCCAATGTTGAGAATACCATTGATTCTACTTTTGATGCTAAATATGAAGTTGGTTTAAGAATAAAACCTAACTCTAATTTTGATTCTTAATTTTGTGTGGATGTTTTTATAATGATATTTTGTTGAATGTTTGGTATTGGACAAGGAATAGCCTGTGATGGCATGATGGGCTCCATAGAGACTAATTTGTCAAAGTGAGACTTCTCTATAATAGGAAAAAATTCAAGAGATAACTCTTAAAATATTGGTTTGTAAAAGGGAGGCTCTTTTAAAAATGGCATATGGTCAAGACAATGATTTACCCAAAGGTGGTTATAATCATTAAGAAGTAACTCAACAAAGACTAGCTTGTCAGAGTGAGACTCCTCAATAAAAGCTATAGTACTAAGAGGTGATTCATCGTAGGTGGACTTATCAAAAATAGGTGTTCCAACAAAAAACATCTCAAATTGGTTGGTTGTCTTTGTCTTGGCTTATAATTAGTTGTAAAATACCACTTTTGAATATATCTTGGTCTTCAAATTATTATCTCAGTTGGAGAGGTACTGATTGGCTCGATAAGGGATAGACAATTGATAAGGGTTTTCTAAAGTGGGGAATGGTTAGAAATGGATGAAGGATGGTTGGTGGTTGGATAATGATAGGATTAATAAACACTAGTTTATGGCCTCGGATAATAACTATGACCTATCGAGTTATGATTGGATAACCTTGTTTTGAATGGCTTGGAATGGTAATGGTAGGGTGTTCAAAAGATTGGTTACTTACACAATATAAAGAATGAGGTCTTAGGATAGAAATGGTAGGGTGTTATAAAGCTAAGTGGATTGAAAAATCCAAAGGGTGAGATCTTAGTATAAAAATGGTAGGGCATTATGGAGCTTGGTTTCTCATACAAGCCAAAGGATTAGGTCCTGGAATAGAAATGTTAGGGCATTATGAATCTTGGTTTATATCACAAGCCAAAGGATGAGGTATTGGTATATAAATGGTAGGGTATTGTGGATCTTAGTTGATCACACAAGCAAAAAGATGAGATCATAGTATAGAAATAATATGACCTTATGAACTTAGTTGCTTACACAAGCCAAAGGATGAGGTCTTGGAATGGTAATCCTTAGATGCTATGACTCACACAATATAAAGGAGGTTTAATGGTATAAGTTGAGTATAGTATGCCATGAGTGGTAAGGGGTGGAAGATCGTACGTCAACCAACCTTAAGAAGGTACCACCAAATCTAGTGCTTGGCTTTAATTCTTAGATTGAGTATTGTAAGGAGGATATGGATCCATATCACAAACCACTTATTCACCATAAGGGTCTGAACAAAGTTTATTTGTGCAGACATTATATCATAAATTTTATTATACATGGCTCTAACATAAGTGTAATGAGACATCCACATCAATAATGAAATCTCCATAAAAGACCTAGAGTTTTATAAACTCTTAGAAACATTTTCCAAAGGATAAATGGTTAGAATTTAGTCTAACTTAGTCTAGGGGAGCTATATCTCCAAAATGGCTTGTGATAAAGCTTAGTATAAAATAGTATAATGTAAAATGTCTAACATCAAATGTCTCACACAAAATATTAATTGGTTGAATAAAAATTGTAATGTCAAACTCTAGGTCTAAAGTGTTCCAAACAAGTCTAATCTAAATAAATAAAAATTGCTAGGTATTTTGGACAAATACGAAATCAAAAGATAGGATAAAAAAAGGCATGTGATAGGAATTTTAGCAAAATAAGAACAAAATATATACCTGAAAACAAGGTGAGATTTAACCTAACAAATCTGAAACACTTTAGCATAAACTAGGCACTCAAAATCAAATATGAACTTGGTTAATTGGCATAAGGCATGAAACAAAAAGAATATGAAGAGATAAGATATTTAACCAAAATAAAGGCAAACAATAATGAAAACTAGGATTATTTGAATAAATAACAAGCTAGACAAAATTAAATGACATAATGATACTAGGTATAGATCTAAAAAGACACACGTGGTTCAATTTTGAAAAACTGAATTGGGCACAAGGAAAACAAGTCTATGAAATGATTCAAGTAGTGTAAAAATGTTATCATGATATAAATATGTTATAAATGGTTGGTTTCAATAATCCAAGGAAAAAAAACTTAAAATTCATTAGGTAGTGTAACATTACCCTTTTCAATCAAGTGACACACATATAAATATTTGTCAAAACACTACGGCAAAGGTATGGTGTCAAATGGATGGCATAACAACTCCTCAAAAAATTAATTGATGTACACAAAAATTGTTTTGATGTGGCATAAAAAATAAACATAGATAGTTTTAAAATCAAAGCCATGCAATAAAGGATAAAATGACACAAACACCTAAGTGTAACATCCTAGATCCTAAAACTGGCAAGGTTGCATAGTACTGTCAAATTTCATCTACATAAGTGATCTTGAGAGGATTTTAAGTGTTAATAAAAAATAAAAGTGCATGAATAAGTAGGGTTTTTACACCCCCTTATCTCAGGAGATTTTATAGTGATATGAAACTTTGGTCTACTCACCTTGCATCAACAATATGCCCATGACAAGAGTTGTTCTAAAAGTAATTTTTCATGTATTTCTAGATGGTCCCAAGTGTTGCTAACATAATATATGCTCACATCATTTGGATCCACATCAACCAGTTTGTTATGAAAATGTCTTGTCATTTTAACAACCACTACATCCATCACTTTCTCAGTGTAGTGCGATGTCTGAGATATGCCTATGGTCTAAGGTAGTATCTTACTAATAAAGTTTGCTTAATAACTCAAACAAACATACCTATGTATTAACGTAAATTTTTATAACTCACTATGGATTGGGGTTGAAATGATGTCAGGAGATGAATTCTTAGGTCAATGCTTCCCTAGATAACCTATGAGGAGGTGATGAAATCCCACTCACAAGCCAAGATGCATGAAAATAAATGACAATTGAAAAAACTTTAAGGTTTCATTTAGATCAACCAAACTATATATATTTGAGGAGAGACTTAGTGAAATTCTTTTCATGCCTTTATACAAAGCATAAAAAGAGTGCTTTTAGTCACCCGAGTTCTAGAAAAGGGAGGGGGTGAGAGCATACACATGTCAAGCATTTTGTAAAAATAAATAACTTTGAAAAAATAAGCATAAAACAAAATAATCTTATGAGTATGTAATATAAAGTGTAAGTATTTAGTTTAATGCACCAAAATGAAATGTTTATTAAATTTTTCCCCTTGGCATTTGTTGAAAACTTGTAAAAAATTGCACAAATTTAACTAAGCACAAAAACAACTATATTCCTTTTAGGCACCAAATAAAATCTTCAAGACTTAACCACTTTCAAATTTATGCCTCTTTCCTCCTTAGGTCCTGAAATTTTTAGAGGGTTTTTACTACCTTGAATCACTTTCATGAGTGACCAAATCAATTTTTAAATCTTACTCTTGGGTTGTCTCCATTTTCTTATTACAGATTCAGATGTCAGTCCATGCAGGGATCAATGTCAGTCTTGTAGAAACTAGTGTCAGTTAGTATATGGGTAACTGATGTCGGTCAAAAAGGGTTCGATGTCAGTCTTGAAAAACATAGAAAACTAATAATATAATTTTGACAAAAAATATTGTTAGCCAATGCATTCAAACCTAACAAATAATATTGAATCCTACAAGATGATGTTTAGTAAAACAACATTTAGGGTCTTACAAACAAAACAAAAATTGGAAGACTTAAGATAAACTTGAAAAACACATTTTTTGTATGCTATATTCTACACATAGAGGTCGATGTTGGTCCTAGGTGGACCGATGTCAGTTTTGGTAGGATCAACACCTGTTTTATTAGAACTGATGTTGATCTTTATGTAAAACTATATATGACTAAAAATGAAATATGTGAAAAATAATGTTAAAACTTGAATTTTGAAGATTGTGAAACACTCAATATAAAAACTAAGAGCAACATTTTCATCTCCTTCCTATATGGGATTCTTAAAGGTCCCACCTAGTGTGCCATTTGTGATCATAGGAATCCAAGAAGGGAGGTTAGTAATATGTTAGTTTAAGTAAGAAAACTCAATAAAAACACACTAATACTTACACTCCAAGCCTAGATCTTAGGGGTGAGCTTAGTAATAAAAGACAAATGAAAGCAAAATTAAAATTCAAAAGACAACAAATCCTTTTCCTTTCTTGGGAACTCCAAATTCTTTGTTGAGAGGCTTGCTCAGCTTGTGCATCAAAGAGTCTTTGGAAAATGAAGATGATTGGATACTTCTCTCTTTGGCACCATTGGATTTGATAAGGATTGATGTTGCTTGGCTTAAGATTTTAACATTATAACACTACTTGAAATGCAATTTTGGCATTATAATACTAAATAAAATGGCTCGTCTCTCTCTAAATTTTCATTATAAATTTGGCTTATGAGAGCTTAAAATTCACTTGTCATGAAATATTATTTATAGTAAATGGATTTAACTTCAACCCTAGGAGAGTTAAGGTGGAGTTTAAACATGAAATGGGTTCAAAACTAACTTAGGTGAGTCAAATATAACCCAAATAGAGTTATAATGATTAATTAATCATGATTTGCAATGAGTAGGCATCGATCTCCAAAATAGATATTTTAGGATATTTTCAAAGAGATTGATAACTCATAAAGGAAATGATGAAAGGTTAGGATATTTTGAATTTTTAAATTTATTTTTTTAGTTATTCATTAATTTCACATGGATAATTCAACTAGGCATTTAATTTGGTTTGACTTGTTAATTAATTTTGATTAGCCTTTTAGCTCTTTCAGGATTTGATATTTGTTCATGTGCCCCACTTAATAGGTCCATAGACCAAATTGAATGTTGTGATGCTTCAAGGTACTTAAGGATGAATTTGTGAGAGGTTATTATTAAATATAATAGAATACCCCAATTAGGGATGTCTCAATATGATTTTGAGATTTTATGAATGATGAACAAGAAAATTTGGGACGTTTGGTGATTCCTAGGTTTAATTTGTAATGGTTGGTAGGAATCAGTTTGAAGTCTAATAAAAAGTTAGTTGTGGCTAGTTTTAGGTGTCTATAGTTTGTCCCTATTTAGAAAGGTGTTTCAAGCTATAGGCATAGTAATGTATTTTCAAATAATGAAATAGGTCAAAAACAAGATATGATCGAATAAGAAATTCCAAAAAATATTTGGAAAGCCTATAATGATCAATGTTGGTTCTTTTATAACTAATGTTGGTCTCTATGTAGAACTATATTTGACTAAAAACATTATACATGAAAAATAATGTTAAAAACTTGAATTTTGAAGATTTTCAAGCACTTAATAGAAAAACTAAGATCAACATTTTCATCTCCTTGTTATATGCGATGCTTGAAGGTCTAACTAGGCATGCCATTTGTCATGATAGGAATCCAATAAGGGAGGTTAGTAATATGTTAGTTCAAGTAAGAAAACTCAATAAAAACATAGTAACACTTACATTCCAAGCCTAGATCTTAAGGATGATCTTAGTAATAAAAGATAAATGAAAGCATAACTCAAATACAAAAGATAACAAATCCTTTACCTTAAGATCTCAAAATTATTTGTAAAATTTGGTTTAGTAATTTGGTCTAGCTTGTTAATTAATTATAATTAGCCTTTTAGCTCTTTCAAGATTTGATATTTGTTCATGTGCCCCACTTGATAGGTCTATAGGCCAAATTGACTATTATGATGCTGCAAGGTGTTTAGAGATGAATTTGTGAGAGGTTATTATTGCATATGATAGAATACCCCAATTAGGGATGTCTCAACATGATTCTGAGTTTTGATGAATGATGTGCAAGTAAATTTGGGATGTTTAATTATTCATATGTTTAATTTGTAATGGTTGGTAATAATCAGTATGAAGTCTAGTATAAGTCAGTTGTGGCCAATTTTAAGTGTCTATAACATGTCACTGTATAAACTCTTGAGATGAGAGGGGGCCTAAAAACCCTAATTTTCATTTACTTTTACTTTTTAGATTAACAAGTTTAAATTCTCTCAAGAAAGAAGTATATAAATTAAATTTGATAGTATGATGTAACCTTGTCAATTTTAGGATTTAGGATGTTGCACTTAGGTATTTGTGTCATTTTATCCCTTTTTACATGGTCTTGAGTCTAAATTGTTTTATTTATCATAACACATCTCAAAAAAGTCTTGTTACACATCTCTTCTTTATTTGAAGAGGTGATATGCCATCTATTCAACATCACACCTTTACCTTTAAACTTTTGTCAAAAACTTTGTGTGTGTCACTTGATTGAAAAGGGTGTTATTATGTTACCCAATTCATTTCAAATCTTATACCTTTGAGTCTTGAAACAAACTGTTGAGCCTTTTTTTTACACCCCTCCTTTTCTTTCCTAAAATAAGTACTTTGAAAAGATTCTATCATATTGACAACATTAACATTACTTCTAAAACTACGAGTTGTGGTTCTTAGTTCATTATGTCATTTGAATATGCATTTAATGTTTAAATGTTTATTTTGACTTTGTATTTAGTGAATTTATTACTTTGCATTAAAAAGTGGTTTCAAATGAATTTAATGGATTCAATTAAAAAATTTAGTAAATCCATATTAGTATAATTCATTCTTCATGAGTATTAGTTAATGATCAAATTCAAAATCTTGTGTGATACACAGGTTAATCAAGAAAGTGACATTTGTGATTAAAGGTTGAATGTAAATGTTCTCAGTTGGTTTCACTTGATCATTATTGAATGGATGATATTTGTAAGATCATAAGTTAAAATAGCTATTATTAAATCTAATGGTTTATTCAAATCAATATCTATAAGTGTTATTATTTTTTTTGGAAATCTAAATATTTCTAAGAGTCTCAAAATAAACTTAAAGATCATAAATACTTTGAAATAATTATTTTAACATCATGACATAGGGGTCAAAGGTCATAAATCTATGAACAATAAGAAGGTATTTAATTCTTATAAGGGTCATATGTTTATTACATTGATGGTGGTTATGATAATTTGATTAAATTATGTGGCTATTTTGATAAATGTAAAAGTGGTGGAATGCTTACTTGAGTTGGTTTTGATCATGAGGTTGAAGTGTGGTTAAGTGATCCTTAAGCAACAAGTTATGTGGTTTTAATATGCTTAGGATTTGGTGTATATTTTAGGATCTATTTTATGTGCCCATAATATTTTGCATTTAAATATTATGTAATATGAATCAAATCAATATTTTTTAAGTGGTAGATTAGTGGCAACTTTGGTCATGACTAATTTTGTCAATATTCGTAAAATTTTGGCTGAGTTGGAGATAAGTACTAACAAGTTACCATCCAATATTGTCTAACACATAGCTATTTTAGTACTTTGAGATTGAAATAATACAAAAGGAAAATCTCATTATGTTAGTTATCACTCTTTAACAAACTCATTGTGGAAGCAAAGCTTTGAAGCCAAGGAGAAAAAGCTGAAAGTTTGTTGAACAATTTGTAGATGAGGTATGCATTCTATTTCATTTTCACGAGCATAAGAAAGTAAAAATTATTATGGAAGCTCATATATAGTGGGTTATGAAATTTATGAGTTTGATAGAGACTGGTTTAATGGTTTACTTTCTTTATAGAATGCACAAAGAAACTTAGTTGGTTTTGCGTGCAAGTGTTTATTTTTATTTAATGAAAAATAATACATATCTTACTATGCATTGTTTAAAAAAAATTCATTAAAGAATGATATTTGAAGAATGAAATATATAGAGGTGTTATTATGTGGAATGAAATTTATGAATTTATGTTTGCATGTTATTTATTCTTGACAAACTATTCAAAATAGTTGATTATGAGGTGATTTTGGAAGATGTAAATTTTTTGATGTGGGTTTGAGCAAAACATTTGAGAGTTTTTTTAGAATATTTTAGTGTTTGTAAAAAATATTTGTATTTTTTTAATGTATTTCATCATATAATGGTTTCAGTCTGAGCACAAATTGTTTCAAAATCATAATATATGATTACTACAAAATTTATTGGTATATTTTTCATTTGATCTTTGTTGAAGATTATAATTCTTTTATGTATAACAAAATAAGAAGAGAATGCATTATAAATATGTGAATTTTGTCATAAATTGTTGATGAAAATGTTGGATTCAACTGGCATTCTAATACAAATTCTGTACAAAGTATTGGTTTGCCATTTTGTATTCTTGGGTTTTGAAGTAAGATACAAATCTTTGATTTTTTGTTGAAGACAATCTTTGCTAAAATTTTGGATATATTAAGTATATAGAAAGTTTGGTATTAAGTTTCATAAATATTTTGATCTTTACCACATGGTTTTAAAAAATGATATTTGGTGATATGATTCTCATCTTGAGCAATTTTCTTATTTTCTCTATCACTGATACACAGGTTGTGTTAAGAAAATTTAGACCATAGTATATAGAAGTGAAATTTTTATGTTTTCTTGAAATATGAGAAAACTATTTTTTAGAGGTTTTAAATTTTTTGAAAGATAATTAGTTCTATAAATTTATAAACTAAATTTATATTTTTATCAGTTAATATTTTGATAACAATGGATGGAGTTTTGTGAGTGTTGATTTTAGTTCTTATTAGATTATGCCTTGTCTTGATGACATTATTTTTCAAATTTCAATCTTTATTGAAATATGTGTGTGTGTGTGTGTGTGTGTGTGTGTGTGTGTGTGTGTGTGTACCCACACACACACACATGATTTTGATATGTGGTCTCCAAAGAGATTTGATTGATTTGTTTTATCTTTTAGAATGTCAGGGTGGACATCCCCAAATTCAAATAATGACCAAAAAAATATATGAATAATAGATTTACTTGAGAGTAGGGAAAATTCATTTTCCCATAGTTTTGTGACTAGAGGTCTTTTATTTGATGGTAAGAGGTTGGGTAAGAATTTATCAAGGCCTTTTAATAAAGGAACTTGTATGTCAATCCACTTTGATCTAGTTGATCCCACTTTTTGGAACATTCTTGAAGCCTTGTCATTTAACCTTGTAAACTCTAGAGAAAATCAAGGTTTGAGAAGGGCTTATTGGAGAAACCATTCATATGGACATGGAAATTCAAGTATTTCTTAGAGAATGCAAACTACTTCAAAATAAGAAAATAATTTAGTTTCCTATCATTCTCCTCATCAAAATGATCAGTTGCCTAAAAATGATTTACACCATGTTGTTAAGTTGCACTCTCATGCTTTAGGTTTAACCTTCTAGATTTTACTCAACATTAATTAGAGGAAGAGAGAATAGTGCCACTAAACCAAGAAAGGAAAGAAAATAACCCTTCAATGTCATCAACAGTCACCAGGATGGTAAAACAATTTAAGTTAGAGGTAGATGATGAATAAGATGAAAATGTAGCTAAGTTGATCAAGTTACCAATAACCACTATGAATTACATTGAATATGTAACTGATAAGGGTTATCTACTTATTGAAATGATGATAGATCTAGATGATGAGTATTAGTGTTTAGGAATATTTTGCTACTATTTGATACTTTTTGGATACTTATTTTTAATTTTTGTTGATAGTGGTTTTGTGGTTTAAGGCATTTTTAGACATTATATTTTGATATGGATATTTAAACCTATATATAATGCATATAGATAAAATGTGAGATGTGATATTTTTCATTTAATAAATTATGTAGTTTTAGATATTTTACATACATTATTTTATTTAGGTCAATATAATGTCTAAGGCCCCCCACCCAATTAGAGTTAGTTTACTTGATTTATTATTTTTGATTTTGATCTTGAGACTCATTTTAAAAGTTTAAATGAGTTAAGTGATAACTAAAATTTAATTAACTTTATTAGAGTCAATTGAGTCATAACCAATAACTAACTAAAGTCAGTTATAACTTATTCCTCAACCATCTTTGGAAGAATTGATTATAAAAAGATCAAAAAGACTTAAGAAGGGGAGGAACATTACATATGTATTTTTGAATACTTTGATTTGCTTCAAATTCATCTTCATACTTTTTTCTGTGCAATATATCTAAGATAAGTAACTCTTGCAAATAGATCAAGGACACTTTATTTGATGGTTAAATAACTTGATTAACAAGCACATGTATATTCAAGTTTATTTGTTCAATTTATAAACCAATTATCTGAGGAATGTTAGTTTTAATATCATATGATGATTGCATATTTGTAGTCATATGAGCAAAATCTGACTACTTGACTTGAATATTGATGAACACTTCACTATATGCGACATGTTTTTTAATCAATTCATATTATAATGGTTGTTATGTTAAAGAATTTTGTATCATAAATGATGTTTCTCAATAAAATTTGATTTACTTATTAATATGGCTCTTTATTCAAAGACTCACAAAATATTTCTTTAGTTTTTAATTTATTTTCTTATTTATTTATTTTTAATTTAGGTTTTATTTTAATTATTATTTTTAATTAAGAATAGTTTGAATATTAGTTAGTTTCTTTAGTAAGTTTTAGATTTAGATTATTTCATTTTATTTAACTTTAGTTGCTAGTTGTAATTATCTAACTTCAATTAACTTAAGTTATTTAATTATTTTATTGGTTTTCTTAATCAACCTTTAGTCTTTGGAGTAGACCTAGTTTTTCCTTCTTTTATTTCATATTTAATTTAAATTAAGTTTATTAGATTCTTTCTTCAGGTTTATTGTGACTTGCTCTTAATGATAGATTTATTTTATTAATTAGATTATTTTTTTTTCCTTTTTCATTTGTTTTTTTCTTTCTTTCTTAGATTTAGTTTATTTGATAACTTTTTAATAATGTTTGTTGTTATATCTTGTTAGGAATCTAGAACAACAAACATGCTTTGATACCAACTGTTAGGACCCAGAAGCACCATTGATTACCAAGCAACTAAACATGCGGAATTAAACCAGAATCACAAGTAACTAGAATTCAGAAATAACACAGAATATGAGAGACAATACCCAATTGTATTAATACTCTTCAAGAAGGAAATACAACAAAGAAGATGCCACAGTATTCTTCCTTACATCTCTATAGCTCACACACATCTAGAGCATAAACAATAAATCTCTTCAAGAGCTTACTCTCTCTCTTACGGTCCCAACACACAACTCAAACACAGAGTTGGTGTTCACCTCCAACCAGTCAGTATCCACTACTGCCAGTACATCGAGTATACCCACATACTCAAACCGAGTACACAACACACTCCAAGTAGATCTCCTATGAACTTATAATAACTTGAAACTCAAATGATCTTACTTATGGAAGGATCTACCTTGCCTTTCTCTTTGCTCTATGATTGAGTACACACTGTACTCCAAGTAGATATCTCCCGATCTTGCTACCTATTGTGTTGCTATCCTCCCTAATCTTACACACCTGCAAATCAATCTGATTTTGCACACCTGCAAACCTAGATCCTGCATACACATACACCTACAAATCAATGATCTTACTTACCACATGTAGATCTCTTAATGTGGCCTTGCACACCTACTGACCAAGATCCTACATACATGAAGAACCCTTCTGATTCTCCAAACCAACACCCACACTTGGCACTGTGGCACTAGGAGGAACACACCTTGCTCTCTTCACACATAGAAGGAGCTAATATTTGCTCTCTTACTCTCTAGCACACATTTACAATACAACCCATGAGTCTATTATATAGATCTCATGCAAAAAATAATTAGACATCTAATTACAATAATTAGATCTGCAGCTCAAGACTATAATTAGCCTTCTTACATGCAAACAACTAGTTCATTAACTAACTATTCATGCAACTGACAGTTCCAGAATTGCACAGGCAATCGACGTCGGTCTCTGTCTACCTAGGGGTGATCGACATCGGCTGATCTATGACCATCATTAGCATCTTCCTGTCTCCACTTGACTGACGTCAATTAGCCTGACCGATGTCAGTGACTGTGACACTCAACACCCTCTTCTAATGTCTACATCAGTGAAGCTTTTAGATCCACAACCTAACAATCTCCCACTTAGAGATAAATAGCTACATTGTACCTATACCTGTACCCTATCTAATCTATTTCCTGGCTTGTATCCCTCTTCAAACTCAACCTTGAAGACCAACCACCACAAATCCTATGGTGCACCTCCTGTCATCCAAGTAACCTGCCACATCCAAACCTACAAACCCATGTAGTGAAGTCCTGACCCTACATAACATGTATACCTGCTACTGGTCCCTCTTAAATACCTAAGAACCTACTTCCTCGAATTGGCTCCTAACTCTCTGACAGCTCCCACTACTGGGGAAAACTTAGGTCTATACTAGACCTCATGTGATTTTGGACACTAAACTATCCAGCCTTTAGTGTGCTCTGATTCTGCATCTTGCATATTGAACCTCACTAACACTTGATTCACATCAGCTCTCACAAGAGACAAAATCAACCTGTGATCTTCCATGTCTCTCATGCCAAATAATTTCACTTCTCCAAATTCCTCATGACATGCCACTAAACTAACCTTACCCTTAGCTCAGTAAAACCCTGTATGTATAAACCTACTAGCTAGCATACCATCCACATACAGTAACAGGATAATGTTGCAATCATCCTCCACCTAGTAAGACAAACACAATGGTTACACTGACATTGACTAAAGCCTTGCTTTGTCATCCCCTGTCAAAACTTGTACCACTATCTTGCAGCTTCCTCAAGACCATATGACCTAGCCTTCCATCTCACGTATCCATTCTCTCTATTCTTTAACTAAGGTATCCATTTGTCTTAGTGCTTTCATACCGGCTGGTAACCCTACCAAATCTCCCATTTGGTTCTGCACCCTGTTCATGCCATGCTCCCACTGTTTCCTAGATCCTTCCTACTCTATAGTAAGCAACGAGTATAAAGAAGAAGAACAATGAATTTGAGGCTTAATTACCCTTTTAGTCCTCCACATGGGTGTTTGAGACTCCTTGATAGCTTGCTATCCACCCAAAATCCATTCCAGTGACTAACCTCAGTCACCACACAGTCTGCATCTGACTGACATCAGTTCCATGTGACTGTCTAGGTCACTGACGCCAGTTATCCTATCGACATCAGTCTCCACCTACCCGACACCACTGACTTCTCTAGTTTACACATGACCAATGTTGACACCTGTCTATTTGACGTTGGTTACCCTTGACCAATGTCGGTACCTATGTATGCCTATGAGTGATGAATTTTTACTCGCGAGCTCTCCATAGATCAAAACCCTATCCAAATTGCCCTACTCAAAGATGTCCAACCTTCTCCACTAATCTCTATCCATCATCTCCTCCAAGAACACCAAGGATTTCTAGTTCTTAAGTTTATCAAATACATCAGTCTTCCTTTTCCTGCAATAAACACAATCCTTTCTTGTAGCATCCCACTGCTCACAAAAATCTCGGTCTATGTTCTCCAAAGCTGAACTCTTAGCATTTGTCTTAAGAACATCCATTCCCTTCTCACTTATGTGGCCAAGCCTATAAAGCCACACCTATGTAATAGAAGTGGAATCAGTAATGCAAGCAAGTAGATAAAGAGTACCTGCCTTCTTACCACATGCTAATTCAAGTGCATCCTTGGTAACATTCGAAGAATCCACTGTGAGAGTTACTGTGCATCTATCATCTCCCAAATTTCCTAAAGAAATTAGCCACATCTCCAATACTGAGACCTGCATGACCTCCTTCAACACCCATGTGTTGGCCGCCTGCAATTTCAGCCACACTTTCCCTTTACCAAAACTTTGACAAGGCTCACCAACCCCTCTAATTGGGGCTGCATGGAAAGAGGCAACAAAATATATAAAACAAGATTCTACTTTATCCAAGGAACATCCCAGAGCATCCTATGCAACAACATCTGCTTCTTCAATTCCTTCATGTTGATCTGCTACCAACCAACAATATTTCTTTACCTGCTCTTTCTTTCTATAACATCGTAATTGACCATTCGTACTTTTTAATTCCTCCATTCTTAGTGTACTTTCTTCTACCATTGCTATACTCCCACTCAATTAGAAACCCTTGAGAGTGACCTGTAATTAAACACAAAACCTGCTCCCTACAACCTTAGCTCTGATACCACTTGTCAGGAATCTAGAACAACAAACATGCTCTGATACCAACTGTTAGGACCCAGAAGCACCATTGATTACCATGCAACTAAACATGCGGAATTAAACCAGAATCACAAGTAACTAGAATTCAAAAATAACACAAAATATGAGAGACAATACCCAATTGTATTAATACTCTTCCAGAAGGAAATACAACAAAGAAGATGCCACAGTCTTCTTCCTTACATTTCTAGAGCTCACACACATCTAGAGCATAAATAATAAATCTCTTCAAGAGTTCACTCTCTCTCTTATGGTCCCAACACACAACTCAAACACAGAGTTGGTGTTCACCTCCAACCAGTCAGTATCCACTACTGCCAGTACACTGAGTATACCCACATACTCAAACCAAGTACACAACGCACTCCAAGTAGATCTTCCATGAACTTGCAACAACCTGCAACTCAAATGATCTTACTTATGGAAGGATCTACCTTGCCTTTCTCTTTTCTCTATGAACGAGTACACACCGTACTCTAAGTAGATCTCTCTTGATCTTGCTACCTGTTGTGTTGCTATCCTCCCTGATCTTGCACACTTGCAAATCAATCTAGTTCTACACACTTGCAAACCTAGATCCCACATACACATACACCTACAAATCAATGATCTTACTTACCACTTGTAGATCTCCTAACATGGCCTTGCACACCTGCTGACCAAGATCATACATACATGAAGAACCCTTCTGATTCTCCAAACCAGCACCTACACTTAGCACTGTGGCACTAGGAGGAACACACCTTGCTCTCTTCACACACATAAGGAGCTAATATTTTCTCTCTTACTCTCTAGCACACATTTACAATACAACCCATGAGTCTATTATATAGATCTCATGCAAACAATAATTAGACATCTAATTACAATAATTAGATCCATAGCTCAAGACTATAATTAGCCTTCTTACATGCAAACAACTGGTTCGTTAACTAACTGTTCGTGCCACCGATAGTTTCAAAACCACACAGGTGACCGACGTCAGTCCCTGTCTACTTAGGGGTGACCGATGTTGGCCGATCTATGACCATCATCGGCAGCTTCCTATCTCCACTTGATTGACATCAGTTGGCCTGACCGATGTCGGCAACTGTGACACTCAACACCCTCCTCCAATGTCTACATCAGTAAAGCTTTTAGCTCCACAACCTAACATATCTATCTCTTTTTTTGATTTTCATTGTAATATTTTGTTCTTGTCTTTCTGATATTTTGTTTCTTTTCACTAGATCTCTTTTGAATCAAGAATAGACATATTATATCAATTATCAAATCATTAATATTCATGAGGAACATAAATCTTTATTTCAAGAGTTTATTTAGTTTATAGGTCTTCTTTGTCAGATAAGATTGATTACATAATCACATCTATTTTCTTATTTAAAAGAGAATATTTGATTTATAAATTAATAATGAAATAATATTGATTATTTGGCATAATTTTTATTATCCTAGATCATTAAAAAACCCCTTTACACATCTTTTAGATCTCTTATGATCTTTTAGACTAAAAACTATTAAATTGGTAAGATTCTATTTTAACCTTCATGATAGGTGAAAGTGATGATTCATTAATGTAACATTTTAATCATCAACAAATTTGGTGACTCCAATGAGAAAATATTTAGAAATCTTGTTTTTTTGTTTTCCATGACCATTGGAGGTCTACACCTAGTTATCCAATCCTTAATTGATATTGCTAAAGAACAAGTTGACATTGCTTCTAGTTTGACTCATTTTACTTGGTATAATAAGCCTTATGATTCATTTCATATTTTTGGAGTAGTTAATAAATAATTAGAAGAATAAAAAATTATTGATGTTCATACAAGTCTTACACATGAAATTTAAATTCATATTCAAGAAAATAATCATAGAATTAGATTTGAAAGATAATAAATCTTGCATGTTAATCCTCGACCTATAATTAATTTTCTTTTAGATTCATTTCCTCTTGAAGATTTTATTGCTCTTATTGATCAATCCGATCAAGTAATTAAAATAGTTGAAAATTTAGGTGGAGGAATAAAAAGAATAACAACAGATGGTTTATTATTTGATTTTAGGTATTTAAAATAATAGAAATCAAGCTAAAGTAACTAATGAATATAATGACTCAAATGAAGACATTGCTTAACCCTTAGTAAATCCTTGGATTCATGGAAATCCAATCAATATTGGTACTCATCTAGTTAAGTTACCTTCGTTAAAGGGACTTAATATTCCTAAGTTTTTAGGAAGCCCTGGTGAGTCATGGAAGGATGATTTATATGCTTTCAAATTAGTTTTTTTCTATCCTTGGTATTGCTAATGAAAAGGTTTCTCTTAGAGTTTTCTCACAGACTTTGGAAGATAAAGCATACCAAGCATTTATTAGTCTTATAGAAAATGTTATCAGCACTTGGAAAGATATTAAAGATTGGTTAGAGTTATGTTTTAGTAAATCTAAAAATAATTTAGATCTAGT
Organism: Torreya grandis; assembly: GCA_037957365.1. Classification (NCBI taxonomy): domain Eukaryota; kingdom Viridiplantae; phylum Streptophyta; class Pinopsida; order Cupressales; family Taxaceae; genus Torreya; species Torreya grandis. The sequence continues at coordinate 945,756 of JARHVA010005483.1, forward strand.
AAATGAGCTAGTTAATATTTCAATTGATCTGGGTGAAACCTTTTATAGGTTCATAAGTAGATTTACTAGATTGTGCAAAAACATTGCACTTGATGTTAGGCCATATAAGAAGTTATCAAGGTTATATTTTTGTAATTCTTTACCTTTCAAATATAAAATAGCTATAGAGGATAAAGATATCATGGATTATGATGAAATTATAATTTTTTTGCATAGAGTATGGAAAGAAATTAAAAATAATTGGTTTTAATGATAGAACTATGACAAGAGTAAATTCAGATAATGCAATTTTTTTAAAAATCATTCATAATATTAACAATAAACTGGTTTCCTTCAAGAGACAATTAAATGATAATCCATCTTTATCTAGTAAGTCATCATTTCCTCATAAGAATAAAATTGAAAAAAAAGTTCTATATTATAACGTTTGTCAACTAGATCATGACCCAAATAGGTGTGTAACTGAAATTTTTTACAAGATATATTCAAGGTAAAGAAAATATCACAATTGATCTGGCTGACATTATAAATATGTGTGATATTAGTGAATATTTAGATGATACTAAAATCACAAATGCTTATGTTATTAATATTAGACAAACATATTATTCCAATACAACAAATAATAATCAAAATTTTGCTTAAAATAAAGATAAAGGTAGAAACATATAGAATAATATATCATATAATGTTGCAAAGAATCTCAAACATAATGATACTTATCAATAGGTTTTAATTATTCCCAACATCATCTTTTTAAGCTTAAAAATTATACACATATACATCATCTAGATGTAGGGGATTATAATATTATGGATGATTTATCATCTATTAAGATAAGGTTTTCATTATTACAAGCTATTAGTTTTCCAAGATATCTAGAGAAAATTAATGAGGTTGTAAAAAATCCAAATTCTAAGAACATTCTAGGACTTCAGAAAGAAAGTAAAAATGATGAGCATACTTAGTCTACTATTTTTGCTCAAATTTATGACCCTCCTACAGATTATATACCAATTTTTTATATATTTTTCAAAATTGTTGACAAAGTCATACATAAATGCATTTTAAATATAGGTACATCAAAGAATATTATGCCCAAATTTATAGCTGATCAGTTAGGTATTTGTTATGAAATAGATAATAGAAAGTTAACTAGTTTTGACTCATGTCAAACAAAAAGTTATGGTAAATTTCAGGATCTTGAAATTAAAGTTGTACAAGATGAGAGAATTAGGTGGATGACTAATGTTTATATATTGGATATTTTTAGTAATTATGTGATGCTTTTGGGTATAAAATGGTCTAAAGTAATTGGTGCATTTGTTGGAAAAGATACCACTTGGGTTCTAATTGGAAATGAAATTGTATTTATTCAAAGAGAAGATTGGTCTAGTAATCCTATTGACTCAATGCCTCCTATTATGGCTCATGGTGAAATGAGAATTAGTACATATGATTTGATGAATCTTGATGAAACTAAATAACAACAATAATTTTTTTTTTTCAAGAATGATTTATGAATTTTATATTTTGATGGTGCTTGTTCATAGATTGGTAGTGACACATGAATTTATCTTATTTCTCCCATAAATAGAACATATTTTTATGCTTATAAGTTATCTTTTGATACTACTAATAATACAATAGAGTTTGAAGCTTTATGTTTTGGTTTGGAAAAGGATATAGAATTAAATGTTAAACACTTGGAAGTTTTTGACAATTTTAAATTAGTTATCAAACAAGTAAGGAAAATTTATAAGACAAATGAGACTCATATTCATCACTATACTAAAAAGGTTTGGTCCTTAATTTAACATTTTGAAGCTTTTAATATCATGAATATTCTCAAAAAATTTAATTTACGTGCTGATAAACTTATTATTTTTACATCAAACCCTAAAATAAGCAAAATAGAACCTACTGTAGAGTTTTTTTTTAGAAATATATAGACCTAAAATTCTTAACTTAAATGAAAACTAGCCTATTGTTTATTGTGAAGAACATATTGATGTTTTTATCAAAGACAATTATTTTGATAATGATGATTATGTTCTTAATTATGGAGATTATTTACAATTGAATACTAATGAATTATCTACTAGTCTAGTGAGCTTAGAATCCATGTTTACTCCAAATGATCAACCTTAGTTCTCATAGAGAGAAGATCCTTCTAGAAATATTATTGGAGAGACCATCCCAATAAACCTTGGGTTTGATTAAGAACCAAAGTTTGTTTATTTGGGAATATAAGGTACTCCTAATGAGAAGGTTAAGTTTATTAATTTTTTAAAGTAATTTATTGATATTTTTGCCTAGTCTTATAAATATTTGAAAGGATATGATACAAACTATGTAAGACATGATATTATTATTAAATTTGGTATTATAATTGGTATTAAACTTATCGGGTAAAAAATACATATGCTAAGCCCTTTGTTGGAAGACACCATCAAGAAAAAGCTTGATAAAATGATTGATGGTGGTGTCATTTTTCCTATAAAATATTTTGAATGGGTAGCTAATCTAGTACCTTAGGTAAAAATAATGGAGATATTAGAATTTGCATAGTTTTTAGAGGTATGAACAAGGTTAGTATAAAGGATAATTTTCCTCTTTTAATTATTGATCAAATTTTGCAATAGGTTATAGGATCTAAAATGATGTCTTTGCTTGATGGATTTTGAGGTTATAGTCAAATATTTGTGAACTCAAATGATAGACAAAAGACAATATTCACAACTTGAAGATAAAAAATTTCCTTTAATAAGATGCCTTTGGGTTTTATGAATGCAGGTACAACCTTTCATGAGCTATGCATGTAGATTTTGATGATTTAATTGGTATTATTATGAAATTATAATTAGATGATCTTACAGTCCATTCTATACAAATAAAGAAGCTTTATGTAAAGTATTTAAAATATCTAAAAGATACAGTATTTCCATTAATCTTAAGAAATCTATTTTTAGTGTTATTAAAAGTAAGTTATTAGGCCATATTATTTCTAAGTATGGAATTTCAATTGATCTTGAATGTGTTAAAGCAATCAAAGAGCTGATACCACCTAAATATCAATCATGTCTTAGGTCATTCTTTAGAAAAATAAATTTTATATGTAAGTTTATATCAGAGTTTGCTAATAAATCAAATTCTTTATAGATTTTTCTTAATAAGAATTAGTCATATTTGTGGGATGCAAGAGATAATTCTCTTTTTAATAGTTTGAATAATGTTTTTTCAAGTGCACTTGTGATTGCTAAACTTGATTTGTCTAGATCTTTCATTCTTTATGTTAATGCTAAAGATAAAGCAATAGGTTATTTGATTACACAAGAGTATAATGGTAATGATGAAAGACCTATTGGATATATAAGTCAAGTCTTGGAAGAAAAAAATTAGGTATCCTCTTATTGAGAAATTTGTTTTATATCTGGTTTCTTCTTTAATTAAATTCCATCATTTATTAATGAAAAATAAATTTGTCTTAAGATCCAATGTGCCCATTTTATCTTATTTTTTAAAATAACCTACTATTTAAGGAAGGTTAGCAAAGTGGATTTTAAAAATCCAAGAACTTGACCTTGAATTTGAAGCATCTAAAACTATAAAAGGAAATGAATTATCAAAGCATTTGGTTAAAAATGCTTCTTTTAGTATTAATGTCTTAGTTTTATCTATTGATGACTCTTTAAATGCTAAACCTCATTTTTAGTCTATGAGAATTAATGATTTTTCAAAAAAAAAAAAGTTTGGACTTGAAAAGAAAGATTGGGACTATTTAATAGCAAAAGATGATTGGTATCATGACCTTGTATATTATTTTTAAAATCAAGCTTGTCCTAAAAAATTAGATAAAAGACAAATAAGGTCATTAATAGTGCAAGCTTTGAAATTTTGTTTACTTGAAAATATTTTGTTTTATCTAAATCAAGATGGTATATTGCTAAGATGTGTAACTCATGCTCCTACTTAAAAGGTTCTTAAAGGATGTCATGAAGGTAATTGTAGCCGTCATTATTCTAAAAAAAACTATAACTTATTAGATTTTATGTGCAAGTTAATATTGGCCTACATTATTTCAAGATACTTATAGGTTAGTACGTTATTGTATGCCTTGTAAATTATTTGTTGATAGGGATAGATTACCAATAATGCCTTTGAATCTCATTATTCTAGAAAAACCATTTTTAAAATGGAGAATTTATTTTATATCTGATATTTATCTTTTTTTTTATTGGTTATAGATATATTTTAATAATAACTAATTATTTTACAAAGTGGTTTGAAGCAAAGGTTTTAAAAAGTTCAGTGACATTTGAAGTAATTATGTTTCTTGAGGATTAGATCTTTTCCAATATTCAGTGTACATTATGAAATTATCTCAGATAATGGTCCTCAATTTGCTTTTAATGAATACTTAGAATTTATAGGAAGTTATTCTATTATTTTTAATCATTCCTCTAAGTATTATCCTCAAGAGTATAGACAAGCTAATTCCACAAATAAAAATATGATTTCTATCATGAAGAAAATAGTTTGCAAAAATAAACAAAATTATGATCTTAAAATATTTGAGGCATTATGGGTTGATAAAACTATTGTCAAAGCAGTTACATGATACTCTCCTTTTATGTTGACTTATGATTTTGAAGCTACACTTCCAATATAATTACAAATTTCATCTACTAATATAACTTTATAATACTTATCAAAGGATGCAAATCTAATTAAACAAAGATTAAATTTACTACTTTTCACAAGTTGGAAAAAACCAAAAGGAAGTTAAATATTTTTTTTGATAAAAAGGTTTCAAATAAAATGTTTAAGGTTAGAGATCTTGTTCTTTATTGGGATAAAGCTCATGAAGATCCAGGTAAGCATCATAAATTTGATTCACTTTAGTTAAGACCATATAGAATTGTTATTGTACTTTGTAAAAATATTTTTGATTTACAAGATTTAAAATGAAATTGGCTACATTATTTAGTCAATGACCATCATTTAAAACTATTTTATCAATATCTCTTTGCTTTTTTGTTGTCTTTTGTTTTGTTTATTTTTATTATTTGCTTTTGGTTTGTGTTTCTTTCCTATTTATTTTTTTATTTGAATGGATCATTTTTTAGTTACCTCAGCGAAGTTCATCAAGAAGAAGGAAACTAGATGAAAACTACAATATGTCTGTAAGTATTCAATAATGGTAAGATGATTTACATCACATGATTCAATTTTATTTTATAAATGAAATTGAAAATGGTTATCAATGTGTTTTAAAGTATTACTTGTTTTTAGAAATTGTGTTTAAGGCTTTTAAAATTGATTGCTTATTCATCCTAAAATTCCCTATCTAATTATTTTCATTATTCATGCCATGCGAACCAAACACTTCATCCCTTCAAATTTCATAAATAAAGGGGTTTGAGTCTAACTACCTAAGAAATAATTAACCTAGATTACACTCTTAGGTATTTTGTCTTTAATAAGCAAATTATATATTTTGCTACCTTATTTCATTACTAAAATTAGCTAGGAAGGTCACCAGTGTTGAGTCTATTTTTGATACCCCTCCTTTTCTTTCCTAAAATAGGTACTTTGAAATGATTCTATCATATTGATGACATTGTCATAACATCTAAAAATTCTAGTTGGGGGTCTTAGTTCATTATGCTATTTGAATATGCATTTTATGTTTAAATTTTTATTATGAATTCTTATTTGGTGAAATTATTACTTTGCATTACAAAGTGGTTTCGAAAGTATTTAATGGATTACATGAAAATATTTAGTATATCCATATTAGTAGAATTCATTTTTTATGATTATCAATTAATGATCAAATTCAAAATCTTGTGTGATACGTAGGTTCACCAAGCAAGTAACATTTATGATTAAAGGTTAAATGTAAATGTGCTCAATTGGTTTCACTTAATCATTTTTGAATGGATGATATTTATAAGATCATAAGTTAATATAGTTATTGCTAAATGTAATAGTTTATTCAAATCATATTTTTAAGTGTTTTTAATTTTTTTGAAACCTAAATATTTTTAAGAGTCTCAAAATAAACTTAAAAACTATAAATAATTTGACATAAGTATTTTTGCATCATGACATAGGGGTCAAAGGTCATAAATATATGAACAATAAGGTATTTAATTCCTATAAGGGTCAGATGTTCATTACATCAATGGTGGTTATGATGAGTTGATTGACTTACATGGCTATTTTGATAAATTCAAAGGTGGTGAAATGTTTACTTTAATTGGTTTTGATCATGAGTTTGAAGTATGGTTGAGTGATCCTTAAGCAAAAAGTTATGTGGTTTTAATGTGCTCAGGATTTGGTGTATATTTTGGGATCTATTTTATGCATCCATAATATTTGGCATTTACATACTTTGTATTATGCATTGAATCAAAATTTTTAAGTGATAGATTAGTGGTAACTTTGGTCATGACTAATTTTGTCAAAATTCTTAAAATTTTGACTGATTTGAAGATAATTACTAATAATTTTTCATCCAATCTTGGTCTAACACATAGCTATTTTATTACTTTGAGCTTGAAATAATACAAAAGGAAAATCTCATTTTGTTAATTGTCATTCTTTAACAAGCTCATTATAGAAGTAAAGCTTTAGAATAGAGGATAAAAATTTGAAAGTTTGTCAAACAATTTGTAGGTGAGGTATGGATTCTATTTCATTTTCATGAGTGAAAGAAAGTATAAAGTATTATGGAAGATCAAACAGATTGGGCTATGAAATTTATCAGTTTGATAGAGGCTAGTTTAATGGTGTACTTTCTTTAGAGAATGCACATAGAAACTTTAGTTGGTTTTGCATGCAAGTGTTTGATTTTATTTAATGAAGAATAATATAGATCTTACTATACATTATTTAAAAAAATATTTATTGAAGAATTATATTTAAAGAATGAATTATATACAGGTGTTACTATGTGGATTGAAATTGATGAATTTATGTTTGCATGTTATTTATTCTTGACAAACTATTTGAAATAATTGATTATGAGGTGATTCTAGAAGATGTAAATTGTTTGATGTGGGTCTAAGTAGAACATTTGAGAGTTTTGTTGAAATATTTGAGTGTTTTTGAAGAATATTTATAAAATTGCATGCAGTTCATCATATAATGGTTTTGGTCTGAGCACAATTTGTTTCAAAATCATAAGATATGATTAATATAGAATTTCTTGGTATAGTTTGCTTTTGATCTTCATTAAAGAAATATGATTCTTTTCTGTATGACAAAATAAGAAGAGAATGACTTCAAAATATGTGCCTTTTGTCATAAATTATTGATAAGAATGTTGGATTTAGTTGGCATTCGAATAAAAATTTTATATAAAGTGTTGGTTTACCATTTTTTTTATTGGGTTTTGAAGTAAGATATAGATCTCTGATTTTTCATTCAAGATAATCTTTGTTGGAAGTTTAGATATATGAAGTATATAGAAGGTTTGGTATCAAGTTTCAAAAAAAAATTGATCTTCATCACATGGTTTATAAAAATGATATTTCTTAATATCATTCTCATCTCAAGCAATTTTCTTGTTTTCTTTATCACTGATACATAGGTTGTGTTAAGAAAATTTAGACCACAATATGTGGAAGTGAAACTTTGATGTTCACTTAAAATATGAGAAAACTATGTTTTAGAGGTTGTACAAATTTTGAAGGACAGTCAGTTCTATAAATTTATAAACTAAGTTTATATTTTTATCAGTTGATCTTTTGATAATAGTTAATGGAGTTTTATGAGTGTTGATTTTAGTTTTTGTTAGATTATGCCTTGTCCTGATGCCATATTATTTTTCAAATTTCAATCTTTATTGAAATATATATATATATATATATATATATATATATATATATATATATATATTGAATATATGGGGTTGTAGATTTTGATATGTGGTCTCCAAAGATATTTGTTTAATTCTTTTTATATTTTATAATGTCAGGGTGGACACCCCCAAATTCAAATAATGACCAAGGAAATGCATGGAGAATAGATCGACCTAAGAATAGGGAAAATTCATTTTCCCATAGTTTTATGTTTAGATGTCATTTCTCTACTGATAAGATGTTGGGTATGAATTTTTAAGACCTTTAAATAGGGGAACTCATATGGAAATCCACTTTGATGTAGTTGATCCCTCTTTATAGAACATTCTTGAATCCTTTCCATTTAACCCTATAAATGCTAGAGAAAATCAAGATTTTAGAAAGACTTGTTAGAGAATTCATCCATATGAACATGGAAATTCAAGTGTTTCTTAGAGAATGTAAATTGATTTACAATAAAAAATAATTTAGTTTCCTGCCATTATCCTCATCAGAGTAATCAATTGCCTAAAAATTATTTACAACAAGTTACTAAGTTACACTCTCATGCTTTAGTGCCTTTGAATAAAAAAATTCCATATTTTAAACTTGTTAGTCCATATGTAACTTGCTCTAGGTTTAAAGTTATAGATTTTACTCATCACCAGTTGGAGGAAGAGAGAACAATTCCACTAAATTGAAAAAGGAATGGAACGAGCCCTTTAGTGTCACCAACAATCACCAATATGGTAAACAAATTTAAGTTGGAGGTAAATTATGAAGAATATAAAAATTCAATTAAGTTGATCAAGTTCCCAACAACCACTGTGAGTTACATTGATTACATAACTGTAAGGGTTATCCAATTATCTAAATATTGACAGATTTAGATGATGAGTAGAAGTGTTCAGGGATATTTTGTTATTTTTTGATACTTTGTTTTAATTTTTGTTTGATAGTGGTTTCTTGGTTTAAGACATTTTTAGATAGTATATTTTGATATGGATATTTAAACTTATATATAATTCATATGGATAAACTATTAGATGTGATATTTTTTATTTAATAACTTATGTTATTTTAGATATTTTGCATAAATTATTTTATTTAGGTGATTATAATGTTTAAGGGCCCCTACCTAATTAGATTTAGTCTCTTTGATATATTATTGTTTATTTTGATCTTAAGACTCATTTTAAAAGTCTAAATGATTTAAGTGATAATTAAAATCTAATTCACTTAATTAAAGTCAATTAAGTCATAACTAATAACTAACTAAAGTCAGTTATAACATATTTCTCAACTATATTTGGAGGAATTGATTATAAAAAAGATAAAAATGACATAGGAAGGGGAGGAACATTACACAGGTATTTTTGAAGAATTTGATTTGTTTCAATTTCATGTTCATACTTCTTTATGTGTAATATCTCTGCGATAAACAACTCTTACAAATAGATCAAGGACACTTCTCTAATGGTTAAGTAACTTACTTAACAAACACATGTATATTTAGGTTTCCTTGTTCAATTTATAAATTGATTATCTAATGAATGTTAGTTTTAATATCTTATTATGATTTCAGATTTGTAGTCATATGAGAAGAATCTGACTACTTGGCCTAAATATTGATGAATAATTCTTTGTGTGTGACATATTTTTTTGATTAATTCATATTATACTGATTGTTATGTTAAAGATTTTGTATCATAAATGATGTTTCTTAATAAATTTTGATTTATTCATTAAGACAATTCTTTCTTCAAACACTTGCAAAATATTTGTTTAATTTTTAATTTATTTTCTCTTTTGTTTATTTTTAATTTAGGTTTTAGTTTAATTAGTTTGTTTAATTAAGTATAGTTTAAGTATTAGTTAGTTTATTTGATAAATTTTAGATTTAAATTATTGTATATTCTTTAATTTTAATTTCTAGTGTTAGTTATCTAACTTCAATTAACTTATGTAATTTAACTAATATCTTTATTTTCTTAATAAACCTTTAGTCTTTGGAGTAGACCTAGTTTTTCCTTATTTTATTTCATCTTTAGTTTAAATTAAGTTTATTATATTCTTTCTTCAAGTTTATTGTAACTTGTTCTTAATGATAGATTTATTTTATTCATTAGATTAATTATATTTTATTTTTTCATTTGTTTTTTCTTTTCTTTATTAGATTTAGTTTATTAGATATCTTTTTAATAATGTTTATTGTTATATCTATCTGTTTCTTTGATTTTCATTGTAATATTTTGTTCTTGTCTTTCTGATCTTTTTGTTTCTTTTCATTGGATCTATTTTGAGTCAAACATAAACATATTATATCAGTTTTTAAACCATAAATATTCATAAGGAACATAAATCTTTCCTTCAAGAGTTTATCTAGTTCATAGGTCTTCTCTGTTGGATAGGATTGATTACATAATCAGATCTGTTTCCTTCTCTCAATGTGAATATTTGATTTCTAAATTAATAATGGAATATTGTTGAGTATTTTACATAATTTTTATTATTCCAAATAATTTAAAAACCCCTTGAACATTGTTTTGTTGTTGAGGTTTGGCATTAAAATTATCATTAATGTCAAAGGTTGTTCATAATGTCATTGAAATATGTTTTTGTTTGATTGAATATTTAATAGGTATTATATTATATATGGATAATTTCATATATATGATCAAGTTATAAGATCATCAAGAAGTGTTTCAAGATTAGTTGCCAAGTTTCAAGAGCTTGAGAAGCCTAGTTATGACTTTGGTCATTACAAGAAGAGACCTTATGAGAAGGTATGATCTTTATGTTATAATTAAATGGATGAAAATAGAAATAAGAGGATATATGAAGTTTCTTGATCATGCATATGAGGAATTGGATCACTCATGAGTGTCTCAGAGTGGTCATAAAATGGTAAGACATACTGACCTAGCATGTAACTAGACTAGTTCTTAACCATACCTGACCTAATGAAATGTCATGAGCTATTTTCAAGGCATATGAATAATTTATGTCAGTATTTTATTATTTTAAGATATTTTATGACATTTATATGAGGTGTTTATGGCTTAGACATTGGCTACAAGGTCAATTTCAAAGCCCAATATGACTTGTAAGTCAAAGGCCTATAGAGTAAAGAGAGAGATGTTGGCCAAATGAGGTATGAGTTTTATATTTAAAGATAAGCATGAAAAAATGATTATTTTCATAGGTATTTCAAGTTTTTTCAAATATTTTGACTAATTTTTAGGACAAATTTTGAAGGTTAAGGTAATAAAAAGTGCTTTAAGGCCTCTCAAGTGCACAAAATGGAGGGTTCTCAACTTGAGAAGAATGTTAAAACGTTCATTAGAATGTGAAAACTCTACATGAGAACTTTATATATTGATGGTATATGGGTAAGGTTCATAGATAAAAGTTCCAAGCATTATTTTCTAGAATAAGGGGCTAAGCTTTATGAATGATCAATAAGACTATAATGTAGTTTAAACCCTCAAAGAACCCTAATAATGACACAATATGAATGATATTGTTATAAAGTGCTTCTAATTGATTAAAATAGATATTTAAGTGATTTTAGGTTGTATTCAACTCTCCCAGGCACCTCTAAGTGTGATTGGTTTATTTTAGATTAAGGTAAAAATAGGTTTTGAAGGGGCCCCAAAACCCTTTAATAGGAACAAAAGATAAAAGCATAACCATGCTCCAGAACAGTCCATCCTAAAACCTACTAAAAATTAGCAACAGACACAGGTTATACCAAGATAACCTCATAAAACCATAAAATAAACAACCCCCTAGTATCCCGCAAGATGCTCTAGTTATCTATTTTTAGGGGTAAAATCTAGAATAGTTACCTGTCTGCCATCAGCAATATTCTGCAAACTTTCTAGCTCTCTAGTTTTCCTTATGGGTCTTCTTTCGGGTTTATCAGGAGAGCCAATATCCGGTTTCATCTTTTGATACTGTTCTTCACTTTTTCCAAGAGTATCCCTAGCAATAACAAGTAGTTTTGCCTTAGTTTTCTGGTCTTTTTTACTGCTTCTTGTTTCTACTTCTTTGGTATTTGTGTTTTTTTCTCCCCTTTTTCTTTGGTTCTCCTGAAGCTCCTCCAAAGGGATAACAATATCAGCCTCCCTAGACTGAGAAAGGAGAGCATCTCCCACTTCAGAATTGTTTACTTCTTCAGCCAATATTTCTCCTTCTTCATATACACTTTTGTCATCAGCATCTCCTCTTCGCTCTTCTATCCTTTGTTTGCAAATGACTTGTCTTGATGAATCCATCAATTCTTCTATCCTTTGTTCAAGATTTTTGATATCTATTTGCTGTCCATCTCCTTCTATTTCTAAAATTCCATTCTCAACAAAAACCTCCTTATACACCTCAGTTTGTGGATCTTGGGGTTCTTCACAAGAAGGCGCTAAATCTACCTCATCATCTAAAACTTTAGGATCTGCACTATTCCTTTGTTCTTGTCTGTGATCTTCCTTTAGTTTCCATTCATCCTTATGCTGGATTTTTCTCCCTTCCAATACACCTCTCTGAATTTTTTTGCTTTTAAACGGACAGTTTTTAACAAAGTGCCCCTGTTTCTTACAAGCATAGCAAGAATTAGGCAAGTCTTCAAAGAGAATCCCTTGAGTTTTTTTGCCCAACTTGGATATTATATCCACTTTTTCTGGGATGTGATTCAAATCTGCCACTTTGACATAAAGTCTGGCACTTAGAAGATTAGATCTGGAAGCCATAGCGTTATCCACAACCACAAGTTCACCAAAAGAGCTAACAATACCTTTAAAGATTTCTTCATGCCAAAACTCTAAAGGGAGTCTTGGAAGTCTAACCCAAATGGGAGTGGTTAAGAAAAAAGAATCTGATAGGTCCATATTGGCCTCCCATTTTTTGATTGTCAAAGAACATTTACCGAAAGACCACGGTCCTCCACCCAGAATCATGTTCATATCTTCCTTACAATTGAAAATAAACGAGAAAAATCCATTCATCATTGGTGCCATTCCTATTTCTCCTCTAATTACCCATTTCCTTTTAACCATTTTTTTTAGAGTTTCCAGATCTGGTCTAGCTTCTAAGAATTTACCCACTAGGGTGAAATCCATGGAAGACATTGAGAAATCAATTAAAGGATCTAGAATGAAAACTTGAAACTCACCTTTCTCCCAGCAAGATTTTGCAGTCACCAGTGGGAAGATAGATTTTCCATTGGGTTTCTTACCAAACAGAGATGACCACTTCTGTTGCTCTGCATTCTCTGCCTTCAGCTCTTCTGAAGAATTTTTCTTTTTAGACTGCAAGTTATTTTCCTCCTTTTCATGCTCTTGCCCCACCCCAACAGGGGTAGAATCCACTTGGGATGCACAAAACCCACTAAAAGGATTAGAAGCACTCAACAATCTTCCATTATTTCCAAAAATAGCTCTTTCTACCCCCAAAATTTTTCCTGCACCTCCTGTTGTCCCTCCAAGATCTGTGCCTGCTGCCTGGTTCGCCACATTCAACTTTTCTCTTACCTTCAACCCTGCGCACTCCACTTCTAACCGAGCGCCTTCATTCTTCCACCCAGAAAATTCAAATTTTGGGCGCACTTCCTGTGCGCCCAGTGCATCCCGCTTATACATTCAAGCGCCCATAGTATTTGACTATTCTAATGTAGGTTCTATGTTAGTGTGATTGGTTTGTTAGGTGAGTGAGTGGACCCCATAAAAATGACCTTATAACTCAGAGATTTATTGTAGCAGTCAATGTTAACCAAGTCAAAATTAATAAATGAATGGAGGATAAATATTTAGACTTTTATTTTATTTCCATGATATTTTTTAATTATTTTTAATCCCTTAATATTTTTAAACTAGTCTTATAAGTTGACCAATCGCTAACAAGCCTAATGGTGCAGATAGTGAGAAAACTAAGTAGAAGTTAGAATTTGATTTGAGATGTGTTAACATGGATTAGAGATGAATAAAATTGCATGAATAATTTTTTAAATTAATTTAATATATTTTAATTTTGGATATATGTTTTTTAGTTTATTGGATATGATAATAATGTTGCTCATAAGTTGAACTATCTAGCTCTGATGAGATAGTGAGGTACAAGACTATGAGATTGGTTTGCAAGACTAATATTACCATGTGAAAATATTTTATATATATTTAATAATGGTATAATAACTTCTTAATATCACATTAATTCATTTTTAGTCTCTAAAAGTGTTTTTATAGGTTTTTTAGGTCATTATTTCCAAGACTATGTTTTGAGGCTAGTTGGCAGTTCTGACTGGGCTACTTGCAGAGAAGGGTTTGAGTCTTTTTTACCTATGTAATGAAGTATAATGGACTTTTTGAAGTTTTTAAGTTCATTTATATTTTTTATATTTTTATTTTTCCATTGTTTTTTTTTAAATTGTGCTTATGATTTAGTTGTTCAAGACAAATTTTTTGGGTGTGCACAGGCCTAGTATGAACAATGTTTTGAGAAGAGGTTCAAGTGGTGGTTTAACCTAAAAGGTTTTTTGGAAATAAAAATAAATTTTATAAGTTATATTTTAGTGATATTTTAAATTTTAATACCATGTTATAGGTTTTATAATGTTCTAAAAGGTTCAAAGGGTAACATGTGCTAATGAAGGCCTAATTAAATTAGGTCTCCTTAAGGTCTAAAAAGGGGTTCTGGTCCTATATGTTATGACCAAAATATTATAATTTTTGATTAATTTTTTTGTCATGTTATAAGTAATATTTAATTTAAAATATAGGTGGGCAAGTTTTTATGGATAACCAAGAGGTGTATGAGCAAGAACATAGTATAAGAACAAGGCCTAATAGACCTAATTGGCTAGTTAGCGAGGATGAGTATTAAAGTGGAAGATATAGAATTTTTAAGAGATAAAATTGGTCTTATATATAATATTAAGAGTTTAAATAAATTATAATTAATAGTAAGGGTATTTTAGATGAATATTGAGTTCAAATTACCTAATCTATCTTAAAGAGACCTAATTGAGTGAAGTAGGCTAGATACCGGTTTGAGAAAGATAAAAGTGTGTGAAGAATTAAAAAATTATATATTAATATATTTTATGATTAATAAATTTTCATTAATGTTATAAAATATTTGAGGTGGTTAAGTTGGTGTTGAGTCATCTAGGGGGTTTGTGCCTCTTTCTAAGTGGGTGCTTACTAAAACTTAGTCAAGTTAGTGCTTGGCTAGTTGGGGTTGGTGCTCCAAGTGAACTTAGTGCTTCATTAAATATTGATGTTTAAATTATATTATAGTATTAATTTTCATCATCAATGGGTTTTATTTCCCTTGAGTTTTTTCCACTCAAATAAGTGTTATGTGTGTTATATTTTTATCTCATGCTCATGGTTCTTAATGTGTTATTAGCTTACTATATTATTTTGATAGTTAATGAATGATAAGGTAAAATTATTAAAGTTTTGAATATTTATTCACCCCTCACTCTCAATAATTGTATTTCCAACACCCTTTATACTACTCCTTTACCATCCATCTCAACATGTTTAATTTAAATCAGGTACATTTACCCTTATCGCATGCATGGTATTATTAAGGATCTTGAAGTGTACTAAACACAACAATAAATATCTACCCTCACAATTTAATTACATAATAATGTATAGAGTAAGTTCTTACCAAATATTTGGGCAATGAAGAGTGAAGTGTTTAGTTCAATCAAGAATTAAGTGGGCCATTTTTTGAGGAATCCAACTACTCTCCATCTACGCAAAATAGATTCATGGTTGTAATAGCACTATTCTTCCTATTGTAAACCTCCCCTATATGAGGTAGATTGGTTAACTCTTCTATAAACTCTTCAATGACCTCCACTTTTAGTCCTTTTATAGTGGCTACATCATGCATGATAGATTATGTAAAATCATGTGCAAATACATCATCAAACCCTATTAACTTATCAAAATAACCAAGACATATTACATTATAAATAATGTTTATAACTTTCCTTCTCCTTAATTAATTTAGGTTTGTGGGTTCTCTTCTAAAAACATAGCCTCCCATACCAACTGCATCTTGTTATTTAACAAAGGTGGTTTTTGGTTGTATTGGAAAAAATAAAGGGTTTTAGATTTCATGTTATGTGATGTGTAATTGAAATGGTTCTTGATGTTTTATCCACTAGTTAGCATATACTTATCAATTTCACTAATTTCTAGAAATGATTATTTTATTTATTTGATTACATTCTTGGGTGATTTTAGTATCTTATCATTAAATTATCCAAACACATAGCACTTAATTTGCATAATGATAATTTTTTTTTTAATTCACACATGCCAATGACCAGTCACTTATCCTTGAGTGAAAGACTAAGTATGTATTTTGACATATAGGATGGAGACATTTATTAGTTGGGATAAAAATTATGACAAATAAGTATGATGTTATAGGATTAGATAAAATGGTAAAAGTGTGCAATGGGTTAAACCTGTAATTGCATTGGGAATGCACATGAATATACATGATTACATTATTAAAAACTTCATTAATGAATTGATAATATATTCATGATATATTATATACATATATAATAGGCATAATATTGTTTTCATGTTAACAATGGGCACCTTTCCATTATACACAATATAAGAACATTATTAATTAATAATTTAATAATTGTATCTTGTGTAGAATGAGCATCTTCATTTTATACACACTATATGAATATGAGATTATTAATTTATAATATTCCCAATAAACTAGAACTATGGATATTGATGCATATTATGAACATTTTTTGTTAATGATTATAATGTTGTTGGCTTATGTATAGGATGCACATTCTCATCATTAATAATGAATCTAGTAGCCTTAATTTGTGTAAAAAGGGCACATGCTCCTTTTAAAAAAAAATATAAATATTTGATTCTTAATTGATAATGTTCTTACTATACTAGAGCTACATAGGAGGAGGCATAATATGAACTCTTCTTTATCAATGCTCATAATATTATTGGCTTGCGAATAATAAGTCCATGTCCATTTTGAAAAAGATAAGAATAACATCATAAATTAATAATATAATAGTATTAATTGGTGTAGAATGGGGGCATGCCCATTTTAAACATTAAATAAGAATGTTATCAATTAGTAAATATAATATTATTCACCTTTTTATAATCTTCATGTGCTCATTCTACACAAAATAGAAAATTTTGATTCTTAATTTATAATATTCTTTGTATGCTACATATGTGTAGAATGGGGTATAATATGAACAAGTTTTTCTCAATGTTCATAGTAATGTTGGATTGCATAGAATGGGAACATTCCCATTTTAAAAAATATAATAATATCCCTCTTTAAGTTTATATGTATCCATACACTATAAAATTTAATTGATAATAATGTTCTTAGTATGCTACACCTATTTGTTGTGATCAAAACATCTTGTGTGTTGTAAACAAAATGTCATGTGCCCATTCTTCACAAAATAGAAATATTGGATTCTTAATTTATAATGTTATTAGTATAATACACTTGTCTATTGTGACCAAAATATCCATTTTAATAAAAGTAAAGGGACCTATACATCATGAATTGTTTAAAAGTTTACACTCTGTATCAAGCCCAATCTGATCCTTGAGTTTTTTAGTAGCCCTAATATTAACAACACATTTATTCATGCTTAAATATATTTCAATTATATTCACATTCAAAAGATCTCATCCCATTACATTCCTTAAGTGTTTTTATACTTAGTTTTTTTTTGGTGGTAACTATTTCTTAAAAAAATTGCATGCACACGCTTTTCCTAGGATCTCAGTGTATACACATAATATTTTAAAAAATTATCAATTATTGATGATTTATATATTGTAGGAACCCATCAAGTCTCAATCTCTATGATTGCATAGCTTAAGAGGTGCATTGGGAAAGTGGTGGGAAGACCATTTGTGCTTCACAGGAATTTTCCCCCCTATACTACGACTTGTTAATAATCCAACCATCTCCTAAAAAGATTTCCATAAGATTTGGCTCCTATTTTTCACCCTCCTCTAGTCATTTTCCTCCTTCACTAGACCTTCCCTAGCCTAAAATCATTTTTTATGATTTATGTTACACTAACGGCCCCATCAACCTTGGACTCCAATTGATAAAACTTATTTAGGATCTAGTTCGGCCCCTATCTAACCTAAACCAAGACATAATTTAATTTTGTCAATAATGATACAATGTCAAGTGGGTTAACCTTATCAGCCTAAACTTTTAGAAAGGACTATGGTTAGATTCATATATATAAACACATTAATTTCAACATTCTTAGAGAGATAGTAAGAGTTAATTTTCATTTGTACTTCTTTATAACCTGCTCTTCCACCATTCTACTTGAGTCTTATCTTAGGGTTTCTACTTGGAGAATAATCTAGTCTTGTGGAAAAGTCTTGGATAATTTGGCCTTTCTTAGTGATCTTTATAAACCATAATAACCTATTATGAAACACCGATGGCTAATAAAGAGATTGAGTCTCAACATGTTCATCTTCATTGTAAGTTTCTCTAACTTTATTCCTCTCTGTAGTAGATAAAAATAGCATAAGTAATGGATTTTGAATATATTTCTCTCTCCATGAATTAGGGTTTTACTTATACATATCTTCAATAGGATTCTATTATGCATGCTTATTTTTAATGTTATTCAGTAACCCCATGTTGTGTGAAAATCTTTTGTGATCACTAGATTAGACATTTACTTTACTTGTTATTAGTTTAGTTAATATGAAAACATAGAACCTAGTTGGGTTATTGTATAGTTTTACTTGACTAGAGTATTTGGAACCCTCCCTAGTGAATTTATTTTGGTAAGATATCCCTTGGCTATGTCTAGTAGATTCATATTGGTCATGAACCTAAATATCTAATGTGTTGACAATTAGAAGTGCAAGTACAATTTATCTTCTCCAAGCTAGGATTGATATATAGACCAATTACATTTCCCTTTGCATATATTTTGGTGAACTCAATGTGAATCTAAACCTTGTAAGTTTTCTTTCATGCCATAATTTTATTATATTTTTACATATTTATAGTATTATATCAAACTAGATAGTATGGTTCTAACTTTCCATGCATATGTTTAATACACAATCACTTCAAAATGACTTTGTTCTATCTGTGTAGGTCTTCATCAGCTAAAGGTTACTAGATTGAACAGTTTGACACAATACTCTTCTTTAGTTCAAAATTATCATATAGTTCCAAATAGGTTAACTTTGTTTGCTAATTATTTATACCAATATATAGGTCAATGAACATTATCAAATAGATTTATGATATTCATTATTCTTCTTCAACATATAGGGTTTTGAAAAACTCCATCAAATTAGTTGACCCAATTTTTAGAATTTGGAAGCAACAACTATAGCATAATAGCATAAAATTTTCAATCTAAATCATATTCAATCCCACCAAGGTTCCTTTATTTTCTCTATCTATAATTTTAATACTTCTCTCAGTTCTATTTTCATAAGTTAGTAGTCTTCAAAACTACAAACCTACAACCAACTAGGTCAACCTGGTCAAATTAGTTTTGTAGTCTATCTTCTATCTGAGAGACATAGTTAACCTTTTCAACTTTGTTCTTAAAGAAAACACTTCTAAAAATAAAAGAGGGATATTTGAATCTATTCTATACTATTTACATATAGTTTTTATTGTACTAACTCTGTATTATTCTTAATCAATAAATTAACATCTACTTACTAGTAATTAATTCACATTTTATTTTCAATTATTTGCATGCTTAGATTAACTCAGATAGACTAAATAAGTGGTTTTTAAAATTAGAATTTTAGTCACACTATTTTAATATTTTTTACACATTTCCAAATGAATTAATATTAAAAATTCATTCAAACATTTGTCTTCCTAAGGCCTACCTACTTAGACTTTATCACCAAGGGAGAAGCTAACTTGGTTTTTTGGCCAAGTATAAATACATGGTTAATGGTATATATTGGAAAATCACCCAAAAGAATTATCATTGTGGGGTTTTGAAGTGAGGGGGTAGGCCCCAATGCCAAGCCATTACCATTGCCAATAGAGATCCCTTTCAACCTAATCATCCTAAAACCAACTTTAGACTACTTTATAGTTCCCTATTTTAGCCAACTCTCCTATCACATTAAAATAAAAACTTTATAATAATTTAATAAAAATTAGGGTGGAAAACTAGTTAGAATTTAATTCTCAATTGATTTATTTATATTTTATCATTATGTGTTGTATTTTAAAAACTTGCACTAGTCAGCATTAGTGCAAGTTTTTCTGTTGTGTGTCCCAATTGGATCAATCACATTGATCCAATTATTCATGTGTTGGATTTCATTATTTATTCTATTATCTTTAAATAAAAATCCCATATTTTATCACACTATCATCTTGGTCGATACAGTCTCTTATAGACTATGTTTTACCTTCTTACCTATAGTACATAGTCAACCTACATGGTTGTGTCTTCTTCTCTATTTATTTTATCCCCTTCACTAGTAGTACACAGTAGACCCATATGAATCTTTACTCTTTTCAACCTATGTTTTAGTAGTACTCTATCAACCTAATTGATTTACTACCTATTATCTAAAAAATTTCTTTATCTCACTGACTTAGTTCTCTATTTGGCTAACTCTATCCCTGGTTCTCTTTCTTCTTTCCTAAATTTCATTTCTCTCATCAAGCATCATGTTATCCCCTATCAAAATATTTTTTAACAACTTGAATACATTTACAAACTATATGGGATGTTATTTTATTCCTTTATTTACCTCCCAAGATAATCCTCACTATTCAAGTAATTATTCACCTCCTTTAACTTTGGCTTCAAATATGGTTCAAATCATGCCTCAAGATGAGGTAGGTGGATCAAATCCTTTTTGTACCTATCAAGATAGTTCACATCTTCAAGAATCTCAGTATAATGTGGTAATAATTGACATAAGTATATATAATAACCCCACTATTAATCCACACTCCTAATAACCCTCCCCCTAATATTAATTCGTGGAGTCCTCCTACAAACACCAACATGTCAATTGATATAACTCTACTTATAACAAAAATAGTGCAATAAATGAATATAATAAAAACATATAATGCCTCCCAAATGATGTAAATACAACATAATTTGATCAATATGTTGGAATAAAAACCACTAAGAGGGGTGTGGGTGAATTAGTGTACACAATTTTCTTTCAATTCCATATATCATTCATTAATAATTCAAACAAGTCTATAAATATAGAAATGCATAATCAACCATTCATATGAGCATGAAGTATGAAGATAACATATGAACATAATATATATATGTGGGAAAACCTCATGGGGGATAAAAACCACTAACAAAAAGCTTGGAATACATCAATATAAGCAATTAATCAAAATTTAGTGAGCTACCAACCCCATAAGGAGCATCGACTGGTCACTAGTCAAGCATAAACTCAACTAGTCCTTTAACAAGAACCAACTTACAAAGAGGAATGAACCCCATAGGTAAATTACACTAAATTAGTCAACTATAATATATAATCACCTTTGGGAAAAAATTTCTCACTTAAATTATGATTACCACCTTATTTTTCTCTTCTCACTCTTTTATCTCTCTCAAACAACCTATTAAGGCACTTTGCTTAGCAAGCCTACTTCTTGGTAGAATTAGGTCAAATGACCTTGATCATCATATATAGAATTATTATTATATATTAATGAAATATTAATAACACCTCTCTAATTATATTCAATCCATCCACCTAGTTTTTAAAATTCTATATCATTCATTCATTCCCTTAATATTCTTATTAGTCAAATTAGGCTTATTAGACCTTCTTTTTATACTTAACTCTTGATCTCACCCAACTTGGTTGGAAAAAACATATAAATAATTGGATAAACCTTGGAATATATTAAAAAAAATTCACAAGTGATAAAATCATTACATAGGTTGTTCACCAACCATAAGGATCAAAACCACCATTAGGCCTAATAGAGACCTAATGCAATTAGTCCTTCTCAAAGCACACGTCTCACCTTGAACACCTTAGAACAACTTGATAATTAAAAAATGTATTAAAAACTTCACACACACTTAAATTATACCAATTATAATATAACCTTATCTTCCAAAATCTATTTATCACAATTCACTCCTTGAACCACACCATTAGGTCTACTTGCAATAAAGCCTTCTCACTACCAAAAAGTCTATCTTGAATATCTCAAACATATACTCAAATTTTATACATAACCATATAAAAAAATAATATTTATATAACCTCCATGATCTTAGGTTAATAATCATGTTCATCATATTTCACCAAACTGGGCAAAAAACTTCAAATTGATCGCTTTCATATGCTTACTCAAAACTACAAACAGGTCTTAAGAACCCAATTAAGAAAATTAAACTTTTCACACCATATGAATTTATCATGAACAAAAATTTATTAAAATTTGACTATTATACATCTATAAAAACTTAATTTTCATTTTATTCTTAAAATATATGCAAAATGACTCAAAAACATCATTCTCACTAACACAAAAAACTCTATAACACAGTCATGGAAACTAAGACTTAGAACACATGTGTGAATAATTTTATGAAATTATAATGGGTTTATATGATCCTTAATCATAATTATAACATATATATATATATATATATATATATATATATATATATATATATATATATATTACAATTTTTTACTATCAATATTAGTGGTTTAGACCAATCTCATGTCTTCACCCTACACAGAGCTTATTGTGTTAGATAAATCACTTTAAGAGCAAATTTTTGATTGTAAATTATCATATATAAATATTATATTCAAATGGAATATAATATATATGTATTTAAAAATAAATCCATTCATTTGGATCCATTCCTAATCCACTGCAACCCATCTCTAATCTCATTCTCAATTCTGCATAGTTTTCTCACTATCTTCCTCATTAGGTCTATTCATCAATATGTTAACTTCCATGACTAGTTTTGCATGTTTAAGGTTTAAAATATAATTATAAACTTATATGGTCACAAACTAAAATTCTCACACATAATCCTCCAATCATTCACATGTTTGACCTCAATAACCCTGCCTTTTACATTAAAAATCTAAGAAATAAGGGGTTTCCTATAGCTTCTACTCATTCTTGTGATAGACCAATGACACTTGGAGGTACCC
Source organism: Torreya grandis (assembly GCA_037957365.1). Classification (NCBI taxonomy): domain Eukaryota; kingdom Viridiplantae; phylum Streptophyta; class Pinopsida; order Cupressales; family Taxaceae; genus Torreya; species Torreya grandis. Next base: position 968,845 of record JARHVA010005483.1, read on the forward strand.
AAGAGAGTCATATAATTTTTATAATAAATAAAATAGGTCTTAAGAACCATTATTATCCATTTCCAATAATATCATTCATATTAGGTCATTATGAGGGTTTCAGGAGGGTTTATACTGCCTTCCATTCTTAGCAATCACTCATAGAGGATTGACACTCAAATTAAAAAATAATTATAGTAAATTTAAGATAAGAACCTTAAATAAATACCATGATATGTTTGTATCCTCATGTAAATGTTTCATGTCCCAATGAACATGATAAAATCATTCTCGAGTCTACATTACCTCATTATGTGCACATAGAAAACCTCAAAACCAAATTTCATGTTTTATGCTTTATAATTTGACCTAAAACTTGGTAAAAAAACTTTATACAATCTCTCAAATATCTAATAGTTATCTTAGTATCTTTTTCACCTTGGTAAATTAGCTTGACACCTCATCAGGCCACACTAGGTCTCTTTACACATTAGAAATTGAACTGTCAATCATACTTAGACCTTGAACACCCCTTGAAACCTATTATATTAATATAAAAACCTATTTATCATTCCATAAAACCTTGTACCATGCTAAAATACTACCAAAATTACTCTCACAAGCCTCAGAAATATCACCTCATCATTCTACCAAGATTGTGTCTTCTCACTAGGTCTCTCAGGTACATGACTCATGAACTTAGCCTCAAAAACAAAAAATAAAACTCAAAATGACATCAATGACAACTCCATGCATACCTTATACCACATTCTTAACAATATCCCCCTTTGTCATTTATGGAAATAATTTAAAGAAGCTTCTCTTATTGGGATATATCTCCCCCATACAGATCAATTTCCCCCTTTGATGTTAATGATAAATCACTACCTATAAAAAAACATAAGAAACAAGAATGAAAGATCATATCAACAAGATCCCCCTATCTCATTGCATACCTTAGATATATTCTTCTTGAGAAACTGATATGACTCCCCCATTTGACCTCATAGCTTGTGCACTTCTTTCATATTCTTGGATCTAAAACACCTCCCTATTATCTCCCCCTAAGCACTTTAATTTTATTAGTGACTTCTAGTAATAGGAATCATAAACAATTATTATCTCAAATGTTTGAAATTAGCCTTTGTAAGAGGCTTAGTCAAGATATCTATAATTTGATCCTTGGTGGATACAAATTCAAGATTAATACTTTAATCACTTACTTATTCTCTTAAGAAATAATATTTGATATGTTTATTATATATCTTTGAATTCATGATAGGATTAATTGAATCCCTAATTTCACTAGTATTATCACAAAAAAAATGACTAGGGCCATCAAACTCAACCTTGTAGTCTTTTAAGGTTTATCTTATCCATAGCACCTGATTACAACATGAAGCTATTGTAATATACTCAACCTCATAATTAGATAAATCATTGATGGTTGATTATTTCTTATCCATGAGACTGGGCACTTACCTAAGAAGAAATCTCCTCCACTAGTTCTCTTTCTATCATCTAGACTCCTAGTTTAATCTACACCTATATAGGTTACTAGATAAAACTTATTACTCCTTGGGTACCATAATCCATATTCCATAGTTCCCTTAAGATACCTAAGTATCCTCTTGACTACTTGTAGATTAATTTCCTTAGGATATACTTGAAATATTCCCATAAGACATATTTATTACATGATTTCAAGTCTAGAGGTATTAGTATACAAAAAATTCCTAATCATTGATAGTTATTTTGTCTAATTGGCTCTTAAACATTCATCCTCCTTTCTTATCTTACATTATGTTACCATAGGTATACTTATAGCCTTGAAATATTCCATTTCAAACTTATATAACATCTCTTTTATATTATTGACTTGTGAAATGAACATACCTTTTTCAGACTAACTAATTTGAATTATAATAAAGAAGGATAGTTCTCCAAGCATAGACATTTCAACTTTTGACTTCATCATAGCTACAAAGGCCTTGGTCATGTTCTCATTAGTTCCACCAAAGATGATATAATCCACATATACCACCACTATAAGCTGATGGTCATTTTCAATCTTGATATATAGGTTACTATCTAAAACTTCTCTCTTTAAACCTTGGTCTAAAAGATACTTGTCTAGTCTAGCATACCAAGCTTTAGGGGCTTATTTTAGACCATAGAGGGCCTTCTTAAGCTTCAAAACATAGTACTTATAATTATTTAATAGCTTCCACTCCATCTTATGATAGAATAATTCCACTTTTAGGATCATGGGAGAGTCCTCTACATGTTCCAATCACTAAACTAGGTCATACAAACCATTCTAAGCCATTTCAAACACTATCTTTCATATTGGGTTATTATGAGGGTTTTAAGAGGGTTTATATTGACTTCATTTCTTAGAAATAATTAATAAAGTATTTTCCCTAAAATCAAATACCAATTCAATAAAATTTAAGATAGGATCCTTCCCTAACTACCATGAGTTGATTGGATCCTCATGAAAAGGTTGCACGTGCCAACAAGCATGAGAAAATCCTTATCGAGTTTATAATACCTCATTCTATACACACATAAAACTTCAACACCAAATTGCAAGATTTATTATTTATAATTTGACCTAATACTTGGTAAAAAAAATTAATACAACCTATTACACCTCTAATAATTCTCCTAAGAGCTTTGGCATCTTGGGAAATGAACGTGACCCCTCATTAGGCCACACTAGGTCTCTTTACACTCTAGACCTTGAATTGTCAATCATATTTAGACCTTTAACACACTTCTAAACCTATTTTAATAATCTAAAAACCTAATTATCATGTAATATAACCTCATACCATGATCACATACTACAAAACAACATCTCACAAGCCTTAGATAGCTCACCTCATCAGGGTACCAAGCTTGTGCCTTCTTACTAGGTTTCTCAAGTACATGAATCATCAACTCAGCCTCAATAACAACAAACACTACTCATAATGACATCAATGACACTTTAATTATATCAATGACACTTTAATGATATTAATGACAACTCTATGCATACTTGAGAAAAGATCATCAACATAATATGGTTGATCAACCTCATGTTCTTCTCCCTCAAAATAACAAAAACTTTATTCCTCCACCTCTTAAAGATGTTTTTAGAAATTGCATTCCCTGACCTATTATGAATAAAAGGATGCATCAAAACATACCAAATTAACCTTTATTCCCTTTCATTATTTCCATTGATATTGGTAACATATCTCCAACTATTAAGTATGATGGGACTAAAGACCCTATATCTTTCTTCAAGTCATTTGGTAATATTTAAAAAGAATGGATCCAAACTAATACCTTTACCACAAACAAACTTATAGTTAAAAAATTCATTGGCCATGTATTGTAATGGTAAAACAAACTTCCCCAACATTACATATGGAAACTAGAATATTTAGTTAATCCTCTAGTTAAAGAGTTTCAACACAATGATCATACCAAAAATTGCCTTGGCCATTTCATCAATGTTAAACAATCTCCCCCTGAATAATATTATTCTTTTATCAAATGATGGAAATATTTGGCCCAAAATTCCAACCATAACATGACTAATGGTAATCTATTTAAACTCTTTATAACTTTCTTAACTCCTCCTTTTCAATACAAAGTTTGAATTTTTTCCCCTCAAATGTTTAATGAAGTTCTTGACCAAGCCAAGCAACAAGACTTCCTAATGAAACTATTTGAAATTAATAACAAATTCCTTAAAATATATTTTCAAACTTCTACTAATGTAATCACCAAAAATACTCCTCAAACTGAGCTAGGAATTGTTAAGGCCAATAATCCCCCATATTCTCACACACCATAACTACGCAACAAATGAAATAATTTTTAGTGCCCTCTAAACATTTACTTATCCCAATAATCCTCCTAAATGTTAAAATATTAATTAGTTTTGTTTATTCCATGACAACATTGGTCATTCTTATAAAACTTATAATTTTGTGTCTCATATATGCTTGGTGACTCCTTTAATAATGAATACATGATTCAACTTTGTTGTCAATAGTACAACACTACTACTCAAAAATGACAAGCTCCCAAAATTTCTTCTAATAATAACCAAAAATATTTTTCCACATCTAACACTCAAAAATATATCAAGGATGTTTGTGCCATTCATGTTGAGTATGACCAATATTATAATAATTCTCAATATGTCAACATAGCCAAAGTCAATTATCACTGCAAGCTGACTCGCAAAGATCCTATTACTAAACCTAATAAACAATCTTTGTAAGAACAAATCATCAAATATAATACAACCACTCACCTAGATGTAAAAGCTAACAAGGAGATTACCAATTTTTGTATCTCATATATGCTTGGTGATTCCTTTAATAATGAATACATGATTCAACTTTGTTGTCAATAGTACAACACTACTACTCAAAAATGACAAGCTCCCAAAATTTCTTCTAATAATAACCAAAAATATTTTTCCACATCTAACACTCAACAATATATCAAGGATGTTTGTGCCATTCATGTTGAATATGACCAATATTATAATAATTCTCAATATGTCAACACAGCCAAAGTCAATTATCATTGCAAGCTGACTCGCAAAGATCCTATTACTAAACCTAATAAACAATCATTGTAAGAATAAATCATCAAAGATACTACAACCACTCACCTAGATTTAAAAGCTAACAAGGAACCATCTCCTTCTTCTATACTACTAACCACTTCCATTCCTTCAAAGTCTACCTTACCTCTTAAAGCTCACATTGGTTCTTCCAAAACCCATTGGAAATTCTTAGAAGATCTCAAATCCATGTTTTGAAAGATTCCACTTATGGAGTTAGTTAATACCTCCCCTTATCATCACAAGTTCCTCATTTAATAATTGTAAAAAATTGAAGACCCATCTTCTATAGATGAAGAATCACCCTCTCATGATCCTTAACTAACCAACATGTATACTATTAAATCCATTTATCCTTATTCAAAACCTTCCATAAAATTTGTCAATTAGTACATGATTAATGATGAGATCGTCTTTCACACTAGTTATCCACTCCTATTCATTTAAATAGCCATAAATACCACCCTCATTCATAAAATTTAAGTAGATTAAGGTTTTGGTATTAATGTGACATCTTTTTGGCTCATACAGAAAATTCTCTATAATAAAGATAATATCAAAAAAACCCACCTAACCTATCATGGATTTGACAAAACTAATTAAACTCCACTTGGTTTATTTATCTCCATCTTAAAAGTAGACCTAAGATTGTTCTAACTAAGTGCATGGTCCTCAATTTACCCCTATATTACAATATATTCCTAGGATGACCATAAACTCATAACATTATGGCTATCACCTCTTTTGGTAACCAATGTAGGAATTTCCTTCACAACAACAAAAGATATAAATATGAGGTTGATTCCAACCCTTGGAGTATTCAACCTCTCAATCTTATGTCTCAATATCACATTCCTACCATTCCAATAATCAATAGTTCTCCCTTACACAAATTTATCAACATAAATATGGATTTACATGTAACTCTTGTTTATTTCTTTGAAAATGAACCTAATGACTTGAAACATAAATGTAACACTACTAAGCTACCTCCTTACATATCAGAGTGGCTTCCTCTTTCTTTATTACATTGTGATCATAACATCCTTCTAATTGATGATATAACTGATTCCCCCTCCATAAAATGATTAGGAAGTCTCTTACATAGAATATTCCTTCACATACAATGATTATGGTGTGGCCAAATTATTCCAAGATCCTTTAATCATGTCTCCACATAAATTTAGTGATATAGGTATTTCCCCTTCCAAAATTTGTCATGAATCTCAACTATGTACAATTTATCCAAGATATGATGATAAATAAATCATGGCCCAAGCTCAATCATGAGACATGGATGTTTAAAATTATGAAAAAAATATATCTCAAATACATTATTTCAATTATGATGTTTATACCATTTCCACTAAATTTGAGTTATCTCCTGTTAATTCTCCACTTATTGATACTCCTTGGGTGGTAGAAAAAGTCTTACCTTATGAACCTCCATAAGCTCATGCATCTTTTAAACCACCTATAGACCCAATAATTACATCTAATCCCCCATTAATGACATTAATGATAGACTAATCAAACCTAATTAACCTTCTTCCCCTACTGCACCTAATCTAAGATTAAATTAGATACCAAGGAGATAGATCTATGTCAAATACATTCTAAATATGATTGACATGGTAATAAAACTCTTTATTTCAAAGTAAATGTTGAGTGTTATGGTACTCTTCCCACTTTTCCTAGTAATGAATCCATTCTTGAATTGCTTCATTCCTGAGAACCTCAACTACCTCAAAAACATCACAAACTTCAAAATTTCAAGAAGAAAGCCCCTTATTTTAACAAATTCATCACTAGCATTGATCTTAAATAAAATCCAATTTCCTCTTTACCTAATGCACCATATGATTTCCAAGGTGGAAAAGTTATGCTTATTGATGAAAATACTCAAATTGAATATGGTACCCCATCATGCCCTCAACCAATTATAGTCTTTTACAAACTCATATCATCTAAACATGAAAAATTTAGATTATTATTTGATAAATATCATGATAATTTTGGTTGGTCCTCTGATGGCATGCCCATAATTGACCCTAATATAATGGTGCAAAATATCATCACCTATCCCAGTGTTAAACCTGTGTGATAAAAGTAATGGCAATTTCCACTAGAAGCTTCAACTTTATGCCATATAGAAATCATTAAACTCCTCTATGCTAATTTTATCAAGCCTATGGGATATTTAAAATGGGTCTCAAACATTCTCCCTATTTAGAAGAAATTCACCATGGTCATTCACAATTGTATTGATTTCCATAATCTTAATCTTTCTTATCGCAAGAATAACTTCCCTCTACCTTTTATAGATGGCATCATCAATTCCACTGTTGGTTATGAAATGTTGTCCCTTATGGATGATTTCTTAAGTTATAATGAAATTCACATAGACATCAAAGACTAGCATAATACAAATTTAACCATGGAATGGGGTACATATTATTATGTTGAAATGCCCTTTTTCCTCAAAAATCTTGAAGCTACCTATTAATGGGTGATGACCCACATTTTTCATGATTTTATCCATAAGATTGTATAAACCTATGTGGGAAACCTCATTATGAATCTTAAAATTTGAAAGACTCATCTCTTTGATCTTTTCATCTTCAATTACCTCATTAAATATAAAGTTATAATAAATCACTATAAGTGTGTTTTCGATGTCACATGTAGCAAACTATTGCGATTATTAGTTTCTCTTCAAGGTATTGATGTTGATCCTACCAATATCAATGCTACTATCAACATGCCCATCCTTCATTCCATTCTATATATTATCAATTACCTTGGTAAACTTAGGGAAATTATATAATTTGTCCTTGAAATGTATTACCATATCTATTCTATTAATTGTCTTCTCAAGAAAGGTAATACCCTCAAATGGATAGATCTTTGTCATAAATAATTTGACAATATGAAATAATATTTAATTCACCAACCTACTCTTCATCCCCTTATAACGATCTTCTATTAATCTTAAATACCTATTCCATATCCATATCAATTGGGGTAATGCTTGCCAAAAAAGATGATAATATGAGGAATTATGCCATCTATTATATCAGTTGGGGCCTCATTGACTATGATAAAACTTATAAAAAAGTATAATGTTATTGCCTCACCATATATTTTGCTGCTAAAAATATCCAACATTATATTCTTTATAAAACCACTTACATTATCATTCATTATGATCTACTTCTTTACTTCTTATCCAAAGCCTTTCTTCCCAGAGATATAATTGGCAAGTGAATGGTTCTTCTCATGAAATTTTATCTCCAAATTATTACACAAAAAGTTTTCAAAGGACAAATCATTATTGATCATCTTCCTACAACTCCTATCCCAGCTACCAACCACCTTGAAGATAGTCTCCCTAATGATAATATTATCTACATTAAAGGTCTTAATCAAATTATGTCTCTCAAAGATTACTTCCATAACTTCACTATTGACCTTGAAACAAGTAATATTTAAGACTCCTCTATCTTCCAAGATACTACTAAACCAAAATTAGTGATCAAAGAACTTCCCAAAATTAATGTTGATTTACATGAATATACTTGGACCCTTAATTTTCATGGTGTCAAGTACCTTTAAGGAGCTGGGGTAGGTTGTATCCTTACTAGTCCTCTTGGTAAAATTGTCCCTTTGGCATTTTACTTTATATTTGATGCCACTAACAACATGGAGGAATCTCAATCCTTAATCATAGGCATGGTATCAACCCTTGATTTAGACATTTCATATCTATGTGTTTTAAGTGATTCCTACCTCATTTCTTACCATGTCAATGTTTATTATCAATTTAAAATAAAAAATATCATTTATTATCATGAAATAATATACCCTTGCGAAATATTTTACCTCTTTTACCATCAATCTTATCCTTTGAGATCAAAATTATATTATTGATTCACTTACTTCTTCAACATCTCTTTTTCATCCACATCATGTTTTTACTGATTCCAATTTTCTTATCCAAATAAGAAAATCCCCATCCATTATTAAACAAAAAGATTCACTCATCTACCACATTAAGGCTATCACCATTCAATAAATCTCATGATATAAAGACATTATTTAATTTCATTAACACCAAACCTATCTTCGAAATATTAATTCATATGAAAAGACTCATATTAAAAAATAAGCTTTCAATTATGTCTTTTGATATAACATCCTTTATTATCACAATGTTAAAGGTACCCTACTCCACTATGTTATAAAATAAGAAGTTCCTCCTCTTATTAAATAAACACATCAGGGCATTTGTGGTGGCCACTATTATAGACATACTATAGCCCATAAATGCTTAGTATGGGATAAATTTGGCCCAATCTTGGAAAGGATGCCATCAAATTTAATAAAATGTGTAATCCTTACCAACTCCATGATGATCTAATCCATTCACCTCTAGCTAATATTTAAACCTTGGAGTCTCCCTAAACATTATCCATGTGGGGATTAGAGCTCATAGGTAAATTGCCTAGATCTCAAGATGGGCATGTCTTATTATCATAGCCAAAAAGTAATTTACCAAATGGGTTGAGCCTATGCCCATCATCAATGTCATTGATATTACCATCACTAAATTCATCCTCAATAAAATCATTTACAAATTTAGCATTCCTCATACTCTCATTTTAGATAATGGTGGTAATTTCAAAAATAAGGATGTCAAATAGCTCTATCCTAAATTTAAAATCAATCACAAATTTTCCACACCTTATCAACCTCAATGTAATGGCCAAGCTGAGGCCATAAAAAAATTCTTAATAAAATTCATCAAAAGACAATCTATGAAACTTACATGGATTGACACCTTCATCTATATCCTACTCTTTTGGCCTATCACACTAGCATATGCACTACCAATAGGGCACCACCATTTTTATTAGTCTATGGTTCTGAATTAGTTCTCCCATTAGGAGTTGAGCTTCCCTCTCTTTGTATCTCTCTTCATGGTATCATACCTAATGAATAATTATGTGAAGATCACCTTAATTGTTTTGATTTCCTTGATGAAAACCATCTCTCTACCCTATAACACAACCACTAATACAAGGCACATATTTTTAAACAATATAATAAAAGTTTTAAAGTTATCACTTTTAATTTTTGTGATCCTATCCTTAAACTATAATACACTCATGAAAAAGAAGTTAAATATTCCTAAAAATGATGGGGCCCTTATTTAGTCAAAGAAATCCTAGGTCCTAGTACCAATTACCTTTAAGCTAATGAAGGCCATATTTTCAAACAACCCACCAATGGAAAATTATTAGAAATGTATTTTTCTTAAATCTTTCCCTTCTTATCATGTTTTCTATATTCTATACTTATGACAATTTTTTTAAGATACTTACATGGGTCTCACCCCTTGTAGCATTTATATCTTTCCACAAACCTTAGTCCTTCCTTTTGGTCCTTTGGTTTCTCTTTTCTCATGAGTTACATTGTAAAACCATGGATAAGACCTGATCTTCCTCATGATTTCTATTTTTTTCTCATTGTTTCCTTGCTATACAATAGTTTTTATCACCCCTTGGGTTTATCTTTTGTGAGCTGAAATATAATACCATGGATAGGACCTAGCCTTCCTCATAAATACCATATTTATCCCATTTAATTTTCACATACTTTGTGTACCCTCATGGGTTTCTATCATATGAGTTGTAATGTAAGACCATGGATAAGACTTAACCTTCCTCATAAAATCACCATATTTTCATTAATGTTCCTTTTCTATAATGTTTTTGCAATTGTTGCACATTTTTTATCCTTGTTCTTAGCTTTATATTTTGTTTGTTTTTGTAGATAAAATTTACACAACAAACCATATTAGCATGTTTTCCTACACTACCCTCATTCTTATGATAAATAATCACACTTTACTATCATTGCATCCCCTTTTCACCCTTTGTCACTTTATTTATGATTTGAATTAATTAAAATTGTTTCATGTTTCATTCCTCTTGATTTCCTTTCCATTCACTCCACATTAGACAAACCAAGGTCAAAGTCAAGATAACACTTTTATTTCACTTGAAATAATAAGAGTCTTAGACACCATGGTCTCTAAATGATCTTTCATAGTAACAAATCCAAATTATTTAAATGAAATTCATCTTTAGAACCAATTTTTGGTATTATGAATCCATATGGAGGAGGAATATAAAATTCCATAAATAAATTTAAATACCAAATCATTTGAATTAAAAGGTAATGACATGAAAATGGAAACATACAAATTTAAAAAGTTAAAATCACACCAAAAGACATATTTATAAGCACATCTCATTTTTTAAATTGAATCTCAAACTCCACATTTGGACTCATAATATATCCAAGATCCATTGGGGTGTGGTAGGATAGTATATTGGAATAGGATAATTCAACAAAATCTATTGTGCTACCTACTTTCTCACCAAATTACCTAATCTTCATATTAGATCGACAACTATGTAAAGGGTCCTGAGGAATGAGGAAAACATTATAGGAAGGTAGGTATATTTTAATAGTCATTCATACAACCTTCATGGGATGATCTACATACTTCATTTTTTAACCTAAGACTTATGCGGCTAGGATAAATTCTTTATAGTTCTTAATGTTGAAAGTCCTCTTGTTTAACAAACCTAATTTAAGTGTCTTGACTTCGATGAAGAGTTCCTCTACCTTGGTTTTTCCTTCATTATACCCTCCACCCATTTAATTTACCCCTTAATGGGCAAGTGTGATTATAAATATATTTTCCCTTATATATTCCATCATTTTCACATCTTAAAAATATGCTAGTCATACCTTGTTTTAGTTTTATCTATCTTTAGAACAAAACAATATGCTTGAGTGACTATGGATTTTTTTATTTTATTTATACCATGGTTTTACATCTCTATACATGATTTTATTTCCTTTTTTACCATTTTACATTATTGTAATTCCCTTTTTGTTGACACCTAAGGCCATTTCTACTTTCATTTTATTGTTCCATTGTTGAGTGGGATCGGCTTATTACTACTCACTCATCAATGTTATTTTTCCATTTTTACTTTCCCATATTATATAAACAATTATTGTTACTAATTTTACATCGATGTTTGATTAATATTTTTGACATATATCCTTGGTTTGACTTGGTGTGTTTTCCTTTCATACTTAAGGTTTACTTATTTGAGTTTTTTGGTGTTTAGTAGCCTTGGATTTTTAATTACCTGCTTTAATCTAAATTTTGACTTTGTCATTTGGTCTAACATATCATTTATCACTCCATATTTACAAATTTCCAAGCATGTCTCATCCACATAGCATCAATTATCTAGGCTTCCCTATATGTTTTTTTCTCTTTAATTTTGTATCCTTGGGTTTGTCTAATACAGTCTCTATGCCCTCCATGATCAAAACTACAAACAAAGAAGGCAACCATCCAGTGATAAAGGTAAGTCAAGGCACACATACATTATTTTTAATTTTTAGTTATTTCCCTTTTAGTCTTTTAAATTTTAATTATTTTTTCTTTAAAATACTACAACTTTTTTTTATCCTTAACATTATGTGCTACTATGTTATTTTCTTGAAGCACCATCCCTTGTTGCACATAAGTGATACATAAAGAGATTTTAATAGGGCATATACATAAACATAATATTTTCAAAGCTTATCAATTATTGATTTTTTATATCTTGTAGTAACCTATCAAGTCTCAATCTCTCTAAGTTCACACCTTAAAGGGTGTACTAGGAAAGTGGTGGGCAGACCATTAGTGCTTCACATGATTTTTATCCCTATACTACCACTTGATATGAATCCAAGAATCTCATAAAACATTTCCTTAAGATTTGCCTCCTATTTTTCACCCTCATCTAGTAATTTTTAGCCTTCACTAACCCTTACCTAGCCTAAAATCCCTTTTATGGTTTAAATTACATTATCAACCCCGTCAACCCTGTACTCTAATTAATAAAACTTATTTAGGGTCTAGTTCAACCTCTAGTTGACCTAGACCAGAACCTAATTTATTTTTATAAATAATGATATAATGTTGATTGTGTTGACATTATCGGCTTAAACATTTGGAAAGGACTAGGGTAATATTTAGTTATATAAACACATTAATTTCAACATTCTTAGAGAGATAGTAAGATTTAATTATTCATTTTTACTTCTTTAAAATCTTGTCTTTTGTCATTATAATTGAGGAGTCTTAGCTTAGGTTTTCTACTTGGAGAAGAATCTAGTCTTATAAAAAATTCTTGGATGGTTTGGCCTTTCTTAGTGATCCCTATAAACCATAATAACCTCTTACAAATTACCTTTTGAAAATGGAGAGATTGATTCTCGATGGGTTCATCTTCAAGGTAAGTATCTCTAACTTTGTTCCTCTCTTTAGTAGATATAAGTAACATAAGTAATGGATTTTACATATATTACTCTCTCCATGTAATAGGGTCTTACATGTATATAGCTTAAATATAATTATTTTATGTATGCTTACTTTTAATAACCCCATTTTATGCCACAAGCTTTGGTGAGCACTAGATTAGACTTTTATTTGTTATTAGTTTAGTGAATATGAAAACATAAGACCTAGTTAGGGTTATTGCATAGTTTTGCTTTAATCGAGGCTTGGGAACCCTCCTTAGTGAATTTATTATGGTAAAATATGCCTTAGCTAGGTCTACTAGATCCATCTTGGCCATGACCTTGAATATCTAGTGCGTCCATAATCAGAAGTGTAAATAGGATTTATCTTATTGGAGATAGGATTGATTTATAGATCAATTGCATTCCCCTTTGCATGTGTTCAGTCCTAGAGTCTCAACTGACACTCTCATTAATTAATTTTGGCTGATAGGTAAGTTTCTATTTGATTATGAGGATATTTTAAATGTATTATATTTTTATATGTTTTATAGGTCTTGAAGGCATTAGAGTTGTCAGAACACTAGGATTCCTAATCAAATGACAAATATCCATGTCTCTCCTTCCACTATACCACTATAGGTGTCAGAGCTATCATAACATAGGAGGCCATATCAAATGATAAATTTCCATGTGTTTTCTAACACACATAGGCATTAGATCATTCATAACACCAAGAGGCCTGATTTAATTGAAAAAATAGATGTGTCTCTTGACACCCTAAGGTGATAAACCTATTAAAACCTTGGGAGGCTTGATCGAATGATAAATATCCATGTGTACCCTTATGTCTAGAGGCATCATACATGTTATAAATTGGGATGCTTGATAAAATGTTATTACCTTAAACATTAACATGTCTAAGGATATATGTAGCTGACTTGTGTCTTACATAATTATTGACCATTTTTCCAACAACCCAAAATGGGTCAACCCCCCTATAGTCAAAATATTGTATAGGGGATTTTTATAATGTTGTAAGGTATCTTGTGACTTGGTTTTATGTAATTTCATATGCCATTTTAAGTGGTTCATGACCTATCTTAGTTATTTTGTCTTCTAGTGTTGTAAGAATCATTTTGATCATATATGCAAGTAACAGATTTTCATGGTGCTAAGTAGTTGAAAGAATAGATCTAGAGAAGGCCTAAGTTTGAACTTTTTGAACTTTTGGATAAGTATAGAACCTATATTTCATTTAGAATAAGTGCTCCACACAAATCCCACAACAAATGTACAAGGATTTATTCTTTTGGGAGTTTTATTTTGCCTTTTGTTTAAGTATTAATAATTTTTTTTAGATATTTTGTCCAAAATAATTTCTTTGAAGGGTCATTTATTTGAAGAGGTACTTTTAATTTTTTTTTAAGGGTAGTTTCTCAAAAAAGGTGGTCCAAACACTTTTTTTTGAGGGGCATTTTTGAAGAGAGTGTTCTAAACACTTTTTTTTAAGGGTGATTTCCTTCACCAAAGGTCTAGTGTAACTTTCCCAAAGGGCACTTTTTAATCAAATCTGAGAGATGAATTTTGACTATAAACATTTGGTATAAAAATTTCAGCTTGAACTTCAAAAATCAAGGGGGAGAATAATAGTTGCAGTTTTTAAGTCATGTAAAAACACAAACACACTTTTACAAGTCGTGCCTATTTATTTTTATAAATTCCAAGTTTTGGAAAATAACCCATCACTTTTCCAAGTCATGCAATTTGCAAATTATTTTTTCCACTTGGTGCAATTTAATTTTTTTTCCACTTGGTGCAATTTACAAATTATTTTTTTCACTCGATGTAATTTGCAGATTTGTTTTGCATTTTTTTCCTTTGCAAATTAAATTTTTCTTATATGTGGTCATGAAATTTCAAATTTCATTTTCCCCAGCTATACAAATTGAAATTACATTTCTCTGAGTCATGTAATTTTGTTTTTCACTTCCCCCAATTCATGGTAAAGAAATAATGATGGTGGTTTCAAGAATAAATTCATGGTATTTTGAAAATGAAGTGGGTTTATCAACAAAAAATATGGGTTTGAATGTTTAAAAGGTTGTTTTGGTCCCAAATTCCATGGTATTCATTATAAAAACATGGTATTCACTACAATTTTAATGTTTTCACTAGTATAAGGCAATTTTAATGAGACAACTAACTTGGAGAAAGCAACCTTGGGATGAGGTTGGATAAATGGGTGGGAAGTGAAGGGAATAGTTGGAGAGGGACAAAGTACAAAAAGAGTACCCATGCATAACATATAAATACATTGAATGAATAAATTGATGTACTTTAAGTAGTGAATCTAAAAATATTTCATACATTAAAGTAAGAGAGTGGAAGACATCAAGAAGCAGACATGGATATGCATGCAAAAACTTAAGCAATTTTACTCTTTTAGAGCATGTTTAAATCAAAAGATTTAAGTGTTTCCTATAATTTTTTAGGTATGAATAAAATGGTTTTACTCATTTCAAGCATGATTAAAATCAAAAGATTCAAGGATTATGCACATTTCCTATAATTTATGAGTTTTGAATAATATAACACTGCACAAAAACACAAAGTTAAAACAACTAAGCACAATACCATGAGTCTGAATGACAATACCATGAGTTGTAGAACAATCCTATAACTATGTACAGCCAAACCTACCACTTATATAAAAACATGTTTTCTTGATTTTTTCACTCTTTTAAGTCTCCCACTCCAAGATTATACATAACAAAAGTTAGTGAGTTGGTTAAAGGAGTATTGTGATCAATTTATATGGTTTATGGTATCCCATGAGTAAATAATTCACTCTAAAGACATACATTGATGAAAATTGGGTTGGTTGTGTGGATGATAAGAAGAATAACAATGGTGGTGTTTTCTTCTTGGGTTAATTCCTGGTATCTTGGGTAAGCAAGAAACAAGCCTCAATATCTCTATCCACTATAGAAGCTGAGTATATAGCTATTACCTCATGTTGCACTAAAACTATATGGATGAAGCAAACCTAAAGAATCTTGTCAATAATATGTTATAAAAAACATTAAATCAATACATGAATCATATACATAAGGCATATAATGAATATAAGGCATGGTCATTGAGATCTATAGGGAATTTTTTTTATCATCAATATATCATATGGGGTTAGAAACGAGGTATTTTAAACCATTATTTTGGTTGTGCAAGTTCTAGGAGGATTAGAAAGATGAAACTAACTTTGGGATAAATATTAAAACTTGTTATAACTCCCCATGATCATTTCATGCCTTATAAAATCGCATAAGTTCTTAATAGAAGCTTTCATCTTAGCCATACAAAACTGGCCTAGTGGACATACTAGTGGGAAGGATGGAGAACTTCAAGTGAGCTTATTTTAAGGTGTCCCTAATGATTCTAATGCCATGGAGGGTATTCAAAGGTTTTATCTACTCTCTCCCATGTATTTTAATGAGAAAATTATGCCAATTTATACGTTCCCCCTAGGCTATGGATCCTGCTTGGATACAACTAGGATCCTACATGAGGGTTGTGGAGGAGACATTGAGTATGAATGTATACATTTCCACTATTATGAATGGCACTGAATAGAGCATGTGAAGTATAACTAAAAATATTATTTTACTTTTACTTGTTTTTTGAAGTCCATATTTGACTTTCAATCAGGTTAGCTGTAGGTACATTTATTCAAAGATATGGATAAAAAAATACAATCTAGAATCTTTTGAAATAAGTAAGTTTTCATTCATATATGATAACTATGACTATTACAAAAGGAAAATATCCTTGAATAAAGAATAACATACAATTGTAAAAGATATATCAATGAAAAAATAAAAATATCTATCAAAACTAATTTCCTTATTTTGAACTAGATGTGTTAGAACATGTAAAACATAAAATGCAAATTTAATATATGAAATACTACATCGATTATATAAAAATTTCATTGACCATGACCCACTTAAACCAAAGGTCCTAATATTGGAGTACATTGGAAAGATGACATATAATTCTTGATGAATAACATTGTATTATGCATTCCTTCTACCTTTAAACAAATCAAAACTCATCCTACTTACCTATGAGAAACTAGACAAATTACGAAAGTACTATAACCAACTATATCTTTCTTTTTATAGATGAAATATAATTAACAAGATCATGCTTCCTGTATTCAATGGACAAAAGGCTATGAGATATAATGCATATTCTTACAATGTATTTTGCAAATATATATAGATTTTTTTGTGGGACCTGTTAGTGATGAAAACTGTACAGTCAATGAATCAACCCTTTTGCATATCATGAATGTTATGTTGGAATCATACCAATATAATTGAGGATATTTCTATAGGAAAGGGACCCAAAGTAGATGTTTCAAATGATTTCTTCTAGAGCAAAGTCTCCAAAACATTTTTCCTAAAGGAAACATTTCAAAGTCTCAAAGGACAATTTTCATGATTTCTAAAGGGTGCTCTTGTAAAGTCAAAAGAATAATTCCTTCAAAAAAATGTCCAAGGAAAAAGGCAACACAAATATCATTCAATAAAATTGTCCTCGATATTTTTCTTAAAAGAATTATTCTATAGGAAAGGGCCCCTAAAATAGAGATCCCAAAGGGCACTTTTCTAAACAAAGTATCCCAAACACTTTTTTTGAAGGGTGATTTTTCTTCACCAAAGGGTCCAATGAAATTTTTATGAAGGGTTATTTTCTTAGGAAAATGGGTTAGTTAACTTTCTTTGAAGAGTCTTTTTGCAAACAAAGTGCCCTACGTGCTTTTTCTGAAGGGCATTTTTAAGAGGCCAAATGAGATTTCTAAGGGCACAATTCCTTCAAGAAAAAAATTTGAGACAATTTTCCCAAAAAAATATTATTTTATAACTTTTGTCTTGATGAAAAAGGCTAAGGTAGAATTATTTTGGAAATTTTTTCTGAGATAGAGATCTTGAAGACTCAAATTCTTTCAAACATTTTGTTTGAAAGAATTGCTCAAGGAAAAGATGCCACAAGCTTTTTCCTTCATAAGAAGTGTTTGAGAAAAAAATATTAAAATAATTATCCAATGAAAGGGTCCAAAGGAAATATCCATTTGATTTCAAAAGGTCTTGGGCAGCCCCATAGATGTCAAATTCAAGCCCCTCCAACTAGCCATTTGGATTTGAATATCTAGAGACGTTCATGCTAATGTCAATTTAAAGCTCAAACAAAGTAAGTCCTTATGAGAATAAAGTTGATGGTTTCATGACAATAAATTATGGTCATGTGAACATCAAATGATGTCTTGTATACCTTCAATTTTAATACCATGAAGTAGTCATTGCATTTCAAATAGTGGGTCCTAGCAAGACCAATATTCCTCGCTCAATCATACACCTCAATCCAATGGTGCGAGATGAGTCAAACCATCAAATAACTTAAGGGGTTAACACATGGAACAATAAAATGGAGCCATATAATACCAATAATATCTTGAGGATTAACACAAATTTGACATGTAACATAGGTGGGGATAAGGTTGACAACTCAAAGGTAGATTTGAGGGTTCACATTTGTTTGGACCTAGCAAATCCAACAAAGTGAGCTGAGTCAAAATGGTAAATGAATCTAAAGTATGAATGGGTGAGTGATAAGTGGAAAAAGCACATTTTACTTTTATAAGATTGATGGTTCATGGGAATCCATGTATAAGTAGATCCAATGGTATGAGATGAGCCCATGATCTAGTAATATAAGTTGGTTCTTGATGACCAATTAGAACAAAAGAGATCCAAGTGACTTAGGTAGAGGTTGAAGAGTTAATTTTTAACTAAGGAAAGAAATAATGATGGAGATAAGTTCAAGCACATTTTAGTTTGAGATAGGAGTGGATTTTCTAGGATTAGATGGTGCCATTAAAGATTTTTAAAATAAACACATAGACTTCAATGGACATTATTAAATCCAACTACATGAGAGTTACCTTTCTTCCCACTTGGACATGAATCAAGACAAAGCCCTAATAGATTGATCTAGTTTTTATAACTAGATGGATGCATGAACATAGTGGGAATTCTTGATTTCATTGTTACAACTTCTAGGGAGGATCAAAGAGGGAATATTAAAACTGTGTACTGACTAAAAGTGATAGGGATCAATCAAATAGACTGAAGGAGCATAATTTTTAGAATTATTTTTAACTATGGATATAAAATTTTAAACTAATCGATTACCATTTTGAGTTTCAAACCCCCTTTCTCTTGTGGTCATTATCCTATACATAGGGCCCTTGAACTATTGTAAAAATAACCACACCATGTATGGTGAAGCCCTACTAGATTGATGTTATATTATACTTTTAAACATTAATAAAAGTTTTTTTTTGGAGTTTTGAATAATTTTATAAGTCTGTAAGTGATGTATGGTGATGATAAGTGATAACTCTCTATCCTTCCTTCCCTTATCCTTTTATGTCTGAGCAATAGATCTTAATCTAACAGGTCATATAGAGTGTAGTCAAGTGTGTAAAGTTTTTCAACTTTATAATTATCCTTAAAGTGTGAAATATTCATTATAATTCATTTACCTTATGTCACTTCTCACATTTTCCCTCTATATCTAATTACTCATGTTAGAATCTATTAAAACATAGAGACTAGTCTGCATTTTCTATTCAGTGTCGTATAAATATGATGGTCATGTGGGAGACATTATTAGTGTATCAAATCCTTTATATTAGGTTTATTTCATGTAGATTATAATTATTTTCCCACAAATAAGCATTAACATAGGTGAAATCACTTCAAGATACATTCATGGAACTAGCCCTTAAAATCTAGAGGCACACTTCCACCATAGGTACACCCACATACCTAGAAGTGTTCCCATGTTGCCCAAATATGGAAGAGGATTGAACACCATGTTATAAGGTGTGATATTTTGTGATAATATTTTTGGCATGCCTGTCATACCCCATTGTATTCAAGATAACTTGTCAAGGTGAATACTAGTCTTGACAAACACCAATTATAAACTAGTGTGCTACCTAATATTTGGCAACTCCTCAAAGTATATATGGTTTTAGACCATTTTATGGTTATAATATTTACTCTATAATTCATGGTACTCACCAATTCATCCTATACTATACCATATTATCTTATTAATCCACCCATTCATCATGAGATCCCTCCTAAAATTCGGTATCCATAGCCTAATCTACCTTTTGGAGAATGAGTAAATTTTTCTAGAGAGGAAGAAGAGGAAGGGGATGAAAAAGTTAAAAATATTGATGAAGAATACATGAATATACCTTATGATTTCCCTACCTTTAATACTGATAACCTAATTCAACTTCACGCATATGATATCATCCCTCCCAATGCCATAATAGGTGTGCCCACATCCAATGGTGAGAGTCATAGCACACCTAGTGAGCACATTAGAGATGTCTCTAACTTTTACATCTTCTATAATATTATCTAAGAGAACATTTCCATTAGTCTCCTTTCCATGTCCCTTAAAGGGAAGGCTCTTGATTGGTTTAAGACTCTAGAATGTGGATGCATCTCAACATGGGATGAGTTTAGAGTATTGCTTACTTCTAGATTTGGGAATCAAAGTGACCATGCCTCTCTCATTCATCATCTCAACATTATAAAAAGAAGGTCAAATGAGATCATGCATGAATTTAATGAATTTTTTTAGAAGACTTGGCATCGGTTGCCTCTTCCCATGAGACCACCTACTAATTTTGTGTTCCCTACTTACTTGAAAGCCATTAGGACTAAAATGACTCTCATGCTTCAATTTATGTGTGGTTTCACCCTCCCCAAAGCATATGAGCTTATTATAAAAGCTGAGAATAGTCTCATCTAAGATTTAAGATTATCACCTAAAGTGTATATGCCTCCATTATTTCATGATTTTGCTGATGATTTAAATGTGGCTCAAACTCCTAACATCAATACCAAGCCTAGAGATGCTCCTAAGAAGGAAGATAATGTCATTGATAAAGATGCAAAAATTCAAAGGCTAAGAGCTTAGCTTAGATAGGCTAATGCACAATAAGGTGCCTATCAAAACCCTTACTCCTATTAGCAACATTATATAAGAGAGAGAGAGAGGCCAATGACAACTTAATCCCAATAGGCTTGCTAATGCATATAATCCTAGCTCTACTATTAATGCAAAGAAGATGGTACTAGTTTATATTAATTTGGTCTAGGGAGAAAATTTGTAGCATGAAAAATTCATGGATGCCAATAAAAATGGAGAAAAATCTCTAGTCGCTCAAGGATTACTTATTCCCCTCCTACTAAATGAAGATAAGGTGATGACACATAATAATGAGGATTGGAAAACTCAAGGAGAAATATTTAGTAATTTTCTAGTCGAGGACACTTTTGAGCTAAACCAAGGAGCCTCTATTGCATATAAAATAAGGGCCAAAATAGGGCTCTAGGAAATGGCATCAAAATGCATTCAAGTTCATCTAACCACCCTACAAGGTAATAAGATGTAATTGCAAGTGTGATAGTTCCAAAGGCTTCTGTGATGACTCTAAAGGCTTCCACACCTCTAACAAGTCATAATGTGTCAGGGTATGTTCAATGTGCCTCTATTCCTAAAGTTAAAATAAATTCTTAACCTCCAAGGACATAATAAAATGTGATTAAATGTGAATTAGGAATTTGATTAAGAAGAGGATATTAGTATGGTGTTAGTGACAAAATGCACAAAATAAATTAGCAAGAAACACAATAAGTAACACCTTCATGCATAGTTACTAGGGTGAGCTTAGTAACAAAAAAAATTATAAACACAACTAAAAAATAAGGAAAAACAAAAGAATTCCTTCACCTTCCTTGGATGCTCCAAATGCATTTGTAGTAGTCGCTTGCTCTGTTTTGTGCTCATGAATTCCTTGGTAATGGAAGCTTATCTACATCCATCTCTCCTTGGCACCTTTGGCTTATGGCTTAGCTTGGATTGGAATCAATTTCGTATGGTAACACTAGTTGATTGAAAATTTTGGAACCAATCCTGCTTTATAACTTTGCACAAACTAAGCTCAGAAATGATGTTCATGGCCTCTCTATTTATAGATTTTTGAAATTGATTAGAATCAACCTGAACCATCCATCTCAAGATTGAGATGTGTGGCTAAGGATTAATCCAATTATAAAATTAAAATTGATAAATAGGCTCATCAATATTTGGGATAGAGGAGCAATTAAGAGGCATGGAGGGCTTTAATGAGGCATGAGAGGCATGAATCTTTATATTTGTGGCATTTATGTCCTATGGATGTCTTCCTAAGAAATGAGGTCACCTAATGTTGTATATATTCAATATTCATTTCTAAAAACAAGTATTCAACAATTTTCCATGGAATTCTTGATTAGGCCTTGATTTATATTAATTAGCTCTTGAGCATGTTTAAGAACTTTGTGCACAAAGTACTCAAATAGATCAGAAGGTCTTGTTATTGGTCCAAAATTTTACTAGATTGCAATTAGAAGTAAATGTTAGATACATTGGATCCATTATCCCATTTAGGATGTTATCAACAAAAAATAACAAAGGCATGCATCTTGTGCAAGATATTTGATAAGAAAGAGCAATCTAGAGCATCTAGGTGTAAAATTATCATTTTGACTTAAGATGATCTAATCAAAGTTAGCTAGCCCACAAATTCCATTTCCCCATTTAGGGATACCCTAGCCAAAATTAGCATTTGAATATGTTAGTTTCAAATATTTTAATGTGCTTTAGTATTTTAGGCCAAATTGTGTATTTTAGGTGGAAATTGGTCAAAATCATAATTAGAGGTTATTAGTGGATATATTTAGGTGTCTATAGTTTGCCCCTATTTTGGAAGGCATTTCAATCTATAATAATAGTAATGTCTTCTCAAAGAATGAAAAGTTCATGTATGCCTACAACTAAAATGATGATAAAATAACTATATAATTCCCCCTCACGGGAGTGGTTGGCACAAGTAAGTCAGCAAATGGTCCCTCTATAAGAAGAAAAATGAGGGGACCAAAGAAAGGAAAGATGATGGGGTGAAAACATAATGATATTTAAAAAGTAGTAAAAATCATTGAGAATACAAGTGGGATGGTGTATAATGGTTTTCTCAAAGGTGGTTATAATAATTTGACCCTGATAATGGCAACGTGGTATGATAACACAATTATTTTCTCAAAGGTAGTTATAATCATTGAGAAGATGGAGCTTCGCTAGTTAGGATAGACAAACAAGATAACAACATTCCCGTATATGGGTAGAAAAAGGGAAGTGGTGATAACATAATTATTTTCCCAAAGGTGGTTATAATCATTGAGAAATTTAGGTTGGATGATGTGCAATGATTTGCCCATAGGTGGTTATAGTCATTAGAACTTGATTATGGCAAACATGATAAACTTGGTCAAGGATGATGATAACATAACATAGAGGGTAATGATGAATTAGAACAACCTAATAGTAGGGAGATGCTTGTCTAAACTAATAAAGGTTTAATTTATTTCATGTTTAATTACTCTATTTGGGATATGATTAGGATGGAATCAAGATATTGGTGCCAAAGAGATGCCACCATTGATGAATAGACTTATTAAATATGAGGTTTGTTATAACAAATGTTAGTAGGCTTCATGATAAAATACCATGAAGAATTAGCCTATATAAGCATAAGGATTGATTCCTAATCTAATAAACACTCAAAAATAATGCATCAATGATAAAAACCATGATGAAAATGTTAATGGATGAATATGGATGGACTCAAGAATAATGTGCTAGAGGAATCACCCAATGTACACATATAGACTGAGTTGAGGCAATAGTACTAAAATCAAATAAATAGGCAAGTGAATAAATAGACAAACAAATAGAAAAAAAAATAAACAAACAAATTGAAATAAACAAACAAATAGAAAGCTTGAAAACAAAATAAAAAGAAAGCATCCTAATAATGACCATGTCCTAGTAAGGTAGATCAAAGATAATTGACTAGGCTTAAAAAGGACAATTTTTTTTGGATTTTTGAAATGTTATGAATGTTTTTTTGAATTTTGAGGTATCTTAACTCATTAGAGAATGACAAGATACTTGCTTGCAAAATTGTGAGAGTGTTTGTCTTAAGTTGCTCACAAAATGGTGAGATCATATGGAAAGGGAGGCTGAGGTGACCTCAAAATGAATTGAGCATGACCCAAATATTCCTAAAATGACACCAAGTCATAGTAATTCCATCCACATAAAAGGCAAGCAAAAACTAACCAGGTTCCAACAAGTTCTCAAATCTAGCAAATGGCCAATTAAATGAAAATAGTAATGGCAAGGTGATGTGGTAATGCATGATAAACAAGTGTTTCCCCTATTTTTCCCATAGGTGGTTATAACTAGGATACAATGGTATAGGTAAATGATACTAATTTTCCTATAGGTAGTTATAATTAGTAGCAAGACTGGTGAGACACTTGTTTGCCCATAGGTGGTTATAATTAGGCTCACATAAACAAGCTTGATATAGGATGAAAAATGAAAGATATCTTTCTATATCAACTATCACACTACTTTAATAGACTATTATTTAAACATGGTCTTTATTTGTTATTTAAACTTGATTGAAATCCTCTCACAAAAAATGTAGGAAGAACCAAAGTAACCAAGATCAAAATAGGATTGTGTAAGATGACTAAAAATAGGCTTTGGTCTAGATAGGAATGGAATGATAGGATGGTATGGTCTTGATCTAGGATAATAATGGTTTGATAAAATGGTATAATGGTATGAGGGTTTCCCCCAAGTGAGAATATGATTAGCTGGGATCTACAATAATGGTAAATATGCATATGTAATAATGACAATGGCATGGCAATGTGAAATGGTATGGTACATGTTTTTGGTCTAGGTGTGGTTTTTAATTTTATTATTCTTGTTGATGGGGAGATGCATGTCATAATAATAAAATGCTATAAACATAATACTTCATCATGTTAGTTTCTATCTGACACCTCATCTAAATAACTACTTTGTCAAAAACTTGATATAGATTTGGCTGTCAAGAATGCTTTTGTGATCTTCCTTGGTCATTGATTTTAATTCCTTCAAACATTGAGAGAAGGTATATTTATAGCCTTTACAAAGGAAAGTGTAGCCATATATGGTAAACAAGGAAAAATAATGGATGGTAGGCTTGATTGTGAAATGGAATGGTAGATGATAATGGAATGTATAATGGAGGGGAAACAAATGAAAATTAGGACATTTAGTCACACATAATGTTGTTGATGTTGGATTCAACATAATTTTGGTTATGGAAAGGTTGAAGAATTTTTATTTTTATAGGGCCACCAAATTTTTCTATTGTTTGATCTTGAGAGTAGCTAACATCTAATTAGGCTATAGATTGGAAGCTATTTTTATTTGATCTTTGATTTTTTCTTCATCAAGCAGTGAAGAAATTATGTGCTCAACTATCAGTGCCTCAAAGAGGTTTTCACCAATGAAGTTATCTTGATTGTACCATAGTGCCTTCAAGAAGGTTTCACTAAGTAATGTTGAGTTTTGACTTTGATTGTTTTCTAGTGCTTCTAAAAAATTCTCACTAGAAGATGCCAAGTTTTGACTTTGATTATCCCCTAGCACCTTTGAAAAAATTTCACTATGAGAGTGTTCTTATACTATATAAATGTGGTCTAGGCCTCCTTGCTCTTGTTTAATTGATATGTCACCATGGATGCAGTTCAATAAAGTGTGATTCTATAGAGCCTAATAGACACTTGTGGGAGATGGAATGTTAATGATATGGCTATTTTGGTTGATGGTAATAGCCTATGAAATAATAATGGAATGGGGAGAGGCTGAATAATCCTTATAAAATATACTAGGATAACTTGTGTTGAAGTTGAAGTACTAATCCTTAAAAACTATAAAAGGATCACAAATGTATTCAAATTAATCTACAAGGTATGCATAACCAATATTGTAATAGCCATGAACATATTCTTCTTTTGAATATAATTCTAACTCAAGAGAATTTGAATCTAATGTTGAGAATGATGTTGATTCATATTTTGATGGTAAATTTGATGTCAGTTCAAGATTAGAACCTGAATCTAACTTTTATTGTTCATTTGATGGGTTATCAATTATAGTGATGTTTTGTTGAATATTTGGTTTTAGATAAGTAATGGCCTATAATGGCATAATGGGCTCCACAAAAATTGGTTTTTTAGAGTGGGAATATTTTAAGATGGGAAAAATGATAAGAGACAACTCTTCAAAGAGTAGATTGTCAATAGGAGGAACTTAAAAAATAAGCACATGGTAGAGATAATGATTTACTCAAAGGTCGTTATAATACTAAGAAGTGACTCGACAAATACTAGCTCATCAGTGTGAGACTCCTTGATAACTAATATAGGATCAATATGAAATTAATCATAGGTTAACTTATCATAAGTGGTTGGTTCAATAGAGACATCTTAGATTGGTTGGTTCTCTTGGCCTTGGTTTCCAATGAGTTGGAAACTACTAGTTTTGAACATAGATTGGTATTTGAATGATTGGATCGATTGAAGTTTGGATGGGATTGGTATTATATGAGGAATGACTTATAGTTGGATAATGGTAGGGCCTTGGGGAGCATGATTTCTTTCATGAGCCAAAGGATGAAGTCTTGAAATGATATAAATAGGGCGATGTGGAGCTTGATTGCTCTCACAAGTCAAAGGACTAGGTCTTGGAATGATGAAGGGGCATTATGGAGCTTGATTATTCATACAAACCAAATGATGAGGTCTTGATATGGAATAGTGTGAAATTGAGGTCTTATAATAGAAATGGTATGATGTGGGGGAGCCTGATTTCCTTCATAAGCCAAAGCATCCAAGTATTCCTCATAAGCCATTTCATTCTAGTTGTGAGTTGGCTCATAAGTTGGTTCTTGGTTATGTTCCATGTGCTGATTATTGTAAAGAGGGTATGGACCCATATCCCAAATAAAATTATATATAGTTGGATATTCAAAGCCCTCCTCATAAGAATCTTCATGCTAATCAAGGTCTCAATTTGGATTTTGTGTATTTTGACTATGTTCTCCATATGGAGTATTATAGGGATAAAAATAAAACTCCTTAAAAATATTTCTCTATAGGGGTTCCTAATGGGATTTTGTGTAGCCATTCTATCAAAAGTTGGATTGTACATGAGTCCTCCATAAGTTTAGTGAGACATATCCATGTAAATGATGAAATATCTGAAACAAAAAGGCTTAGAGTTCTACAAACTCTGAAAAACTATGTCCAAAGGAAAAATGGTTCAAGCTTGGTCTAACATGGTCAAAAGGTGGAGTTGTATCTCGAATGTGGTCTTAAAGTGGAGTTGTATCTCGAAAATGATTTTTATAAAGACTTGACATAAAATATCCTAACATCAAATGTCTAATTTAAAATGTCATATGCATAAAAGGTCAAGTGTCTACATAAAATCTAGCATGCTAAATGTCTATGTCAAAGTGTTCCCAACAAGGTCTAAACTAATAAAGGGAAAAGTTGAGTCACTAGGTATTTTGTTCAAATTTGGAGTTAAAATCTAGGCTCAAACAAGGCATGTTCTAGGAATTTTATCCAAATGGCATCAAAATCTAGACTTGAAATGAAGGATTAATGTGAATTAAATCTAACAAGTTTGGAAACAACTTTGACATAGACCTGAGAAACAGAATCAAACATAAACATGATCAATTGGCATAGTGCATGAGGCAAAAATAATTTAGATAAAGGTTGTGTTATACAAAATAAAGGCACAAATAATGATGAGGATAGACATTTAAACAAACAAACCATCAATAGTTTTCAAATTTGGGTAATCGATTAATTAAAGTTATGCAAGCCAAAAGAGAGATATCTATGTATCAGCCCCATGAATTGAGGCTTAAACAAAAATCAATTAATTTTTTGATCCAAACTTAATAAGGTTAATTTAAAACTCAACTTTAAAAACTATAATTTGACCAAATAAGCTAGAAAGAATTGGACAACATGACAACACAAGACAAAGGTCTAAATGGTATACAAGACATGGTTTGAAACAAATGGTTTTTGATACAAGGTAAACTAATATATAAATAAATTGAGTAGCCTAATGATGTAAGCCAAATTTAATGATGTGATCTATGTTATGTTTCAAAGACTCAAAGACAAAATGGTTTTAACATATTTTGGGCAGCATAACACTATCCTCCTTAACTCAAATGACACACACACAAACAAGTCTAGCAAAAATTTCATGGAATAAGTGTGGTCTAAAATGGCCAGTATAACACCTCTTTAGACAAAAGAGTGATGTATAGAGAAATTTATTCTAACATGGCTTATGAACAAACAAATAAGTTTTAGTCTCAAAACATACCAAGCAAAAATGACCAAAATACACCAAGTAAAATCATACAAATCCTAGCAAGGGTATGGAAATGTGGGGTTGACTAAACTAGAAAGCTTTCAAAAATTTATAGGGGAATCAATTGCATAATGACTTTCATGTCAAATGATGCAAAATATAAGCACAAAAATTAGGTGACCATGCCATTGGCTAGTTGTAAAAAGGTCTAGTCCTTTTTACAACCATTACATCCTATTATTTGATCAGTGTAGTGGGATGTCTAAATGTAGATACGTCCCATGTACAACTCTAAAGGAGTAAGTGAAGTCAATGCCAGGAGGTGAAACCCTAGGTCAAAGCTTCCCTAAATAACTTATGAGAGGTAATGACATCCCCCTCCCAAGCTAAGTTTGCATGAAATAAAAGATGAATAGAAAGACTTTTAGGGTCATTTTCAAGGTCACCCAAACTTTGATGAGTTTTTGGGTAGTGCTTTAGATGACATTCTTTCTAAGCCTTGGACTAGGCTATTTTCAATAAGGATGGTGATTTTGATTCCAATAGTTTCCTAAAGGGGACAATTGGAAGAGCATACATGGAACACCCCTCTCTTTTCTAAACAAAATTAGATCAAGCAACTATTGAATACCAAAAACTTTTAGAAAGATGAGTTCATTTTTAAGCACCAAATTTGAAATATTCGGTGGTGTTTATTTAACCCCTTGGTCTTAATATTGTGAACTTTGAAAACCGATGATAAAAACTTGATTAAGAACCTAATTCTTATATTAAACACTAGAATAATGTTCCTAGTTCATTTTAAAGCATGCAAAATATGTTCTAAAACATGATTTGAAATCCGCTAGTTACATGTCTACCCTTAAAGCATCACCCCAAAAGCAAATATGTTATATTGAATTTTTTTAAAATATATTTACAAAATTTATAGAAAATCTATGAAACTTGAACCTAAAATAGTGTCAAATTCTAAAAATTTAGGAGAAAACACATGGTTTTAAAAAAAATCATCCAAAATAGAGTCTATATGACCCCAAACCAAGCATTTTAAAGTGGTATATTTGCTCTTGGGTTTTGTGTTTTTAATAAAAACATAGTGACCAATGTTTTTTATATAATAAATGATGGTTATACTAACTAATTGATGATGGTTATGTAACTAACATTGGTTATACCAATAGTGATTAATGATGACTATGACAACCAATGATAGTTTTACTAATCGATGATGGTTACTGTGTAAACCCATGCCAAAGAAAAATGGAAAAACAAAGTTAGAAAATCAAATTGTAAGTGTTTTAATGATCCAAATAAATATTTTAAAGTTACGTAATGATCTTCTTCATGTGTGGGATGCATTTTGTCCCACCGGGCATGCCATTATGTGAACTAGGAATTTGACTAAGAAGAGGAGATCAGTATGGTGTTAGGGACAAAATGCACAAATTTTTTTGAAAAGAAACACACTAAGAAAACATATTCATGACTAATTACTAGGGTGATCTTAGTAACGAACACAACTAAAAAGTAAGGAAAACACAAGAATTCCTTCACCTTCCTTGGATGCTCCAAATGCCTTTATAGTAGTGGCTTACTTGGTTTTGTTCTCATGAAGTCCTTGGCAATGGAAGCTTGCCTACCTCCATCTCTCCTTCAAACCTTTGGCTTGTGTCTTGGCTTGGCTTGTAATCAATTTTGCATGGTAACACTAGTTGCTTAAAGCTTTTGTAACCAGT
This sequence comes from Torreya grandis, assembly GCA_037957365.1. NCBI lineage: Eukaryota > Viridiplantae > Streptophyta > Pinopsida > Cupressales > Taxaceae > Torreya > Torreya grandis. The sequence continues at coordinate 999,016 of JARHVA010005483.1, forward strand.
CTTGCATTATAACTTTACACAAATTAAGCTTGGAAATGATGTTCATGGCCTCTCTATTTATAGATTTTTGAGATTGATCAGAATCAACCTTAACCATCCATCTCAAGATTGAAATGTGTGGCTAAGGATTAATCTTATTATGTAATTAAAATTGATAAATATGATCATAAATATTTGGGATAGAGGATCTATTAAGAGGTATGTAGGGCTTTGATGAGGCATGAATCCTGATATTTGTGGCATTTATGGCATAGGGGTGTCTTCCCAAGAAATTAGGTCACCTTATTATGTAGATATTAAATATTAATTTCTTAAAACAAGTATTCAAAAAGTTTCTATGGAATTATTGATTAGGCCTTGATTTGGATTAATCAACTCTTAAGCAAGTTTAAGCACTTTGTGCACAAATTACTCAAATTAATTAAAATTCCTCATTATTGGTCTAAAAATTGAGTGGATTAGAATTGGAAGTCAATCTTATATGTGTTGGATCCATTATCCAATTTAGGATGTTATCAAGAGAAAATAACAAAGGCACATATCTTGTGTAAGAGATTTGATAGGAATGAGCAATCCAGAGCACCTAGGTGAAAAATTGGCATTTTGACTTGAAATGATCTGATCAAACATAGTATATTCCTTGAAGAGTGACAAATAATCTATATCCTTGTGGGATATCCTTCATATGCCTAACCAAAAATAATTGTTACAAAAGCAATTGTCCACTATTCCTACTAGTCCTTCATTCTCAAATCAAAGTCATGACCATGTTTATCTTGGAAATTATCTTATTGCCATTATGGAACCATCCAATATAGATAATAAAGCTCCACCATTTTATCTCACTCTCATAGTAGGTGATAAGTTGGTCCATAATTGCATAGTGGATAGTGGAGCTTCAACTTCAGTCATACCCAATGTAGTAATTTACAAGTTGGGTTTGAAGTAGGAGCCTCATAGTAAAGGAGTTCTCCAATTGAATGGTATCCCTACCAAAACTAAAAGAATAATGAAAAAATTGAAGTTTTTCCTGCATGAATGTTCTATCTTTCCTATCTTGCAAGACATAGTTGTTTGTGATCTCCAAGCCCACTTTGTAATATGCCTATCAAGGGACTTTACTACCAAGATTGGTGGATATATTTTAGTTGATTGGTCCTTATTTGGGACCAAGGTGACAATTATCACACAAGCTCTTCCAAGGTTTCTTTACCAAAGGTTCCAATGTAGAAAACATAAGGATATTTCTATGGGAAAGTGAGCCAAAGCATAAATTTTAAAGGATTTATTCTAGAGCAAAGTGTCCAAAATAATTTTCCTTAAGGACACTTTTGAAAGTCTTGAAGGACACATTTTAAGATTTTTAAAGGGTGTTATTCCAAAGGCAAAGGATTAATTCCTGTAGAAAAAATGTTTGAGGCAAAAGGAAACACAAAGATCTTTCAATAAAATTGTCTCAAACATTTTTCCTAAAATAATTATCCTATAGGAAAGGGCCTCCCAAATAGAGGTCCTAAAGGGCACATTTCAAAACAAAGTGTCCCAAAAACTTTTTCCAAAGGTGTTTTTTCTTTACCAAAGGGTGCAATGCAATTTTTATAAGGGCTAATTTTCTTGGGAATATGGGTTAGTTCACTTTCCCCAAAGGGTCTTTTCTCAAAGTGCCATATACACTTTTTTTGAAGGGAATTTCCAAGAGGCTGAAGGACATTTCTAAGGGCACAATTCCTTTAGGAAAATTATTTGAGATAATTTTCTTAAAGATAAATTTATTTTTTTATTTTTGTCCTGAGGCAAAAGACTAAGACATGATTCCTTTAGACCTTTTGTCTGAGACAGAGATCCCAAAGACTCAAATTATTTTAGACATTTTGTCTGAAATAATTTCTCAAGGTAAAGACGCGGCAATATTTTTGCCTCAAAGGAAGTGGTTAAGACACAAAGCTCAAAATAATTGTCCAATAAAAGGTTCCAAAATAAATATCTGTTTGATTTCAAAAAGTCCTGGGCAGCTCTATATACATCAAAATTAAGCCCCTCCAACTATCCATTTGGATTTGAAAATCTAGAGACATTCATGCTAACATCAAGTTTAAGCTCAAACAAAGAAAGTTTTTTTGAAAATAAATTTTATGGTTATATAACCATTAATGGTGATCATACTTACATTAAATTATAACCTTTAGACCATCAATTTTAAGATCATGAAGTAGCCATTGAGTTTCAAAGATTGGATGCCAAAAAGATAAATGGTCCTTGCTCATACACCTCAATCCAATGGTGTGGGATGAGTCAAATAGTTAGATAGCTTGAGGGGTCAACACATGGCATAAGTGCATGGAGCTATACAATAAAATTAAGATCTTGAGGATTAATACATGTTTGACACATGGTATAAGTGGCAACAAGGTTGATAACTCAAAGGTAGATCTAAGGACTTACATTTGTTTAGACTTGGTAAATATAATATAGTGAGTTGAGTCAAAATGGTCAGTGAACCTCAAGGTGAATAGATGTGTGACAAGTGTAACAAGCACATTCAACTATTAGAATATCAATGGATTACAAGCATTCATGTCAAAGTAAATCCAATGATGTAATATTAGTCTAGGATCCAGTAATCCAAGTAAGTTCTTGATGACCAATCAGAATAAAGGGGAGCCAAGTGACTTAGGTAGAGGTTAGAGTGTTGATTTTTGATTAAGGCAAGCAAGCATGATGGAGCCAATTTTAAGAATATTTAAATTTAATCTAGGAGTGGATTTTATGGGATAATATGGTTCCATTAAAGACCCATAGGACATACACATAAACTTCGATGGACATTGCCAAAGCTAGCTACATAATAGTGACCTTTATTCCCACTTGGGCATGTATTAGGATAATGCCCCAATAGATTGATCTAGTTTTTCTAACTAGATGGATGCTTAAACACAATGGTAATGCATGATTCTACCATTATAATTTCTAGGGAGGATTAAAGAAGGAATATTGTAATTATGTAACAACTAAAAGTAATAGGGATTAATCAAATGGCCTAAAGAAGCATAATTCACTAAAGTAATTGTAACTAAAGCTATAGAATTTGAAATGATTGATTCAAATTTTGAGTGCTATGGTACCCTTTATCTTATATTCACTATCCTATAAATATATCCCTTGAGCTATTGTAAAAATAACCACACCATGTATGGTGAAGCCCTTCTGGATTGATGTTATATTCTACTTTTAACCATTAATACTAGTTTAGTTTATATGTTTTTAATAATTATCTAAGTCTGGAAGTGATGTATGGTGATGAGAAGTGATAACTCTCTATCCTTCCTTTATCCTTTCATGCCTAAGAAAGAATTCTTAATCTAATAGGTCATATAGAGTGTAGTCTAGTGTGTAAAGCTTTTAAAGTGTAATATTGTCCTTTGATTGTGCAATTTTCCCTTTGGTTCATTTACCTTGTATCACTACTCACATTTTGCCTCTATATCAAAATACTCATGTTATAATCTATTAAACTTAGAAACTAGTTGGTATTTTTTATTTCAGTGTGGTATAAATATGATGGTCATGTGGGAGACATTCTCATTGTATCACCTCCTTTATATTAGGTTTATTTCATGTATCTTCTAACTCTTTTCCCATAAAGAAACATTAGCATAGGTGAAATCACTTCAATATACATTCATAGAACTAGCACTTAAAATCTAGAGGCTCACTTCCACTATAGCTACACCCACATACTTGGAAGTGTTCCCATATACCCAAATCTAGAAGAGGATTGAACACCCTCTTCTAGGATGTGAGATTTGGTGAAAACAATAACCCTTTTGCATATTATTTTACATTTCTATATGCATTTGTATGCTTATTAGGTTAGCCTATGGGTGGCACATGGCCTTTTTAGACTATATATATGAGGTCGGGTTAGTTAATAATCATCATTTTTGAGTATTCATTCTTATTACAAGCATTTGAGAGGTTTCCCCCTCAAAGTGGCTTATCTATTATTCATATTTTCTACTTTATTTCTATATCATTGTGATACATTTATATTATTATGCATATTTGGGAAGTGATATCATTCCAAGTGGTATCAGAGCATCGATTTGGGCCATAATCAGGTCTAAAACCCTATATCTTAAAATTTGGCTATATCTCACAAATGGTTGCAAATTTTTGTGTAATTGTTTTACTAGAGTTGTGAAATAATTCAATATTCTATTAAAATTTAATCTCATTTGGATTTTTTTTTAAAGTTATTACTAACTTATGTTTTTTCATAAATCTAATTCATAGCTCATAAATTGTAGATTTTTTCAAATTAATTTACATTTTTTGAAAACTAGGAAAAAATTAGTTTGGGTTTATTCTTTGATATTTGTGATTTGAGTCTGACATATTTAAAAATATTTATAGTTAAATTTGGGTCAATGGGGAAAAATAAGGTTCACCATCAAGCCTTCTTATGGTTGGTCTTAACACTCACATATGGGGGAAAGGGTAAGATACCCCTAAAACTCCTTCAAGGGATGACATGTAGTCTATAACCTTTGATATGATTGATCAAATTTAGTAAAATCTACAAGGATTGATGTAGAAGGATGTGCAAGTCCAAACTCAAATGTTATTAATGCAAGGGGAGCATAATGGTATGAATAATTAGTTACATTAGATCACAACACAACTGGTTACTATTTCATCTCATTTTCATATCAATAACTCTCTAATTTTTCCTTTTGGTCCTCCTCTCAACACTAACACCACTAATACAAGGGTGAACTCAATGTTTCCAAAAGTGGATGTACTCAAGTTTGATGGTAAGGATCCACTCACTTGGATCACTCAAATTGAAAATTTATTTGATTTACACCAAACTCCTAGATCTCAAAACGTGGTTATGTCATCTCTTTATCTAGAACTTGAACCATTCATTTGGTATCATTGGTTGTGCTCTCAAAAGAAGAAGACTAGTGCTCCTATTACATGGCTAGTATTCTCTGATGAACTAATCTCTCATTATCAAGATAATGTTTCTAAAAACTACTTAAACCAGTTAGCCAAACTATGACAAAGAGGAAAAATGAAGGATTATATTCATTAATTTCAAAATCTATCTTTACGTGTGGAGGACATCATGGAGGCAAATCTGATGAACATTTTTATAGGTGCACTACAAGATAGTATTTAATTTGAAGTTCATATTTTTAAACCCATAATTGTATCTAAATCTATACCAAGGGCATGCTTAGCAGAAGAAAAAGAGATGATCAAACATCATCCTTTCATTACTAGCTAGGAATCCACCTTACCAACTCCATCATTGCCTCAACTTACTAGATTTACACCATAACAAATTAATGATAAGTGTGTAAAGGGTTATGTTATGGTTGTGATATAAAATGTAGAAAATGTCATTGATGTGTTGAAAATAAGTTATTTTACATTGAAGGGGCCAATGAGGATGAAGAAGATGAAGAGGCATTTGGTGAGGGTTTTGAAGAACCCAAGGATGAAGTTGTAGACTATAAATCTACTATCTCTTTACATGCCCTTGTAGGTATTTATAATCCTCAAACTCTTAAGGTGGTAGGTTTCATTAAGAAATAGGTCATAGTGTTGATTGACTCAAGTAGTACACATAATTTCATCAACAGTAATCTGGTTACTCATTTGAATTTTTTCATTTACCTATCCCCAAAATTTCAAGTCATGACTACAAATGGTGGTACAATTAATTATTTTAGAAAATGTCATAGTATAAAGTTAGAAATGGGAGACTATTTTCTAGATTCTCCTATGTTTACTATTCTTATGGGTGGGACTAACATTGTTTTGGGAGTTCATGGCTCACCACATTGGGTACTGTTGAGATGAATTTCTAAGAACTATTCATTCTCTTTAATTTTTAAAGTAATCTAGTAGAGTTTCAGGGATTAAGATTTAAATTTACACAAGTGGTTATTTCACATTAGATGACCAAGATGTTGAAAAAAGGTGCTGAAGGATTTGTGTCGTGCTTATTTTCCATTAATGTTCAATAAATTGAGTCTACCCATCCTAATTTACAATAAATACTGGATGAACATTCAATTGTTTTTGACCCCATGCCGAAAGGTCCTTATCCTAGTCATACCCATGATCATGCCATCAGGCTCACTCTTGGAAGTATGCCTCCTAACATCAAACCATATAAATATCCTTATGCTTAGAAGAGTGAAATTGAAAAAATGGTACAAGAGTTTTTGGAGGCAGGAACCATTCATCATAGACAAAGTGAATATTATTCTCTAGTCGTCATGGTGCAAAAGAAGGATAGAACTTAGAGGATGTGCCTAGATTATAGATAGATCAATAAGTTCACTATCAATGATAAGTTTCCTATTCCTATAATTAATGATATGTGATATGAATTACATGTTATTTATTTTATCATATTATATCTTTGCTCTAGGTATAATCAAATCTAAATCCATGATAAGGACATTCCTAAAATAGTTTTTTTACTCATGAAGGTTATTATGAATTTTTTATCATGCCTTTTGGTCTCACCAATGCACCATCCACCATTCAGATATTGATGAATATAGTTTTTAAGCCATTTTTGGGAAAGTTTACACTTATGTTTCTTGATGACATCCTTATTTATAAAAAAATGGGAAGATCACTTATAACATGTGAAATAGGTACTCTCAGTTCTCGAGCAACTTTAGTTGTATGCTAAACCATCCAAATATGCTTTTGGAGTATAGGAAGTGGAATATTTTGGTCATATTGTATCACATGAGGGAGTAAAAGTTAATCTTAAAAAAATCCAAGCCATTATGGAGTGGTATATTTACAAGACACTTAAGAAACTAGTTACTATCATAAGTTTTTAAAACACTATGATAGTATTATAGCACCACTCACTTCCTTTTTGAAGAAAGAATCCTTATATTGGATTGATATAGAACTAAGAAATTTAAATAATTTAAAATGGATTTTTGCACCACCCTGGTATTGGCTACTCTAAATATTTCTAAAACTTTTGTGGTTAAATGTGATGCATCTAGATATGGTATGGGTAGAATACTCATGGATGATTGTAGGCCCATTAAATTTTAAAGTCAAACAATTAAAGGGTAAAAATTAGCTCAAACCTATCTATGAGAAAGAGATTATGGCTATTCTACATGCATTCAAATAATGGAAACCTTATCTATTGGGTCATCACTTTTAGGTAAATACCGATCATGCTAGACTTATATATTTTTTAGAACAACGGTTGTCCTCTAAAGAACAACAAAAATGGGTGACAAAAATGTTAAGTTTTTATTTTGAAATAGTTTATAAAAAGGGAAAAGAAAATATGGTGGTTGATGCACTATCTAGGTGTGATGAATTAGTTAAGGCATTGTTATATGCCATGACCATTTGGTAGGTAGATTGGCTCAAGGAAGCAAGATCAAAAAGGGAGAATGATAGTAATACCCATGTATTTATTCAAAATCTACAACTAGGTTTAGATGGGATTAAAAAGTTTACATGGAAGGGGAATGCATTATGGTACAAAGATATATTATATCTATGTCATAATTCTCTTCTCAAATAAAAAATCCTTCAAGAACGTCATGCATCTCCACTTGGGGGTCACTCAGGTTCTTTGAAAACCTATGATAGAGTCAAGAAGGATATTTTTGGAAAGGACTCAAGGGGGATGTATAGAAATATGTGGCTAAATGTATGGTCTATAAGCAAAATAAAGGTGAAACCATTAAAACCCTAGGTCTTTTACATCCCTTATCCATCCCTAGTCAATGATGGGAATATGTATATATGGATTTCATTACTAGGTTACCATGATCTAAAGGTAGAAATGTTATTAGGTTGATGTGGATATAATCACAAACGATGATCACTTTTGTTCTTTATCTCAACAATTGGTGGCTAATACAATAGCTTTGGCTTTTCTCAATACAGTTTAGAAATTGCATGGTACTCTAAAGATTATTGTCAGTGATTGAGATCCCATATTCACTAATAATTTTTGGACAAAATTATTTACATTTTATGGAACCCAATTGGCTAGTAGCTCATCCTATCATCTTCAATCTGATGGACAAACTGAGGTAGTCAATAAGTGTTTGGAATGGTACCTCCATTACTTTATGTCAGATAAACAATATAAATGCATTCAATGGCTACCCTAAGTTGAATGGAGGTATAATATTTCAATTCATAGTTCATCCATAATGTCTTGTTTTATGAAATTGTATGGATACCATCCTCCGTCCCTCATTTCACCCTTGAAGGCCCACCCAAAGGTGCATGCATTGGAGGAACACCTTCAACATCAACATGAAGACCTTGTTAGTTTGCATTAGAATTTAACTTTGGCCTAGAATTACATGAATAAATAGGTAGATCAACACAAGAGTGGGAGGAATTTTGAAATTGGTTATTGGGTCTTTATTCTCTTTTAACCATATAGGTAGATGTCCTTAAATCAACAAAAAGTGATAATAAGTTGTCTGTCAAGTATTATGGCCCTTATCAAACCTTGTAAAAAATTGGTAGTGTGGCCTACAAGTTAGAATTTACTCCATCCACTCACATTCATCTAGTATTTCATGTATCTTTATTTAATAAATTCATTGGATAGAGATTTACCACTCAATATGAGTTACCAAAATTAAATGAGGAAGGGATGGTTATTCTTGATCATTAATTAGTCCTTCAAACATGCACTAAGTAGCTACGATCTAGACTAATTATAGAGTATCTGATCAAATGGAATAATATGTCTTATGAAGATGTTACCTAAGAAGATGAATCATTCATGCATAAATATCTATTATTGCTTCAACATTGAAGATAACATTGTTTTGAATGTGAGGGCTATGTTATGCCCTTAACTATTAGCATGTCTAGGGATATGTGTAGCTGACTTATGGATTACATAATCCTTTTGTATATTATTTTTCATTTATATATGGATTATTATTCTTATTAGGTTGGACTATGGGTGGGACATGGCCTTTTTAGATTATATATAAGAGTTAGGATTAGTTATTAATCATCATTTTTGAGTATTCATTCTTATTTCAAGAATTTGGGAGGTTTCCCCCTCAAAGTGGCTTATCTATTATTCATATTTTTTGCTTTATTTCTATATCATTGTGATATATTTATATTATTCTACATATTTGGTGAATTAATATCATTCCATCAAATGATAAAAATTCATGTTAACCTTTACACTGAAAGGCATGTCATACCTATCAAAACATGGGAGGCTCAATTGAAAGAGAAAAAGACATGTGTCTTATAACACTTGGAGTTGTCAGAACTATTATAGCCCTGATCAAATGATAGAATGACATGTGCACTTTTTATGCCTATCATATAAAAATAAATTTTAGGATAAATGCATCTTATTATGCTTAGTCATCACACTACATAGTGATCTTACCACTCTCCAAATTACACATGGCCAACAATGAGAACATTATCAATGCCATGAAGGCTAAATTAATAATGTGCCCACCATGGTCCTCATGTCTATAATCTTGGATAGAGGATAACATGATCTGATAGCTAGAACATTCCCATTGCCACCAACCAATCTAAATGGGGATTATGTTCAAAATGTTAAATTAATGCTGAATTGGGAAACAATTAATTTTCTTTCACACCATCAACATAAATTTTATTTCACTTGACATATATAAATGATCTCATCACCATTAAAGCTTTGGTATTGCATAAATCCATGGCCAAGATAGAATTTTAACCATTCACAAACATTTTGTGCAACCTATTAGATAAATAAAGAGGACCCTGATTCCTACATGATAAGGACATTTTGAGGAGTGTGTACTAGCATGTTTTTGTTGAATCACTTATATGGGTCAAGTGATGTGGGTTCAAATATGTCAACAAGTACTAGGTTCTAATACCATTCATATGTAAAATGGGGCATAATATGGGCAATTCATTTTCATAGCTCATAATTTTGTTGGCTTTTATATAATGGTCACATGCCCATTTTTAAAAATATAAGAATGTCATCATCAGGTAATAATATAGTATTATTAATTTGTGTATAATGGGCACATTCCCATCCTACACATTAGATAAGAATGTTATCAAATAATAAATCCAATATTCACCAATTGTGTAGAATTTGCATGTACCCATTGTACACAAATTTAGATAAGAACATTATTAATTAATAAATATAATAGTATTCACTTGTACATAATATACATGTGCCCATTCTAAATAAAATAAAATTTTTGGATTCTTAAATTTTAATGTTTTTAATATAATAGACCTATGTAGAAAGGGACATAATATGAGCACCTCTTATTCAATGCTCATAATATTATTGGCTTGCATAGAATGGGCACATGCCCATTTTGAAAAATATAAAATGCCATCATCAATTAATAATCCATTATTTATAAATTATGTATAATATGCACATGCTCATTAGACACATTAGGTAAAAACATTATCAACTAATTTGTCTAATAATATTCACTTATGTAGAACCTGCATATGTCCATTCTATATAAAATAGAAATATTAGATTATTAATTGATAATATTCTTAATATACTAGACATGTCTATAAAGGTACATAATATAACCATAATATCTTGTCATGTCATTCTCGACACCCATAACACTTATTTGAATAATATAGCATTCCATGGAATTTGCATGCACCAACTGCCTGATTAATTTTCCTTGAGCAATAGACCAAGTATGGCTCTTAGCATGTCAGATGGAGATGTTTATTAGTCAAGATTTAAATTATGTTAGATAAGTATGATGTTACAAGATTAGACAACATGAGAAAAGTGTGCCATGAGTTAACCCATAACTATATTGGGAATGCACATGAATATGCATGATTACATTACTAAAAAGTGTTTTAATAGATTGATAGAATAGTATTAATAAACTTTACATGTGTAGAAAAAGAATAATATTTTAATTTTTGGAATGGGAACCTATTAATTATACACAAAATAATAACTTTATCAATTAATAATGAATTAATATTATCTTGTGTATAATGGGGATATTCCCTTTATATGCAAGATAGGAGTAAGGGATTCTTAATTGATAATATTCCCAATATACCAAAATTGTGTATATCAGTGCATATTATAAAATTTTATTGTTCAATTCTTATAATATTTTAACAATATGATGAAAGATAAAGCATTAATAGAGTGATAAAGTGAAAAATATAGGTGCATATAAAATGACTCTAATGAATAGATTATTCAGAGACTATGATACCATTCATGTAAATAAATTATGTTCCCCTTATTGTTAGGATAATAAAAAATTGGAATAATCCATATCTAGTAAAGAATATTTCATAAAATATAAGTAATTAATTTCACATATCCAAGCAAGATCATAGTTTTTATATCATGTTATATTTTGTGGATGCTTGTTATGCCATATTGAGATTCAATCATTCAGTTTTTCTTAGGTTTCCAAATTCTTCCATTTCTCCCAATCATTTTTAAATATTGAAAATTATGTGTTTTAGTTTCATAAATATATAATGGATAACTATAATTTAGTTTATCATTTGTTCTATCTCATCATCGATTAAGAATCTAGTAGTTTTAATATGCATATAATGGGCACGTGCTCATTCTATAAAAAAATAGATAAGAATGTTATCAATTAATAAATTAAATATTATTTACTTGTGCGTATTATACATGTGTCAATTATACACAAAATATAAATATTAGATTCTTAATTGATAATTTTCTTAGTAAACTAGACCTATATAGAAAGGGGCATAATATGAGCACTTCTTATTCAATGCTTATAATATATTTGGCTTACGTAGAATTGGCACATGCCCATTTTAAAAAAGATAAGAATATAATCATAAATTAATAATATAGTAGTGTAAACATTAGAAAACTATTGGATTCTTAATTAATTATGTGTTTATTTTTTTAGATATTTGGGCATGAGCCCATTCTACACTATCAAGGTATGTCTAACATTATCACTTAATAATACAATAGTATTGGCTTGTGTGGAAGGGGCACATGTCAATTTTACAAAATATAAATATCAGATTATTAATTATTAATATTCTTAAAATAATATTAATACATTAGTATAACGGGGCATAACATGATCATGTCTTTCTCTATGTTCATAATTTATTTAATGTATTGTGTAGAATGGGCATATTATATGGTTATTAATAGTGTTGATTTAATAATATGAACTTATGGGCACATGCCCATTGCACAAATACAAATCCGATTGGATTCTTAATCAATAATATTAAAATATATTACAATACCCATGTATAATAAGAAATTGTGTTCATTCTAAATAATTCAAAAATCATTTTATCAATTAAGACTCAAAGCTTCTTTTCTTGTGTAAAATATAGGCCTCTACTTATTAATAAATATTTATTTTGGTATAAATAAATATAAATTATTATTTATAATCTATTATTTCACACTTAGATAGGAATAAGTTTTATTTTTAAAATCAAATCACTTTATTATAAATGTTTTTCATAAATAAAATTGCATATAAACCTAAATCATAAGTTGAAAGGAAGTTAAAATTATCACAAGGGGTATATTTAATAATATTTCATAGTAATTATTTCAAAATATTATATTTATTTTTTTAGAGGAGGAAAAAGTCATTACTAATTAGAAAAGGAGTTACTTTATGATAATTATTTTTCTACGGTATAATAATTACATACATATAAATTAATGCTGGTGGAAATAAAATTGAAGATAGATAAAGAACCTATAAATTTATTACACAAGGATTTAGTAGTGTTTGATATTAGTTACTTTGCATGGAACCTACATTTACAGATAGAAAAGAGTTAAGCTAGACATAGAAAATGATGTTGAATGTGGGGAAGGGATTGACAAAGTGGTTACACAAGGACGAAAACTACATTTTTCATATATCTTAATAAGAATAAATTTGAAAGGAGATTAAAAAACGAGATTACAAGGATTTTACACACAAGTATTTATCATTTTCATTTTTTATTATTCTTCTTCTTTCAATCCTTTATATTACACCTTTGTCATGAACTCACATGATCTTATTGATGATTTTTTTTGTTATAACATGTTTTTATGTGTAGTAAGCTATTCATGCATCCATTTTATAACTTATTTACCATACCCCTTCCATTATTGTCATAGGTTCTAGTGTTTTCAACACTAATTATTAATTCTACATTATCTTTGATTGTTCTATATACAAATTAGGCATTACTTTCACAAGATACAATACCATTATTCTCCCAATAAGGGGTGATAAAAATTGTATTGGTATTATATCTTGTGAAATCAAAATGCTCACTTTGATAGGTGGATGGATGAAATTTTGTAGTTGTTTTTAGAAAACGAGGTGTTTGATATACTTTTTCAGGACGCGAAACATGATAATACACTACATCAATTTTATATTATTATCCTTTCATGTTATTATAGTCTTTTCATAATGTATTACTTATTTATTTTTCATAATCTATTACACATGGAAACATAGTTCTCAAAAGTTAAATGGTTTTGTTATACCTATCCCATGTTTTTTATAAAACCCAAAATTGTCTTCTATCCTCTTCCATTTCCTATCTTCAATTATTTCATTGAATTAATATAACCCCTCCAATTGTCATAGGTTATAGTGTTTTCAACACTAATTATTAGTTCTACATTATCTTTGATTGTTCTATATACAAATTAGGCATTACTTTCACAAGATACAATACCATTATTATCCCAATAAGGGGTGATCAAAATTGTAGTGGTATTATATCTTGTGAAATCAAAATGCTCACTTTGATAGGTGGATGGATGGCATTTTGTAGTTGTTTTCAGAAAATGAGGTGTTTGATATACTTTTTCAGGACGCGAAACATGATAATGCACTACATCACTTTTATATTATCATCCTTTCATGTTATTATAGTTTTTTCATAATTTATTACTTATTTATTTTTCATAATTTATTACACATTGAAACATAGTTCTCAAAAGTTATATGGATTTGTTATACATATCCCATGTTTTTTATAAAACCCAAAATTGTCTTCTATCCTCTTCCATTTCCTATCTTCAATTATTTCATTGAATTTATATACCCCCTCCAATTTTCATAGGTTATAGTGTTTTCAACACTAATTATTAATTCTACATTAACTTTGATTGTTATATATATAAATTAGGCATTACTTTCACAAGATACAATATCATTATTCTCCCAATAAGGGGTGATCAAAATTGTATTGGTATTGTATCTTGTGAAATCAAAATGCTCACTTTGATAGGTGGATGGATGGCATTTTGTAGTTGTTTTCAGAAAATGAGGTGTTTGATATACTTTTTTAGGACGCAAAACATGATAATGCACTACACCACTTTTATATTATTATCCTTTCATGTTATTATAGTCTTTTCATAATTTATTACTTATTTATTTTTCATAATTTATTACACATGGAAACATAGTTCTCAAAAGTTAAATGGTTTTGTTATACCTATCCCATGTTTTTTATAAAACCCAAAATTGTCTTCTATCCTCTTCCATTTCCTATCTTCAATTATTTCATTGAATTTATATATCCCCTCCAATTGTCATAGGTTCTAGTGTTTTCAACACTAATTATTAATTCTACATTATCTTTGATTGTTCTATATACAAATTAGACATTACTTTCACAAGATACAATACCATTATTCTCCCAATAAGGGGTGATCAAAATTGTATTGGTATTATATCTTGTGAAATCAGAATGCTCACTTTGATAGGTGGTTGGATGGCATTTTGTAGTTATTTTTAGAAAATGAGGTGTTTGGTATACTTTTTCAAGATGCGAAACATGATAATGCACTACATCACTTTTATATTATTATCCTTTCATGTTATTATAGTCTTTTCATAATTTATTAATTATTTATTTTTCATAATTTATTACACATGGAAACATAGTTCTCAAAAGTTAAATGGTTTTGTTATACCTATTCCATGTTTTTAATAAAACCCAAAATTGTATTTTATCCTCTTCCATTTCCTATCTTCAATTATTTCATTGAATTTATATATCCCCTCCAATTAGGAATGGGAAAACATAAAATAATAAGTTGATATGCCATGGAAATCCAACTTAATATATTCCTTCTTGCCAGATTAATATATTTGGTGACTCTTTCAAGAGCTACCATGAAATTATACCTTGAGAATGATTCCTTCCTTTTCAATTCAGGGGTAAGCTCATTCCATCTAACTAAAAAATAATTTTAGGTTTCTTGAACTACTTATATGATAAAGGCTAAATACTAATTTTGAGCCTCTATTTATTATATCCTAGTTCTTGTGGCTACCTCTTTTTGTTCATTAATGCAATCTAATATAATTATATCACATCTAGATTGGTAGTCTCCCCTTTGATAATTAGTTTGGTTTATTTATCTCTCATTACACTCATATTATTACCCACCTTTTATTTTATCATTGGAAAGATAAGAAGAAAAATATTTAAGAAGAACATCACTCAAATATAGGCTTGGATTCCATTCTTGGTCATGAGGAACAACATAGTTGTGTATATAGAATTGACATAATTGATTTTTATCTTTAGGAGTGCCACTATTATATATTTCAAAGGAGGAGTGAATATTTGTTAATATATTGTTAATGCCATAATAAACTTTCCTGAACTAAAATTTTAGCCACGACTCCTCAATGTAGACAACATATACTCTTGTAAAAGGTATATAACTCATTGGTTACATTGTTAGTTGATTAATATATTCTACCTTATTTTTTAGTTTTAAAATTTGTGACTCATAATATTTGACCTTATTTTTTAAATCTATGTTTTCATATCTTTATTGACTAAACTAATTTTGCCATCAAATGTTTATGGTCTATAACTTGACATCCCTTTTCAAGAACAATTCTTCTTTACTGAGCTCTTTGGTCTAAGTGGAAGTTTTTGAATTTTTTTTTTCAAATTTTCATACATTCATAGGATACACTTATATTAAAATATAAATATATGGGATTGAAAATTTCCACTCTCTACTTTTGACACCCTAGCTAGTGTATCTAGCAAATTCTCCTTTTTCTCAAGCTCCTCAATGTGTACCCTAAGGGTTTCAATTTCTCATTGGTATTCCACCAATTTTTTAATTTATTCTTGTATGGGTTTAATAGGGTTTTATTATTCTACCATTACATATTCTTGCTCCTCCAATGTTGATTCTTCTCTTGACACATTATGTTAAGTACTCCAATTTTCCATCTCTCTAAAGGATGGAGTCTTAGTGGTGATTGAAGTAGAGTTTAGTTCATCAAAACTACTATCATTTTAACTTTAATCTACACTGAGATCATACTCTATATGATATGACTCCCCACTCTTTATTTGAATAACATTAGGGAATATTGGAGTTTGTTGTCTTATTATTCTACACCTAATCCTTTATGATTGTCTTCTAGGAACAATTAGAGTTGGAACCTTTTGTTTATTCCTATATATTAATGAAAATGGGGTGTATTTAACCCTCTTCTTACCTATAACATAATAATTTGAGGAAGTAATTACTGTTAACTTCCTCCTTCTTCCTCTCACATGTCTTTCTATATTATCATATCTCACATGATTTTTGTATTCCTCTATAGCCACATCATGTTATCAACATCCATTATTTATTCTTCATCAAATAATTATTGTTGTTATTCTTATAGTATTTTAACATTTTCAATAAATTTTCATAATTTATGTTAGGTATGTGGTCCATTAAATGTTTGTGTACAATCAATTGAATTATATAGTGATGGGAGAAAGATGCTAGATTACCTTTATATTACTCCTTTGCCATCCTTATCAACATATTTACTTAAAATTTAGGTACATTCAACCTTATCCCATGCCTAAGATGATTAAGGATATTGATGTGTACTACACATAACATTAAATATCTACACTCATAAGTTAAGTACTTAATAATGTAGAGGGTTAATTATATCTAAAGATGTGGACATGAAGAATGAAGTGGTTTGGTAAATTAATAACAAATTGTAAATTTGTTTGAGGAATCCAAATGCTAACCATTTATTCAAAATAGTGTCCTGGTTGTAGTGGAACTAGGCTTCCTACACCAAAATTCCCCTGTATAAAGTAGACTAGTTACCTCTTCTATCAACTCTTCAATGACATCTACTTAAAGTCCTTTGATAGTTGTTACATCATGCATGAAATATTATGTAAAATCATGGGAAATTGTATCATCAAACCATATTAACTTATAAAAATAACCAAGCCATCCCACATTTTGAAAAATGTTTGAATATTTCCTTCTAATCCTTAATTGTTTGAGGTCTATAGTTTCTCTTCTAAACATAATCCTCCCATATCACCTAAGTGTTTTTCTTCTAGAATAGGTGGTTCTAGTTATCTTGGGAAAAAAAGGTTTCTAGATTTCATGCTATGTGAGGTGTAATTAAAATGGTTCTTGATGTTTTATCCACTTATTAGCATATACTTCTCAATTTCACTATAGTTTGGAAATAATTGTTACCTTTATTTGATTACATGCTTGGGTGCTTGTAGAATCTTGTCATTAAATTCTTAATATCATTGAATTTATCTATCCCCTCTAGTTAGGAATGGGGAAACATAAAATAATAAGTTGATATGCTATGGAAAGCCAACTCAATATATTCCTTCTTACCACATTAATATATTTGGTGACTCTTTTGAGAGCTACCATGAAATTATACCTTGAGAATGTTTCCTTTCTTTTTAATTCAGGGGTGAGCTCATTCCATATAACTAAAAAACCATTTTAGGTTTCTTGAATTACTTATGTGATAAATTCCAAGTATTGATTTTGGGCCTCTATTTATTATATCCTAGTTCTAGTGGCTACCTCTCTTTTATTCAATAATGCAATCTAATATACTTCTATCACATCTAGACTAGTAGTCTCCCCTTTGATCATTAGTGTGGTTTATTTATCTCTAATTATACTCATATTATTCCTTACCTCTTATTTTATCATTTGAAAGATAAGAATAGAAAGATCTCAGAAGCACATCACTCAAATATAGGCTTGGATTCCATTCTTGGTCATGAGTAACAACATAGTTGTGTATATAGAATTCACATGAATAATTTTCATTCTTAGGAGTGCCACTATTATATATTTAAATTAAGTATTAAATATTACTTATTAGCTTGGAAATGTCATAATAGACTTTCATGAACTAAAATTTTAGCCACTACTCCTCAATGTACACAACATATACTATTGTAGGAGGTATAAAAATCATTAGTTACATTGTTAATTGACTCATATATTCTAACTTATTTTTTAGTTTTATAATTTTTGACTCATCATATTTGACCTTATTTTCTAAAGCTATGTTTTCATCTCTTTATTGACTAAATTGATTGTGCCATCAAATGTTCATGGTCTGTATATTGACATCCCTTTTCATGAACCATTATTCTTTATTGAGCTCTTTAGTCTAAGTGGAAGTTTTTGAAAAAGTATTTTTGATGTGACCTACATCCCTAGGATATACTTCTATTAAAATATAAATATAGGGGATTAAAAATTTCCACTCTCTATTTTTGACATCTTAGCTAGTGTATCTAACTAATTCTCCTTTTTCTCAAGCTCCTCAATGTGTTCCCTAAGGATTTCAATTTCTCATAGGGATTCTACCAATTTTTGATTTTCTTCCTACATGGGTTGAATAGTGTTTTATTATTCTACTATTTCATATTCTTATTCCTCCAATGTTGATTCTTCTCTTGACACATTATGTTAAGTACTCCAATTTTCCATCTGTCCAAAGGATGGAGTCTTAGTGTTGGATGAAGTAGAGTTTCCTTCATCAAAACTACTAACATTCTAAATTTCATCTACACTGAGATAATAATATATATTATATTACTCCCCACTCTCTATTTAAATAACATTAGAGAATATTAGAGTTTGTTGTCTTATTATTCTACACTTAGTCCTTTTTTGTTATCTTTTAGGAACTATTGGAGTTGGAACCTTTTTCTTCTTCCTATATATTAATGTAAAGGGGGTGTCTTCAACCCTCTTCTTACCTATAGCATAATAACTTGAGGAAGGAATTATTGTTAACTTCCTCTTTCTTCCTCTCATAGTTCTTTCAATATTATTGTATCTCATATGATTTTTGTATTCCTCTATAGCCACATCATGTTCTTAACATCCATTCTTTGTTATTAATCAACTACTTATTATTTTTATTTTTCTAGTAGTTTTTACATTGTCAATAAATTTTCATAATTTATATTAGGTATGTGGTCCATTAAATGTTTGTGTACAATCAATTGAATTATATAGTGTTGGGATAAAGATGCTAGATTACCTTTATATTACTCCTTTTCCATCCTTCTCAACATGTTTACTTGAAATTTAGGTACATTCAACCTTATCCCATGCTTGAGATGATTAAGGATATTGAATTGTCCTACACACAACATTAAATATCTACACTCAAAAGCTAAGTAATTAATAATGTAAAGGGTTAATTATACCCAAATATATGTAAATGAAGAATGAAGTGTTTGGGTAAATGAAGAAAAAAGTGTACATTTGTTTGAGGAGTCCAACTACTAACCATTTGTGCAAAATAGTGTTGTAGTTGTAGCGGTATTGGGCTTCTTATCCCAAAATTCCCATCTATGAGGTAGACTAGTTACCTCTTCTACCAACTATTCAGTGACATCTACTTAAAGTCCTTTGATATTTGTTACATCATGCATGAAATATTATGTAAAATCATGGGCAATTTTATCATCAAACCCTATTAACTTATCAAAATAACAAAGTCATCCTACATTCTAAAAAATGTTTGAAGATTTCCTTTTAATCCTTAAGTGCTTGAGGTCTATAGTTTATATTCTAATGACATATCCTCCCATATCAAATAAGTTTTTTTATTGTATAGAAGGTGGTTCTAGTTATTTTGGGGAAAATAAAGGGTTTTATATTGCATGTTATGTGATGTGTAATTGAAATGGTTCTTGATGTTTTATCCACTACTTAGCATATACTTCTCAATTTCACTATAGTTTGGAAATGACTATTACCTTTATTTGATTACATGATTTGCTGCTTGTATAATATTTCCATAAAATTCTCAACACCCATAGTAATTATTTAGATAATTCAAACATTCTATGGAATTCACACCTGTCAATGACTAGTCACTTATCCTTGAGTGGCGTACTATGTATGGATTTTGACACATAGGATGAAGACATTTATTTGTTAAAATGGGAATTATGATAGATAATTATGATGTTATATGTTTATAAAAAATGTTAAAAGTGTGTCATGGGTTAAACCCATGGCTACATGGGAATGCACATGAATATGCATAATTACATTATTAAAAAGTGTCTTAATGAACTGATGATATATTTTTAATATACTATACATGTGTAGAATATGAATAATATTATTTTAATTTTTATAATTTCCACATAAAAATTATACAAAATATAATAACATTATTAATTAATAATATAATAATATTATCTTGTCTATAATTAGCATATACCCTTTATAAACAAGATATGAATATGGGATTCTTAATTGATAATATTCTAAATATACCAGAACTATGTAGAATGGTGCATATTATAAAAATTTAAAGTTAATGATCATAATATTTTTGGATTATGTATAAAATTCCCAACCTCATCATTAATTAATAATCTAGTATTCTTAATTTATGTATAATGGGCACATTCCCATTCTACACAAAATATAAATATTGGATTTTTAATTGATAATGTTCTTTGTATATTAGAGCTAAATATAAGGGGGAATAATATGAAAACTTATTGATCAATGGTAATAACATTATTGGATTGTGTATAATGTTTGAATTCCCGTTTTGAAAAATATAATAATGACATCATCAATTAATAATCTACTAGTCTTAATTGGTGTAGAATGGGGACATGGCCATTCATGATATAAGATAAGAATGCTATCAATTAATAAACACAATATGTCATGCCCAATTTTTATCTCAAAAATATAGTCATGACACATTATTATAACCAATAAATTGATAAGGACATGGAGTGATACCAAGACCCATTCTTAATAATGAACATTAGTATTTAATTTTCCATAAAGATTTTGGTAGATACACACCATAATTCATTTGATTTTTAAATAAATAAATTCACCCAAGTAATTTATACAAAATTAACATTGAGATAGTCATTAAATTTTACCTAGGCCATTATTAACATAGTAGAGTACCAGATGGTGGCTGCAAGCCTATACTAGTCTAGGCTATATGGCCACATCTTCTTCCCTTTGGGTTCCTATGTTCATGATTACCACCTATCACCTCCTAAGTGACTCCATGATATGTTCCATGTGGTGATAATATGATACTCCATAAAATTCCAATCTATATGGTTAGCACATCTTCCATGGGGCTATAGACCAATGGGATTGTATCATGCGACAACATATCATTAGCCCACTGACCCATACACTTTGTATATAATATAGATGCATTTGTAATAATGGATCAATAAGATTTGGTCATGTGGCCATATCCCACTCACATACTTTCCCATAGGATTTACACTCTTCACCTACCTCCCTAGGATGTCAAGTCATCAAGATGATGCAATGTGGCATTATCCTATGATCCTACTTTCTCAAACACTTTACAAACTACACAAATGTATCTAGTATAATGAGTTTCTATCATTATATTTTTAGTGATTTATGTGTTCAAATTATTAATAGTTGATATTCAAACCTAAATATTATTAGTTTAATAGTATTTCTTTAATATCTTAGGTGGTTAAGTCTATGCTATGTGAGTTACTAATATAGCTCACATAGAGTCTTGGCCAGAGATAAATAGGGAGATCTAGTGGTTAAGTAAATCTCCTTATTTATAGGTTAGAGTTTCCTATATATTTGTTTAATAATAAAAATGTAAATTAAAGTAATGGAATATTTTTATTGTGTGATCAAATTATTTTCTATGTGTTTAATTTTGTCTCAACATACACTCTAATTAGAATCAATATCTAGAATCATAGCCATATGGGATTTTAAGATTTTTGAGAGGAATCTATAATTTTTTATTACCCCAATTGATGTTTTATTATTATTTTGCATAGTATTGTTATTTATATGTGAGATTAGAGAAGAGTCATTGATCACCTATATTTGTTTAATATGTAGTGAATTACCTAAGTCATCAAAATATTTTCTATTCATATACCTTGAATCTTGGCTCAACCTAAAACAATAGATCTCATTTTCACTACAATCTTAACTCACAATGATGCCATTTTATAGTTTTTGTCTATGATAGTTTTTTAAAACTTTTGTGCATTGCTTAACTTTACATTGACTCTATTTTTCTATGAGTTTAATTTTTTTATATCATAAAATCGATGATCAAGTGATATACACTACCTTGGTAATTTCAAAGATATTAGGAGGAGCTAAAAAACTTATTTATTTTTATAATCAATGCTTAGTTCACATCCCTTATTCAAATGGCTAGATATGACACTAAATATTCCTTGATATATTCATCAAGCTTGAGATATCCTATCTGAGCCTATCTATAGTAAACAACTCTTTTGTATGACTATGCACTATCTTATCACTTTGAGTTATCCTATGTCATTCATGCTCACATTCACTTTCAAATCCTATCAAACATTCATCCACCCATGTTTTTCACTACATTTTTTTGATATTAATAAATGCATCATGTGAATTTCACAAAATTTATGTATATCATTTTTGCATAGCTAAATTTATGGTCTACACATTATTCTAACATTCCATGTTTTGATCTCTAACAAAGTCAAAAGTGGTATTAGTGGTATGTAATTATTTTATGATTTGTTATGTCTTTTTAGTAGTTTTATCAAATCATAGTGTAAAATATATCTATAGTTTAGTTATTGAGTTTTTATATTATCTAAAGTTTAGAGTTAGGGTTTATAGTCAATATTTTATTTTATTAGAGTTATTATGGGTCATAGTTATCATTTCTCTAGTTATAGTCATTATAAAGTCCAATTTTACAGTCATTATTTAGTCATTGGATTTTGTAAAATTTATTTTATGTCAGATATTGTCAAAAATATCTTAAAGTTAAAAATGGGTTTTACGTCAAAGTGCATTGAGTCATTACTCTTTTGGTTGTCAATGTTAAAAAAAAGATGAGTCATTTTGTCAAACATATTTTTATTGAGTCATCATTTTTAAATTTGTAAAAAAAAAATTGCCTCATAGATGCATTATCACTTCTATGCAACATCAAGAATAGGGGATTCTAATTTCTATGGAAATAAATAATAAAAGATCTTTTAAAACCATCAGAGCACATGTTGAACTATCTTGTTGAGTAAG